>JAGKPW010002155.1:0-600000 GCA_019926035.1 Melaleuca alternifolia
TTATAAAGAGCCCATATATTATAGGTAATATAATATATGTAAAAGGAAACAAGGAAACTTTCTTTATTCATGTTTTTTCTTTTTATGTAACTTTCCTAATTTAAACTCGAAACATAATTTAACGGAATATATACTGTTAGAGATACTTTGATATTCCTAAATATATCATCGAAAATTGAGAAAGGCATATCTACTTATTACGAGGAGGCTGATATGTACACATGCTATGTTTGATACAATCTACGATCTTTATTGTTCTTCGAACTCATGAGCACAGTTCAATGCATGGCATAACGCCTTGTATCAGCATTAGGCTAAATCGCGTGGTGAAGTTGATATACTTTCTATCGATTTTCATGAGTTTGGGGCATATGATCTTGTCGCATTCTAAAGAGCCTCGCACAAGCTAATTGGTCTGAACTAAGCCAAAAATTTTATGATCGAACTTCCAGATATTTCAGGAGATAAATTATAAGAGATAGGGAAAATCCAATGCACGCTAATTGCCTGTGGGGGCCTCCAATATCGAAGTCAATCTTGTGAAACACGACTCAATTATTTGGCCGACCAGAAGGTACACCGACTATGATGCTCCAAGCCCACTTTCCAAACCATAATAAAGACGCAATGTTCTATGTTCTCGGAGCTCATGAACGAGAAATTTCCCTAGAGAGGTGAGAGCTAATAACTTTGGACCATGGATATGGTGAATGGAGAAAAGGGAAGCGAGCAGCTACAGGCTCAAGCTCACATATGGAACCACATGTTCCACTTCATCAATTCCATGTGCTTGAAATGTGCCATTCAATTAGCCATTCCTGATATCATCCACCATCATGGCCAACCCATGACCCTCAACGCCTTAGTCTCCGCTCTTCGAATTCACCCCTCAAGAGCTCACTGCGTCGACCGCCTCATGCGCATTCTCGTCAGCTCTGGGTTTTTTGAACAAAAGAAGCTCGCGCCGGACGGCCGAGACGCCTATGTACTCAACTGCGTGTCTGAGCTCCTCCTCAAGGACAATCCCTTGAGTGCTGCACCATTCGCAATGGCCATGCTTGACCCTATTTTAATGAACCCCTGGCACTGCTTGAGCGCCTGGTTCCACAACCTAGTCGACCTGACGGCATTCGAAATGGCGCACAGGATGTCGCTTTGGGGATATGCTGGTAATGAACCGAGGCTTAACCGCCTCTTCAATGAGGGCTTGGCTAGCGACACTCGACTGGTGGCTAGCGTGGTAATAAACCAGTGCAGAGGAGTGTTCGAAGGAATAACGTCGTTGGTCGATGTAGGAGGGGGAACCGGAACAATGGCCAATGCCATAGCGAGCACCTTCCCGCATATTGAATGCATACTTTTTGATCTTCCACATGTGGTGGCCGATTTGGAACTCGGTAAGAATGTGAAATGCGTTGCCGGGGACATGTTAGAGGCAATACCCCCTGGGGATGCAGTGCTACTGAAGGCAAGTCGGTAACTTTCATCTTCGTTATTTTGCACATAAACTTCACTCTTTGATAAGGTTTTTCTTTGGAGAAAAAGGAAAACAAACAATTCTATAGATATTCTCACCTTGCTGAGGAAGATACTAAATCATTGCCACTGAAAATTCATTTACTTTAGATGGGTTATCGAGGATGTTACTTAACCAATTGCTATCCACAATCTTTATAACGAGAAAGATACTATATCAATTGCAATTCTAGCATTCGGCTTTCTCAAATAGAACCTACGGCATACATCATATTGACTCATTGTATCTACACATTGAGATACTAAAAGATCATTTTGATAAGAGACTTGCAGTCGATACTCCATGACTGGAGTGATGAAGATGGTGTGAAAATACTAAAGCGATGCAAGGAGGCCATAAGCAAGGGCAAGGGAAAGATGAAGAAGGTGATAATAATTGACATGGTGGTGGACAGCAGAAAAGGCGACAAGGCGATGAACGAAACCCAACTCTTCTTCGACATGTTGATGATGACCCTTCTCTCTGGTAGAGAGAGGAATGAGACAGAATGGGCCAAGCTCTTTGTCGATGCTGGTTTCGGAGATTACAGAATCACCCCTATACTGGGCTTGCGATCCCTTATCGAGGTTTACCCCTCGTGATCAAATATCAATTGCTACTCCATGTGGGTAGTGGTAAGACAAGATCGATTCCAAATAAGGCTTCTTTGGCCATATGCTACGGCAATGAGTGGATGCATCATCGTGTAATAGATATGTATTATGGAATCTTTTTATAATTATATTGCTATGTATTCTCTAATTGTACATAATTACAACGCTTTTTCATCAAATTCCCCCCCCCCTCAATCCCAAATCACTAGTCCAAATCGTAGACCCAACCCACCTATCACCTAGTGTGGTCTTGGTTTGCTACTTGTGTTGCCAGTGCTCAGCAAACACGGCACAAAATTATGTTTTTGTCTTCCCAAATGCCGTGCTCAGTGTCTTCTTTCTTTAGGGCTGCTAGTTGAAGGGGTGATCGAGTCCAGGGTGGGTAGGTTCCAAACCTGTATTCTGTACCTGATCCTCTTATAAATGGTCCCCCTTTTTTGGCCCATGTACCTGACCATGTTTGCATTGGATTCTGTACCTGACCTACCCTATTTTCTCTATTCGGTTCCGGGGTTAACCCTATTTATATTAAAACCTATTTTACAATCGCACATTCTATACGACTTCGAATTTTATATTAATACTCAAAAAAATAACATAATTATTTTAATTTATATCGAAACATTAAGCACTTGTAATTAATAAGTAAATAAACTAAACTAAGGATGCACAAGACAAATGATCATAAACAAAATCATAAGGCAAAGCAAAAATCATAATATTATATATACATTAGTAACAAACATGGATCCAATATTAGTCTCATTCCCACAATACTACATGAAGCTTTTCATTTGTTTAAAATGGTTAACAAATCTTTGGTGCAAGCATAACTCCTCCAAAAGTGAAATCAACATAACTCATCCTCTAAAATGCTGTGAAGTCTGCAGGTGTGAGAAGTAAAGAAAGAAACAGGGGAACATATTAGGGTTTTGGACTTTTGGGTTGGCTTACAAGCCGGTCTGAAACCGGCTCTCAAACCAGTCCGGTCTATCCTATTCTTGGGTAGGTAATCCCTCGAAACCGGTTCGCAGGCCAATTTAAACTAGTTCTGAATTTTGAGAACCAGTTCCCTGACTGGTTTCAATAGGAATTGGTTCTTGACCCTTTTTTCAGGTGGGCCGGTTCGGTTGCACACCCCTAGCTTGTTGTTGCTCAGTACCTGCTTATTGTTCTCAAACACCCCACCGCACCTACTTGCTACTACGCCTGCTTGCTACTGTTCTTCTTCTGCACCTACTTGTTGCGCTTGTTGCTATTCCGCTATCCTACTTGTTATACTATTCAACTTGTTGTTGTTGTTGTTGTTCTACTTGCTTTGCTCTTTTGCTTGTTCTGCTTGCTATTGTTGTGCTATTCTGCTTGCTAGCCATCTGTCCTGCTTGTGTTATAGCTACAATTTTGCTTGCTAGTTGTGTGTTCTACTTGTGCTATTGTTGTTTTGTTTTTACATGTTATTATGTTGACTCTTTATTATATTCAGTTTGAAATTGCTAGTGCGATCACCTAAAGGAGGGTGAATGAATGATTATCAAAACTTTTGCGGAATTAAGTAAATCAAAATGTTCAGTGTGTGCTTAATGTGTGAAAGCAAACAATAACAAAGATCACAATCAGAGAATTAAGGGAAGAGAATGAAACACAAGGTTTATAGTGGTTCGACTTTACTTAAGCTTACGTCCACTCTTCCATGCCAACAGCCTATTGGATGGATTTCACTATGTATCAAAAGAGTTACGGTTCAAGATCAAGACTTCTCAATAAAGAGTCTCCTGCTCTCACAAAACTAGTAAGTATCGTACTCTTTTGTTTATAATGTAAGTGCTTAGTAAATGATGAATGAAATGAATAGCGTTGAATTTTGGAATTTATCTCTCTTGTGCGTTCTTCTAAAAGACTTGAGGTATTCTCATTATATACTCCTTCATGCTTACTCGACCGTTGGCACTTTCCAAAAGAATTCTTTCAATCTATTTGTTGGACAGAATCAATTAGGGATATCTCAAGCAATCTAAAGATCGTGTTGAGAGTCCATTAGACCTGGTCGTCCATACAATCAGGATCTTGATTTCTATAAGTAAATGCTTTCCAAATCTACTTTCCTCTTCAAGGATCAATTATATCCATAATAATCTTGACAATAATACTAATCAATCCAATTATCCAACCAGCAAGCTATCAATAATCCATATGAATCAAACCTTTGAGAATGTCATTTCACTCATATCATCTTCTTCGGATCTGATTAGATTTCCTTAAGATTGATAGTCAATAGATTGCCTTGAATCTAGCCTCTTCAGACTTTACCTGAGTCTGTCCCATTCAGACCCTACGAGTCTAACTTCAAGTTTTGTATTCAGACTCTACAAGAATCTGACTTCGAGTTTTGTCATCTTCAAAATAATAACAGAATTTCCTCTAACACAGTTAACTTACTACATTATCTTTTTATATATGGTTGAGATGAGCAACTAGTCAATTTTGATTTGTCTTTCTAAAGGTGTTGGTCAAGATGCTAGTGAGAGTGCTAGTGAAATTGCTGGTGAGGGTGCTAGTAAGGATAAAGCTATTGGTGAGGGTTTAGCTTAGATTGTGATTTCTTTGTTAACAAGGGTAAGGGTAATGGTGATGTTGATGGTTCTAGGTTAAAGAATTGATTCAGACAACAATACTAATTTGATGTAGTCTCGACTGATGATGATGATGATGAAGAATTTATAGAAGGAAGGAAAAAAACTAAGAAATTTAATAGGAGAGCCATAAAGAATTAGGGTGAGTAACTTGAACTGCCCCAACAGAGAACCGCCCGGCCGGCCGAGAACTAAAGCGGTTAGGAAGTTTCGGTCCGGTTCCTTGTTCCCAAAAGTGGAGCTGGTGTCTAGGCGGTTTAGTTCCTTGTTCCTAGGAAGGCTAGACCGAACTGGTTAAATTTTTTATATTTTATTAATAATAAAGATGTAAAAAAAGTAAAAAGAACTTAATTTAAATTTTTAAAGTTTTAAAAATCTTATAGATCTAGTGCCATTGTCTTCATTTAGTACCTTGCCTCCATCCCAATCTAGAACTGCTCGTTACTCAAGGAGATACTTGTACAGCAGAAAATCATAAGGGCAATTAATGAAACATTATCTTAGAACCTCTATTTTGAAGTATATCTCTATTTACCGGAAAAGAAATGTAACCGATTTTATTGGATGGTCATTCTAATACCAATTTATTAGGCAGCCAACCCTCAATTTGTGAGTTCTTTCTAGACAGTGCCAAATCCTTAAGTGTTAATAAATGGTCATAGTCATAGTCATACCCACTAGTAGGCGTTCATGCCACTTCCATGTGCTTACAATGTGGCATTCTATTTGGCAGATCCTATGCCATCCACTACCATGGCCAACCCATGATGACCCTCGTTGCCTCGGCCTCCACCATTCAAATTAACTCCACGGTCCTATAAATACCCCCAACTCTTGGAGTTCATCACACATGATTTGAGTGAATCGTGGAGGCGAGAGAAGTTCATTGTTGGAGTTCATGAAAGAGTACTCCATAGGTGAGGCATAATAACTCTGGACCATGGATATGGTGAATGGAGAAAAGGGAAGCGAGCAGCTACAGGCTCAAGCTCACATATGGAACCACATGTTCCACTTCATCAATTCCATGTGCTTGAAATGTGCCATTCAATTAAGCATTCCCGATACCATCCACCATCATGGCCAACCCATGACCCTCGACGCCTTAGTCTCCGCACTTCAAATTCACCCCTCAAGAGTTCACTGCGTCGACCGCCTCATGCGCATTCTCGTCTGCTCTGGGTTTTTTGAACAAAAGAAGCTCGCGCCAGACGGCCGAGATGCCTATGTACTCAACTGTGTCTCTGAGCTCCTCCTCAAGGACAATCCCTTGAGTGCTGCACCATTCGCAGTGGGCATGCTCGACCCTATTTTAATGGAACCCTGGCACTGCTTGAGCGCGTGGTTCCACAACCTTGTCGACCCGACGCCGTTCGAAATGGCGCACGGGTTGTCGATGTGGGAATATGCGGGTAATGAGCCGAGGCTAAACCACCTTTTCAATGAGGGCATGGCTAGCGACACTCGACTGGTGGCTAGCGTGGTAGTTAACCAGTGCAGAGGGGTGTTCGAAGGAATAACGTCATTGGTCGATGTAGGAGGGGGGACCGGAACAATGGCCAATGCCATAGCGAGCACCTTTCCGCATATTGAATGCATACTTTTTGATCTTCCACACGTGGTGGCTGATTTGGAACTCGGTAAGAATGTGAAATGCGTTGCCGGGGACATGTTAGAGGCAATACCCCCTGCGGATGCAGTGCTGTTGAAGGCAAGTCGGTAACTTTCATCTTCGTTATTTTGCACATAAACTTCACTCTTTGATAAGGTTTTTCTTTGGAGAAAAAGGAAAACAAACAATTCTATAGATATTCTCACCTTGCTGAGGAAGATACTAAATCATTGCCACTGAAAATTCATTTACTTTAGATGGGTTATCGAGGATGTTACTTAACCAATTGCTATTCACAATCTTTATAACGAGGAAGATACTATATCAATTGTAATTCTAGCATTCGGCTTTCTCAAATAGAACCTACGGCATACATCATATTGACTCATTGTATCTACACATTGAGATACTAAAAGATCATTTTGATAAGAGACTTGCAGTCGATACTCCATGACTGGAGTGATGAAGATGGTGTGAAAATACTAAAGCGATGCAAGGAGGCCATAAGCAAGGGCAAGGGAAAGATGAAGAAGGTGATAATAATTGACATGGAGGTGGACAGCAGAAAAGGCGACAAGGCGATGAACGAAACCCAACTCTTCTTCGACATGTTGATGATGACCCTTCTCTCTGGTAGAGAGAGGAATGAGACAGAATGGGCCAAGCTCTTTGTCGATGCTGGTTTCGGAGATTACAGAATCACTCCTATACTGGGCTTGCGATCCCTTATCGAGGTTTACCCCTCGTGATCAAATATCAATTGCTACTCCATGTGGGTAGTGGTAAGACAAGATCGATTCCAAATAAGGTTTCTTTGGCCATATGCTACGGCAATGAGTGGATGCATCATCATGTAATAGATATGTATTATGGGATCTTTTTATAATTATATTGCTATCTATTCTCTAATTGTACTTTATTATTCTTATAAATACGTACCTCCGGATCTTAATTAGGGTAATATACTTATAAACACTGGGTTTTTATTCTCTCTTCATCTCCAAAGCTCAACACGGTACCAGAGCAGCACACATCAAATTTGTTAACATCTGTACTCAAATCAATACTTCCTTTACTCCTTTATCTATGTCAAGAACGTCTGACGCTTCTTCGGCCTTTTCTTCTTCTCTATAATCTTTTTATTCATCCTCTTCTATTTCCTTGAATCTCAATTTCTCATCATCTCTCCCCAATATTGTATATACTTCCGCCTCTTTTTCTCTCTTACGTGCTGCTTCGATTTCTTTCGCTAAAATTATGGTCATGCACTCACCTCGCCGTCTCTCGTTTTCCCCACATCACAATTCTCATCTCCATCAAGCTTGGTGGACGCAATTCTATTACATGGAAATTTCAGTTTGAACTTATTTTAATCCGCACCAATCTGCTATACTGCATAGATGGGTTTTTCTCCATGTCCACAGAATGTCAAGACGGATCAATACCTGTGTAGGTATTGATTCAACCCTCATGGTTGAGATTTTCCATAAAGCCCACGGCCTATGGACATCCCAAGAGATTTGGCTCGCTCACAGATGATGCTTTACTAATTGCTACGTGGCCAAGGAATTGAACTAAAACTTAGAGTTTTAGGGTGCATTTGGTAATAGTTCTAGTTCTTGGTTTCTCGTCCCCGGACGAATTTAGGATGAGAAACCTGTTTGACAAATGCTATTTATGTTCCCAAGATGAAAAAAAAGGCTAGGGATAGGTTTTGAATGGGAAATCACGACAAAAAAATTGTGGTTTTCTATTTCTCGGACGAAAATGCACAGTATAAGAAAGAGAAAACCAATTTCTTCCTTAGTCTATACTCTCATTCCAAACGACGCGTTTTTCTTCCTAAAAACTCATCTGAGAACCATTTAAAAAAAACTCATTTTAAAATAAATTTGTTTCTGAGACGAGAATGGTTACCAAATGCACTAGAATGCCACAAAAAACCCTGCCTATCAATTTATGTCTATTTTCAGCATATGAAGTTATTGGGACTCTTTCATTGCAAACAACTGCTCCATCTTACGTAAAGACTTCGTGATTTAAGCTTGGCTCCTATCTGAGTATGATCCTAGTGACCCTACAATTCTTTTTTTCAGTGACCAGCGATTAGAAATCCTCATTTAAGAACAATGACTTCTTCGAAAATCGAACTCAAAAAGTCCTAAATCTATTGCAGTTTTGCCAATTTAGTTCTAAAACTTTAAGTTTTGCCAATTCGGTCATCAACATTTTAAAACTTTGCAAATTCAATCCTTCTAGCAGATTTATCTCAGAAAATACTTAAGTAAATGTCTGTAAACATTAGCATTCTTACGTGGCCAAACCAGTAGGATGCCAACACTACCGGAGATGGAAATAATTGAAAAAAAATTGAATTGGTGAAGACCCTTCTTGCGTTTGAAGACCATTGAAGACCCAAACGCATGCTTATTGAAGACCACTGAAGACTTGAAGACCCTTTTTTGCATCAAATGCTTGTTCAAATGTAGCAAGCTCACGCCAACACCATTAAACACTCATGCCAACCCCCCATTGAAGATCCTTCTTGCATCAACTACTTGTTGAAGACCCTTCTTCTCGTAGACCCTTCTCTCTTCAAATTGGTGAACCCTAGCTCAAATCGCTCAAGTTGCTTCGCTCTTTCGTCAAATTAGTCCCCAATCCCAAATCGCTAGTCCAAATCATAGACCTGACCCACCCACCACCTAGTGTGGTCCCGATTTGCTAATTGTGTTGTCTGCGCTCAGCGAACACGGTACTAGGTAAGTTTTTGTCTTCCCAAACGCCCTGCTTTCTTCTGGGCTGCTTCTTGTTGCTCAGTACCCGCTTGTTGTTCCCAAAAGCCCCGCTGCGCCTACTTGCTGCTGCTCCTGCTTGCTGTTGTTCTTACAATGTGCTTAATTCCTCAACATATGTTGAGGTCTACGCCTGCTTATTGTCACCTTCTCTCTCTTTATGAACAATGACAATAAACAGAGGCACAAACCTCCGATTAGGTTGCGCCTTGGAGGTTGCCCAACCTTAGGCAACCTTCAATCTTAGGTCACTTGAGGTTGCATCTTGATCACAACTTTAAGTGGAATAGCGATGCAACGATGAGCAGCGAGAGCTGGCGGCGAGCAGCCATGGGATGAGGGAGGAGTTAGAGGGGGAAGAAGGTAAAACACACAAAAGGAGGGAAGAAAAACGTGTCCTCCTTTCAAGAAACGAGTTTCATATGTAAATTAATCTCCTTCAATTTGGAGGATCCCAATTCCTAATCTTAAAAACAGTTCGTACTGAAAGATTAAAAGTTATTATAATTGATTCTCATGTAAAGGATAGTTTACATTTTACGGAGCAAGCCCTCCTAAACATTCAATTTGCATGGAGAATCTACCAAGTAACACATGACAATATGTGGAGAAAATGAAAGATTGATACATTATTTAAGTAGTATGCAGTAGATACTCCATGACTGGAGCGAGGAAGACTGCGTCAAGATACTGAAGCGATGCAAGGAGGCCCAATAAGCACGGGCAAGAGCAAGAATAAGAAGGTGATCGTAATCAACATGGTTACGGACAGCACGAAAGGTGACGAGGAGATTATCCAGGCCCGGCTCTCCTTTGACATGCTGATGATGACCACCGTGATGGGGAGAGAGAGGAATGAGACAGAATGGGCTGCGCTCTGTCTTTGCTGGTTTCGGGGACTACTACAAGATCACCCCTGTTCTAGGCTTGCGGTCTCTCATTGAGGTATACCCTTCATGATCCATTACCAATGATCGCCGATTTGTGCTCTAATTCCTATAGCTGGTGCTAAGTTACCATCGATTCTAAATAAGGCTTCTCTAGCCACTCGAGCGCGTGCGCACACTTACAAATAGACAGATAACTTAGTGCGGAATTAGTGATGTGGGAGCATGGGCAAAAGATATGACTAATATGTTCTTTCAGATTATCAATATGTAGCAATTAGAAGCACGTAGACATTTGTTTAAATTGACTTATGATGGGATGCTTTCCTAGCTTCGAGTCTCCAACTTCTTACACCCTGCCCTTTAATAGACTGTGGTGCGAAGATGCAAATGTGTAATGCTGGTGTGGTAACTCCGAATTTTGTTGCACAATGGACATAAGCCTCGGAAATGTTTGTACTCGCCCTAGCTAAGGCACCCTTCGATGCTACTTGTCAAAACAAACTGTAAGGAGTGTCCGTAATGTTAGGGTCAAAGGCTATTTTACAATATAGATCTGCGAAAAAAATTTAGAGTTGTGAACTCATACACGCATTATCAAACATTCTATCAAATCTGCCGCATCAATTCCTCAACCAATTATGTTATGAGCCGATTTCAGCATCGGAGCATTTTGCTTTACCCAGGCAATCAATAGACATCATGGCTATAAAATTATCAAAATTAGACTATCTCACATTTATGCTGCACATACATTGAATTTTGTGCGTTCTAAAATAACAACAACGATAATGGCGACAACGATAATAATGATAATATAATATTAATTACCGCCCATTTTCCACAGCAAGTCCGTAACATATTGCATCATCTCTGCAAAGGGGAGCCCAAGAACAATTGAAAGGATTTTGGTCATAGTTCCTTAACCTCCGACTAAAGGGACATTGCAAGAGTTGACTGTAATAGAAGCATTCACAATTTGAAAAAGAGGAAAATCCATAGGTCCTCACGTTCCAATTGAATTTCCATCTTACATTCCCCTAAATTCATCTCCTGCAATAAATGAAAATTTCAGAATATTTCTTCTTTAGAGTTTTTCTTCCTCCTCTTATATGGAGAAGACGGGTAGGTAAGCTCCACTCCCATAAGATGATGATAATCACTCACATTAACCATTTAAAAAAAATACCATCAAATAAATGATTCGTTAATTTACTTATTGATATTCATATATCACGAGAATTTGGGTGTTGGATAAAAAATTAAAAATAAATAAGTATGGCGAAGGTTTTAAATTTATCATAAAAGTATAGTAGATAAGTATAACGAAAGTTTTAAATTTATCATAAAATCATATAATTAAATTTCAAAACTTTTGAAAAGTACAATTTAATCATAAAAACGCGTCGTAAATTCTTTTTCCTGGCTTGTTCCTTAATAATGTTATACTTCAGTTGTTGAAGGCATGTTTTGTCAGGAAAAGCAAAATAGCGCCGACAAGATTAGCAACCTCGCAGGTCACGGCAACACATGAATAGTCGACTCGAACTGTCATAAAAACTCCTCCACCACCTCCTCCACTCCACCTCCATGCAGCAGACACGACGACCGTGCGTCTGTGTCCCCGAAGAGTAACGAAACCGAGGGACGCGATTTTCGCGCTGCGTCTCATCTTCTTCTCACATCGCGAGGTGATCCCTCTTCTTTGGTTCGTCTATGTTCGTGCTGTTTCTGATTACCTCTTTGTTTCCTTGAATTTGGGCATTCGATCATCTCTTGGATCTTGGAGCGTCGGATCGGTTATGATCGGCGATTGAAGTTGTAGTCTTGGTTTATCGTGCGTACCCTTTTTGTCCTCAGTACTGTTCATTCTGAAACTAAGCTTATCTCCGGTTTGGTCTCCGCAATCGAACACGAAAGATGCTGTGATTTTCATATTATTTTTTTCGTGTTTGAGTCCTCCGGTTCCTTGTCGGGCAGGTTGTGGATTTGGACTAAGATTTCTGTGTATGGCTTTAATTGCTAAAAGTTGTGTTTTTACCCACTCTTACCTGAAGAAGAAAATAATGCACATACTGAATTTGGATTTTCCCTTTCACCCGTCTCGTCAGGTTAACTTGCACTTTGATTTCGATGGTTGAGATTGGAAGTCCCATCTGCCGATTTCTGTGCAAGTTCCTCTCCCCCTTTTTTGGGATTCTCGTTTTGTATTATGATTAAGGCGATCGAACCAGGATAGTGTTCTGGGCTTCTAGCCAAAGTCAACAAGTTGAGCCGGCGTCACTTGTTGGCAGTATGAGTTGTCACTGAGAAGCCCATCAATATTCTGAATGAAAATGTTTTATATAAGCTTACCCAGCTCTAATTGCACATATGCTTGTGTTGGAACTTTCGGGGTGTTTAAGTTTTCTGTTGTTCTGGAAGTTATGTACTTGTATTTCTCGAAAAAAAAAAATTCGTTATGATGTGAGAAAGAACATGACATTGAATTTTCATCAATTCTATCACATTGCAGTCCATCCAATTTATAGGCACTTCAGATACGGGGGAACAGGAGGTTGTTATTCCTTTTCTTTTTATGTCGGACATTTTTCATGTTTCTTAATGTTCATATCAGTCTTTGTGATTTCCATAGTTAAGTTTTGTGATTTCAGGAGATGGATGGTGAGACTAAGAATAAATGTGATGCTGCAACTCAGCAGTTGTCAGAAAAGGCGAGGAAACTGATAGATGACATTCAAGAAAATATGACAAATTTTCAATGCGCTTGGAAAGGGGGTCGGACTGGTGACGCTACTGCCTTGGTGGAGCAAGTGTTACAGTCGTTCAGTGATTTGAAGGCTGAGATTAATCCATCTTCCCCGGCATCTCCTATACCTGTTCGTATTTATTGAGTCATGATGTGTTTTGATGCTACTCTCATGTTTTGTTTTGTTTTTAGTATTGTCATCATCGTTATGAACGTTGCCCTCTCTTCTCAAACGATTTCCCATATAGTGAAGTGGGGCAATGGTTAAATCATTTACACTCTCGTTAAAATTGATTATGTTGAGGTTTAATTTTTCTATGGTTGTGATATACCTGCATTAAAATTGCTGCTTGTAATCTTCTTTTCCTCTGAATTTAACTGTGTAGGTTGATAGCTTTGGATTATTCTCAGAGGACATACAGCGTATGCTGCTGCTTTGTGATGAGCAAGATGATGCAACCAGCACATTGGTTGAATTGGCAAGTTTAAAGCCTGAACCTAACACTGAAGGCTTTCAACCAGCCAATTTCACAGCAGCTCAGGAGGTCTCTCTCTCTGTCTCTCTCTCTCTCTCTCTCAAAATTGGATATGTCAGGTGGTTAGCTTGTAAAGCATCCTTTTCTTGTCTCTTCATAACTGTACAAATGGCCTTTTCTTATGGCAATGGATATGGGAAAGAAATAAGGAAAATTGTTGCGTTGGTATTCAAAAGATAAAATTCAAATGCCAATTAGTCTGAATGGCAGGTGAAGATAACTTGAGAATGCTACTCCGGACTACATGTTCTTTAGGTTGCAAAAAGAGAATCAGGACTTCTTCCAAGTATATTTATTGATCTGCTACTAACATTGTAAAGATCATTGTTGTGCCAACGATGTTCGTGCCAGTTACCAGTTTTGGTCTAATAGCCAGTTGGTATGATTAGCAACTCGGGGGTTTCCCAACACATATCTGAGAACTGGTCTAAATTTGGAGTTGCACAGTTTGCGCACATGCACATATGCAATTATATGGAAATGCATAATTAAGTCTTGAAAAGTCCTAGTCGCTGTAAGCTTGAAATATCTGAGTTTGCTTGCTCAGTCGAGTTTTGGCATAGATGAGATGTAGCATTTTTATACTTGAATTCCTTCGTACCTTTTCTATTAAGGGATCTCTTATTGTGGTTTAGGTTATTTTGAAGCCCCCGCGGTGCAGCATGTATTCTATCTCGAGTTGTCATTACAACTGTGCTTCTTCTTTTTTTATCCTTTTTCAGACTGATTTTGTGAACTTTGAGCAGCAAGGACTTGGTTCTCAAGAATTCTATCAATGCGGATCCAATTTGGGCATGCATGATACATTCGTTAATGACTCAGATTTGTCTGCTCAGTTGGATTATCTCCATTTTGGTTTCCATCAAGATAATGATCATGGGCATTATGGGGAGGCAAACAATGCCAAACAAATAGGACATGATTTTGGTGCTAACATATTGCCTCTCGTCAATCCTCCACCATCTGCTTTTTTGGGCCAGAAGTGTGCTCTTTGGGATTGTCAGAGGCCTGCTCAAGGTTCTGAGCGGTGTTTGGATTACTGCAGTACAGTACATGCTGATCTGGCTTTTAAAGAAGGCAGCCCTGGTATGAATCCTGTGCTGCGCCCCGGAGGAATTGGTTTGAAGGATGATAGGCTACTTTCCTCTCTTGTCGCGAAGATGCAGGGAAAAAATGTGGGAATTCCTGAATGTCATGGGGCTGCCATTGAAAAATCACCGTGGAATGCCTCTAGTGAGTCATATTTATCTCTCTCTCTCTCTCTCTCTCTCTCTCTCTCTCTGATAATTCACTCCTAATCTGAACCACTTCCAACCTCGCAGAGCTATTTGACCTCTCACTTCTGGAGGGAGAAAAAATCCGGGAATGGCTCTTCTTTGATAAGCCAAGGAGGGCATTTGAAAGCGGAAACAGAAAGCAGAGGTCATTGTCAGATTATAGCGGACGTGGTTGGCACGAATCAAGGAAGCAGTTAATGAAAGAACTTGGGGGACATAAGAGGTCCTATTACATGGACCCACAACCTTCAGGGTCTTTTGAATGGCACTTGTTTGAGTACGAGGTCAACTCGTCTGACTGTTGTGCATTATACAAGTTGGAGCTCAAGCTCGTCAGCGTAAAGAAGAGTCCTAAGGGGAAGGGCACGAATGACTCAGTGGTTAATCTCCAGAAGCAGATGGGAAGGCTCACTGCCAATGTTTCCCCTGATACTAAGCATCCAGTCAAGGGCAGGACGAAGGGCGATTCTAAATGCTGAAAGATAACATGATGATACTCCCAACATTGTTGATGCCATCATTCACTGTACATATAGATATCATACGTGGATATTGAACCCAAGTTCCTTCTGTTGCTGAAGGATACAATTCTAACGCAGGTCATTCAGTGGTTTTACCTTGCAAAAAATAGGTGACTGAGGGGACCATTTCTGAATTATACAAACCTGTAATATTAATTAGAATATTAATCTGAGATTTCTGTTTTGCACTTCTCATTTAAGGATGTGTACCTCTATGGACGTATATATGATCTTGTGATTTCTAAGTTGTTTCTATCGTCCTTGCATATCATCTCATAAGAGTTCCTCGTCTACGGTCAGACTATTTAATTTGAGTCATACTATTTATATTGAGAAAAAGACACAAATAATCATTAAACTTTGATCCAATATGTAATGTAGTTTTTAAACTTTTAATTTGCTCAACGTGATTCTTGAATTTTAGCTTAATGTACAATATGATATCTAAATTTTGAATTTGTTCAATTTGGTCAATATATGTTGTACAAATATTCAAATTAGTTCATATGAAAACTGAATTTAAACTTAAGAGAAAGATCATATTAAATATTTTTATATAGTTCATAAATTAGTTTGAACATATACAAAATCAATTGAAAATTCAGACTATATTGTACACTAAAATAAAGTTCAAGAATCACATTGAATAAATTCAAAATTTAGAAATCATATTATACTTTTAGTCAAAATTCAAAAACTATTTGTGCCACTTTGTCATATTTCTATTCAAAGGAATAAAAGGAAGGTCACCAATGCGGACGGCCCAATCTCACTTCTTTCACTTGTCAAAAAGACATTACCCTCGAAGTGCCATCCATGGTAGATCGTACTCTTCGCCTTCCCATTTCATTCAGTCCCATCCATGAATACGATATCTCCTCAGGGATTGATTTAGCAAAAATATAGTTCAATTAGTCAAGTTCATTGAATTTTATATCATCCACTTTCTGCTGCTTCCATACACTTTTTTTTTATGCAACCGCAAACATTAGACACGATGAAGATTAACACATCTGCGGCAAAAAGACCAACCGTGCGAAGGCTGCTTCAGACAACTCTCTCCAGATGCCAGTAAGGCATTTTATGTGTTTACAGACACTACTCACACAGGTTAGATAATTCGATTACAAAAATACTCTTCCGGAGAAAAAAGAATAGTACTATGGGTGTTTCTGTGGGAAAGAGACTTGTAATACACGACCCTTATTGGGATGGACAATTAAACAATTGTACACTGTCAAACTTATATTCTGAAGTTGCAAAATTTTAATAGCAGTGATGCTTCACTCTTTCGGTCTCTTACTCATGCTCTTTCGCTTGTTAACATCCAAGTATTTCTTCCTTAATCTTATTACCTTTGGCGTAACCTGCACAGAGAATACAAAGTCATCTCAAGCGATTCGCCAAGTAAAATGATGGTGACAAACAACGCAGCAGCTGTACACACAACAACTATAATACATATATACCGGTATCATATCATGAGGAAGATGGCATAAGAGAGAAGGTAAACTGATATTTGGCATAAGGAGGACCAAAGATGATATTGGAATGTCGTATGAACTTACTTCAATAAGCTCGTCTGAAGCTACATAACCTATGGCTTCTTCAAGAGTCATCTGCTCAAAAGGAAACTCCATTATTATTAATCACAGTAGAGAAATTGCCAGATCAAATCTTTTTTGGTCCTACTATTTATGGATAATCCACGATAGGCAAATCTAACATGGTTGACCAAATAAATCTGGCAATTTCACCAAGCAACTAGCAGGAGTTAAGGAAATTACTTCCCAAGACTAGCTGCCAATGCCTTCAGAATAGCTAATTCTAACAAGGTCAACCACATGACACTAGCAATTTCAGTGCACAACTAGCAGGACTAAAGGAAATTACAGGCAAAGACAAGCTGACGATGCATTCAGGCCTTTCTCCAGGAGAGGGAAAAATAAAACACATTCTACTGCTAAATCACACAGCAACTTCATTCATTGCATTAGACGATAGTCAAATTCCTTTTTCTGAAGATATACCAGGCGAGGAGGAGACAACTTGACATTTTCATCCTTGCAAGCAGACCGCATGTTGCTTAGTTCCTTGGTTCTTACTGGATTCACCTACAATAAGGAAAGCATTACAAGATGAGCCAAACTAGAAGCAGCATGTGTACTTATTCCAAAAGAAAAAGTCTTACATCAAGGTCAGAATCTCGCGTGTGCTCACCAATGATCATCCCATCATATGCCTGCATAACAATCAACAAATAAATCAGCAAATTTTACATAGGACAGATCTTTTAGAGGAAAATAAAAAGCCTGCAAGAGACTAAGCAATCTGCATAACTCATTTACCATTATAATACCTATTCACATCCCTTCTTATCTGTCTATTTTCTTCTTCCATGCAATTCAAGGAGGTCTAACAATTGACAAGTCAATTATTTATAAAGTATACTGGTCCAGATCTTCTCCTCTGTCAGCAATGCTCACTTTAGGTTTGTAATCATCAAAGACCGATGTAATTTGAAAAATAAAGACACAAGAAATGTAAATGGACATGTCATTTGTAGGATCAGAACTCAATGGAATGATGAGAGACAAAATGCAGATACATAGAATGCTCCTACAAATGGAAGTCAAGCAAGACTTATTAATTCCACAAGAAAAAATGCATTAACATCTATAATCAGCTGTGAATGACAACCTCCATTCCTGGGCTCACAAAGAGTGTTCCACGAGCCTCTAAACTCATTAATGCGTGAGCCGTGATCGTTCCGTAGCCCATGGATACCTGTCCAGCAGAAGCATGCATGCTTTAGTCAACAACTCTGACAGTACAGAGAAAATGCATATCTATGTTTTGGCCAATGCAACAAGAATATCACCATATAAATAATGCATGCTCCAGGACACACAGAATAATACTTTGACTAGATCTACCAATAAAACATATCTTTAATTAATTTACTCTGAACAAACATCCAGCGATAAAAGGGTGAATGCGATAGCATATTTAGATAGGGATCTGAAAGAAGAAAGCATTATCTTCAGTCAGATCCATTATTTGGCTTAGTAAACGATATTTCAGCAATGGGGAATCCCTGACCTCCACCAGAAAGCCATGCACAAAGTAACCGCCCCCCCTTATAAATGGGCCTCTGCTCATGGTCATGAGGTTCTTAAGGTGGATTCTCACTCCAAATGATTTGCATAAGAGAAAGAAGGCTCTCGCTAATAGACATTATCAGTGAAGTGCTTATTGGGTTGGTGTCTAGTCCTGTCAAAAGCATGATACAATCGCATGAGATGCAAATCACATCATCTAGTCCTATATTTGAAGTGTCCACCTCTATCAGCGCAGAAATGAAATTACAAGAAGAGTAGACCTTAGGGAAGCATTATGGTATCAAGGGTGAATAATAACTATTAGTTTTGATCAATGGTTAGTATAAAAGAAGTTTGCCTCATGGAATCAAAATCATGGCATAAAGACTTACCAATACTCCTTTCCTCACATTCCCAAGAGGGCCTCGGTGCTTTGCATAGGCTGCAGTATTCAGACAAAAACAGACATAAGCAAGCAAGAGCAACGACCAGCAGAAAATAATATCCCATTTAATCAAATCCGGAAATGAAGATGCAGGTCAGAAACTGGTGCAACCATATTAAAAATGTGCTCATTAATGCAAAATCTCATTTTACCCTCAATGCCCCATTGTAAAACATTTAGTCAGAAACATGAGAAAAATTAGAAGCAGGTAAATAGCAGATGGATTATCTTCAATACTTCTATGAAGTGCAGTTCATTTCCACACCCGATGAAGCCTGTCTACAAGCCACCACGAAATTGCGAAAATCGTGGAAAAACAGATCCATGACTAAAGAAAGTCCAGGGTGCAATGTCTTCTTTATCTTTCTGATGCATATATGCAGCTCTTCTATTAATCAGAGAGACTAATGCATCGATCCATTGGCTAAACGAGAAGCAGGAATGTATTAAACTTCAACTTAGGTGTCAAAAACCTATCGGAAGTTAATCAGGTAAATTGTGTAGGGAGCCTAGTTTATCTCAACATAGTTGTTGGGATAATCACCATCAGTAACTCATAAGAGCAACCGTGGATAATCGCCATCAGTAACTCATAAGAGCAACCATGGGACATTTATTTAGCATGGCAATTGAGGAAAGCAAAAGCAAAACAAGAATCCCGTGGTAAAATTTAGCTTCTGTCACTATAAACATACTCAGGAAAGCACGATGCATGAATCCAGTTCCTCTCGTAGCACTGCTGAAGACACTCCTGTACCCGACCAGGCCCCTGAATAACAATGTAAGATTAACCAAATTGCATATCAAATATGATGCTCTCAATTTATATTTCAACAATGCTTGAAGAATGGTCCAGTCAAATATACCCCTAATTATCTACATATAAATCAGAGCTAGTGCAAATTTACAGAAAAACCAAAAAATTTAAGAGGCCTTATTGTGCAATTCACATTTAAACAGATCTTAGACTTCAGCAAGAGTAACTTATGCTCAGAATTTTGGCCATCTTAAACAATGTGAATGCATCAAGAAAATTCGACTTGTGCATTGCTCAATCTCATGGCTATTTTCCATGCCAAAGTTGCAATCACCTCTCTTTTATTTTCCTATACATTACATTTATAGAATTATTTTCTTCGACAAATTCAACTTCCACACTAAACATTAGAGGTGGATGTTTTACAGTTCCACACTTTCGATGTAAAGTAAGCATAAATGTATGGACCGACACTATAATTTATGCCAAGCACACACACTGGCACCTTCTTAGATCCCATAATAAAATATTTTTCAATTTTTTCGTCAAAAATATATATTGAAGGGGCATAAAAGTACTGCATATTCATCAAAGGAAAAAAAGAAATTATCTTCCTGGCTAGAAATCCTGCATGAGAAATTTTTTCAATACAAAACAGCACTATCCCAGTCGGAACTCATAGAAAGAACTTATAATAGATGAACTAACCTTGATGGACAAGTCAGAGACAATCTAGTTCGGCCAATATCTCCAGGGACGGGACCCATATCAATGATCTCAGCTCGCCTATGAGTCAAGGCTTCCATAACTAACCCAACATGCTCTTCATTAACCTAAAAAAAAAAGATGCAGATAATCTGAGAACTCCAATGAAAAACACCAAAAGTTATGTTCCATATACTTACTTCAATGGTCACTTCTTCAATAGGCTCTAGTTTCAGGCCATTATCAGTCTTATACCTGTCAACAACAGACATTTGCTATTGCCAATCAATAATTTCTTTTATCGAAGGAAAAAAGGATGTAATATAAAATATCAAAGTTACAAGATAAATATTTCCAGATTGAATGTGTAGAAAAGTGAACAAAGAAAAACGAAATTAAAAGGACTCTTAAAGAAGTAATCGCACTCCAAAGAAAATAAAACGACAAAATCAATGTTCTTATTATCTTCCACATCAAACGATATTCACATGTTACTATTGAGGCTTTATTTCATTTTTGGGCGGAAACAAGGTTTTATTTCCCATTATGTTTTTTGTTGGTTGCTAGTGCACATTAGTTTGGTTAACAGAATGTAATAACATGGCCCCTTTCCAGCTGACAGCTTTAACTGTTGCTATAGCTCCTAAAATGCTTAGAAAAATGCTTTTGCTAATCAAACTCATTGACTCTTCCATATACAATTAAAGTGTCGATAGATTCTTGGTGGTTATACAACAGAAAACTCTTGTTGCAATATAACATCCATGTTTTAATGTAGTGTGCCAGCACATTTATAGTCACTAAGAAGGATTATGATGTCATATAGCAGTCCATGTTTTAATGAAGTACGCCATCACATTTACATTCACTGAGAAGAATTAGGATGTCATATATAGTACTTCACAAAGGACACTAAATCTTTGTGCACTAGGGAAAAGGGCCCATTGTTGAAGCAGGAAAAAAAAAGAAAAAAAAGACAGCTTTTCAGAGTGCTCTACAACTCAATATAGAAGCTAGAGTATCCAAGAGACTCACATGACTTTAGGTGGTGACACAGATAATTCAAATCCTTCTCGCCTCATATTCTCTATCAAGATGCCTGCTCTAAACAGAAAAAAAATATATATTAACTGCATATTTCAAATTAGTTTTGCCAAAGAATCATAATCTACAGTTGCATGTCCAAGCATTCTCAAGGCGATCTGAAAATAATAGTTGAATGCTGGAAGGTTGAAAAGAAATAATTGAAAAATAATTGGGAACAAACCTAATTGAAGTTCTCCTCTTCCTTGGACTTCAAACGAATCTGATAACCCTGGAAGCACGTTTATTGCAAGATTTGTCTCTGATTCAGCCACAAGCCGGTCCCCAATTCTTCCACCAGTCAACTAAGAAAACGTAGAATCATCTAGTTAACGTTAAAAAATGCAAGAAAGAAGGGTGTTAAATCTGGATCCTCGACATCTGCTCCATAACTTAAGAGTCCTGAAGAGGCTATCACCATAATATAAATATACACAAGAAAACGAGACAAAAAAGCCCTCAAAGGGGGAAAAATCATCTACGGCCTTGCCTTCCACTTCACAAAGAAACATGGATGACACATCACACAAAAAACAAGATATAAAGCATCTTTTTTTAAGAAACAGCTCAACTTCTCTAGTCACCCCAGATAGTACTCAACATTGTGACAATCTCTGCATAACGACAATATCCGATACCAGAGCTGATATACCCAAGCTATAGATGTATATTTGTTATTCGATATGTTAAGATGCCCAAATAGTTATTTAAATTTCTAGATCTGGGAACTAAGGCCATTTTCCAGGACAGTGAAGACAGTTTCATTACCGGACCTTTTCTTTATGGATCTCTCGGAAGGCTAACAAAGAAAATAGATGATGATTGAAGGAACCATTCTTTTGACAATAAATACAGGAATCTAGATGCAAAATACTAAATAATACACATCACATAAGCAGCCCAAGCAAATTGTTTCATATCTGTTCAGTTTTATTATTCTGCCCAAACAAAATGTCAAAACTCTGGCTACTAGAATCCATTATGCACAGCTCATGTTAAGCTCCATAATCACAAACTTCAACATCACGATTCATACATTACCTTTGGGGGAATATGTTAGAACTTGGATATGTTAGAATTTAACATCACAAACTTTAATGACGATATGTTAGAACTTGGAACATGAGACATTACAAAGTAAGAATCACAACGAGATGGCAGAATATACTCAACCACTCAAATTTTAGTAAAAGAAAAGGAAAGAAGCTTCAAAACTTACATGTGTACCATCACGTCCTGCCAATGGAGAGTCATTCACACCAAAAGTCATAGAAATGGTTGGAGGATCCAGCTCGACAGTAGGCAGTGGAGTCATTACCTGGATAGGGAGAAGAAGATCAGTTCTTACTCAAACCTACAAGGTCACATTAGATAACCTTAATGCTCAAGCCTATGTAGGATAGAAGATGCTGCGTAATATGCATTCTGTGATGCATCAGGCTGGCTCATATGAAAATTGGTGACGACAAAATTCAAGATTACACAGCATGGTGTCACTGCAGTAGACTTTAGTCAAATGGTGAGTTGACTTATAATGACCATATCATCAATTAACTGACAAAACAACTCGAAACCTGTATCTCAAAATCACCAACAACTATCAATGGATATTCGAGATGATTAAATGAGAATCTTCCAGAATTGTCAGGTGCATCCCTGACTATCTCATTTTATGTCAGATTAGCACAAAAGTGCAAACAACACAGACAGCTCAATTGATCTAATAAATAGGTTACAATTCCTACACTCAACTTTATTTAGTTCCAGATTCTCTTCTCTTTCAAACTATTCTAAGTTGGTTTTATATAATTTTCTCAACACTTGGCATCACGTATTCTGCTTACTGAAGTTCTGCTGGATGATACACGATTTATTTCAATCAGCTCACTTTCTAGTCCATGCATGCAAAGGTCAATCCACATTTTTTTCAAAAAAAATTGTTTGCTGATATTTTGCATCTTATGTTTACGAAGAGGAAGCAGCCCATCAAATTTCCCACCCAAAAAAAAATTATTAACAAGACGAGAATAACTTCATCAGCCTTAGAAATTTTAAATATGTTAAGATGAGCGTTTTTCTGTTTTTTCCTCCACCCAAAGCAACATGGTGTGAAAAAACAATTCATAAACATGATGAGAATCAATTGTTCTAACACCAAGATGATATTAGTAAATTCTTATATATTGCTCAGGGTAATTGGGACATTCTAAATGTAATTTTAGAAAGTTGAGATTCTAATGGTTAAATATAGTTTAGCAACTCTCATAATGGTCTTTCGATTAGTCTTGCGAGTCTACCTACATTTGATTTGTCTACTTTCCTCTCAAGATTTCTAGCATTTTCCCTCTTTCTTATATTTATAGAAGTTTCATGCCCTGTTCACTACACAAATCCAGTTATCTTTCTCAATCTCAATATATTCCACCTGAATTCTAAACACATTCATCATGCACGGTCTCTTCACTATTTTTTTAAACAACAAAATTTCTACATTGTCTGTTGGAATATCCAAGAACCTTATTAGTGCCTTAATGTACTCAGAAGATTGAGTATGAGAAATGAGTGCTTAGTAGCTGGATAGAGGTCACAAACCCACTCATGGACGATATAGTTAATCCCCCAAGAATAGGAGGAGCAAGAGTTAGACATGTAATTTATGTTGACATATTGACTTCTATGCTTTATTCTACTCAATTTCAATCCATCAAGTCTTATCCTAGACAATCCTTCTGATGGACACATGTGGCTCAATATACACAATGGCTTCAACTGAAGTTTATAAAAAATGGAAACTAGATAAAGGCTTTTGATAGAGAAACCAGAATACAAGTAGTAATAGCTGGACTGGTATCACTTTCAATGCTACAACTAAGAATTTCTCAACTAAAAGAATGATGGTGTCATCTCTGCTAACTTAAGAGAAATCTCAATTGAACACAACCAATGCAATTAGTAACACTAACTACAGAAATAAAATCAATCAAGGTGAATATATGTTGTCATAGTGCATGGCAATCAACATAAACCATAAATTAGACTCAAAGAGGCCAAGCTGTCTCAGATAAAGTATATGTCCTCAACATATATGACAATTGACGTTTGCAGGCTCACAGACCTCCATGTTAGCAACTGTATGGCCTATGGATGGGCTCGCTAGCCCAGCCATCGATATAATATCACCTGCTCCAGCAGTATCAATGAGAGCCATACTTGTACCCTTCTTCTTCATGAGCTTTAGAACCTACATCAATGTTAAATGCCATGCATGTAGGTGAGCCCACAATCAAAGTAGACATATTGAGCAAAGTACGTAGGTGAGTCCACAATCATAGCACAGTTATTGAGCAAAGTACTATTCAAAGACATATTCATTAAAAAAGGATGAAAATAAAGAAGAGCAAACTTAGATGCTATACATGGGAGCTTCTGGCTCATTCCTTTGGTGGATACTGAAATCAAGATATCAAAAGAAGACTCTAAAGCATGAATCAAGTGCAACCTTATTTCGATGCAATGGGGATAATTTCATCTTTAATATGAGGCATTGATAAAGGCCCAAGCCATTATAAACTAAATTTCATACTGAGAGTAGATACCATCTAAAGCAAGAAGGATTAGTTGAAAATATTCCTTTGTTGGCTAGGCAGAGAACGAAATTCTCCTTGGTACTTCTTGCCACAGGATTTGGAGATGCTGGATTCTCATTGCAGTTAATAAACCTCGACATTAGTTCTCTTTCCATGGACCAATAAGAGAATCAATGGCAAAACCATGCCTATCACTCAATGATCCTGTAAACCATAGGTTTGAAAGATTTCAGGGAATGGTAAACAAACCTTTCCCTCTTCAATTTTCTGAACCCCAGACTCTGTGTCACGAATTCCATGTACTTTATCGCCCGCACGAACTATTCCAGAAGATACACGACCAGTCAAAATTCTCCCAAGGTAAAAGTCCCGTTCCATCATGGAAACCTGATTAAGAGCATAAGTCAATGAGAATAATAGCAATTCGTAAAGTGATAAGAAGTCCCAAAATTGTGTCCACAGTGACTTAAATGACATGTTACTTCCTAATCCAGTATTGAGGATGAGAAATAAAAGAAAAACACAATGGAATTAATGAGAAAGGCCAAACCATAAACCATTCTATACAAACCATCATCTGAAAGGGTGCATCAAGACTAGCATTTGGTGGAGGAACATGCCCCACCATAGTATCCAGCAACTGTGACATATCCCTGGCACCAGCCGCAGGATCTTTTGTGAAGGTAGCAGAAGCCCACCCTTCTTTCGCAGAAGCATAGAGGACAGGAAAGTCTAACTGTTCCTCTAGATAAAAGATGAACAGACTATAATTTCCCTTTAGATGAAAATACAGACAGGAAAAAAAACTTCACAGCATACGTCTACACACCTGTCGCTCCAAGACTTGCAAAAAGATCAAATACCAGGCTCTCTACTTCATTACATCTCTCCTCAGAAACTGCAGAAAATACCAAGAGTAACGCCACTTCCAATTAAAGACAGGAATTATACAAGAAACTGAAAAGCCACACTCTGACACCAACACCCCCCCCCCCCCAAAAAAAAAAAGCCACACTGATATGCTAGCAACAACAGACCCAGACCTGGAGATGGACAATCAATAAAGAAATGGAAAACCTTTGACACCCTATGCAAAAGAGCTACCACAGCTTCTGGCTACCTTTACACTAGTATGTGGGTATCAACCTTCTCATTGCTGGGGATATGATGCTTGACTACATTTGAATGAAAAGCTGAAGAAGGAATTCATGCTTGACTTTAGATTTGAATGAAAATTGGAGAAGGCATTCATACTTGTAAAGATGGGAACTTAGGTCATGTATGGATTTACTTTTACATTTTACTTTTTGCTTAATCGAAATCTTGAAGCTCATGCACTTTTGCTTGATCTGAAACACCTGAAACTTTCACTTTACATGAATGTCGACACATAGATCAATAAACAATAGTTTGACACTTCAATAATATTCTAAAGTTTGGCTTTTTGCTTTTGATTGAGTGCAAATTAACATGCCCTTAATTGATAGAGTTCCTCTTGGCTGATTACTAAGAGTGAAGAAAAAGAAGCAGGATGCTATCTGACCAAAAGCCTCCTAAGCTATGGAGTATCTTTGCCAGAAATAGAAGTAACTTATAAATGAACAGTAAGCATATAAAAATATGCCTTCACCACTAAAGCAGTTGCTATCATTAAATGGCTCAATGTGAGTTTCACTAAGTTAATTGCACAAGTGAAATCAATTAAAATGACAAAGAACCATACCAGAAGGCCTGTCTACTTTATTTAAGAGGAGGATAGGCCGTAGACCATACTTTAAGGCTTTTGCCAGAACAAACTTTGTCTGTGCAAGCGGACCTTCACCAGCATCCACTAATAAAACTGCTCCCTCAACCATACCAACTACTCGCTCAACCTATAATCAAGCAAGATATTCAAATCAGTACATTGATAACACGGTGCATCAAAAACCAAGGCCAACAAATAAAAACGTTAACGACCCATTTGATGTAATACATTGTATGACACTTGTTGTTGAGATAAGGTGGAATCCATCCCTTACCATTCTGTCTATCCACTATTCTTCAATGAAAAAGTTCAAGTCTTCATAAAATAGATAAACTTGAGCTTGGATTCACATATAAATATAAGGGGTGATAGGTGACCCCTTTTATGCTAGGGAATCGGGATTATGCTGTTAGAGAAATCCTAATCTCCTAAGACTGCATTCACTGTAGTAATCTCCATCTTCAGCCTTTGCCCAGAACTTCGATTCCTTTCCATTCGTCAATATCGTTATCATGTTTTAAATGAACGGTCCGACAAAGAACTCACAAATTCAAGTAAAATTTTCTCTTTTATGATGAGAGGAAGCATATCTTAGTGAAGTACGCCCGCAGACATATGAATATAGGAATATAAGTATATATCAATCACGGAACCATATAATTTAGCAAGAACAACTTCTATCCAGCAGATGTACCAATTATCATACCTCACCACCAAAGTCTGCATGTCCTGGTGTGTCAACCATATTTAGCTCATTGTCTTTCCATGTGATGGATGTCACCTGTTGAAGTATTCATCTGACACATTATCTAAAACATAAATAGCACGGCCTCAGCAGCAAAATTCAAAGCTTTACTAAGCAATTAGCCAAGGTTAGGACTTTAATCTATCAATAATTCACGAATAAAAAAAATGAAAAAGGAAACAGATGCTTAAACTTGCATAGCAATGCATCAACTCCACCCACTAATCAGTATGCCCGATCTCAATCAAACCAAAACCTCGCTCATCCACTTTCTCCACCTACAGAATATTATCTCATATTTGCTTTATCCGAAACACCAAACTATGGTCACGTCAACACTCTAACACGCAACTAGGCTGCATAATAATTCAATCAACACTTCACACCACCTATTAGTGAAGCTCAGGGAACATTTCAATTCGCCATATTTCACCAGAACCAAGCATAAACTGACCTTGGACGCAATGGTGATGCCGCGCTCGCGCTCAAGGCTGATCGAGTCCATAGCGCGCTCGTGGGGGATGTCGGCGCCGCACTGGCGGAGCAGCCGGTCCATGAGCGTGGTCTTTCCATGGTCGACATGGGCAATCACTGCCACGTTCCGAAGCCGGCTTGGGTCGATCGAAGGGCTCGACGCCGCGGCAGCGGATGCGGCAGTGGCGGTGGAGAAGGCGGGGGAGAAGGGGGTGACGCGTGGGGAGAAGTAGGGGTTGAGGCGTTGAAAGGAGGAGGAGGAGGAGATGGACTTCTTAGTGGCGGAGCAGAGTGACCGGAGCAAGGGACCGGCCATTTCTTACGGCGGAGTTGTAAGAAAAATGGCAGGATTTCCTCAAAAGACCGCTGCTGTCCCGATCTGATCCGAGGGTTTATGCAGGGCTTTCAGATGCGCCGTCGTTTTGTCGAGAAATCCTTCGGGGGACCATGAAATACTCGGTGTAAGTAATTACCTCATACGGTCCTTAATGCCAAATCTACGTTGTAAGGTTAGATTCTTATACTTGCATATGCTCCATGCTTTAGCAGATTGTAGCAAATTAAACTAAAATGTTTATCTAGTGACCCAATTTGAGATCAATCCAACAATTACAATGATTCAATACAAATCACCCGTCAATTCCTATCACGTTTGAGAGGTAGTCTTCTAATTAAAAAGGTTAAGTATGTCTCCATGATTAGGACAACCATGTATTCTGCTCTTCAATACGATAAATTCAGCTTGACATAATAATACTGCATGGACGTAAGTCGATGCAGAAGAGCATAGAACTCCAGCACCGATCCCACCTGCACTTTCAACCTTTCACAGGATAGCTCGCGTCCATCGCGATCCCGCACATGCCCCGCCGATCGACAGAATCCTTCAGCATCCTCACGTAGCCGTCCTCGCCCCAGTCGCGTCCCCACGAGTTCTTCACGATCCAATACTTTCTCCGCCCCTCCTCCGCTCCATACCCGACCAGAGTGACCCCGTGATTCAAGTCGTGTCCACAGCCGCCCGTGAAAATCCCCCTAGAGTATAGCTGAAACTCCAGTCCACCTGCATCAATGGCGACCGAGATTGGTTGGCGGGCCGCCGCAGCTTGCAGGCTTCCCTCGTCGTCCACGGGCACATTGCTGTATCCGCTTATGGTGGCCACATGATTCCTAAGCCTGGCCTCGTCACAAGATCCTTCCCGTCCCTGATAAGGATAATTGGACTCGGAAGTGATGCCCCCGTTGTGTTGGATGAAGGAAAAGGCAGTGTCCATGACTCCGCCGCTGCAGCCTTGGTTCTGCTTCCCGACGTCGCAGTCCATGAGCTCCTGTTCTGATAGAGACACTAGCTTCCCCGTCTTGATCTTGTTGAGGCCTTCGATGGCCGCCACCGCAGAAAAAGCCCAACAACTTCCTAAACGTGCGAAGCAGAACATGCGACTTAAACGAAAGAAGAAATGAGGAGGAGAAGAAACAGGAGAAGAGCTGGATCTTATATACCACACTGTCCTTGATCCTTCACCGGAGTCACAGCGCCTTCCTTCCTCCAATCGAAACTCGTCGGCGGGTCCATGTCGGTGTCATCGGTAATATTAGTCTCCCTATCAGTCCTCTGGTTCATCCTCCTGCGGAAACCCAGGTAGGTCGCTTTGAACTCCATGTTTGTCATGTCCGCGAATCTGTTGTCCGTGAGCTCGAACGCTAACCCTAGCCTGTTGATGAAGTCGACGTACAAGACATTGGCTTGATAAATCTCGAACCGCAGCATTTGCTCAGCTCTGTTTTCGTACGTCCGGTTGTACCTCGCCCGCCAGCTCTCGAATCTTTCTTCCAATATGCTTGGCTGGTCGGACTTCAGAGACAAGTGATCGCCCGGAAACGCGCTAGAGCGCACACATAGAATCCAAACAATGAAAAGGGTCGGGCCGAGGTCCCTCGAAATCAAATGAGACTCCATTGTCGGCCAATGAAGGACGATATGAAACTTCAGAGCCTATATGCTTGAATCCCCCTCCTGATTTATACAGATTGAATGCTTTAAGAATTGATCTTTTAAGCCACAACAACATCTTAGTACCGGAAAATACCTTATCAGTTCATGCTCTAATTGTGTCGTATGTGCAGCCTTTGTTATCTGCACGGCTCTCGGCAGCATCGAACGAGAGGATAGCAAGACCATCAAGCGAGCATGAGGTTGTGAATGTCTGACTACATCCTCTCTCTTAGACTGCTCAAGCGCAGAAATCCATCGCCTTGTAGATCTCTACCAAATTGCGGTCCATGCATGAAGCATGAACCAACTACATTCCTACACGGACCTTCCAAAAGTTTAATTAGCGCCTAGGCTTCAGATCAGAGACTTCGGAGATGGCTTCCACAAGCCATAGTTGTGTGGCTATTGTTTTAATCATACATCGTAATAACCCATTGGGAAGACAGAGTGTAGTCTCAAAGATTAGCGATTTTTCATCTTGTCATCGCAACAAAGTTAAATTTGGCAAAAATAAAATTTCTATGAAAGACAAGAAAATTGATGCAAAAAACTCATTGATTGGGTCCTCTCTTTCTCTCTCTCAAAATAATTTTGGGATTCTTCGCGTCGATTATTTGACATCACAAAAATCGATGGAATTGGTCATGTCGGGTGATGGAAGAACCCGTTTCATAAATCAAACAAGTTAATAAGGAGACTTTGCTCACAAACAATAAAAACATATGATAACGGCAATTTTTTACAAGAGTTAGGGACCGAAATGGATTTAATCCTGTTTATCAACTACATATAGGTCAGTTCCAAAATAATAGGCAATATAAATAATCCGTGTGATGGTGTAGTTAATGGATGATAAACGTCGATTAAGACTTTGATTTGAATAGCAATATAATTAGAGCTAGAGGTATATCCAGAGCCGTGGCAATAAGACCAATCTATAAATTGTCCTCCAAATAAATAATGATTTAATAGGAGAAAAAAAATCATAAACTTATTATACTCATGCTAATTCAATCCTAAGTCACTAACATGAATGCCAACCATGTTACATGCCGGCGTTGATTTGGATAAATTTTATAATTTTTATAATTTTTTTCTGATTTTTCCTTTCTTTATTTTTTATGGCTATGGGTCAAAAAGGTCACCATCCCCGTCGCCAGCCACAGCCCTTGCTGACCATCAAGCGACGGCCACAGCCCTCTACTAGATCAGGGCAAGGGCCCGACGCCTTGGTCTGCAGCCACCGAGTGGCAAAGGCCCTTGCCTAGACCTCCCCGGTGCCAACAAGGGTCTACTGGCAACCTCACCTATGATCAACGTCCTTGCCACCAGCACAAGGAAAAAAGAATAAATAGACGATACTCATCGACAAAGCAAGACACCCCCATGATCCGCTTGAAATTAGATGTCATGAAGATAAAATACTTAACTATATATATATATATATATGTATGTATATATACGAAGGTAGAGACTCAACGTCCACTCCAAGTCGTCGGCCTCTCCAGGTCGCAACCAAGTCCTGAGCAACGCAAGCCCAATCCATATAGAAACAGATGTTCTTCTCCTTTATCGGGTCTCAAGAGACAGTTCCTTCGAAACTGGATGTGAGAGAGAGAGAGAGAGAGAGAGAGAGAGAGAGAGAGAAGCTAGAAAACGGAAGCAAATAGCAACTTCACCGACCCCCAACTTCCCATCTTTTGCTCAGATTCATTCATCGCAAATACGACATCTCATTAGTCAAAAATGTCAATTCCCATCAACTATCTTGAGGCCCGTTGCTTAATCTTTGCCCAGGGGAAAGAAAATGATCTTATCATATTTCATTTGGCATTTTATCGCAGCCAAACGAATTTGTGGTTGCGAAGCAATGACAAAGCTCACAAACTTGCTGCACAAAGAAGCAGCGGACCCTCTGCGTCGGAGTTCCAACGCCAGCTCCCCCTCTCGACAATGACAAACCATGCCTTCAACCATATGTGCAGTCATTGCTCGAGTGTTATACAGCGAGTAAATACTGAGTTTGGAAATGCCTAAGCATTATAGACAAGGTAACATTTGTATGACATCTATCACAAGTCATGTCTCAAATATAGAGCAGAGTTTCCAAACAAGAACATGCAATTACACAAATTCATTGTTGAGCTCAGCTAGAGATAATAAGTTTAGCCAAATGTAACCTCGAGATCATCTGCATAATGTTGTTCTTCTGTTTTCCAGGTATCATCATGGCATGGCACTCACCATGGTTAATTACCCTCTATCAATTGCAAGCATCTCAGAGGATCTCTACGAAGAATAAGCAAGCAACCATAGACAGTAATAGAACCGCAAACTCCTATCTTCCAGTCAGCCAAAGCCCTTACATTGCAGAGTAGGCCAACCAAAATAACAGGAGGTGCTTCATCAAGTCACCATTTAGGTGACGTTGACCCACATCAAGAACCTGTTCTTTGCTAAGACGCTGAAAATATGAGTCACCCCAGAAGTTACCTATATATTATCACATCGTGCAAAGCAAAGAACTTCTGAGAAGTTCATTCCTCCATTGGACCACTAGTTGTAGCTGCTTCAGAGAGTTTTTCTTCCGTAGGAGCAGCAGCTGCTATTGTCTCTTCCGGGACATTTGTAGCTGCTTCTGAGAGTTTTTCTGAGAGTTTTTCTTCCGTAGGAGCAGCAGCTGCTATTGTCTCTTCCGGGACATTTGTAACTGCTTCTGAGAGGTTTTCTTCCGTAGGAGCAGCAGCTGCTATTGTCTCTTCCGGGACATTTTCTTCCATTGGAGCAATAATGATTGTCTCTTCCGTTGGAGCAGTAATAATCGTTGCCTCTGAAGCTTTACGCTTTTCTGCTGAATCCTTCAGATGTTTCAATCCCTTCTCAACATTGCACAACCTGTTATTAAGCAAATTAATTCCTTCAAGACGTGCTCTGAAGCTGATGGTAAAAATGTTCTCAAATTCCTCAATCTTTTCCTTCATGGCCAAAAGCTTCATTTTCTCCTCTTCTTCCTGTTTTAACCGCTGCTTTTCCAGTTCCCTAATGCTCAAAACAAGTCCGCCAGATCCAGGAACATCTTTGTAAAGTGGCTCATCAAGCTGAGGACAGCGAGCCCTGTATTCAGCAAATTTCCGGTCAGTTTCCTTCAAGGTCTTCTTGTAGCCATCTAGAAGGTTCGCCATCATATAGAGCTCACATTCAAGTCGATATATTTCCATCTTCTTTTTCACTATCTCTTCATTACTTGTCTTCTGCAAATGCTCGATTAAAGCATCCCGCCGTTGCAGCTCGCTGAGGAATATTTGTTGATTCATGCCAGACTCAGCATAAGCTTGCTCTTTTGCCTCGTGTGCCATCCTTGCCTTCTCCACCCAATGTTGCACTTGCTCCATGCACATATTGAAGTCCAGTGATTTACTATCCCACGAACCATCAGTCCTCATCCGCTTGTTTCCCCCATTCAGCTGGTGATGCATCCTCTCATTGTCAGTATCGATCTCCCTCTTGTTCACATTGCCAAAGATGGATGAAGAACTTGGACCAATGTGACTGTCAACTCTTGAAGCTAAGAACTCTCCACATGAATCATCACGAAGTTGCATCCCGGTGTTAAAAGGAATTTGAGCAGACTCCAAAACATGCAAAAGATTTGATGAAGGCAACCTCTCCAAATCACCAAACTTTGGCGACATATTGAACCCTCCAGGCTCTTGTTGCTCCTCCTCATTGGTTTCTTCTTCTTCTTCCTCTTCCTCTTCCTCTAGTTCTTCATCTTCTTGTTCCTCACCTACTACTCCTTCTCCTTCCACTGCTTCTTTCTGATCCACATCAAACCTCATTTCATTAGCTTCAGTAACTCCGCACCTCTGCAAAAAGTGGTCGCCTGAAATATTTTTCCCATCCAAAAGCCACTGCCCACCTTGTTCTTCATCCTCCTCTTTACACTCCTGAGAATTTATGACATCATCAAATCCACCTTCTTCATTATGGTCACTTTCCTTGTCGACACCCTTCTCCTCCACCAGACCAACTTCAGTTTTGTCCTCCATTTCAGCTTCAACTCTCTCTTCAAGCCCAAGACTCAGTTGAGCGTTCTCCTCATTCTCAACATCAAACTTTTCATTCTGCGAAAGTTCCAAATCGATGCTAGTTCCTTCCTTCTCCTCCTCATCAGCTTTGTTATCAGCATTCTCTTGTCCGAGGCTCAACTCCAAGCTGTGCTCTTCCAGTTCAGCCATCTTCACATCATCACCACCGGCATCCTCCTCCACATCCTTCACTTCAACCTCCTCTGCCGACAACAATTCCTCACGCTGAGACCTTATCAAACACTGCAAGTGCGACCCATAGTAACAATTTTCCAATCTGGGCGCCTGCAACTCCTTCTCCACCATAAACCACACCATCCCAGCCCAATCCACCTTCTCAAAACTCCCTTCTCTAATCAACTTGTCCCAACTCATTATCTCATCAGGCATCATCCATGTATCATCATCATGCAATAGCATCCAATTGGACACTAAATCCAAAACGAACCCAACAGAGTCTTCAGTTTCGGAACCCTCAGCTGCGCCCTCCGAACCGGCCACGACCCTCTTAGCCGGCAGCTTCAGCGCACGTGCCAGGTCGGCCCGGCTGACCCGAATCTTGACCCCATTGACGTAACTGCACCGCTCGCCCTTGCTAAAACTGGCGACCAGCTGCGCGATCAAGTTACCGCGCAGGATCCTGTCGAAGTCCAGGTGGACGAACTCCCAAAGCCCGAGTCGTTGCAGGAGATCCTTGCGGCGGGAGAAGTCGAGAGCCTTGACGGGGGCGAAAGGGATGGGCTTGAAGGTCTTGACGAGCATTTCGAGCTTCTGCTGCGACTTCTTCTCCATGGCGCGCCGCTTATGCGCGGCTTTCTTGTTTTTCGGGCCGCGGCGAGAAGAGGTGGAGGTTGGGGCGGGGGCCATAAAGCTAGGGTCTTGGGCTCGCGGGGACGGCGCGGGGACTGGGTCGGGGTCGTCCTGGTTAGAGTCGTCGTCCTGGACGAGGATCTGGGAGTCCCCGTCGGACTTCGAAGGATCCGGCTCGACGGTTAGGGTTTGAGTCTCGGGTGATTCCTGGCAATGGGGTGGGTCAACTGAGGTAGGGCCTTGATCTGGAGGATGAAGAGGGGACGGCGGAGCGCTCATGGTCGAGGTAGAGATTCAGAGCGTCACGTACAGAGAGAGAGAGAGAGAGAGAGAGAGAGAAGCTGCAACAATGGTTCACTCACTGATCTCTGATGGCCGGACACGACACGTTCCTCGTTCGGAATTCAACTGGAAAAGCGGTGTCCGACGATCAATGGGTCTTCCACTATAGTCGACCCCATTTCTTATTTGAATGGCCTAATGCACTGAAAAAACAAAATTCCAATTTCAAATTCAATATCGATTTTAAGTTATTTTTTCCCATTATAAAACTTTAATTTTAGTCCTAATCCCAGTTCTATCATAACTTTTTTTATCACATAATATAAGCTCCAACTTTAGGTCTAATCTAAATATTACCTTTGAACTTTTTTCATCTTAAAAAATAAAAAAGCGGCAAGCGAAACTAGGGGAAATTCTCTCAAGGGTAGGAGCAAGAAAACTCTAATTGCTTTAATATTTATCCAATTTCAAATCTAATAAAACGTTATTTGGGTAGACATGGAAATTCATCTTTAAAAATTAGAGTAATGACATGGAAATATCACATCACTAAAAGTGATTTTGAACCTAGGGTAGATAAAAGACTCAAATAAACTTGGCGATATTTTATGAGACAAAAAAAAGGGTATCATTGAGATTTGACCTAAAATTGGGGATTTTTATGATATTAGGTCTAATTTAAATATATTCTTTTATGAAGGAGATTAAGGAAATCTAGTAAATACGGTATCTTTTAGGGATGTTTTGAAAAAAAAAATAGATATTTCTATTTGGGCCTAATTACTCTTAAAAATGTAAAAGGAAGGTCACTTTCCATAATTTGGCCCATTTTAATACATTTTGTGGAGAAAAAAGGGCATGTCATTTGGATTGTGGGACAAAATTGAAATCCGATAACACTTTTCAGCCATTCTTATGTAAATAATAACTCGACATTAATATCTAAAAAAAACCTTTAAAAAAGATTCAAAACATCTACATATTTTGACTATTCACTTCCCTTATCTCTCCCTTATTCTTTCCCCTTCTGTATTCTCTTTGCAACTTATTGGTGGCGTTCTATCTAGTGGACCGCGAAGTGTTTGAAGATGCTGATGCAGAGGACTCCATGAAGGATATGGGTCTCAAAAATCTTACTTTATGCCCCGTGGACTTTAGCTATTTGGAAGACGTCTCCGTGAAAGGCTGAAAAGTGTTAGGGGAGCCTTCGCAGAGCAACTAGTTGCCAATTCTCCAGTTCTGGAGTGACAGCATTTGAGAAATCTTGGGAGAGTTTGACATTTTCTAGAGAATCATGGAAAGATGTCTCAGCTCAAGTCTCATCTCCTTTACTTGTCCTCAGGATAGGAATTCTGTCGGGAGTGGAAAATGTCCCTTTGCTAGTTTAGCTTTGCGTTGGTTAGGAGTTTGTAACGCGTGAATTCGATCATGTCTTCGGCTTTAACTTGTCTTCTCAAACTGTGAATTTCCATATGCATTATATGTAATAACAATTTTCAAACTTTATATGATTCTTTTATTTTCTGTCACCCACCTTATGACTAATGACGCTGCATTGCCTGGGATGCATAAGAACTCATCTTCTACCTGAATTAAGCAGTTTGAGGTCAATGATGTAGCGCATGAAAATATTAGTCTACTTCCACTCGCTCTCTTAATCAGGGCAGTGTCACTATATGCATAGGCTTGTGATGTAGGTGGACCTTTTAACTCTATTCAGTTGTCGATTCATGAGACGTGATGGGATGGAAGCTGAACCAGGTCATTGTTGAATCTTTATCGTATTCGCTTGTCCGTTCTTTGCAATTCGTGAGAGTTGCTGTAAAATTTGTGCTTTGGTACATCTTCGATCTTCTGATGATCGGAGTATGTTTACTTCAAGGGATTGAGGAGTTTTAAATGCTCCCACAAACCTTCTGTTTATTGAATGAATCATCGATAATCACTTACACTAACTTGTTGCCTCCAAACAGTACTTACTGGCATCCGAGAACTGATAAAAACTTGTGCTGGAAGGCTCAGAACCTATGGTTCTTCCGTCACAAGTCATTCAATTTGATATGTATTTAATGACAACATGCCAATTTGCTCAAAGTATGAACCTGATCTCTACATTGATAAATTATTCCACTTCATTATGTGGTGCTTAGGGAAGGAACTGCCTAAGCATACTTTTTTCGGGTCATTGAGTGTAGTAATTTGTGTTTAGTTAGTCCCCTTCATCCGATATATTCCACTTCGCATCCCGGTTCTTTGATTGCATAAAATGAACTCTTAAAATTCTTTCTTTGACTAATAAGCAAATGAATTGTTTTTATCATACCTTACCAAAAAAAAGAATTGTTCTTATCATAGTCTAATCCGTCCGTTTGTCAATCCACTTACGATGTGACCTTAAGTGGCTCAATGACCTGAAAAAAAGTAGAAATATAGGGGATAAGCTATTTTCCATTCGTTTCACGGGAACCCACTTCAAAAAATATGTTGCGATACTTTCCGGTGTTCGGTTCACAAAAAATAAAAAATAAAAATCAAGGAAGATATTTTCCTTCAATGGAAAAAGCGTCTTCAAAAAGGAGAGAAAAATGATTTTCTCTCATTTCACCACTCATTTTAATTATTTTCATTTCTTCTTCTTTTCTTTATTTAAATTCGAATTTTTCATAATTTTCTCTATTCCTCCCCCCATTTTCTTTTTTCTTCTTCTTCGAATTGTCTCTACACAATTATTTTGCGTACAACCGGATGATATGTTCAAAGCGTGCATGTTGAATATCTTAAGAGAAACCAAAAAATAAAATAAAATTATCTATTGGCTAACAAGTGCATAGCTCTTAATTAAGTATCTATTTTGCGAAAATCCAATTAGATTGGCTTTAACTTCGTTTGATTCGGAGAGAAGGGAGAGATGAGAAAGACGGTGGGATTTGGGTGCCCCAAAATCAAATCTGGGCTCTGGCTCCCAACCCGACCCGTCCGAATAACCTATAAAACTGAATTTGCTGCCTCCAAATGTTCGGCGAAGCTCTTATTTTTTTGAACAACTCGAGGTGCTCATTTCCTCCCGCGCTCTCTCTCTCTCTCGAACACACGCACTCGCGCACGATGTGAAAGCTATTTCTTCTTGATCATTTTTCCTTGTTCCTTGTTTTGCAGATTCAGATTCAATGGAGCTATCATTTTCAGGTTAGTTCTTCGTTGCATGAGATCTCCTTTTTTGATGTTGCTCTGCATTTTATCCTCTGCTGATGTGAGAGAGAGAGAGAGAGAGAGAGAGAGAAAGAGAGAGAGAGGTGGTGGTGGTGGTGGTTAGCGTTTGTTTAACGTCGATTTATATCTGGAGTTCTAGCCATTTCCTTTCAGCCAGCTTGAGTAGTGTAGTTCCCAGTCTCAACGGGGAGGACTAGAATTGATACATTTCTATTCCTTAATTAGGACTATTAGAATCGGTTTTAACGCTTCTATGATAGCAAGAAGGGAAAGGAGCCCCTACTGTCTAATATCTGCTGGTCACGGGTCGAATTAAGAGTACTTCAACTTGGAAGCTGAAATCCTACCTTTGATCCCTACTGACGATGTGACTATGTCTTGTTCTTAGGCTTGTTGTGTCACGCCCCGAACCTCGAGCGCGCGCACATCCCACCATGGTCGAATGAAACGCGACGTTCCCTGGTGGCGCCGCCGACCCAATCTTCTATACACATGTGGAAGCGTAACTAACAATCCCGGGACAACAACAAACTTGGGATAGGAAAGTAAGACAGTCAATTCGCACACAACACATCTTATAAAACAATCCCGGGTTCATGTACAAATGACTAAACCCCAAAGAAAGGTTCGTCTACTCCGGGATCTACAGCCACTAGCTCCACGTCCTCCAAAAAGGCGTCCTTCCAAAACTATCGTCTATGAGACCCCGCGACGTATGTGTCGTACCTCCATCTATGTACCTGAAAAACAGTTCACCGAGTCAACTCTCCAAGCCCTTATTAGGAAGAAATCCACCCAAGGATAACCTATTCACACCAACAAATCAGGGTCTGGAAAACAGCAGACAGAACAACATCGGGTACCGTCAGAACATACATCGTCTAGTCGGTTAGAACATGCATCGTCTGGTACATCGTCTGGACACATAGACGATACATCGTCTGGTACAGTGTCTCTACAGTTCATATACATAAACATGCAGCAAACATCTTTAATAACCAGTATACTTCACATCAGCCATCATCAACTTATCAACAGCTCAATTCACGCTCAATCAACAAACTGATGACCGTGATCATGTCTCACACAAAATCATCTCATCATATCCGCACACAATGGTACAAGGATCTAGAGGTGGCCCCCACGAAAGTGTGGCACTTAGGCCTTGACCCAGACCTTATGGTAGAAGGATCTAAAGGTGGCCCCCATGTGGCACTTAGGCCTTTACCAATACATAGTGGTGTAAGGATCTAGAGGTGGCCCCCATGTGGCACTTAGGCCTTTACCAAAACTCAATGGTAATAAGGATCTAGAGGTGGCCCCCACGAAAGTGTACGTTATCGTGTGGCACTTAGGCCTTTACCAATACTCAATGGTAATAAGGATCTAGAGGTGGCCCCCATGAAAGTGTACGTTATCGTGTGGCACTTAGGCCTTTACCAATACTCAATGGTAATAAGGATCTAGAGGTGGCCCCCACGAAAGTGTACGTTATCATGTGGCACTTAGGCCTTTACCAAAACTCAATGGTAATAAGGATCTAGAGGTGGCCCCCACGAAAGTGTACGTTATCGTGTGGCACTTAGGCCTTTACCAATACTCAATGGTAATAAGGATCTAGAGGTGGCCCCCGCGAAAGTGTACGTTATCGTGTGGCACTTAGGCCTTATCCATACAAAGCAATAGTACAAGGATCTAGAGGTGGCCCCCATGTGGCACTTAGGCCTTGACTTGCTCGCCACACATTCAGCTTGCACCACACCAGTTATCACACAATCACATACCATCAAACCAATATTAAGGAGGTCGATCATCCGGCCTTGCTGCACACGTCCCATACCGTGCCAACTCAGCTAAATGTAAAACCACCCTAACTGGCAAAATCAAGTCACTTGTGTGTTTCCACGTCTAAATCCAGAAACATAATCAAATCAGCTCGTAAAATCTTCAAATTTGAATATGTCATAAAGGACACATAAACCAACATTTTTCATGAAGACACCATGGCCCAAATCCTTCTGGATTGAGAGCAGTAAATTGCTCAAACTGTTATAAAAATATGTATCAGTTTTCAGAGGTCACCTTCTCCAAAATCAGTTTAGTTCGAAATCCAAAACTCATCCATTTGGTCTGAAATTCGACTATGTTGTAGTAAAAGATGTTATAAACAAATTTTGTGAAGGCACTCTTTTGAAATTCGAACTCCAAGAGTGGGTAAAAATCCATAGAACATCAAAAGATCTCAAGTTTCAGAGAAAACAGAGGTTCTGTTCTGTTCAAAACGAAGTTGACATAAATCCTTTTTAACTCCATAAAATCCTGAGTAAAATATATGTCATAGCTGAAGATGTTTAAAACACTTTTCATGAAAGAACTAACTTCATAATCTCATCATATCTCGTTCCACAAATTCAGCAAACAACAACAGTTCAGTAAACATACACAAGAGAAATCCTCTGTTCTGAACTAAATCACCATTACTTGTGCTAATGCCATCTAACACATATCTTATCAAACTGATCAACACTCAACTAAACCTCTAAGTGTAATCGCAACCTAAGAAAGGTTTGGAAGTTGACTCACCTGATCAACAAACAATCAAGTCCACGACAAAGATGGCGCAAAGGCGAATCCAACTCCTTCTTACTTCAACTTCGAAAGAGACTCAGAAGGTGCTGTAAAAGCCTTGGAAGTTGCTTTCTGAGGTGCTGGTTTGAGAGCAACGTAACTCAGCTTGAACAATGGAGGTGTACAATGTGAAAATATCTAAGAGAGACTGAAGTAGAACCAGCTATGTCTCTCACGTTCAGCTGTATACAGGGGAACAAACAGCCTTGAAAAGTCAACCTAAAATATCTAAACACTTGAGTACTTGCCCCAAAAGTCTTTTACTTCATCCAATAGCAATTTTCCCCACTCAAACTTCTCCAACAAGCCAAGTATGAAGGCTGTAATGCAGTAGCCCCACATACCTACGAATTTGCACCCATTTAACTCAAGTCACATTCAACTTCTCATTGATTCAATTTATACTCATTCTGAAAATTATTGTCTTTGAGAGGTGTTGAAATTCAGGATGTCACATGTTGTTCACTATTTTTGCGGTTTCTCTCGTCATGCCATGCATCCTTCAGCGTCCGCTCGCCTTCGAGCTACAGAAGGCTTCTAAGGATCTAGACAAGGCAAAGAAGAGGCGCGAGAGACTCCACCGGGTTGGCGCGCATCGGAACAGAGTGTAAGTCTTAGATCACCGATGAACTGTTATACAATGATCACCATTTAACATGTTTCTTTGTCCCTTTCAGGCGTGTCGTGGAGGCAAGAGTCCAGAAGGCCGATCGGAGATTGCAGCAGGTGATAACACTGTCTTTTCTGAGGAGTGCCTGCCCCTGTTCAACATGGCGCAGGTCCATATCCTTCTCGATCTTTTGAAGCCGGGTAACCACAGGTGCCTCCACCGCGTGTAGATCTCCTGCCCTGACATGTATGTCGCTTCCTAGATGGGAAGTGCTCTTATATTGCATGGATTCGGGTAGGTTTTCATGTTTAAATATGACTTTTTCGAGTTTTGCTTGTTATTAACTAGTCGCGTGGTTATGCAGAGTGACCTGCGAGCTTCCAAGGGCCTGATGGATTAGTTTGATGATGTTGAAGCAGTACATAAGTTTCTGGAGTGCACAAATATTAGCTAGCTCTTTACACATATAAATTTGACAGTTAGCTCATCTGGTGAGCAATTCTGCTGCGCCTTAGATTTCTATACAGGGAAGAATTTCGGTTGGTTATCTTTTCTAATGGAGTAAAGAGAATGGTTTTCCCTCTACTGAATTCGGTCTTTCTATTATCCTTGCTTGTGTGAAAGTTGAGATTTTCCTTCAACATCTTTATTCTTCATTTCCTTTTGTGCTGGGGGGAATTGAATCTTAATTCAAGAGATTGATGAGTTTTATGCTCGTTTAAGTTATAGGTCTCATAATGTCTCCATAAGCACAATCAACTGTATATGAATTATGGCCACCGACTTTGGTTTCAATGGATGTGGTTTATTTCATGAGATTAGAGCAAATCGCGATGGAAAAAGGGGGAAATATGGGGAATGGACTGATAATGTTTTGCAGCAGTACAGTAGATATAGAGGACACATCCCTTGCATAGATTTTGGTTGTCCTTTCAACATCTTTATTCTTCATTTTCTTTTGTGCTGGGGGGAATTAAATCTTAATTCAAGGGATTGAGGGGTTTTATGCTCGTTTAAGTCATAGGTCTCATAATGTCTCCATAAGCAAAAACAATTGTATATGAACTATGGTCACCGACTTTGGTTTCAATGGTTGTGGTTTATTTCATGAGATTAGAGCCAACCGCGATGGAACAAGCGAGAAATATGGGTAGTGGGCTGATAATGTTTTGCAGCAGTAAAGTAGATATAGAGGACATCTCCCTTGCATAGATTTTGGTTGTCCTTTCAACATCTTTATTCTTCCTTTTCTTTTGTGCTAGGGGGAATTGAATCTTAATTCAAGGGATTGAGGAGTTTTATAGGTCTCATAATGTCTCCATAAGCACAAACAACTGTATATGAACTATGGCCACCAACTTTGGTTTCAATGGCTATGGTTTATTTCATGAGATTAGAGCCAACCGTGATGGAACAAGGGGGAAATATAGAGAGTGGGCTGATAATGTTTTGCAGCAGTACTATAGATATAGAGGACACCTCCTTTACATAGATTTTGGTTGTCCTTTCAACATCTTTATTCTTCCTTTCCTTTTGTGCTGCGGGGAATTGAATCTTAATTCAAGGGATTGAGGAGTTTTATGCTCGTTTAACTTATAGGTCTCATAATGTCTCCATAAGCACAAACAACTGTATATGAACTATGGCCACCGACTTTGGTTTCAATGGTTGTGGTTTATTCCATGAGGTTAGAGCCAACCGCGATGGAACAAGGGGGAAATATGGGGAGTGGGCTGATAATGTTTTGCAGCAGTACAGTAGATATAGAGGACACCTCCCTTGCATAGATTTTGGTTGTCCTTTCAACATCTTTATTCTTCCTTTCCTTTTGTGCTGGGGGGAATTGAATCTCAATTCAAGGGATTGATGAGTTTTATGCTCGTTTAAGTTATAAGTCTCATAATGTCTTCATAAGCACAAACAAATGTATATGAACTATGGCCACCGACTTTGGCTTCAATGGCTGGGGTTTATTTCATGAAATTAGAACCAACCGCGATGGAAAAAGGGGGAAATATTAGTTGTGGGCTGATAATGTTTTGCAACAATACAGTAGATATAGAGGACACCTCCCTTGCATAGATTTTGGTTGTCCTTTCAACATATTTATTCTTCCTTTCTTTTTGTGCTAGGGGGAATTGAATCTTAATTCAAGGGATTGAGGAGTTTTATGCTCATATAAGTTATAGGTTTCATAATGTCCCCATAAGCACAAACAACTGTATATGAACTATGGCCACCGACTTTGGTTTCATTGGCTGTGGTTTATTCCATGAGATTAGAGACAACCGCGATGGAACAAGGGGGAAATATGGGGAGTGGGCTAAGAATATTTTGCAGCAGTACAGTAGATATAGAGGACACCTCACTTGCATAGATTTTGGTTGTCCTTTCAACATCTTTATTCTTCCTTTCCTTTTGTGCTGGGGGGAATTGAATCTTAATTCAAGGGATTGAGGAGTTTTATGCTCGTTTAAGTTATAGGTCTCATAATGTCTCCATAAGCACAAACAACTGTATATGAACTATGATGACCGACTTTGGTTTCAATGGTTGTGGTTTATTCCATGAGATTAGAGCCAACCGCTATGGAACAAGGGGGAAATATGGGGAGTGGGCTGATAATGTTTTGCTGCAGTACAGTAGATATAGAGGACACCTCCCTTGCATAGATTTTGGTTGTCCTTTCAACATCTTTGTTCTTCCTTTCCTTTTGTGCCGGGGGGAATTGAATCTTAATTCAAGGGATTGAGGAGTTTTATGCTCATTTAAGTTATAGGTCTCATAATGTCTCCATAAATACAAAAGACTGTTTATGAACTATGGCCACCAACTTTGGTTTCAATGGCTGTGGTTTATTCCATGAGATTAGAGCCAACCGCTATGGAACAATGTCTCCATAAGCACAAACAACTGTATATGAACTATGGTAACCGACTTTGGTTTCAATGGTTGTGGTTTATTTCATGAGATTATAGCCAACCGCGATGGAACAAGGGGGAAATATGGAGAGTGGGCTGATAATGTTTTGCACCAAAACTATAGATATAGAGTACACCTCCCTTGCATAGATTTTAGTTGTCCTTTTAACATCTTTATTCTTCCTTTCTTTTTGTGCTGAGGGAATTGCATCTTAATTCAATGGATTGAGGAGTTTTATGCTCGTTTAAGTTATAGGTCTCATAATGTCTCTATAAGGAGAAACAACTGTATATGAACTATGGCCACCGACTTTGGTTTCAATGGCTGTGGTTTATTCCATGAGATTAGAGCCAACCGCGATGGAATAAGGGTGAAATATGAGGAGTGGACTGATAATGTTTTGCAGCAGTACAGTAGATATAGAGGACACCTCCCTTGCATTGATTTTGGTTATCCTTTCAACATCTTTATTCTTCCTTTCCTTTTGTGCTGGGGGAATTGAATCTTAATTCAATGAATTGAGGAGTTTTATGCTCGTTTAAGTTATAGGTCTCATAATGTCTCCATAAGCACAAACAACTGTATATGAACTATGGCCACCGACTTTGGTTTTAGTGGCTGTGGTTTATTCCATGAGATTAGAGCCAGCCGCGATGGAACAAGGGGGAAATATGGGGAGTGAGCTGATAATGTTATGCAGCAGTATAGTAGATATGGAGGACACCTCATTTACATAGATTTTGGTTGTCCTTTCAACATCTTTATTCTTCCTTTCCTTTTGTGCTGGGGGGAATTGAATCTTAATTCAAGGGATTGAGGAGTTTTATGCTCATTTAAGTTATAGGTCTCATAATGTCTCCATAAATACAAACGACTGTTTATGAACTATGGCCATCGACTTTGGTTTCAATGGCTGTGGTTTATTCCATGAGATTAGAGCCAACCGCTATGGAACAATGTCTCCATAAGCACAAACAACTGTAGATGAACTATGGTAACCGACTTTGGTTTCAATGGCTGTGGTTTATTTCATGAGATTAGAGCCAACCGCGATGGAACAAGGGGGAAATATGGAGAGTGGGCTGATAATGTTTTGCAGCAATACTATAGATATAGAGGACACCTCCCTTGCATAGATTTTAGTTGTCCTTTTAACATCTTTATTCTTCCTTTCTTTTTGTGCTGGGGGAATTGAATCTTAATTCAATGGATTGAGGAGTTTTATGCTCGTTTAAGTTATAGGTCTCATAATGTCTCTATAAGTAGAAACAACTGTATATGAACTATGGCCACCAACTTTGGTTTCAATAGCTGTGGTTTATTCCATAAGATTAGAGCTAACCGCGATGGAAAAAGGGGGAAATTTGGGGAGTAGGCTGAAAATGTTTTGCAGCAGTACAGTAGATATAAAGGACACCTCCCTTGCATAGATTTTGGTTGTTCTTTCAACATCTTTATTCTTCCTTTCCTTTTGTGCTGGGGGGAATTGAATCTCAATTCAAGTGATTGAGGAGTTTTATGCTCGTTTAAGTTATAGGTCTCATAATGTCTCCATAAGCACAAACAATTGTATATGAACTATGGCCACCGACTTTGGTTTCAATGGCTGAGGTTTATTTCATGAAATTAGAGCCAACCGCGATGGAAAAGGGGGAAATATTGGTTGTGGGCTGATAATGTTTTGCAGCAGTACAGTAGATATAGAGGACACCTCCCTTGCATAGATTTTGGTTGTCCTTTCAATATCTTTATTCTTCCTTTCCTTTTGTGCTGGGGGGAATTGAATCTTAATTCAAGGGATTGAGGAGTTTTATGCTCGTTTAAGTTATAGGTGTCATAATGTCTCTATAAGCAGAAACAACTGTGTATGAACTATGGCCACCGACTTTGGTTTCAATGGCTGTGGTTTATTCCATGAGATTAGAGCCAACCGCGATGGAATAAGGGGGAAATATGAGGAGTGGGCTGATAATGTTTTGCAGCAATACAGTAGATATAGAGGACACATCCCTTGCATAGATTTTGGTTATCCTTTCAACATGTTTATTCTTCCTTTCCTTTAGTGCTGGGGGAATTGAATCTTAATTCAAGGGGTTGAAGAGTTTTATGCTCGTTTAAGTTATAGTTCTCATAATGTCTCCATAAGCACAGACAACTGTATATGAACTATGGCCACCAACTTTGGTTTCAATGGCTGTGGTTTATTCCATAAGATTAGAGCCAACCGCAATGGAAAAAGTGAGAAATTTGGGAGCAGGCTGATAATATTTTGCAACAGTATAGTTGATATAGAGGACACATCCCTTGCATAGATTTTGGTTGTCCTTTCAACATCTTTATTCTTCCTTTCCTTTTGTGCTGGGGGGAATTAAATCTTAATTCAAGGGGTTGAGGAGTTTTATGCTCGTTTAAGTTATAGGTCTCATAATGTCTCCATAAGCACAGACAATTGTATATGAACTATGGCCACCAACTTTGGTTTCAATGGCTGTGGTTTATTCCATAAGATTAGAGCCAACCGCAATGGAAAAATTGGGAAATTTGGGAGTGGGTTGAGAATATTTTGCAACAGTATAGTAGATATAGAGGACACATCCCTTGCATAGATTTTGGTTGTCCTTTCAACATCTTTATTCTTCCTTTCCTTTTGTGCAGGGGGGAATTGAATCTTAATTCAAGGGATTGAGGAGTTTTATGCTCATTTAAGTTATAGGTCTCATAATGTCTCTATAAGCAGAAACAACTGTGTATGAATTATGGCCACTGACTTTGGTTTCAATGGCTGTGGTTTATTCCATGAGATTAGAGCCAATCGCGATGGAATAAGGGGGAAATATGAGGAGTGGGCTGATAATGTTTTGCAGCAATACAATAGATATAGAGGACACCTCCCTTGCATAGATTTTGGTTGTCCTTTCAACATCTTTATTCTTCCTTTCCTTTTGTGCTGGGGGGAATTGAATCTTAATTCAAGGGATTGAGGAGTTTTATGCATGTTTAAGTTAAGGTCTCATAATGTCTCCATAAGCATAAACAACCGTATATGAACTATGGCCATCGACTTTGGTTTCAATGGCTGTGGTTTATTTCATGAGATTAGAGCCAACCGTGATGGAACAAGGGAGAAATATGGGGAGTGGGCTGATTATGTTTTGCAACAGTGTAGTAGATATAGAGGACACCTCCCTTGCATAGATTTTGATTGTCCTTTCAACATCTTTATTCTTCCTTTCCTTTTGTGCTGGGGGGAATTGAATCTTAATTCAATGGATTGAGGAGTTTTATGCTCGTTTAAGTTATAGGTCTCGTAATGTCTCCATAAGCACAAACAATTGTATATGAACTATGGGCACCGACTTTGGTTTCAATGGCTGTGGTTTATTTCATGAGATTAGAGCCAACCGCAATGGAAAAAGGGGAAAATATGGGGAGTGGGCTGATAATGTTTTGCAGCAGTATTATAGATATAGAGGACACCTCACTTGCATAGATTTTGGTTGTCCTTTCAACATCTTTATTCTTCCTTTCCTTTTGTGCTGGGGGGAATTGAATCTTAATTCAAGGGATTTAGGAGTTTTATGCTCGTTTAAGTTATAGGTCTCATAATGTCTCTATAAGCAGAAACAACTGTGTATGAATTATGGCCACTGACTTTGGTTTCAATGGCTGTGGTTTATTCCATGAGATTAGAGCCAATCGCGATGGAATAAGGGGGAAATATGAGGAGTGGGCTGATAATGTTTTGCAGCAATACAATAGATATAGAGGACACCTCCCTTGCATAGATTTTGGTTGTCCTTTCAACATCTTTATTCTTCCTTTCCTTTTGTGCTGGGGGGAATTGAATCTTAATTCAAGGGATTGAGGAGTTTTATGCCTATTTAAGTTATAGGTCTCATAATGTCTCCATAAGCATAAACAACTGTATATGAACTATGGCCATCGACTTTGGTTTCAATGGCTGTGGTTTATTTCATGAGATTAGAGCCAACCGTGATGGAACAAGGGAGAAATATGGGGAGTGGGCTGATTATGTTTTGCAACAGTGTAGTAGATATAGAGGACACCTCCCTTGCATAGATTTTGATTGTCCTTTCAACATATGAAATTTCGGTCTTGAATAGATCAGCATATTAAGTCTTCACCGTGGAATCAAGTTAAGGTGCTCAAACTAAATCTGATTCCCAGGTGTCCTCTGGATTTCTCTTCATACCCTAGTCGATCACCCTATCTGGTAGGGCGCGACGTGGTTGAAGATGCTTATGCAGAGGGCTCTCTGTGGGATTGGGGTCTCAATAATCTTACTTTAAGCCCCGTCGGCTTTAGGTATTTCTAAGACCTCTACATGAGAGGCTCCAGGGTTAAGGGAACACTCACAGAGCAATTGGTGGCCGATCGTCCTGTTCTGGAGTGACTACTTTTGAGAAATTTTAGGAGAGTTTTGCCATATTCTGACCAAATCATTCAGGCCTAGAAACTCATCTTCTACCTGACTTAATCTGTTTGAGGTCAGTCTTGTAGCATTACGAAGATAATAGTCTACTTCCACTCACTCTCTCGATCAGGGCAATGTCCCTGTTTGCATAGGATCGAGATGCAGGTGGGTCTTCTAACTCTTTGCAGTCGTTGATTTGGGGGATGTGGTGGGATAGAAGCTAAACCAGGCCATTGTTATATTACAATAGTAACTGGTTGTTTGTGCTTCGCGATTCATTAGAATTGCCGTGAAATTTAGGCTTGGGATACGTCTTGGGTCTTCTGATAGTTGGAGTAGAATTACTTCCTTTTAGGAGGTTTGGAGTAGTAAACAATACTCTGTGTCGTATGAGCAAGATTGAATACTCAAATTATGATTTTAACTTAGTAGCCACGTGCAATTATCTGGATGCTATGTTGCAAGTACGGTACCATTCTCGGTCCACAGGAGTATTACTTGGCCAACGGATTTGAGGTCGGAAATGATCCATCTTGTATGACATATGGGCATACTTGATGTTCAAACCCACGACTAAATGCGTTTCTTCAGCTTAATAAGGTTATGATTACGTAGTAAATGGGCATGGCATGCAAGAGCAACTCACGGCCAAGATGGATGAACTTTGAATGGACAGGGCAGTGATCTACAACCCTCGAGGTAGTATTCTCGCGCCACACAATATAGCCCCTCACAATGGACGAGGGACATCCCACGTAAATTCAGGCGAATGTTTGTGCCAAGTGACTTGCACTTTCTGTCGCGACCTCCCCGAAGGTGCACCACCTAGGGGTTCGGCTAATGGATTGCTAAACCTAATTTAGCTCGAGCTCTCCCAAGCTCATACCAATTCACGACTTAGGTTTCAATTCTTAACATGCGAAGTCGATTTCAAAAAGGAGTCGCCACTAATCTATTTGAGGTGAGTCGATTAGAAACCCATGTAAAATACTGGGAGTAGTATTTTACTCCTACGAACCAAAGATTCTTGAACTCGGGGACTTGAAAGCCTATTTCTTTTATTTTCGAAAATAATTTGCAAGCAGCTTGAATTGATTTTATTCCCTAACATGCACGGTGATCACGCGGGTGCGCAAACAATTATTCAAATGCTAAAAGAAAAATAAGCAAGGCAAAAATAAAGCAAATCAACAAAAAAGATCTATTTTTGGTTTTTTTTTTTATATGAATGCAATGCATGTAAAGCATGTAATGCATGTGATGAAAAAAATTGATTCTGTATGCAATTATCCTAATGCAAATCTAAATGCAATGAATTTCAAGATTACTTAATGACACTAATTACCTATAGCCAAATAATATCTAATTTAGACTAGGAACTAAATTGAATTAATCCCTAATTTAGATTAAAAAAATATCTTGACTATAGATAATATTCTAAAATGTGAAAACTAAACTAATATGCAAATGCATGAAAACCTAAATCTAATGACCTAACATGTTTTTTTTTAAAATGAAAATTCTAAATTAACCTAATTAAAAGACATGCAAAAAGGCATTTTTAAGACATTTTCTTATTTATTAAATGAAATTCGAAATTAATTAAACTAATTAAATGTAAAAATCTAATCTAATATGATACCTAGAAATCTAAATGAATTATTTTACCATGGTATAAATAGACATGCAATGACATCTTAACTAAATTAGCTAACTATATGTAACTATCTAAATGACATGTGAATGATTTCTTTTATTTTTGAGTTTTATTGATGAAAATTCGAATTAAACATGTTGCTAAAAAAATTAAATGAGCCTAAATCTAATATGACATGCAATTTAATATGCCTAACTAAATGTCATGCAATAGCTAATAATGTAAACTAAAAAAGACATGCATGTGATTTTCTATTCTATTGGAAATAAAACATTAACATTCTAACTTAAACATGCAATAATGAAAATGCAATCTAATCTAAGCATGCAATTCAAATAAATTAAATTCATGCAAAAGGAAAACAACAAGGAAACAAAACAATTTTCGCTAATAGAATCAATAAACCGATCTTAAGCCTTAAAGATCAAAATATCGATTCCAATCCCGCTCAATTTATTACCTCGTCTAAAGCCTTATAGACGAAATAAAAAAATTGATGTGCGGTTGCGAATTGGAAAATTAATTCCAATTGATACTGCTTATCACCAAAACAAATCAATTTAAACATATCTTACCAATCAAATATTCAAATCAAATTAGGCTAAGATATTTACTTGATTTTTTGTTGGATAGACGATTTTCCGAATCGGAATGAATGGCGATATCCACGAAGGTGAATTCGATGTGTCGAAGGGCAACGTCTTGGCCCAAAAGGTCCACGAGTGCTCAAGCGGATGCGGTTGATCTGCCTTTGGCTCCTCTTTCGCTGGCTTGTTTCTTTATTTTGCTGCGTTTGTACCACTTTCTTCACGGGACCAAATTTTTGCAGCTTGACCCAAGCTGTGGTTGACCAACTTTTCGTTGGTCTGATAGTGGGTCTTTAATGGCCAAATCACTAGAATTGTTGGCGGTGCAGATTATGGGCAGCAAGAGGAATAGCAAGAAGATGCTAGACACGTCCTTGCGTCCTTCGGAAACTCAGCAAAACTGACGAGGACGCTGCTCGATGTGGATGGAACGTCAATGGGAACTCGCTATATAATTTTTCCTTGCCATGCGGTGAGATCAGCCTGGTTTGCAGCAGGAGCTGCGTTGGACGTCGAGGCAGCGAGACACTACGTGGAGGTGCAACTTGGCGCCGAGCGCAAGAGTGGAGACGCAATCTATCTCTCTCTTTTCCCCTTTGGCCGATCGTTCTCTCACTTCTCTCTAATTTTTTCTCCCTGCGTCTCTCGGTCTCACTCTCTCTCTCTCTCTCTGTGTCGGTCTCTTCTCGCGGTCTCACTCTCAGCCTCCCTCTGTGAAGCTCGTGTGTTGCTCTCTTTTTCTCAAATAAAGTCCTTGTCCCCTTTACTGCAAGCGCACAACTCACTTTATAGTGAGTAGAAAGCAATCTTGCAAGATTTGTCAAAAATTTCAATTTTATTTCTTTCCCTTGTTCTTTTATTTCCTTTCCTCTTTAATAACATATATTCTGTCCACCAATTCTTTCCCCGAAACCATCCCGCCGCCGATGATGTTTCCTAAAGTGCAAGATGCAATGATATATATTTTTTTTCAGGAATATGAATTCCTATCTTTTCTATTTTTTTTAAATACAATCTATATATTAAAATCTCAAAATTAGGTGTCAACACTTTCGTACATGCACGCGGCAATAATTGCTTTTGAGGGCGCTATCTAGACCATAAATAGATAAGCGATTACAAAAAGGGGTAAACCCAAGAGAAAGTTAAGCAACAACCCAAAAAATCCACTACTCATGGCCTTGCTACTTCCTATGTTGGGTAAAAATGCACGAGAGCGATTACATGACATATTAATCCGAATAAAACCATCATGAGCAACAAAATAATAATTAACAAACGTCAATGGGCAGTTGAAAACATAAGTTTTGAGAGGGAAAGAGCGTGAGGCGGCAGAAACAAAGCCATCCGTAGGAGCCTCGTGGATGCCAACATGAAAGCTTCCCTGGTATCGTTAGTCGATCATCAGCTCAATTCTAGAAGGCACGTTTCCCTGGAGCTGTTTTAGAGCACGTTCTCTAGGCTTCTTCTCCTTTTTTGACCCGTTCGAGCTATGTGCTTCTTCGCAGGGATGCACCGCTAACTTCTCGAGAGTAATGACATTCTCGATAAGGTAATTCACTAGCTCGAGATCACAAGGTTGACCATAATAATTATAAAATTCAACCACCTTCAGGTGCCGATGTGGGGTTCCAACAACAATTCTCGGTTCTCTCCCCCGGAGTGACCAGTCCATCGGCTCCATCAACTATGGCAAAAGGAAAATGCCGTGTACGATTAATCAGCACAAGATATTTGTCGCATTGAAGAATAATATCCGTTGAAGAAAGAAACTTGCAAAGTATAAGTAGCATCCGATAAATACAAATCACATCACATGATGTCGCAACAACTCGCCCACGAGAGAGACTCGAGTGGGATTCATGCAACACTAGCACAGTCCATCATATTCGATTTGAATGAGGCCCGAAAACCCACCTCTAGAACAAAACGCCGCAAGGAGGGACATGCCTTGACCACAGCAGCCAACGGAAGTATTCTTGAATCTCTACGTCCTCGAAACCTCAGTTCCAGTTGCTCGACACTTGTTAGTATGGGCAGTTCACGAAGCAGTAGTACAAATTCTGACTGCATGTTAGAGAGAGATAGAGAATCAAAGGCGGCACGTATCGTAATAAGGAAATAACTTAGCAAACCTTAGGAAGGATCGATCAGTGCTCTTACAAGGATTGCCGCGGAAAGTTCAAGTTTAAGAATCCGCAGACGAGAAAGACTTGAAAGCCGAGACAAGATGTTACGCACGTCTTCCAACCCAGCTCCTTCAATGGACACCTCAGACAGCTGGGGGAGGTTGTCCAAATAAAATGGAATTCTCTTTTCCGATATGAAGAAATATCCGTGAAAAGTGAAGGACACAAGATTCGTGTCCTGAATCACGAAACGTTTAAGATTCTCACATTGTCTTATGCACAAGTATTTCAGCTTCAGGGATTGGCCAGAAACTCTAAACCTTTTCAAACATGAAGCAAATTCCAAAACCAATTTCTCTAATACTGGACAGGCGGTGAGCAATTGCTCAATGACTTCCCCCTCCACTCTTACTCGCGTCAAGGAGAGGTGTTCAAGATACCTCCAGCCAACATGCCAAGAAAAGGACGGGCTCGAGCCATAGTTGCCGAGACCTGAAGCCCGCCGGGAACACCCTACGTCAGCATTTGTAAGTATCTCATGCCCGAACACGTACGGCCGACTGGGGGGACAACGGGACCCTAAATCCTTCTCAGACGTGGGCTCAAAAATTAGTTCGAGCACTTTAACTTGTTTTGCCAAAGCAAACTTAATCCATCGGTCGATTTGAGACTTATATGAGACATTCAGATCAAAACGTATCGCGAATCTTCGCACAGCGTGGTCTCCTCCGCTTTGACGACGCACGATGCTATCCACCCATTCCGCATATCTCGCCCTCTCCTTTTCCGTCGACTTGGGATTATCTGCCATCTCGTGGAGTATGTCCAACCAATAGAACTCAAGGTCGGTGAGCAGAGAAGTACACAAGTGCCGCCATCTCCTGGAAAGAACACAAGTCGCTCGTGCCTCTCTAGATGTCAATCGAGATAATATACGGCCTATGACCTGCTCGGGCAAACAGCTGATCCGGTCCTAGATGAGTTTTGGCAAAAGCAAAAGGAAAGAAAAAAAGTCCAACTTTAGAAAAATCCTGGGAATAAGATGCAGGGAAAACATGAAGCAGGAAGATTCGACGCCAGATACACCAAAAGAACTAAACTTCCGCACAGCAAGACCAAATCCTAGCTAGAAACAACTACAGCATATATCGGACATCAACCAAAAATTCTCAGTACTCCTAGACTTCACGAAACAACGCTCCCTCCTTGTGGAGCAGAGCCAGAGAAAGACATGGAGAGGTGTCTCCTTCCAGGAGCGACCGGATCCATGCTGAAAAGACGAAACTTTACGAGGAGCATACGTTACCTTATCATTAGATTCGGCTTCACATTCAGAGCGTGGTCTCTTTTGGGTTGGAGAATCCATAGACGCCGGCGAGACTCAGCCCATGTTCGGCTTTCGCGGAAACCTAAGAACTCCTTTCCCTCCGAAGACACGAATCTCTTTATACTCTGTTGGAGTCTGACGGTCGAGTCTTGATAGAGGCCAAATAAAACTTCTCGTCTTTCTCTCCACGAGAGGCCTTATGTACTTTGCCATGCAACAATGCCCTTTTAGACTCCGGGTACATTAGGAAAGATTCCCACTAAGTTATAATTACATACATTCGATTTCTTAATCGATTTGCTTCTTCCAAAAAAAAATAGAAAGAAGAAAATACCAATTTTGATAACCTAATTAATGAGTCTACCTTCTTCGCGCACCCTTGTAAACGATGGATTAATTCCGTGATTGGTATCTTCTTTTACATTTGATGAACAATAAACCAAATTGTTATTGCCATAATTCAATCCGTACAGATTCCTAACTTGGCATATACTGAAAAGCCAGCGTGAGGTTTTTCTAGTCAATCCTGAATTACGATGGGACCTTTCAGCATAGTTTCTTGATTGCTTTATGAGGCGACAATGCATAGCACAACCCTTCTTATAGTAGACGGTGGGGATAATTGTTTAAGATGTACTGAATCTATTCTCCTACTCATGCTGCAAAAGAGATTCTAAACCTTTCAATTGCACCGATATAGTCCATACATTTTGCCAATTTAGTTCTAGACTCTTCTTGACAATCGTGAACGAAAATTAGAACACTCTAGTGATATGGGCATTCGATTTAAGAAAAACTGGCAATCAGTCCAAAGCAATCCCTATATCACATAAATTGAATTTCGCTGACCATATTATAAACATGCGTGAAGTTCAGAAAGAAGAAACCTTACTCTAGAGTGTCTCTATTGATCTTTTTCAGTTTCGTATATAGCCATATAATAGGATATATATCGCATGCTTTATGATTTAGAAAAGCATCTCCTACACCAACCCTTTAAGCATTTCCCCCTTTTCGAAAAGTTAATTAAGGAAGCAAAAATAACATGCAGGATCCGTTGAGTAACATAGCATCAATGTTACCGGAGATAGTCGAGGAAAAATGAAATTACGGAGGCATGCTCTTGGTGGCTATGCCCCTTCCTTCTTTTTCCTCTTTTTCAAGTTTTTTTTCTTTCCTTTTTTACTATATGACGTTTATGAAAATAGCATTTACCTTCTTATGCGCTCATCAAAGGTGAACTGATTGACATGTCGAAATTAATAACTCATGTATAACAAGTCGCCCGAGATAATATCGTCTCTAGACAATTATTTTGCTTATCACCAAACGTTATTGGACGTTGGATTCAAAGCGTGCATATTTGAGAGAAACAAAAGAATCGAAGAGGGAAACATTTTGGTATAAATTGGCTATGAAGTCCATAGTGTTTTGTCGAGTATCTATACATGGAAATTCAATTAGATTGGATGGTGAGGACGCATAATTTTCAACGTACGCATAACAAGGGGGGCAACATCTTTATAGGTGATAGAAGTTTGGATAAAATCGCAGGCATGCGTTGTTCATAAGATCAAAATCAATTGCAAACAGTTCAGAGGATCTCTATGAAGACTAAGCAAGCAACCATAGATGTCGTCGGACCGCAATACCAACTCCTATCTTCCGGTCAGCATCCGCCCAGGCTCAGCACGTATCATCCTGGTGGCATCATCTTGATTCAAAAGCATCCAATTTGACAATAAAATCAAGAACGAACCCAACAGACTCTTCAGTTTCGGAACCCTCACTGGCGCCCTCCGAATTCGCCACGACCCTCTTAGCCGACGGCAGCTTCAGCGCCTGTGCTAGGTCGGCCTGACTGACCCGAATCTTGACCCCATTGACGTAGATGCATCGCTTGCTGTTGTTGAAACTGGCGACGAGCTGCGCAGGGCCCTGTCAAAGTCCAGGTGGAAAAACTCCCAAAGGCCGAGCCTTTGCCGGTGATCCTCGAGCCGCGCGAGAATTCGAGGGACACTTTTGCAGCCCATAGGCTCGATGATATAGCGCAAAGGTGGACTTGGAAAAAGCTCCGGCCGATCATTCCGAAGCAGATTGATGGTCGGGCCAAGGATTATCCCGTCCTGGTTAGGGTTCCCGTTGCCCAAGAACTGCTGAAGGCCAGGACTTTGCTCGCCCAGGGCGTATCGACACTCCTCGGATTCCTCACAGTTGCAGCTGCAGGTAAGTGTGGCAGACTGAACCTTAATTATTCTATAGAGATGGCATCACAGGAAGATTGGAAAATTATCTAGTCATGATTCACGAGTGTGCATTGGATATTGTTGTCTGACATCAGTGTGTGGAACTGGCTTATTCTTATCGAATTAAAAGACACCAACTCTGGAAAGCTTGGTCAACGGTTAAGATTCATTTGAGCTGCTTTGAGTTTGCAAATCATGATCGTGGTATCAGGTCGTGGGACCAAGTAGTCAGGAGTTAATTGGGCTTGACCAACAGGCTTAGTGCCAATCGATGACAAAATTCATCTGGCTGCAGGTACTTTTGGACTTAAAAGTGGTTTCTAGCGCCTTTGTATTGGGACATGACATAGCAGGATGAGTCTTGAGGTTGTTGAAAGCACTGGATTTCTCTAGCTTTGGTGGGTATGGAAAGAGTTTCGGTAGATTTATGTGGATTGGGAATGATTTTGGCTTGAGTCTGGTTTAAAGGTTGTCCCCGGGGCATTTTATTAACGTGAAAGGATATTTTAGATTTTTAAAGTATGGATTGCCCAATCCGCAGAACAGTTAATGCATTTAATTAATTGTTGTATTTCCTCGGTCAGCAACTTAACCAATGCCCCCTGGGGCACCTGTTAACAGATTTTCTTCATTTTAAGTTGCATTTGCCGGCCTGTGAAAGAACTTGCATGCATGGAATTGTGAGGATTCAGCAACTCTTGAAAGACTGATTGGCCGGCTTCTTCCTTTATCCACATTTTCCCGTGTTTTGCTATTAATTTAAGCATGCTTTTCTTAATAATAACAAATATCGATTGCAGTAGAAGAAACACTGGCCATAAGATTATTTCTATTCAGCTGGATCATCACCTCGTGATGTCAATACCAAGTCTAGTTTAGGGGTCGCAATATGGGCAAATATTTCCCCATGCCCATGCATTCTTCTTACGTAAATAGGCAAAGATGGTCAGACATACGCGTTATGCAGCTCAAGTGGGACAAACCACTATCATTCGTGTTCTGATAAATGAAAATGGTACCAAACCAAAGCAGTTTTCCTAATTTTACACATCATTAATCTCCCAGATCTTCCTCATCCTAAATCTGACAACAGGAAAGCAAAGCGAAAGAGTCCCATCTAGGAAAATTTGGATAACACTGTCTCTTGAAATCAGGTCTGCTGTTGCTTAATTCCAAGAGTATTTGAGATGGTGAGATTAGAATGCTCCGTGTTGCCATGCATTTTCAATTGTCTCGGCTGTCCTACCGGTCTTGTGCATTTTAGTCAGCACGTTTTCTAGTCCATGTTACCGTTGTTACTATCATTCAAAGCCTGTTCATGAGTAATATTTTTGCCTGGCCATGTTAATTTCATGGAGTTTCAACATGAATAAACCCTCCGCAAGCTCTCTCTATGCGATGCTTTGTTACTATGGCATTGGAGACCACGATCTTCACTCTAGATCCTATTTACTATCATCTTATGTTAGTGTGCTGCGTCAATATGAATGTGGGAAGCCTCATGCATGGGCATGTTCAAGTGAGAAGATATCAGAGAGAAGTTTTCACAGATTGTCGAGAGAAAATGTGAAAAGAAAAAGAACCCTTTGATAATTGGCATATATCTTTATTTGTTCTTAGATTGATGCCTGAATTTGGTATGGTTATACTAATTTCTTGTTACCTGCAATTGTATCAATTTGATGCAACTTAATGGTTTTAAGGGAGAAAAATGGAGGGAATAAGGATGCTGCTATCTATACAAGCAGTCTTGGAGACACAGAAGGAAAGCCCTTATTTTGTGTCTATTATGCTTTTGCAGGTTCTGTTCAGAAGTATATGTAGGTGAATAGGGACACCTAATTCAAACTTGGTGTGGTTATGGGCATCATGGCACAAATTGAGTTCATGAATGGATCAAAGGTGAATAAATGATATTATTGTAAAGGTTGAGGCATTTCATTTTAAAACGATGTTCCAAGATGTCATAAAGCACCATCAGCGGTTGATTAAGATCGTATTCCTCCTGTTGTTGAGCTATGCTATCAGGCTGGAGCTGATTTGTACGACGAGAATCTGCAGTGCACGCCTGAATGTGATGATGATGCTCAGATTGATAGCAATGGAGCCGAGGTTATCTCGGCTGATGAAATGATGTTGATAGCAAATGTGGCTTTTAGGGCATGGATGACGCTTAGGTCTGGCATGCAGAAATTATTATTAGTTTACCCAGCAAAAGTCTGCAAGTACTGTGAAGAGGTCCATGTTGGGCCGTCTGGCGACAAGGCTTGGGTATGTGGGGTATTCAAGTACCGGAGTTGGCGTGGTGGTCATTTCTGGAAGAAGGCTGAGGTAGATGATCTGGTGCCCTTGATTCCCTCAACCTTAATATCCTGATATGCTGGTGGACAAAGGACGAAATTTCTATGGTCATGCACTTGCTGTGGTGAGTTTGTGTGTGCAGGCTGGTGATGTTACTCCAGCCAAAGACCATTGTATGATGAAAATCCAAGGTCGAACCATGCTGATTTCGACAGAGCTTTGAAACCCAATATGGATTTGATCAAAGTTCCGATACTCTCATCTTGCACAGGTCTTATACTTGCAGCTGCAGATGCTTGAGGCAAGCACACCTTTTCTTTTGCCACTTGTTATAATTGAAAATCTTCAGCAGCATGTCTCCTGTCATAGTTTCTCATGATTCCTCTTATTAATAGCTCTTATCTAGGCTATATACATGAAGAATGATGTTGTCTGCTTCCGAGGTGGAACAGAGAAAGGACTGACTATGTAGTTGAATATCCACCTATGGATCGAGAAATGAAGAATAACCATCTTATAGAATAAAATTAACAGCAAAGAATGGAGAAATCTCCATTTTACAGTGAAATGATCAATGATACCACTGTTCCCTGTCTCAATTTTTTGTTTATCTGGCTGCATGATGGTGCACCCCTTACTATATCTGAAGTCCATGGATAACAATTAACATGCCATTTTGACCTAGTCTGTTGCTTTTCCAGTTCTCTCATTGATCAGGCAAGCTCAAATGAGGCAACGGGTAAGGAGAGAATCAGAAGGAAGGGGGCAAAATGTATCCTTTGCCATGTCTGTTTTTTATGTTGGTATGGTATGATTTAGACAGAAATAATTGGATATTCTTCTCTGTCATTGTACTGTATGAAGATTGAAAATGGCTCCCTGATTGCCACTGACCTGAGTAATAAGAGATACAAATGATTTGTTCTTTGTGCTATACGTAGAATGGCCTCTGAGCGAGTGGTTTTTGCTTCTGCAAAAAGATTGGCGGTGTTTTCGACTGATAATAGATTCTTGTCTCAGAGAGAAATCTGCAGGTACCGCAATTATGATTATGCTTGCCATCTTTGACTAATGGTTTATCTGTAATTCTCCAAAAGCTTGTGAGAACATTGATAATACCGCAAAAAAAATGTCATAAGGTTGTCAATAAGCACCGAATATATTCTTATGAAGATACTGATATTACATGAGTAGAGTAGTAGTAAGAGGGGATTCTATGATGGTTGACGACGATGAACTATTACTTTCAAAGGTGAGTCTTTGTGAAAGCACTGCTCCCTTTGTATATCAAATAATTGTGACAGCATTTTCTTATACTTAGAATATGGAGTTAAATGCATAAAATAAGAACGACTCAAATTGTAAATCCAAATTTCAATTATCATCATTGAGTTCTACAAGCATATCAGATCTAGGATTTGTAATTTAAATACCGTGATTTGGATAATTATACATACTCGGTACGATTCGTAGTAATTGGAACTTCCATTTCAATGTCAATCATTTGGTTGAGTTTGCTCGTAAAATTTGGAAGTGCATGTTAAGCTGATCGAATGATAGTTTGAGATGGATTATGATGATTTGATTGTTAAAACCTCACGATAGTCAAAAGTCGCCGCATATTCAGGGTCATAAGTTAGTTTATGAAAGCTCTGTAATACGGCATAATCGCCGATTGAGCGGATAACATGCGTCCTTTCAATATAATATGTGAGAATAAGATTGCGGAAGATATAATTTCGGTATATATGTTAGTTAAAATCTGTTCTAATCACATGCATATTAATCAAAGCCATCTACCCACCACTCTCTCTAGCATGAAACTTCCACTTCCATATTTCAGAAATTGTTGAAGTAAGAGTCAGATTGAATATTTGGAACCTCCTCGTTTTAAGTTTGGCAAAGTTGGAAACATACTTAAAAGATGTGTTAAGATTTCTCTGCACTTTCTCCAATTACATCATATTTTTCTTCCTATTTATCCTTGTCCAGCATAGGAATTGTCGATGTGATTTTCAGGAATGCAGTTGCACTTGTCCTCCTTGTAATTTGACCAAAACTATAATAACACGACTTCGATCTGGTGATGGGAGCTTTCTCACGTCGTTCGTTACGGGTCAACTTGGATGACCCAGAAGATGATCTTGCATGGAAATTTCTTGGGTTGTACTTCACTTACATTCACACACAAAATGATTTAAAAGATCACCGTTGCACTATTCAATATTCAATATTTGCGGAGCCAGATTCAAATGCGGTCCAGAACTCGAAAGACGGACACGTGACATTCCTTCTGATTTGCAAATTTATACTAACTCCTAGAAAACCGACATTTTTTACTGGCAAAAGAGAACTGACAAGAGCTTACGCTTCGAGGCTCAGACCTGGTGATTCTGAGCAATATATATATATAATGACAACTAGTGGTTTACTTTGTTGTCTAAAACAAGTGGTTGCTGAGTATTGTACAAGCCAACTTGCTCAAAGTCTGAATCCGATCTCTGCATGAACACATTATTTTAAGCGTAGTAACTTGTCCAATCCTGACTTAAATAAGTATATTCCCTTCATCCAAGATCATATTCTTGCAGGTTGACTTCACCCACTCCACATCCTGGTCCTTTGATTATATGAAACGAACTTTTAAAGTCTTTCTTTAATCTTCCTCCTCTAGAAAACCAAGTTGAAGCTTGAAAGAGGACAAATTTTATTAAGTCCAATATAAGTCCAAATCCTCGTATTTATCAAGCTGTTGGATGAGGCTTCATCCCGGGGAATGAAGAAGATGAAAGTGCTTCAGTTTTTGCTTCCAGTAATTTTGCTTTCGCTCATCAGCCACGTTCAGGCCCGTAAGATCGAGGAGAACTCGACCTCTGATATTACCTTTGAGGCAGTTCGATATGTAAAGCAGCAGGTTCTGCTCTTGAGCCGTTTGGTTTCATTCGACGACTGCGATCAGACGTATGGGTTCTTGCCTTGCACTACCACCGTATGGGGGAATGTGTTCCTGATTTTGGTGTATGGTTACCTGATGTTCCTGGCGGCAAAGCTGTTGTCCAATGGAAGCGAGATTTTGCTGCAAATAATTGGTCCTGGCATTATTGGGGGTCTCTTTCTGCCAATACTAAGCTCACTTCCTGATGCTACAATTATCCTTGGTAAGCTTGGCTTCTAACTTTGCTAAATGTAGTGCCTCTTTGTCAGAATTGTGACCTATGTTAAGATTCTCTCTCATCCATGTTTTCGATGCTAAAAGGTCATTCGAAAATCAACATCCTTACTCCAAAGCAGTAACAGTCAGGAAAATGTGCGTAAAAGGGAGATTTACAGATCTCTGAATTCGTAATTTTCACAAAAATGATTTCATCTTCTCTTGAGGTTAACAGAACGATCTTCTAGCGTTAATTACAATGCAATATAGCATTTTTTCCAGAAAAAAAACTTTGTTTTTTTTTAGAATTACTGTTTCTGCCATGAAATGGATAGTCTTGATGCAATTGAGGAGGTTTGTACTGTTGGCTTGTGGAAAGGAGACAGCAAGGACGAAGATAGTTTTTCCTTATAAATGTTTAGCCCTATGTCTTGATTTTCTGCTACATATTCAGACTGTAAAGGCATTTTTTTTTTATTAAGTGAACTTTTAACTTCTACAAGTACGAGGCAGCATAATCCCACCAATGACTAATATATGCTCTGGAATGTTGGCTTGGCTTAATTGACTGCTCTTGACGTTTGTGGTCGTCCAACTTCACCGGCTTCATCTGCTAGTCCGGAAGCCATTCCTTTCAGCATGTGGATTTGAATAATTAATGGCTTATGCTGGTGTGACATCCGTTTATTTGTAGCATCTGGTGTCTCTGGGAGCACAGAAGATGCTCAAAGCCAGGTCTCTGTCGGGATGGGCTTGCTCGCTGGATCGACGATAATGCTTCTGACTGTTCTTTGGGGCACTTGCATTATTGTGGGAAAATGTGATATCGAGAATTCAACCACCCTGGATCAAAAGGATACGAAATTATTCAGCTTAACTGGTACCTTCTGAACTCTATTTTAATGCATCATGATTGTACTTATGGATGCCCACTGAAGATATGAAGGTCAAAGCTCTGCATCAGTTCCTATTTGCAATATTCTGCTCGGTGTCATAGTTATCGAACCGATACTTCACAGATGAATATGAAGAGAAAGTAGACTCCTTAGAAGATCATCTTTGAATGTTTCAAGTGAAACAATTGCATGATTTTTATACTTGTGTGTCGCATCTGAGCAGCAACGTTTTCCCCATCCGAATATCTTAATAGCTTTCCTCTTTTGTACTAGGTATTGCAGCAGAACTTTTGACTGCAACAATTTGAAAATGACCCTTGTTATAAGTTGTCTCTTTAGATACACTTCACATTATATCTCAAATAATGGTGAATGTCGCAGGATCTGGTGTGAGCACCGACATCTGGACAAGCTATGCAGCAAGAATCATGATAATCTCTATAATTCCATTCATAATAGTCCAACTACCGGAAATTTTTGGTGCAAGCTCGCTAAGCCGAGCCGCAATTCTGGTTTCTTTCATTGTTTCCATATGTTTGTTGCTAGCTTACAGCCTCTACCAGGTAATCCCTCTTTCATGCAGCAAAACATCAACACTTGCAAGTCTACTAACTGTCACAGTTCAAGCCACATCAGCAAATTTCGTATGACATAAGCGGATGTGTTCTGAATGGTGGCCCTTTGGACAACAAAAAATAATGCAGATTTTCCAGCCAAGAATCCAGAAAAGAAGAATTGCGTACGCAATGCATAAGCGCGTAATATCAGGACTCCTACAGCAATGGAGAGCGCGTACACTTGGAAAGCTAGTTACCGATGAAGGCAAACCCAACACGGTTGTCATAGAAAAGTTAGTTACTTTTTCCTTCTACGACTCACCTTCAAAGTGGCTTGTTCTTCACCAATTACTGGGACCCTGAAATTAGGACTAGGGAAGCCTGAAAAATTGCATATATGGAGATGACATTTCTAAATTAAACTTTCTTGAACGTAAAAAAGTTGGGGAATGCTGGTGGTTAATGCACAGATAAGCATGAGCTGATGGGAAGAAAGGAAAAGCTGAGTCAAGTTCAGTGAAAATCAAATAGTCAAGAAGAGATTAGATGTACGTCTATTCTACTTAAAACCAATTTCGAACTTGACCTAACTTTCTTTCAACGTGATGTTGGAGGTTGTTCGAGAAACTTGATGTGGACTCTAATGGATACCTATCTCCAGCAGAGCTACGAGCCCTCATCATCGGAATCCAGTTTGAGGAGGTAGAGATAGACCTGGATGACGCAGTACATAAAGTGATAGCGGACTTCGACACTTCTCGGGATTCAAAACTCGATTCTGCTGAGTTCATTGAAGGAATCTCTAAATGGCTCAGGAGGGCAAGACGCACTATAGCAGGAGCCAGTGTGGATGAGGATATATCCCTGACAACAAGGCTTCTGAACAATTTCGATGAGGTATTACAATTATTACAGTCAGTGTTTGTCTAAAAAATGCTGTAACAAAGATTGACCATGCAGCGGACGGAGCAACAGCTCGATCGGTTGGTAGACCAGGAAGATGAACTGGTGGTGGATGACGTGGAAAACGTGAAGTGGAATACTGTCAAAGCCATACTAATGCTGCTTCTTGGAACGGCTATCGCTGCCGTCACTGCAGATCCCCTCGTGGATGCAGTCGACAACTTTTCAACTGCCTCAAGTATTCCTTCTTTCTTCGTGTCATTTGTGATCCTTCCATTCGTCTGCTCCAGTGAGGTCGTCTCTGCCTCATGTTTTCCAGCCGGAAGAAAAAGAGAACCACGTCTTTGACATACTCAGAGGTATGTTTTTCTGGCATCTATGATTCTCTATCCTTAATTGACATGGCCACAAATGAAGGTAACTTTTACAAATGGAGTACATAAATTATGAGACTTATGGTGCAGATATATGGATCAGTTACTATGGGCAATGTCCTGTCCCTGGCAGTGTTCTTAGGCTTGGTTTACGTGCGCCAATTGACGTGGGACTTCTTCTCAGAAGTATTGGTGACGGTAATTGTATGTATTGTGATGGGCGCAATCGCTAGTTTCCGCACTATCTTCCCGCTTTGGATGAGCTTCTTGGCCTATGCACTTTACCCCCTCTCCTTGTTACTGGTGTATGTTCTTGACTACGTTCTTGGATTATCATAAGTTTGTTTAACCTGCAATTTACTTTGCAAGAAAACTGAGGCTATGTATGAAGCTCGCGGCTTGTTTAGTATTTAGTTTGTTGACACCGATATTTTTCGTTTAGATTGATTTCTCTGTCTCTAAACATTGCTTAACTTTAATGCTAAAGTAAATCTCCATTTGCTTAACATTTCTCTGTCTCTAAACATTGCCCACCACCATGTCGATTTGCTTTGCTCTCCTAGGGAAGGTTTGTTCCATTTAAGCATATATTTGATGCCAGGATTTTAGCGAATCAATCATTTGCTTCAAGAGTGCTGACGCAGCCTTGAGTCTTGAGCATTTGACAAACTTATTTCCTTAATCAGACCAAAGACCGGGAACACCTGGCTTATCCTCAACTTCTATGCAAACGAATGGGAATTACGAAATTCAGGAGCGAGTCATGTGAAAGAAAACATAAGGGAAATCCCCAGGACAGTTATTATCACATTATATCACTTTTCCTTTGAGTTCACTCGAAACGTTTACATAAATGAACTCAAATACTTCGGATCGAAATTGATAGAGCACCACACTTATTCATCTAGTAGGAAAATGCGTTTGCGTGACAGATACGAAAGAGAATCTTAGCGAGAGAGATTTCTGCACCACATAACTTTTCCTTTCATGTCCATCTGAGACATTGATATGCGCATTATCAAAGTCCAGATGGTTTGGACTTGGGACTTGAAGTACTATGGACATGAACTCGTCTCAAAGACTATTTGACTTGTTTCCCTCTGGCTTATCTCGAGACCATTGATCAGATCCCTTCTCTCATTAGCCTCTGTCAGCGCGGTTGCATAGAGAAATCAGCGTGCATCCATTGGATATCCTTCTTAATTCATCTCAACAAGAGCGCTAACTCTCCAGCATAATTCAAGAAACACCATCTCTTGCATCGCTTCAGCTTCAGATGAGCTATCTGACATACTATAATTTGTAATCACGATCTAGACAGTACCCATTGTCAATCTGACCGAGGTTGATTCCATGTACTTCTCTAACAAATTCAATGTCTGAAATTATACTTATCACAATTGTGTCTGTTCAACCTCGTGCTAATGACGATGATGCATCGACAGCTGTGCCAACATGGCAGGAAAAATATTAGCAGTTGTCGTTGCTTGTACCGATTTTTCATATTCTACTGAAATATCATTATTAATCGTAACGATGCCTGGCAATTTAGGATCTTGATTTCTGCAGGGACAACATGTTTCTTTCGACAGGTCAATGGCTCATTAGCGTGCTTCACATTGCCACCACCTAATATTCCAGTCATTGTTTCAATTCAAACCTTAGGCTACCGAACACCAGATCCTCTTGGCCCTCATCAGCACCGCCAAAGCCGACTATGTGAAGACTTTAAACCAGACCAACTAATTTTTAAACTAACAAATCATCCCCGCGAGTCATCATTCTTGAGAAAAAAAAAAAAACATACCTTTTTGATTAGATATATAAGAATGAATGAAGAAATACTAAGTTGTCGTCCCATATCAAATCTGAAACTTTGGTTCTTTCCAGAATTTGTGCTACTTTATAATACATATACCAGGAAACCATGGAACATACCAATCCAACTACTTCTTTAAAATTTTAATGAAAATGTTAGTGAAAAAAAAAACATTGGATCTTTCTATTTTTTAATGAACAAAAAAAATCGATTGAATTAGAGAATCGAAATCAAGAAGAAAAAGAATTCACAAGTCGAGATAATCTTGAATCAGATGCACAAAATCAAGTGAATCTTGGATCACTTCTCTCAAACCAAGAAAAAGATACTGAGGAAAATTATGCACCAAGCAATTCAAAAGCGACTCTCTCCTGTAGGTAGAATAAATGTAGCATATAAAAGTAATTAACAAAATGGAAAACCTCGCAAAAATTCTGTACTACCTATGGTTGTTGCATCATTGTCTCTCTATATCTTCTGTGTCATCATCTTCTTGGTCGCGAGATTGAACTCTTAGTGAAAATCTGTCCTTACTAAGCATCCTTCTGAACGAACTAAATCGCGAGCTTGATGAACTGCCATCTTTGTTAGGCCCTAGTGCAGCATCCGGCATCCCTTCGATACTTGGAAAAGTGGAGCCAACACTCTCGAGCTCCATCGCTGTCCCAACAGGAGGTTCATGGTGCTCGGCCTTCATCTGGGGCTTGGCCTCAGTGCGGCAAACGGGGCATGTGGACTGCGAGCTCAGCCACTTATCAATGCACTCCACATGGAAAATGTGCTTGCAATTGGGTAACTCCCTCGCTGTCTCTCCATCCTCCAACATGCTCAGACAAACCGCACACTCAACCGAGGCATCATCCCGGCGGTCGCTCTGCTTGAATATAAAGGAGGGCAGTGAGGAAATGACCGTCGGATCGAGGCCATTCTTGGGTGGCTCACTGCCGGACTGCGCATGGGCGACCCTAACGGCTAGAGCGTGCACAGCGGTTCCGCGCCGTACTCGGTTGCGAAGAACGTATCTTGCATACAAGTGGAGGAGGATGACCAGCACGATGACGACGGACAAACAAACGATGCCCGCGAGCAGGATCTTGCTGTTGAAGTCATAGGTTGTTTTGTGAGGAATTAAGGGCGGGAGGTGATCATTGTAATCATCATCCATACTTGTGCGCGAATATACAGACATGCCAAAGAAAAAGATGTAATGAAAAGGGGAGAGAACGATTGCCGTATATGCCTTCGCTATGAGAGGCCTCTCTAATGCGATCTGTACAATAGGTAGTTTCTTGAATGTGGAGAGGTTTTTGAGTAGACTAAGGAACGCGTGGAGACGCCCAAAGCAAAAACCGAAGAAAAGATTGAGTTAACATCCATGTAGTTTCGAGGGGTTGACTGTTGAATGTTGACTCGCCGCCTATCACTTTCCTTCATTTTCTATAATATTCATACATTGGCCAAGTTTGTTTCCATCACGTTACCCCTTGATTTGTCTGGAGTCAGGATGATCAAGAAAGTCAATAGCGTTAGCTTGTCAGCTTGAAATTGAGACGAAACGCAACTTCGCATGCGAATTCAAGTTCCCAATAGGGCTCCAGAATTCTGCATTCGTGATCTGTACCTCTAGATTCCAGGGTTGAAATATGAGATTTAGACGTGCAGTTACCTCATTTTGACGGGAATCAATACAGCACGGAGTTCCCACTTCATTCATACGGTAGCCAAAACCCGCGGTGTTGCGCAACGAAATCACCTTCTCTGTTTTGCACAACTTTTCAACGTGAGACATAAGTTCGTACCTTTGTCAACTAGAAAAAATGTGAAGATTAAAGATGCCTGCCTAAGATGTCGACGTTACAACTTGAGGTCCTCTGGAAACGCTTTTGGCTTATGTTTTTCTTAAGATCACAGAACGAACGACATTGTGGGAAATTGGTTTTTCTTTTTGTTTATCACATTAATGATGCACAGATCATTTAAAACTTACAAAATGTAGATATCACAGAATTTGATTGGAAGAACAGAAAACACTTATGAAATCATATCTTCTTTCCTTCCGAGCACTCGCTAGGAAAGAACCGTAGCACAGCTCCGCCCGGCTACTACCATACTTTTTACTCTAAAACGCGACTTAGCATTATATATAAGAGAAACGTGTTTTAGCAGGCTGAATGACCCCATCAACATTAGACACGTGACGAGTCGTGATAATCATGTTAGGTCCACTGTGGCGGTACTGTGCTTTAGTGTATTTGAAGATTTCAATGGGTACACACGCAATGAAATCTTCCAGTAGCATGATTTCACATAAAAAGCATAAAGACTCTTTCTATCAGTAAATGTTAAGGAACTGATTCCACATAAACAGTAACACCAAAAGTCAAAATGAATCTATTCATTAATTCTTTTTTAGTTATTTTTTTCTTCACGCGATGATGTGGTAAGTAAGCTGTAATATGTGGTGAACCCTAGCTGGCATTAAGACAAGATTTTGGCCGTCTCTTGGGACTTTCCGACAGGGTGAAAAGCATGTCTTATTAAAATTAGATAAAGTAAAGACTAAGCTTTGGGATTAGGTAGAGGATTATGTATGGCGTTATAAAGGAGGAACTTACAGATGTTGCCTTGTCTAGCATAGGACGTCAACGTGATTCTCAGCAAGGCAACGGCGTTTCTGTAGTTTGACCCAAATTACATCATAAAAGAACGGGCCCTTTAACTTTGAGGAAATTGTCCCATTAGTTTTAAACTTAGTTTTAAACTTATTACACAGATGTCCATTCAGTTATTAAATTTTTCAATTTTATCAATTTGATCCTAAATCTTAACACAAAATTACAATATATCTTTCTTTAGGTTTATATTCATCAAAGATCGTTGATAGATGATAATTTGCCACGTTGGACAACTGAAAATGACTAAATTGTCATATGTATAATAAATTTAGGACTGATTAGATAAATTTTTTCCTTCATCTTCAATCTCCTTCCTGATCAATCTGGATAACCTAGATTTAGCTCATTGTCTACGTGAATGGTATGGCATATTCCCTAAGCAAAGGGAGATTGACAATGAGTCAGGAAATTCCTTTGGCTATACATCACTTACATTCACACCTAAGATGATGAAAAAGGAAAATCACATTTGGACTACCCAATGTTTATTATTTGCAAATTCTTCCGTTATTGTTGACTGAGAGCTAAATGTGAAAAAACAAAACAGCCACCGTCCAAATTCAGACCACGCCATCTTCCAATATCCCTACGCTTGCGTCCGAAGTCTGGTTCGCCTCTCGTTCTCAGCTAACATGGTGAAATACGATTTAACCAACGCTCGCGCCGACGGCCCTGCGTGTCGTTGTTGGCTACACTCCGGTCGACCTCGGCGGCGGAGAATTCCAGCTTCCTACTTGGAATTGGGTATGTGCGGATAAAATCTCATAAACTGGATATGGGAATAAGTAGAACAGACCAAAAAGAAAGTGGGCAGTGGACATGAAGAAGTCATTGTTCGTTTGTTTACGAAAGGAATCTCGTAAAACAGTCCGATTGCTTTACGTTGATTGAAGGCCCGCCAGGACTTCTCAGTCAATACGCAAACACGACAGGATGAGCTACTCGAGCTGTAATTATGAGCCTTTTGACTTGCGAACTCAAGCTTACTCCTTTTGTGTGATTATTTCAACCAAGGATGTATTTTTCCATTCACTAAATCATGAAAACATAAGAGAGTGAATTAAGGAAAAGGCTTTATTGACCTACTCATCACGGCACCAACGAATCAAAACTGTCAAATTGTTATGAAAACAGCAATCAAATTTACTCCGACGACTAAAGATCACCACTAACATACTCAATAATGAGGGGTTACCTGGCTTGTTGATGATGGGCCCAGGACCTCATTGCCCATGCCTAGGGTCCATAGCTGCCATGCCTAGGTATTTGGGTTCGCATCAACGGCACTGCCGCCTATCATTTGCTGGGCTTGGTTCCTCGACGACCTTGATTGGATCTAGAGAGGCCAGGTCCAAGTCCCTTGAGGCCTAACACAAGACTTCAGTGCTAGTGCTTAGGTTCCCATTAGCCATGTTCGAGTTCCCTCGCCCAAGTCATTTAGCACCCGGCCTAGGTCCATAGAGGCCGAGCCTCATTTATCAAAGGTTATGGACCCGGCTTCGGCCCATAGAGGCTAGGCCCAAGTCCCTCTAGGCTGAGCTTGAGACTTAAAGCTTGTACCCAGGTTCACATATGCAATTTGCAAATCAATTGAGGTCAAACATGAGACCTCCGTGCCTGTGCCCGAGTTCACAAAGCGGAGACCCTCAAGATTGGTTCTAAAGCCTCTCTAAAAATATAAAAACAGTATTTTAGCATGCGTCAAGGATTGAACCATGGTCTGAAGAAAACAACAAACTTGACCAAAATTAAATATCGTAATAATTTGGTATAGCTCATTTATTTTACTATAGTAATCAAAATTTTAACCAAAGGCACAATATGAATATGTTCCTAAAGAACTAGGAACTGAATCGAAACCAAACTGGTTTTTGGTTATAAAGCCTCATTGTTTTTGTCCATCAGCACGATGATTACTCACATCTCTATCTCGCTCATGTGCCATGCTAGGCCCTAGACCTTAACCTGACTCTAGCTCCTCACCTTCCTCATTGACTTAACGAGCCAATCCATGGAGTCACACATTCTTTAGAGGCACACAATTTAAGAGAGAAAAATTAGTGAGAATTGGGGCTTAGATTAGGACCAGGTTGGGTCGAATATGGTTCAATTAAATTGTATTGCATTAAAATGGGTTAATATGAGTTAAATGAATCGATTGGGTCTAACTCTTAGTTGAAGAGCTCCGATTCCACAAATTGGCGCAGTATTTTGTCTCACACCTTGTGCGACCACGGGACGAGGAGGTCCATATAAATGATGACACTCCAGTTGTTTTTCACTCTGTTTCATTGAGTTATCTGGGGAAGTCGATGCGCAAACACATTATTCACGAATTAGCCTAACTAGACCATTAAGTTGAGGGTGTTGTTGAATAGTGATTTCCTTGCACTCATTAACCATACTTAACAAGGAATTGTTTCGGTCTTCAATATATTAATTACACATTACATGTGCGTTAGAAACTCCACAGTTACCTTTACCTGCTACCACACAAGTGCCTAAGTATAACTCTTCAAGAAAACCCTTAAAGTAAAGAAAGCCGTCATTTGTTGAGCGATAAAGCTTGTTAATATTGCACCCTTAGACATATGTAGGAATTATTTCACAAAACAGGCTCTATTGACCTTCTAATCATCACGTCACCAGCTAATTAAAGCAACCTCCAATCATGATGAAGAAACGCAACAGATTTGAGACTGGGAATCAAAAAGATCGCCACTAACATACTTAAAAAACTGAGGGGTATCTTCTAATTTCTACACTTTGTTTTCACCGGGGAACATTCGTAATATAAAATTTTTATTGATCTGCTAAAGTAATTATTCGAGAGAAGTGCGATTGCGTCAGGTTCCATGCCCAACAGTAGCTCAAGTCCAAAGAAAGCAGCGACCATACGGATGTTTAAAAATGAGGCCGAGAAGGGCACGAGGATTCGAGTGTTTCATGTGGTAATATCTTCGGACTGACAAACAACCGTGCAATTTCCAGAGAATCATGAAACTCACTGCTTCACACAATACCATATGCTAATGTTTCCTGTGAAAGTAACAGAAAAATTTGTGAAATCAACGAAGATGATAAGTCAAAAGTACCTCGCATGCTGAAACACACTACCATCATCGCTACATTCGACCCGAATTCGGAGAAGCCGATGATGTCGAGACTAGACTTGCCTCGGCCTCGCCGGCAACCCGGCCCGGCCCGGGCACGCAAGACCGTGTCGCTTGGTCAGAAGAAAACCTGCTTCCGGACTGTAGCTCACAACTTTTCATCCATCGCCAACTCGTCATTAATACATACACCAAACGGCGGCTGCGACTGCGACTGCGGCTGCAGTGCCATCTCGAAGCTGGAGTGAAGGGCACCCCTCTGATGCGAGAACGCCTCCACCTCGTGGTGCTCCTGCTGCGAGTCCATGAAGAATGTCGACTCGCCCCCTCCTGTTCTGTTCCAACCCATCATTCTTTGATAGTTGGACTCGTCGAACCCCAAGGGATCGCCACTTGCAACATGACACACCGTCGGCGTCCCTCCTTGCGTCAACGACACTGAGTGATGATAAGTGTGGATGGAACCCGAGCCCGGTTCTTGAAACGAGTGAAGGGAGAGGCCAAGGTCTTCGTCGTGGAAGTCCATGGACGACGCTGAGGAGCTCACGGGGAAGAAGGAATCCAAGAAGGACGAGGAGGAGGAGCCGTTGTTGTTATTAGGCATTGCCGTTAGCGTCTCTGGGTGGTTTGGGTGGGTTGGGAGGGGTTGGAAGGGAGGGAGGCCGGTGAGCCTGTCGATGGCGGGCTTGGCCTTGCGGATGAGCCAGTCGACCGCCTTGCTGGGGCGGTCGAAGCCGAGGCGGTCCTGGACATCGTAGAACTGGATGGCGGTGTAGGCCGAGAGGCGTACGCGGCGGTCTCGGGGGCCCTTGGTGGTGTTCACCTTGCTGTGGCGATCCTTCCGCCCTGCCCCCAAGCGGAGGCCGTGGCCACTGCCCCGGACTTGGACTGTCTCTCCTCCAGCGTCGGTCTTCATTGCTTCCATTCGATGGGACATGGGGACGCCGTCTGTCCGGTTATAAAGTAAGTAATGTGCTGGAAAATAATCAATTTGAGTAAGGAAAAGGTAATTGAATCGAGATTAATTTATTAAATCAGTTTCCGACGTCCTGCATCATAACACAACACGATAAGAATCGATCAAATCCCTTATAAATCAGTTGCACATATCAAATTTAAGATAATACTTAATACGACTAAAATTCATAAGGTTGAGATTAATTGCGCCATAGTCATTGAACGAGTCATAGAGAGCACGATTTAAAAAACTTTCAGCTTAACTTGCTTAGTAGTTTCCATCGCCCGCGGGAGATCAGCCTAACCAGTTTTTAGCCAACTAAAGAGTTAGAGAACTATGTGCCTGCAATTAGCACCTCTCGCGCACATTACTTGCTAGTCATATGCCAAGGCTAAGCCCAAGACCAACCTAGTGGAATGCATTTTCAACTTATTTCAACATCGTGCATCGAATTAGGACTGGACGAATTGGACACGGATCATGTATATATTACAAGTATGGCACGGCGCATGCCTCCAAAGAGAAAAGTAGTCTTCCACTCTCTAAAATCATTACACATTTATCCCCAGGTTAATTAACATATGTTAAAGTGGTATGAAAAGCTCTTCAAAAGCCGCGCCTCTCGTTCTCTCAATCTCTCTCAAATGTCGGAACGGATGAGGATCCACCGGCCAACTCCCAGTGACAAAGTCACGTGGATAAAATGCCTAATCTCGAGGGAGAGGATTAGTGGGGATGATCATTTGATTACATTTCCATTTCTGGTGGAGTCCATCTGAAATGTTGGGATACCCCTTAGCTAGAGGAGCACTTGAGGTTTTGAGGTCACGTCGGAAGTGGACATGCACGGGGAATCTTTCGGTGCAAATTGGGTAAACACACTTATGCCCACGAAAAGCAAGATTATATGGGCACCAAAGTTATGGAAGGCAAGATCCAATGAGGTATCTATCGGCTACGTGTCATCACAAGGAAAAAGAAAGATGGGGTTTGACTGTTTATGTGCCAACCAAAAAGGATTCTTTTAATTTTCTTGCGAGCACGAACCGTTCCATTATGGACAGGGATCCTTTATCAACTCTCAATATGATCAAAAGATGCTATTTTTTGGCAAAATTTCATAAAAGAGAGGGAGAGAGAAAAAAAAAAAAAAAAACCTCACTACGCTCTTTCCTTGTGCCCCCGGCCCTCTCCGTCTCTCTCTCCCCTCGGCCTCCACCGCCTCCACCACCGCCACCACCAACTCTATTAGAACTAATGCGATGGCATGGAAAGACAGTGGATCTTTGCGACATCGAGTTGGCAGGCAATAGCGGAATGCAGGTAGCCACAACGTGATAGAAGTGATGTCGGCATGAAGGAGGTGGGGCATTGGCATTATAAGGGCGTGCTGGGAGAAGAAGGAAGAAAAAGGGAGAAAAAAGAAAAGGAAAAACGTGGAAAAAACATTCCAATCATTTCTTTGAGTTGACTGATATGTTGTTCAATTAGCAGATGGGTTGAGAATATAAATTTCTCGACTTAAATTAAGAAGATCTTAATCTATATTCGATGATCAAGATGTTTGCAATGTGACCCGAGAAATGTAATGAACCCTGCATAAGCTTTTCATTGATTCTTGAAGCACAAACACAACCTAGACTAGCTTCCGTCGTAATTTTCTGAGAGCGATAACATGTTGCACGTTGTCCATTGACTCTACATAAGAATAGTAGCATGCCTTGATGTTCCCACTGGACTCCCTTTTTGGTCCGGAGGCCTCTGATGACACGTAAAAAAAAAGTCGAAAATTCCTCGATCATGAGGATGAGGAGGATTGCCATTACACCGAAATGAGCTCGTGATCCAAGAAAGAAAAAAGGGGAATGCCCACTGACTCAGTTCTCTTCATAAATCCATGAGCCAAATTGTTTTAATGCCGAATAAATGTCCCTGCAGTAGACAGGTTGAGAAGTCCACTCCATTCAAAACCAAGCTGCCAGATTTGTTCTAAGCCTTGCCTCGTTTCACTCGTGAAATCCATACACAACGGAGAATTCATTTCCCTCGTCCATTCATCCGGAGTGAGAATTGATATCCATCTGTAAAGCAGTTGACTACTGAAGTATATATAGATGGAAGACTTTCGGCCCAGGCAATTAATGGGTCTAATTAACAAGAAAGTGCCTCTTCGATGCGGTTAGGTTTTGGTTTTCAAGGGTCTGATTAGATATAGCTTATGCCAAATTAATTGAAACCGTGAGCCGCAACCTACAGCTAGATTGATGGCAATGTCTATCTTCTTCTCTACTTTTGGTGAGGGAAGAAAATAATGGTTTGCAATGACGTCGTTCGTGATGAAAGTTGTGGCTGTGGCAAGCATCTGCTAGGGTTTTGGAGTCAAACCTAAAGTGCCGACGCTCGAAAGGGGTTGGCTCATCACAAATAGGATCGAGGTCCCTCAAAACTAGTCATAACATAAATTTACATCTTTGATTCGATCCTGCTGACAATACTTCCACGTTGCACTGTTTATATTTTGACAATCCAACTTTCTCTAATTCAATAATTACGACGGAAAGAAAAGAAAAATACTGAACCAAAATTATTATCTTTGTGGAGAAAAAAGAAATTCCCGAATGATCACTTTCTTCCAGCAGCGACATCCACGAGAGGTTACATGAGCGGTTAAGCGTTTAATTGGATATAGTAAATTCCATATTGAAATCATTGCATCTCCTATTCAATTTAACCTATGAGACCTCAGCCCGCCACTCTGTTGATGGAGCTTGGGGTCATACACATAAACGGAATGATTTGCACGCATCGAATAAAAGTAGTGGAGTCAAAAGATTCACATACCCCATATAACTGAAAGGAGAATAATGCTAACACCATACCTATATTGAAGAGTGAGATCACCCAATGCGTTACTCTGTATATCCCTTCTATTCATCCGGGTCCAGTGAAAAATCGAGACAAACCCTCAAATATCCCCTTTCTTGAATCGGCTCAAGGCCAGATTGGCAGACCTCAAGTTTCATTGCCACATAACCCACGTGTTGGTCGGGCAAATTTAAGGACTGGCAAAATGGTTTCTAAACGCAAATTATGACTCAGATTTAATAAAGCCCAATTCGATTGGGCAACTCTTTTTTTCCCTAAAATAGGGGGACAATTGCCGATTAAGTTCTAAACATTTACCTACTATGCCGATTTAGTCCTAAACCTTTTTTATGCCAAATAAATCCTAAACCTTTTGTAACTTTGCTGATTAAGTCCTTCTGACGGATTTTAGCCGGAAAATGCCTACGTAGCGACGACGTGACGCGCCGGACTGTCGCCGACTACGACGTGGCCAAGCCCCAGCCGCTGCAGCCCTCGCCCATGGCAGGTGAGGGCCGGCCTCGCCCAGGGAGCCGAGGAGCTCCTGCAAATTTGCTACCGAGGAGCTCTGCTCCTCGGCTCCACCCAGATCTGGGCGGAGCTCTCAGCCTCGCCCAGATCTAGGCAAGGGTTGCGGCGACTAGGGCTTGGCCGCCTCCGCCGTGGCCGTCAAGTCTCCATACGGCGGCTAGGGTTTGTGGGGGCTCGCATGAAGGAGGAAGGAGGAAGACGATGGACAGTGCCGCGAGAAACTAATTTTTTGCCAAAAACGACGTCATTTTGGCCACGTCATCACCGGCGATGGTCCAGCGCGCCATGTAGTCCTCACGTAAGCATTTTTCAGCCAAAATCCACCGGAAAGATTTAATCGGCAAAGTTGCAAAAGGTTTAGAACTCATTTGGCTTAAAAAAAAGATTTAAGACTAAATCGGCAAAATAGGTAAAGGTTTATGACTCAATCGGCAATTATCTCCTAAAATAGGCTAAAAATAAGTTGAGAGATACAAAAGCCCAAAAAAACATGTCAGAAGTGGGTTAATAAGTTGACCCATCTCTTCACCCATTTTTCAAAACCCACAACGTCTGAAGCCATCACTGGCTTTCGTTTTCTTTCACTTCGACTTCGTCGCTGTCACCATCTCGCTCTTCACTGAGGAAGCTTTTCTTGACTGTTGCTGCATCAACAGCCGACGTGCCTCCGCCGAGGTGCTGGTGGTCGAACCGATGAGGTTCTTCTCTTTTGCCAACAATGTCTTTGTTTCTTTTCTTTTCAGTTTTTTTAGTTCTCCTATGGACTTCTTCTGCTTGAGCTTCTGTAAAAGAAAGAGAAGCACTGCGAGCTAAACAACTGGAAGCACGATTTCGCACACACGAGAACGAGAGAGGGTAGAAGGTGGAGGAGGCGGTCATAAATCCCTGTCTCCATAACAAGTAAAAATCGGTCGGGAGAGTGACAAGCACAAAGAGGAAGAATCAGTCGTGGAAAGGGGATTCGATTTCCTCGGTGACGAAGGAGGAGGTAAACAAAGAGTTGTAGGAAGAAAACAGAATCTGGGGAAAATTCTTTAAAGAATGCTGAAGCTTTCCAACCCGTATTGTGGCCAAGAAACATCCTTCATCGCCAACCATTGTCGTCTTTATTATTTCCAGTCATAAACTCGTTCGAAGAATTTGATGATAAGATGAACAGTAAGAAGGAACGAAAAAGAGAGAAGAGAAAAAGAGATCACCAATGGTGTGCATAGGACTGTCCACATTGAGTAGATTATCATATTAAAGTTTCTCGGTCTAAATTGGCAGGATGAACAATATCGAAAAATCATCAACATATTTATAAGTAAAATAGCTAAAGTGAATAATGCAATACCGAATTGTCGGTCATATAATAAATTTAGGATTTATTAAAGTAAATTTGTCTTCCAAGACATAAAGAAAGCTGATGAGTTAATAAGAGACAATTTGAAAACACAAGCAGTGTGCGGTCAAAAGTATACTCTACATATTGATTTATGCTTGCTCGAACGATGTCATGTAGATGGTCTTTCGTTTCATTTTTTCTTTGCCTTTTTTTGGTAGAGACAAAATCAATAACTCCAAACAAAGGTCGATTCTTTTCAAGAAAACTAAACAGTAAAAGGAAAAGAAAATCCCCTCTTCGCCACTTTCATAGTTGCACGTGCCTTAATACAAATGCTCGTGCAATTGGGGAAGTACGTTGATCGAGATCCAAGAATTTTGCCTGCTCTCCTTCTCCTACATATCTAGTTTTTTCTACTCTCTATCAACGTCGACAAAAAGGTAATGAATGAATATATAATTACAAGGTTGTCCTTGGGTGGGCAAAGTTCATAGTATAAACTTTAGTTGTTCGATGAGGGAACATCAAGAAATGAACTTTCTCACTTAGCAACCTAGATTAGGGACATTTGTTGGGTCTACGACTTTTTTCTTGAGCCTCAAAATGGATTGAACCACATGGCCCATTAATCATGTTTTATGGCTACTACCATTGGGCCACAATGGTCCTCCACGTTTTTGAATCCCCTAAAAAATTATCGAATTGCCTCTCTTAAAGCACATTAATCATCCATATTTTCAATGGAATTCTAAAACGCGTGGCATAAGTGAATTGCCGATCGCAACTAACCCTACAAAGGAATGCCTGCGATATGGACATATGTCGAACATCGATCTATCCAATCTGCCTTTCGTCACGTGCTGATGGAACTCCAAATAAACTTAGATAAAGAATAGATTTAGCAAATTGAGAGTAGAGTAACTACAAATTGAGCAAATAGAGAATGAGTAGATTTAGCGGCATGGTGAATTCAAAGATCCAAAGAGTGAAACCTAATATCAAGATAAACCATCCATTGCCATCGTCGAAATAGGAAAGCAAAATCTCAGGGCATGTAATAGCTAAAACTTTAAAATACAATGCCAAAAGAGAGCAATTGATTACCAAAAGGAGAGGATACCACTTTTGCCTCTCGCGGGTCAAGTACATGTTTGGATCTAATGTTAGAGCTTGGCTTGTATACGCTTGCTGATGCAAAACAAATTATGGTAGGTATTAAATTTAAAGCAAAGGCTCATGTAAAATTTTTCATTTGCGCAATCAAGCTTAGTCAATTTCTTTCCCTTATTGTGTATCGAATTAAATCTATCCTTGTTAATGACCGGCGATCTATTGCCCCTGGTATGACTCTAAATCACTGCCATTGAAGAATGAATGATCTGAAAAAAAAAAAAAAAAAAAAACTTAAGAGTTGATCAGACGGAGAAGTAAATGTATGGGAAACAAATGTATCAATCTATTTGCTTTCAAGAATACAGGAACAATTATTTTCAGTATAATGTAAAGGTGAATGAGCCTTAGACGACCGAATCCCCTTCTTCTCCGAATCGCATCGAGCAACGGAAAAACTAGCGGCGACAATTCAAAGATCCCTCCGACTATCGGAAACCCATCCTCAAGGATTTGGCGGAGCAGGCGGTGACCCGCAACAAATCGACGTCGTCCAACGCTCTCCTCTTCTTTGGACGAGGGCAGGGCCAATGCAGCATCAATAGGTCACTGCTTGCTCTAGCCGAACTCGAACGAGCCAACGGGGGGCTGCCGATAAAGAGGTGGGTGACGTCGGCAAGCGGCTTCCTCGCCGTGCCCTTGTCGATGCCCTTCTTAAGGCAAGGCCCAACGGCCACCGGCTCGGGGCCAATCCGGTTGGCGGAAAGAGGAGGGAGGTTCTCCTTGTCGTCACGGGCGCGGAGACGGGCGGTCTCCATCTCGGGCAGTCTAAACGAATTGGCGTGACAATGAGAGGTAGAGAGGGAGATAGGCGGAGGAAGATGGGGTGAAAGCTTTGAAGGGGAGGAGGGTGGGAGAGAAGAGGGTATTTGTAATGGTGGGCGTTTGGTTTCAAATTGTGGAGGGTGTTTGCCATTTGGTGGGGGTTGAATTTTTTTGGGTTTTGGGGGAAGAAGGGAGGGAGCTGGATGGTCGAATTTCGTAAAGCTTTCGGTTTGATTCTTATTCACAGTTTTTGTTTTAGCTTCTGACACAGAAAGAAAGAGAGAGGGAGAGAGAGGGAGAGACTGTTCAAACTTTTTTTTAGGGGGTTGGCGAGGAGGGAGGAGGGAGGGGAAGGCGTTTTCAATCCCCGTGGCCCGGCGTTTTGATTTCGGGCGGGAGGGGAAGGAGCGAAAACGAAGGTTTGAGAGAGAGAGGGGGGAGCCCTCCAGCTTGCCTCCTCCTCCTCAGTCCTCCCTCCAAGTCAAATTTTTTGGCTCCGTCCAGGAGGATTTGCACGTGGACAGAGCCCACGTCAGCAAAGCTTGAGTTTACCAATTACCACAAACATATTACTTTATCATAATTTTAAGGTTTTAAAAGTACTTAATTTTTCATTTGATTATACTATGCTTCAAATTTGCTTAGAAAATATCCGATTTGATTGTACTATAAGGCAAAAATAGGGTGACAACATAGAAAGGGAAACGGAAGTCATTACATTAACGTAAGGTATTTGCGTACTTGAATTTTTCTTTTTGGAAAATCTTATAACATTGGCTTCGTTTGTTTTGCAAATTATACTTTCTGGAAAAATAATTTTATCATATTTCACGCTTCCTAATTAACACAAAACCTTAGCTTAATTTCAAGAAAATAACTTCATCTATAAAAAATTAGAAATTATTTTTCAAAGTATGACTAGATATTGACATTTAAACCATGAATTCTATAATTAGACATAGAAACCCCAATGTTCATTTTGGGGCCCTTGGCAATGGAGTTGAGTATAGATGTCGAGGTCAGTGCTAGGGTCGTTGGCAGGCAAGGGTCGAGTCCAACAAGGTTAGGTCCGCAACCTCAATGTCTAAGCTTAGGCCCATCAAGGTTGGATTCGAGACTGCCTACGTCCATAGAGATCGAGCCTAGAAATAGTACCCTTGCCTGACTCCTTGATGCCTAGCCTAAGTTCACATAGGCTAGGTCCAAAACCCTAGCTCTTGTGCTTAGATCCCCAACGCTTGGGCATAGGTCTATTGAGAATTTCTCAAGTACAAGGAGACTGGGCTCGAGGCTTGTTACCCATGCCCCGGATCCCTAGTGCTTATGCCTTGATCCATGGAGGCCGAAGTGGGGTCCACAAAGGCCTTGGTCAGGATCCCAAAGCTTTGTGCCCATATCCTTGGCAATCGAGCACCCTAGTGTTGGTGGCTGGGTCCCTAGCACTCGCGCTTGTGACCTTGGTGCCCATGCCTATGCCCAAGCTTAGATCCATCAAGGTCGAGTTCAGGCACTAGGATCTCATGCTCTTCCTTGTTGGACCCAAGCCTAGGTCAATGTACTTGAAACCCGAATGATGGGGCTATATAAGTCTTGTGGCCTTGGGGCTGAATTTTGGAGATTCAAGTTGGGGCACCATCCTAGCAAAAGCATCGGATTTTCGGCTTGGCTTTTGTGGACTTGGGATTGATGCTTGTGCTCTTGCCTAAGACTCATATGTGGGTTCCGATGCTAGGGTTAGGGTCCATTGGGCCGAACCCAGGACCCTGGTGGCTGTGCCTAGTTCCTTGGTTACCTATGTGTAAGTTACTAGCAACCAAGTAATGTATACTCATGTAGGAAATTGTGATTTTTTCTTTGCAAACGATGGAAAATGTTTTCAATTCTTTTAGAATTCAGTCGAATATTAAAAAAATGGTCATTTTCCTGAAAAATGACTTCTTGAAAAAGAGTTTTCAAAAATATAATATTATTTAAAAAAAAAAACATAGCCTATATCTTTGTCCTAACATACTCAAGGGGAGATACCCAATCGGTCTTAAATCAATTGTACGGATGTCAATTCGGTTATAAATTATGAATTTTTTTTGACTTTATCATAAAATTTTACTTGAAATTGCACTATAGTCCTGATCAATTTTTTTTTAATTACTGATAGGTGATCTAGTCATCTTTGACCATTCCACATGGCATACAACCACTAAGAATTTTTTTTATGAAAATTGATTGGAATGATTAGAAATTTGAAGCAAATATTTATGATTAAATTAACAAATTGAATACTTTATGACAGAATTGGTATTTATACAACATATTTAGGATTGATTGGTCAACTATAATATAAAAAGTCACAAGATAATAATTTGTTCAAATTAGCTATACACATTTATACACGCCTTGTCACAAAGGCAACACTCCTCGCTTTTCTTCTAAAGGCATCTAATGAAGGACACCAATGTGGATCCTCTCACAAAGTTGAGTGACCCATTGAGATAAATTATAGTTTAGTCCATCTTATATTCACCTTTTATTAACTTACATACCGGTTTTTTGTAACATCAAAATTGAATATTATAAGCTAGATCAAGCTTTTCAAACTTGTCCCTTAGAGTTGCTCCTAGCTAGATCTAGCTATATTCATTACCTAGATAAATGTTAGCAAGGGCTCAGTAGAGTATATCTCATGTTTACCTATGGAAACCAATTAAAACATGTGAGCCAGGTTAAAAAAAAAAGAGTTTCTAAACAATCCCAACTTGAGCAACTAGGTTCCGTCCTAATAAATCATTCACCAGTAGTGCTTCGAGTTGCAATATACTTGCAAATCTGAAGCAATTCAGATTCAACTCTGGAAAACGCAAACCCTCATTGTAGACTTAGCGTATGCACCTTTATTAATCTGTGCCGACATGATTAGCTTTTGATTAAGAGCTTAAGTGTCATGTAATGCATGCACGATCTTGTTGACACCTAAATTTTGGCGTCTTATTAATATTAAATTGCATAGAAAATTAGGTGTAAAACTTTGGTCCTAAAAAAAGATATAATTGAATTGCATAGCACATAGGAGCATATGCAATAACAGTAATAGGTTAAAAAAAATCGAAAAAAAATCGAATCAGGTCCGTTTCAACCCACCCCCTCTTCCTTTCTTTCCATCTGGGTTGGGCCTAGCCCAGCCCCCTTTTTTCTCCTTGCTTTTCCCGCGCGGGCCGGCTCATTTGTCTCCTCTTCCTGCCCGGCCCCCATCTCTTCTTCACCTCTCTTTTCGCACGTGTCTGGAAGAAGGACGCGAGGAATAGCAAAAGTCAACAGAGCCGCCGGAGGTAGGTACTGAGCAGGTACGAGGCATAGCTGCAGTTCCCGGAGGGGCGGCGGAGGGAGCACGCGTGGAGATTCTTGGGGCGGAGCGGCTAGGGAAATAGAGGGAGAAAGGAGAGTTCAGGAGGGAGCCGAGAGAGGGAGAGTCCGCGAGCGAGGAGCTCTTCGGCAGTCTGGCCATGTCCAAACGCCATCCGAAGACTCTCCGGCCGAGCCCTCGAGTTCGTGGCTCCCGCTGCCCCGCACCGAGCATCCGGTAGGCAATATGTCCTACCATAAGTCCTTTACCCTTTGGATGTAAAGGGTAAGTCACAATAAACCCACGTTTAGGAGGCATAATCGGCTGATGTACTTTGATTTTCTCCATGCATCTCTCTAATATTTCTCTCGCTATCAATTGGCAAATTGAAATAAACTATGACTGTTGCATGACATTCTTATACTCCCCCTTGAGAATGTATTTGTAATAATCATTAGCAAAAGAGCCCACACGTACGCATGTGGGGAAAAAAAAAAGAAATTGGATTATATACATGTAATTATATATTCAGGGGATTAGTGGAATTGCTTTATTATAATTCTCACTTTTTAAATTATGTTTTCTCCATTTTGCGATGAAAGGCGCTCTTCTATAGTTGACCTTATATATGTATATATTTCGTATCCGTTAAAATTATTTTATTTTTTGATAACCGAGGAATCCGCCACAGACCCCCCATGCCTGGATGGTATCAAAGGGCCGGGCCCCTATACTTCGGGGGAGACTAGCGCAGGACCTCAACACCATGTCCTTCTACTTAGAATGCTAGCAACTGTGGGTTTCGAATCCTCGACCTCGGCGATGAAGAAGAAACTCTCAACCAACACAGCTACTTAGGACTATTTCAAGTTAAAAATATGGTACAACCAAATAATCAAATTCTTTTTGGAGCTATAAAAAGAAAATCTATCTCTAACGATATTAAAATGTCTCAACTCCAGTTAGAGACAAGCCCTCCACCTTATTGGATTTAGACTAGTTGAGGTTTCACGAGAAACTACGGAGAACTTTTATATGAGTAAATTTTAGTTACTGTTTATTAAACCCCCACTTGTCATCTCCTCATAAATACTTCTTAAACTCATCATGCTCATCAGCACAAACCTTTGTCCCTAATAATTACTGGGTATGCTTGAACAAGACAATCCACCATATTCAGTCGAGATCGATGAGATGTTCAGAATGTCTCGAACACCTCATTATTAAGGAAAAAAAATCAGTAATGACATGTTTTTTTTTGGCACTTCTCTTAAACCTCCCCAAACTATTTCTCACTTCCGGACAATATGTCCTTATTGCTGAGCAGGTTGCTCTGCGGAGCACGTACAAATCACGTGTTATTTTTTTAATATACGGTGATGATCTCGCAAGCAAAATTAATGGAATCCTATAATGAGCAGGCTCAAATTAAAGGGCCATTCAATCGCATGTCGTTCAATGAGAAAAGTTTTATCTATCCCGATGTGATCTTCCGATGACATCCTACGTGTAACACACCCTTTGACGTATTGGTGCCGATGAATCATGGGATTGCAAAAGCAGGGTCATTCTTTAGTACGCTATAAAAGCAAATTAAATCAATGATGATCCTTTAGATAAACAATTATGTAAAGCACTGCCTTTTTCAAGACTTTGGTATGCCACAGTCTGAGAGCCAGATAACGTACGAACCTGTTGACTTCATCATCCATTGAGGCCCCACTCGTTGTTTAATCGCTTTGAGTGCGGCGAATATGTGCGTAATGATTGTGTGAAGGGCGTGCGAGGATCTCTTTGAAACGCCTCCTGGCTTATCGAAGGCGCACGATGTTTATGAGACGAGTAGCACTGGCGATGATGTAATCAGCAACTTCAACTTATCCTCGAATGAACTCAGATGGTTATGAAGTGCAGGGCTTGTGCTTCATTCTTAAAGTCACAACATGGATCCACACTGGGAGTACAATTACATATGGCGGGCCAAATAGTGAGGTAATTATAATGGATGGAGACGCGTGTTCCATCGAGCAATTGGGTGTAAATCATCCTTTAAGACTATATATTGGTTGCTGAGTGTACTTTACCTCGGCATTAATTTTCTGGTCATCGTTTTTGTAGCATAACTTTTTTCAAAGAGATAACTTTGAAGGGAACAAGACGGGCGGAGGAATAGAAAGAGAACTTTATCCATGCCATGCAGACATAAGTGCGCACGACAGCAATTCTATCTAGAAATCTAATTCTAGATAGAATTAGATTTTTCTGATTCTGTTCCAGAATGAGTTTTTGAAAAAAGAAACGCGTTTGATACAGTTAAAGAATTTCTATTCCAGAATGAGAAATCTGTTTGATATGATAAAAAAATTATGTTTCTGTTTCTGATTATGTTTCTGTTTCATTTAAAGAAATCTTTTAATTTTTTAGATTGCAAGATATTCATTCCATTAAAAATCAAATACTTATTATTTAGCCCAAAAAATTGACAAATTTTTCACATTTTCTATTGTAATTGAACTCCGAATTCATTTTAATTGCATAAATCATAGTATATAATAATTTCCAAAGAACTAGGAGAAAGAAGGATAACCAATATTGAGGTAAGGTATTTTTCCTATGGGTTTTGCCTATCCAATTCGCGACCATATTGGCCAGAATTAAATTGAAAAATTGATGATATTTACCAGTATTTTTCTAATGTTAGAAATTTAATTTTCCAAGAAAATTTGGGATTTCCAAATAAAACTTTAATTTTTTTAAAATTTTTAATAATAAAAATATGTTTTATTTTATTTTTTGAATTTTAAATACTTTTTCGAAATTTTTATAATTTTTGAATTATCTGGATTTTTTTTAGAATTTTTAGGTTTTATTATTATTTTTTTATTTTTAATTCGAAAAAGGAATTCGGACAAGGTCGGAGCACGTTCGAAGGAGAGGAGGCGAGAGCAATTTGATTAGGGCAAAAAATGAAGAAAGATTGTTAAAAGAGAATGGATTCTCAAATAGTGCCCGGAATGAGAAATGAAAATTTTCATTTCTCATTCTCGCCCTATAACCAATTCTGGAATAAAAATTTATTCCAGAATTAGTTTTTTGACAATTTCCTACCAAACAAATTTCTCATCCATAATGAGTTTTTTTGCTCCAGAACTCATTCTGGATGAGAAATAGGTGCTTGTCATGCGCACCCAAGATGACCAAAATAACACTTCTTTCATCATAGAAGGCGTTGACATGGCTCTGTTCGTTCTACTGAAAATATAACATTTAAAAAAAATTTGGGAAATTATTTTCTTGAAAAATGATAATATTTTCGGGTGTTCGTTTGTCAAAGGCCGACGAGAGATCAAGACACACTGTTAGAAGCTGCGATATTTAAAGGTAAATAAATGAAACGGAAAATGTTTTTCCCTTTCAAAAAAGCGGAAAATATTTTTTCCATTTTTGAGGTGTTTTTTCCATTGATGGAAAATATTTTCCTAGACTATTTATTTTCCATGAATTGAACGTTGGAAAATATTTTTCTGAAAGTTATTTTTCGTGAAATGAACGGAGAATGTTCGCATGATCCTACTTTATCATTGAAGTGGGTCACATTGAGTCAGAAGCATCCAAAAACGTGGACGACCTTTCGACAATCCGTAAGGAAAAAGTTTCATGAGATCAAGTTCCCTTGCAAGAGCCACCATCCTTAAGCCCTCACAGACCTAAGATTAAAAAAAAAAGAGAGTGAACAGATTGATTATATCTCAAGGCCAATAGCAACTAAGTGACTAGACGCACACTTCCAGCAAAGTAATCACTTCCCAATGTCGATTGGAGAAAGCTCTCCTCTCGCGCTAAAGAAAGAGAACTTTAGCCCTCTTAGGCTTCCATTGTCATGCTCTCGATGAAACCCAACTGAATTGGAATGTTCTAATCTTAACTCGTATTGGCCCGCTTGAAAGCTTTAATCTCTGGTGATCATAAAAGCAAAAATGAGATGCGCTTTCTGGTGTAGCTGGGTTGCACCACCGTCCAATAAGACAAACAAAACGAGAATAAGCCATTTTGACTTCCACTTCCCTTAATTTTCTATTGGAAATAGGACCGTGAAAGGTAAAAACAAATTATAGGATTAGCAGTTATATATAGACGATTCTTTCATGCTTTAGATATGCTAGATATACATATACAATATTTTTGATATCCTTAAAGATATTTTGGATATTTATGATATCACGAGTACCTTGACGATATTTTAAATATATAATAATATTCTTGAATATCTTTATAATTGGTTCTAATTAATTTTGTAATATTTTATTACCGTAGGTAGTCAATTTGTAAAGCTTATAATTATGCTCATTATTCCTCGCTCTATACTCGGTTTTGAAGAAAATAGAAGCTTAGCTGTGTCTGCCTTAGGCATTGGTACTTCAGCTTCAGTGATGATCAGCAGAAAGCCCGACTTACAATTTGATTAAAGTTATTTCATCAACTTATAAGCTAGAGACAGTTAACTTCATGGCTAGTGCTCTTATGTAGGAGTTGTCTTTCCTTTTAACCTGCTTTTCGACAACATCTACTGATGTTGTGGGATGAGTGTATCTGGATTAGTCTAATATTACTCAATAAAGTCGAGCACCAGTTATGAACTTTGAATTGCGTTTGCTTCTTTTCCATGGTTTTCTCAACTTTTTTTCACGATACTTTCGTGTCATTTCAATTAAAATTCTGTGCATGGAGTGCGTGGTTTCTATCAGGAATTCTCATGGTCGATGCCAATAAAATGCAGGCTACTGCTTCCTTTAATTACACGATGAGTTTAAGGGCATATGTCTATTTTCTCAAGCAATTTATGCTCGTACTTCACTGCTCTTTACATGTTTTGTGTTCTAGTCAGCTTAGCTGCTTTTCTATTGAACATACTTTCACGCACTGTATGCTCTATGTGCAAGGTAAAAAAAATCGAATATCGACTCATGGAATGGAGATACTATGTTCATTACCTGGTAAGTAGTGTCCTTGCCAATATCCCTAAACAAATCTCTTTTCAGTAAAACTGCCCGCAAGACTGCTCTTCTACCATCTTGAAGATAGTTTGACCATGGAGCTAAGTTGCTTTGAACATCTGAAAAATGGCATATGTTGATTTTAGACGCATCTCTTTTGCAGGGTTGGAGCAAAAAGTGAGTGCATTGCCCTTCTCAAGCTGATCTTGCTGTCTTCTTAGGTGGTTAAGTTGCTGAGTCTTATGTGCAGTCCTGCTCTAAGATGTTCATTGGCTTCTTATCTTCTTCTGATATTAAAGTTCTTTTTCAGCATGTTGTTTCTTACGCTGTTTTACATCAGTCAACATTATGACTGCTTTTGTTATATATGGTTGCTTGATAATCAATACAAACTTATCATATGTTAATTATCCATGTAGAAATGAAAGCTCAGGGAAGAGCAGAAGAGAAAAGAGTTAGAAGCAGAGAGGGCCAAAGACGAGCAGTTATCAAGAAAGTGTCAGAGAGAGCAAAGGCGAGAGTGATATCGGGTGGAAGACAAACATAAGAAGAGAACACGGATGAATCAGGTGCTTTTTTAGGACTGTATTGTGAAAGTACTCAAAGATATTACTTGGAATGCTACCTCTATGTTTGATGTTTTATTCAGATATGTCTTGCTTCAAAGTAGTAGTCATATATTTATAATTGTCATTCTAATGAAAGAGAAAGGAACTTGGTGCTTCAATGGTTATAATTGTGCTGATAACTAGTAAGAAAAATATTTATGCCATTTTTGTGGATAATATTGATGAATGTATTTCATCATATCATTATAAATATTTTGATGTTATTTAGTGCTTAAGAATTAATTCTAGAAATAATTTTCATGTTAATTAGATTTAATATCGACATCGTCCCTAAATAATAATCATTGCAGGTTTCGTCACTAAAAAATTAATAAAATTTTGACGATAAATTCGTTCTTGAACAATGTTCATAATAAAAATCAAAATTTTTTGTGGCAAATTAGCTACAAATTTTGATGCAAATTACAGTCCAAAAAGACGAACATCGAAGGAAATTAGCGACGAATTTTGTCACGAATAATTGTTACCGCCACGCATTTTGCAATGAATTTAGCCACGAATTTTGCAACGAATATTTAGCGACGAATTTAGTGACGAATTTAGTGACGAAAATTAGCGACAAATTTTGCGATGGAAAAAAATCCATCGCTAATTAGCGATGAATTTTTCGACGAAAATTAGCGACGAATTTTGCCACGGAAAAAATCTGTCACTAATTAGCGACGAATTATGCGATGGAAAATAATCCATAGCTAAATTAGCAACAAATTTTGCGATGAAAGTTTTGTGACGAAATGTGTCCGTAGCTAATTAGCGGCGAAAAATGAAATTTTCCGTCGCTAAATTTTGCGACGAAATTTGCGACAGAAAAAAATCCGTCGCTAATTAGCGACGAAAAATGAAATTTTCCGTCACTAAATTTTGCGACGCCGTATTGGCGACAAAATTTTTTTCGTCGCAAAATCTTTTAGCGACGAATTTTGCCAAATTTTCCGTCGCAAAATTCGTGGCTAAATCATTGTTTTTTTGTAGTGTGATTATTCTCTTTACGATAGATGGCGAAGATGTTATTGACTCTGAATTAATATTGGGTTATTGGACTACTTCGTTTATAAGTGGCGTCATTTTGTCAAGAAGGACTACCAAATTATCGTCAGGATGGACTTCTTTTAATAAGAATAGCCACACAAGAATAAAAATTATAGTAAAAAGTCACGTAAGAATTATCAACATTTCCTTTTGTAATGTTGGCAAAGTTAATATAATTCCTTATCATTACCAAAAAAAAATAATGGCGTCAAAATATTTTATAATAAAGTGAGCGCCACACGAAGTCAAACACTTTTAGTATCATTTTTCCTTAAGCAATAAGTTAAGTGACTATGAACATATAAATCTGTGGAAGAAGATACGTACAACATTAGTTGTATGCAATACATATGACTATAATTGAGGAGCATATTAAGTTTAATCCATTAACAAAGTGATGTAGAACAATATGCAAATGCTTTTATGGAAACATTGGAGCGTCATAAGAGCGGGCGGTCCCACAAATCAAAGAGGATTGCGTGATCTTCGAGATTATAAATGGGTTGCAATATTTGATTCACGCGTTTCCCTTAATATTTGATTTACGTGATCTTTTAGTTATGTTTTGTTATCTTTCCCTTCATTTTGTTATTTACCTTACAAATAGGTGTCTAAGTTATTGTATTATGCACTTCTTGATTCGAAATAAACATTTTTCTTTTGGAATTGTTTCCAAGTGTTACTTCCTCTACGTCATTTGGTATCAGAGCAGGTTTCTCCTGTGACGATGGCTAATAACGTTAATGACAATCTCCCCGTAGCTAAAGGCCGTAGAAACGAGCCTATTACACGCGATGAGTTCAACCAATTTGCGGAGCAAACCGAACGGAGGTTTCAAGAATTACTTGTCGCCATCCAGCGTTTGTCTACCAACCCCATACCTGGTAATCTTTGGGCTGAACATGCTCAGGTAGCCCGGGACCCGGAAGCAGCTATGGAACGTGGGCCAAATCACCGACAGAGGCGAAAAGCCTATGTCGACGATTCTGAAGGAGAATAAGAGTTTCCGGATCGGCCTGTTCGTGGAGGCCTTCAGAACAGAGGATATCGACGAGACCCTAAGCAATATCAACTTAAGGTTGATCTTCCGACCTTTAATGGCAATTTAAATATTGAAGATTTTTTGGATTGGTTTTAGGAGGTTGAGAAATTCTTCGATGCCATGGAGATTAGCTCATTATTCCTCGCTCTATACTCGGTTTTGAAGAAAATAGAAGCCACAGATCATCGGATTCCTCATCTCTTCAACATACCCAATGGCCAGCCCAAGGTTTTGGCTTTGTTTTCTCTTAGTTATGCTTGCATTGCTTACCGAATCGGGAAGCGCTCGACCACTCGAGCCATGTCATGGAGCGACGACCCATTCCGGTCGGATATGGAGAGAATTGCTCAAAAAATCGAGAGCACTAAAGGTGAATTTGCGAGGAGAAGACCCGATGCAGGGGCCGTTTGTATCCAAGAGAATTGTCCCCGGTGGACCAGACCCGATACACCATCATGCCTAGAAGTTTACTCTCTTGATGTAACGAAGTTCTTGACGAGGTGATGGTTGGGGAAGCATTTAATAAACGAGTACTTTTCGAAGCTTTTAGAGGGGGAATCCGTAGGATTGTCATTATGGCGGGGGGAAATACTAATTGCTTTTCTGTACGTCTTGCACCTATTTCTTATTACTCGTCTACTTCTAAGACCTACCACTCGGGCTTGGAGCTCAGGGAAAAACTCGACAAGTGAGAAAGCTCAATGGCATTTAATTAGCAATCTGTTTCATCGACTGTTGACTCCGTGACTGAATATTTTTCGCTGAAAGTCATTCTTTAGTTTATTAGAGGAGACATGTATTATGACGACTCAGGACTGAAAGTATTCCAAGTAGACAATGAGAACAACTTCATTCGAATGAACTGTATGTACACAAGTTGTGTCCAAATTTAGTCAATGACAAAACTTGAGAATGTAATTACTTCATACGAAACCACACATATACAAATTGTATTGAAATTTAATCTACAATAAAGCCTAAAAACGTAAAGATGCAATGCCGGAATTTAATTGACGACAATATACCTAAGATGCAATACAGTTAAATAACATGTTAAAATTTAATTAATGACGTGAATCTTAAAATTATAATTATTGTGCAGGAATTGAAAGCTGATATGCTTATTTAGAGAGGCTCTAAAGAGTACGATATCGCTATCTAAAGTTTACAACTACCGGTTATCAATGGATGTTACAAATGGTTATTAAATGGTTACATTAACAGTTACATTGATTCTATTATTATGACGGTTTCTTCGACTCCACTATCTTGAGGATTGTTTTATTCCACTAGATTGATAGTTACTTCTTGGAAGATTGCATATGAGATTGTCAACTTCACTTTTTGTCGATTTCTTCAAGCTGTTTTCACCGGTTAAATGCTGGTTGGTGATGTAACGAAGGAAATTTAGGATGTAACAGTATCTTCTTATTTCTTTTCATACTTCTCATTTTTGGATAAGCAAAAAATGTATAATATAGTAGTATTCGTTTGAATCAAATAGCCGACGTCATTTTTGTTTGGGTTCGATCAAGGGAGACTAGAGAGGAATCTTGTACCGGCTGGTAAGACCGAGGTGCATGGAAAGTACTGATCATGTCAATCCCATTCGGAATACGTCTGAATTCCTGTTAGTGATAGTTTCATTGGTTGCAAGCGTGCTGCAGAATTACATCTTAAGGCAAATATTCCAGCCATTCTTCTAGAAAAACTAATGTCGATAAAATCTGGATTTATCCATATACTTCAATGGCATCAGGTTGAGGTAGTTGAGGTTGCAGTGCAAGATGAAAAGCTTTTGTTTCTGGACAGTATCATGCCGCAGATCATTGAAGTGGGCCACATTGATTCAGAAGCATCCAAAAAGTGGACGACCTTTCGACAATCCGTAAGGAAAAAGTTTCATGAGATCAAGTTTCATTGCAAGAGCCACCATCCTTAAGCCCTCACAGACCTAAGGAAGAAAAATTTAAATAAACAGATTGATTATATCTTAAGGCCGATAGCAACTAAATGACTAGACAAACACTTCCTGCAAAGTAATCACTTCCTAATGTCGATTGGAGGAAGCTCTCCTCTCGCGCTAGAAAAAGGGAACCCTAGCCCTCTTAGGCTTCCATTGTCATGACCTCGACAAAACCCAATTGAATTGGAATGCTCTAATCTTAACGCATATTGGCCAGCTTGAAAGCTTTAATCTCTGTAGATCATATAAGCAAAACTGAAATGCGCTCTCTGGTGGAGCTGGGTTGCACCATCGTCCAATAAGACAAACGAAATGAGAGTCAGCCATTTTGACTTCCTCTTCCCTTAATTTTCTATTAGAAAAAGAACCATGAAAGATAAAAATAAATCATAGGATTAGCAACTATATATAGACGATCCTTTGAGCTTTAGATACATCAACTGGTTTTGAAGAAACCAGAGGCCATAGATCGTCAGATTCCTCATCTCTTCAACATAACAAATGGCCAGCCCAAGGTTTTGGCTTTGTTTCCTCTTAGTTTTGCTTGCATTGCTAACCAAAGCGGGAAGTACTCGACCACTCGAGCCATATCACCGGGCGAGGACCCATGCCAGTTGGACATGGAGAGAATTGCTCGAAAAATCGAGAGCACTAAAGGTGAATTTGCGAGGAGAAGACCCGATGCAGAGGCCGTTTGAATCCAAAAGACAAAGCCCCGGTGGACCAGACCCGCAACACCATTGATGCCAAGAACTTTACTCTCTTGATGTAACGAAGTTTTGAGGAGATGATGGTTGGGGAAGCATTTAATAAACAAGTACTTTGCGAAGCTTTTAGAAGGGGAATCAGTGGGATGGTCACTTTGGTGGGGTAACACTTGTTGCTTTCCTCAACATTTGCACCTATTTCACATTACTCGTCTATTTCTAAAACCTAACACTTGGACTTGGAGCTCAGGGAAAAACTCGACAAGTGAAAAAGCCCAATGGCATTTAATTAGCAATGTCGAAAGTTTTGCGGAAAGTCATTCTTTAGGATACTAGAGGAGACATGTTTTTCCGGACTGAAAATATCATAAATAGACAATGAGAACAACCTCATTTCAACAGAATTGTACGTGCACAAGTTTTGTCCAAATTTAGTCGACCTCAAAACTTGATAATGTAATCAATTCATATGGAACCAAACATATAAAATTTGTATCGGAACTTAATCTACAATAAAGTATGGGAATGTAAAGATGCAATGTCATAATTTAATTGACGACATGATACCTAAGACGCAATAGAGATACATGCTGGAATTCAACCAACAATGCGAAATCTAAAGACTACAGTTAAAAAGCATGCTAAAACTTAATCGACGATGCGAATCTAAAAATTATAATTATTGTGCAGGAATTGAAGATGATATGTTTATTAATCTGTGTACGGGAGGCTTGGCGAGTACGATATGGCTATTTAACGTTTACAATCTTCGCTTATCAATGGAGGTTACAAACAATTATCAAATGATTACATTGAATCTACTATTGTGACAGTTTCTTCGACTCCACTATCTTGAGGATTGTTTTATTTCAATATATTGATAGTTACTTCTTCGAAGATTGCATATGAGGTTGAGTGTGACAGCCCAAGGTGGCAGTGTGCGGGGAGAAGGGATGGTGGTGTGTCCGCGTCTCGGTCCCCAGACGCGCACAGGGAAAGGGAACGTCTCTTGTCTCACATCGCTTAGGGAGGGAGGTTTGGGCTGCCTTATAAGGCAAAAAGCCCTCTAACTATACATACTCGTTTTTTTAGGGTAATATGGGCTACCCTGAGAAGAACAAAATCGTGAGAACTTAGACAATATGTGTACAAGTGAGACCTCTGGTGTTATAAGTGGTATTAGAGTCGACTCCCGACAGCATATGGTGACCACAGTGGGCGCTCGCTGGTGCCGTTGAGAGCACAACTGGAAAGTTGTGCCATTGACGGGGGGAGTATGTGACATCTCTGTCCCACATCGCTTAGGGAGGGAATCTTGGGAGAGCTTATATGTGATACTTTGCTTTTGACCCATTGACAACGAGTTTTCCAGAGTGGGCCGCGAGGATGGTGGACCCAAGGAAAAATAAAGCCGTGAGGGCCAGTGAGGCCTAGTGGTGAGGCGGAGGGCTTTATAAAGTGATATCAAAGCCAACTCCCGACCACATATGGTGACCACGGTGGGCGCTCGATGGTGCCCCTGAGGGCACAACGGGGATGATGTGCCATTGAGGGGGGGGGGAGTATGCGACATCACTGTCCCACATCGCTTAGGAAGGGAGTCCTGGGAGGGCTTATATGGGATACTCCACCCTTGACCCACTGACAACGCGTTTTACTAGATTGCACGCTCTTGAGCCGCCGCGGAGGGCCGCGAGGATTGTGGACCAAGGCTAATGGGGCCCAAAGCGGACAATATTGTCGTAGTGAGGCGAATGACGTTACAAAGTGGTATTATAGCCGACTCCTGATCGCATGTGGTGACCATAGTGGGAGCTCGCTGGTGCCACTGAGGGCACAACGGAGATGCTGTGCCATTGAGGGGGGGGGGGAGTATGTGACATCTCTATCCCACATCACCTAAGGAGGGAGTCATGGGAGAGTTTATATGTGATACTTCGCCCTTGACCCACTAACAACGAGTTTTCTCGGGTTGCGCACTCTTGAGCCATCGCTAAGGACCGCGAGGATGGTGGACCCAAGGAAAAACAAAGCCGTGAGGGCCAGTAAGGCCCAAAGCGGATATTATTGTCGGTGGTGAGGTGAAAGACGTTCCAAAGTGGTATTAGAGCCGACTCCCGATCGCGTATGGCTCCACATCGAGGACGATGTGCTCTTAACTGGTGGAGAGTGTGACAGCCCAAGGCGGCTATGCAAGGGGAGGAGGGATGGTGGTGCGTTCGTGCCTCGGTCCTTGGACGTGCACAGGGAAATAACACATCTCTTGTCTCACATCGCTTAGGGATGGAGGTTTGGGCTGTCTTATAAGGCAATGAGCCCTCTAACTGTACATACACGTTTTCTTGGAATAGTATGGGCTGCCTTAAGAAGAACAAAATCGTGAGAACTTAGTGTCCAAAGCGAACAATATGTGTCTAATGAAGATCCAAGATGTTACATTGTCAACCCAACTTTTTGTTGATTTCTTCAAGCTATTATTCATCAGTCGATTTTTTAAGTCGTCGATAATTTTGTTTATAAATCACCAAACTCTGCTCTCCGGTTAAGTTTAGTACTTGTCCATAATAACCAAAATTAGTCATTTTTGGTGCAAACAAAAGTTTATGCCCATATTTTCAAATCTTAGTTTCTCAAAATCCCCCTACGCACCCAATCCTATGGCCTTTAATCTCTCACATGGACAACCGTAGATCAAGAGGAAAATTATACAAATAGTTCTTGAATTTGGGTCCAATGAGCAATATTATTTTGGATTTTTTTATATGTCCAATGTGGTTTCCCGATAATAATGTTGTCATTTCATCTACTGAAAACACAAATTAGACGTCATATAACGATGTTAATTATGATGCACTGAGTTGAGTATTATGAGCCAACATGTCCATTTTATTGTCTATTGTTTAAAATTAACGGATTGAAAATTAATCATCGAACTCTATTAATTTGAATTCACAAAAAGACGGCATTATATTCATATAATTATAGGACTAGATTGAATATTTATCAATAGTTCGTAGAATAAATTGAACAAATTTAAAGTCTATTGATAATAGCCATATGGCAATATCCCTAAATCAAGATAGCCCATGATATCAAAGTCAACCTGAGAGAGAGAGAGAGAGAGAGAGAGATTGGTAAACAATGACCATGATGAGATTGGTAAACAATGACCGTGATGACTGATATCAAGTAGATTAGCATCCAATATCAAATCTCGGACGCAAAATAATGAACTTTACAAATGGAGTATACAAAATTAAAAGATGTGGTTGTGGAGGATTTAAGACATCTTCAATGTAATTACGTGAGCTTGATTACTGTAATTTTGTGGTAGTTGTTCAGTTGGGTTACGCGGTGCACACTGCACATGTGCATCAGCTTTTTTTTATGTATCTTTTTCCACACACACAAATACACACACACATAGTCACTCAACTTATTGCTTAAGGAAAAAAGATACTAAAAATGTTCAATTTTTATATGGTGCTCACTTTATTAAAAAATTTCAAGTGATTATTTGAGTGTGACATCAATCAAAAACGACCGCTTAGATCTCTGTGGTGACAAATTCTAACAGTTTTTGCGTGACTTTTACTATAATTTTTATTCTTATGCGGCTTTTCTTATTAAAAAGAAGTTCACCCTGACGACAACTTGGTCGTCCTTCTTGACAAAATGACGCCACTTATAAACAAAGGAGTCCAATAACCCAATATTAGTTCAGAGTCAATAACATCTTCGCCATTTAGCGTAAAGAGAATAATCAGGAATCTTGAGTAACTGATCTGTTATCCTCTCTCACTCCACAGACCAAAGTGAAGGTGCAGGTGCGGGAAAATGTGCGAGCTTGGAGGGGAAAAAATTAGGGTTCGGTGCCAAAAAGAAACTAATATACAGAAATTTATGAATTGCTATTTGCAGGTTTTGTTGTCATGAAATCCTAGTTCTCTTCGTTCCACATAAAAGAATCAATGCCGCACACTCTGAGGATTGAGTATCACAAACTGAAAAGATACCCCCAAAATTAAAAGAAGCGGAAAATACGTTGTCCAATCAAATCACCAACAAACGATGAGAAAACCAATGACGCGACAAGAAGGGGCGAGAGGGGTGGAAATTTCTGAAAGTGGGTATGAAAGATTGAAGCTTCAAAATGGGTATCCGCACTTGTAGTGTTGTTTGCACTTTGGACTTGTGAGGCCACAATTGTAGTAGTAGTAATATTCACTTTTATCTTCACTGAGTCGACATGATCTTGAGCCGCTTCTCCTGCTCTCGCTCTCCCTTACGAGTTTCAGATATTAATTTTGCCTCAAAATCATCGAACCTGATTTCAGGGTCTGAAGAAGAGAATCAATATGTCTCTGATTCGTTAATTTGGGGGCAATTATGAATTATACAGTATCGTTTAGGTCAAATAATGTTAAGTGCTTTAGAATGTAACTAGACAAAGTGAATCTCGATGAAGGATTTATATCTCATCCAATATCCGATATAAATGTGTACAGATGTAAACTATACATGGTTCGTTTCGATTACTAAGGATCCGTCCAGAATTATCTTGTCTTGAGTTGGAAAATTTGTAATTGCCTTTTCAGCTCTAATTCTGATGGAAGCTAGAAATCTATTGGAGAGCACATTGGCTAGTTTTTCTTAATTTCTTAATTATATGAAGTAGTTTCTTTTACATCACAGGTAGGATTTTGAGTTTAGGCTAGTTATGTACCAACTGTTATGTCATGTCGGGAATAGCGTCACTTTGTATAATTGGTATCTCAAGATTTCTCATTCGCACTCGATGCATTTGAATTTAGTGTATCTGAGTTCTCTTGATCAGCTAAGTTTCCCACGAGGTCCGGGTAAATTGCGGACTCAAAGTGCACACCATTTCTCGACTTTGCGCATGTTCTACAAATTGTTCAGGCGAATTGATGGGCTTATACCACAAGTCATCCAGCCCAACTAATGTCAAGTACAACTTGACTGGCGAAGTATGCCTTCGCATAGTCGAGAACCCCCTTTCATTTTTTCTTTTTACATTAAGAATATTTCAAGGATTTAACAGTTGAATACCACTTGTCACAGCATAAATCTTGTTCAGTGGACTTCAACTCCCTCAAACTCCCGAAATAATTACCCTTTTGCTTACTCTCGTCGCCCAAACAACGAGCTTTAAAAGTTCTGAAAAACCCTAAGTAACTTTATACTCAATAGTTTTATTTATAAAATAACAAAAGCCCCTACAAGTGACCGCAGCAGAAGTTGTCTCTTGACAACCATATAATAAGACAAATTGATTCGTCATGGCCTGGTTTTATCATCTTTTCCAAAGGGCAGAGAAAGAGACCTTTGGATGACTCTTGAGTTGCATTGCATGTGGCGAATCGACAAGACGGCTGTTCGTATATACTAGAGTTTCGACACCGGCCATGATCGTGCATGCAATGAGGCATTGTGCTGACTAAGACACACTATCTAATCGGATCGGATACTGGATTATTTCATGAGGAGACAGATTGCTATATCTTTACGTACCCTCGTAGCTTTTGCCCTTGTAAGACAAAAAGTGACGTGGCTTGAAGCAAGAGTTGTTTGGACTAGCAAAAGTAGAGGGAATTATTAAAAAGAGTCTTAAACTTATTATATTTGTGTCAATGCAGTCAAAATATTTTAATTGAGCCAATTTCATTATAGATATTTTTTTTTGTTTTGTCAATTGAATTGTTCGGTTAATTATGCCTATAAATCGTTCACATGAATGCCATCCTTCTACATGATGTGGATTTTTTATAGTATTTTAATATGTTTTGTTTGTTTTCTTTTTTTTTTTACTTTTTTTTTGGAGAGCCGACAACCCTTGCCAGCACTGGGTGAGCGCCGCCATGCCCTAGCCTGATCTAAGCATTGTGACCATCGCTCAGACTTAGCAAGGGCCACGACAACCTAACTAGGAGTTGACGGCAGCCCTCATCAGATTTGGACGAAACTTGGTTATTTGTCGGCTAAAACCAGTTTCATTGTCAATTGGCTGAATTTGCTGACGAAGAGCTTTCTTAGCCAATCTTTCCTCTATCGCGTCTTGCTCAGAATCTTCTAGTCCGAGTTGATAGTCAAAACATTTGGCTATTTTTTTGTGATTTTTCAAATAATTAGACCTCTACGTACGTGTCCCTAGAGAGAGAGAGAGAGAGAGAGAGAGAGAGAGAGAGAGAGAGAGATTTGGTCTTTTGTCTAAATGATATTTGGGCCGGTTTTTTTTTTTCTTTTTTTTGTAATACCCGGCGAATACATCAACCAGGGAGCAGAAGCAACACCTGACTGCCTTTGAACGAAAGGGGGGACAGAGCCTATCCCTCATGGTACCGTCAGTCTAGGGTTTTGGCTTTCGACAGAGTAGACGATAGATCATCTACCTCGAATTTGAGTCAGTATAAATGGCTGATACTCATGTTTGAATTCGTCGTGGATGAAGATTCATCACTTGATTCTATATGTTGGCCAACAGTCCGGTCCAAAACTTTTAAATTCACTAAATACTTCAAATGTAGACGATCTTCTTTGAGAGTTTCCAAAATAAAAATATATCATTAATATGATCACGATTAGTTAATAAGAGGCTTGAAATCATCATTTAGTTGACGCATCTTTCTATTTGTTAAGTGTTTATTAAATTATTAAACTTCATGAATATTTTTGTCAATTTAGGTTTCAAGTATTGGCTAATACTATCTCTCTCGTGAGTATAATTTCTTTTTAATTTGTGAATATGCATTGATTGAGTGATGGAGCAAGAGCAACCCTAGCCTTGATAAGGGGGACGGAAGCCTATTCTGATGGTCCAGTCTCCGTCTTCTACTGTCGATTACACTATTTAATATTGGCCATTATACAAATTTATCAGTAATTTTTCCAAGTAAAAAGTATAAAAAAGTCCTAACTTATTGTATTTATACCAATTTAATCACAAACTTTTGAAAATTGCTAATATGGAAGACTGATGTGGACAACTTTTTAATTTTTTTGAATTTTTTCCTTTTTTCTTCTTTCCTTCCTTTTTTTTCCTTAACTTTGGGCTGGCAAGGTTGTTGGCCAAAGGTGAAGAGCAACCATCACCTGGCTTGGGCAAGGGCATCATGCCCTAGTCGGCGCTGGCCTTTGTTGCCCATCGGCCACAACTGGGAAAAATAAGTAAGGAAAGAGAACTAAAAAAGAAAAGAAGAAGGGAAAAAAGTGATAAGAAATTCAAAACAATTAAAAAGAATTATCTATATTAGCCTTAGGACGGCCATCATCCATACTAGCGATTTTCGACAAAAATTAATTTGATGAACTTAATTGATATAAATATAAAACTTTAAAATTGTTTCAATCAAAATGTTTTGGTAACGAATTGACATCAATACATTAATTCTAAGCCTATTTTCATACTTTTCCCATTTTTCCCTAGTCTCCACCTATCTCTATCGCTGACACAGACGCCACCATCAACCTCCACCCGATTTTTTTTTTTTTTTATATAGGCAAAGAAGAGTCTACTAAAGTCTCCAAATCGAGCAATCCTCAGTTTTGGAGTATCCAAGTATGTACCACCATCTGTTCTTTTGACAAGATATATTCCTCGTGGAGTTTTTAATAAATCCAAAAGCGGCAACTCATGTACAATCACAGCTCGCCACTTCCCTCTGTGAGTAGATTCTCTCCTTAACAAGTCGTTCATCCGCAGTTGAAAGCCGCTGACTTGGTCCATTAACGTCGCTTTCCCAGTGACATCATGATTAATCTACGGTGGGTTAACACTATGTCTAAGTGATCTAACCCGAATTAGACAGAAAAAAGAAGAAGAAATCCAAGAACTCTTGGTTTTTTCCTCTGACATATTTTAATTAAGATCAATCCATGATTTGTGCCGCCGCCAAGAGCAATGTTAAAAATTGTTGCTAATAATATTCATAAATTCTACCGACAAATTGAACTTTCGAGCAGAACCATTTGAGCTGACTCATGGATGCTCCCCCTTCAATCATTTTAGAGTACCAACACCATCTTTCTGAACCGGGCACCATTTCTTTCTTAATCAACATCATAATAATTCCCATCGATTGATTTAGCCCGACCTACACGAGGGAATTGAGGTGAGTTCTAGATTGTACCTTGTGGACAAAAATGCAAAAGTTATGTATCTTTTGATCATATGATTGTTATTTCTGCTTTTCTCTTTGGTTGGGTGAAGGTGACAAGGAAAAGGGGAGCGTTATATATTCAATCAACCCCCAGACTGTCGCTAGGGCTTGGCATCATGGACTGCCACTACGTGCTTCTTCAATCCCACCGTCAATGCACTAACTCTGGACCACGGGGCTCAGCTGTATTTGCTCCACATAATAGAAAAGAAGAGAAAATCTCAACTTTTTTTTTATTTAAATGCATAGAGAAATAATTATTATTTGTTGAGGTCATGTGCTAATCTTCCCTGAGGTATAGGGGCCCGGCCCTTCGGTGCCGTCTTGGCACAAAGGGGGCCGTAGTGGAGTTATCGGTTACAAAAAAAATAGTTATTCTTATAAAAATGCGTGTTTTAGACCGTGATACATGTTAATATAAAAATAAAATATGGAATCGAAAAATAGGAAAAAATTACCAAAAAAGTCCTAAACCTATTAGACTTGAATTGTGTCAATTCAATTGTAAATCTTCTCACAATTTGTCGATGTAGTCATTTCGGTTAATTCTCAATAGAAAATATTGATGTGACGGTTCATTTCATACTAGTCGTCCTATGTAGCATGACCGTCATTGACGTGAATAATTTTTTGATTTTTTTTCTGTTTTTTCTTTTCTTATCATTATAACAGGTCTCAGGTGATGGCAAGAAAGGGCTAGGGAACATTTGCCCTTGCCTGTGCTGTGACTAGTGAGGGCTTGGGTGAGGGTTGCTCGGCCCTCCCTCGCCACACGAAGGGAAAAATATAAAAAGGAAAGAATAAATTACTAAATACTTTAAAATTGAAAAAAAAAAATATTGCAAAATTTGTATAAGCCAGCTATTCAAGTCAAATATATATGATGGATTACATTGGCATATTATCAAAAATTTTAGGCATAAATTAATGAATTTAAAAAAAGTTTAGGATTAAATTGGCATAAGTGCAGTAAGTTTAAGACTTTTTCGATAATTTTATTTTAAGAAATAGATACACCAAAATAAAATGAGAAGCATAGTTCACTTAACAGAAAGAAATAGGTCGAACTTGGATTTTAAAGTCAAGATACCATCAAAGAGTTCCCCAAGCTACAAGCGTTGCTGTGTTTTTTCCACATATCTCCCTTCAATCAAAAGTTTATGGATTATAAAAGTTGGGGGGTCTATGAATCCTGTCGTCAATCGCTGACTAGATTCTCTACCATGTCATTCCTCTAGCTGCTCTTCAGCGATCGTGTTTGCATCATAACATTACTTAATTAGTGAGTGCAAAGGTGGATAGAGGTTACCACATCACTCAATAACAAGATACCGTTTGCCAAAATGTAAACTATACGATGTAAAGCAAGGATAGCAAGTGGAAAAATCGCAAATGATGGCTCATTAAACACAGTTGCTAATATTAGTTAGTAGGCCTTGTGGGCTCGTAATCTTTTTTTCTAAACACGTCACCTTTAACAGTATTATTCTTTATGATTATTTAATTTTCAGAGACTTCATCATCCACGTTAAAGGAAGTAGAGTCCAGTTGGGCAAGATCGATTAGAAACACTCTCTCTGACATGCAATAGGAAAGAGATTCTTCAAATAAAATGTCACATCCTGCTAAAGTTGACGTGGAGAAGAGATGTATTATCACTGTCCACTAGAATATTTTTTGAGATTCTCCAACTTCAAGAATTGACGATAGCCAACCAAGGCTCTCATGTTCAATTTCCCTTTGCTTTTCTGAATTTATTTCTGAGTCTCCATAAAATGCCGGTTGCATAAAAAAGATAGATTAGGACAAGCACCTTTTAGGGAATTAAATTCCCATAAGGTTAAGGATGTATTATGTTGCGGATAGAAACGCCGCCGACAGTCCCATGTGGTCAATGAAACCTTTCCGTCTCGTTATGAATGGAAACGAAGAAGATTGACATGGAAAACAGACAAATCCTTCCGAGATCTGTCGTATGTGCTGTTGTTTCTTTGCTTCTTATATTCCTTTCTTCAACAACATGGCCGTGTATGCGTGTCACAAGGGGGTGAGAGACCGGATTACCGGAGTTAGGTATCTCCTGCAAGGATAGAACCCCATAGAATTCTCTCTCTCTCTCTCTCTCTCCATATATAATTCAAACTTTTGATTGAGATATTATTAGAGTTTTTAATTCCGGTATATGGTCATCACTAGTAATAACCATATTGTCCATAAACATACCGTAATAATTTGATTCGAAACAGCTATAAACAATGATACATGCCTTGTCACAACGTCACTCTCCTCACTCTTCTTCTAAACAATCCCAGATTGAGGCAATAGACTCCATCCTCATAAATCTATCACCAAAGTGCTTCGGGTTGCAATTTTAAATGACAAGGTGGATGCAGTTAAACTTTGGAAAAACAAATCCTCATTGCACACTTAGGGTATGCGCCTTAATTAATCTCTGCCGACATGATTAGCTTTTGTTTATGAGTTCGAGTGCCATGTAATGCATGCGCAACAGACATTATTAACCCATATACTTTGCTTTCTCCATGCGTCTGTCTCAGATTTCTCTAATTTTCAGTTGGCAAATTGACATAAACTTAGAATAGTGCAAGGCATTCTTATACTCCCCCTTGAGAAAGTATTTGTAATAATAATTAGCAAAAGAGCGCCCCTGTATGCATGTGAAAAAAATGAAGAGAAACTAGAGTATATATAAATATCTATATTTAGGAGACTATTAGAATTGCTTGATAATCATAGTCACTATTATATCCATTTAGCTTTTGTTGAAATCCTTTGTAACATTTCAAGTCAGATATATCGTACAACCAAATAATCAAATACTTTTTTGACCTATTATTTGTTGCATTGAAAAGAAAATCTAATTTTGATAATATTAAAATGTCTAAACTCCAGTTAGAGACAAGTCCATTACCTTATTGGATTTGGACTAGTTCAGATTGCACGAGAAAATATAAGGAACTTATATGAGAAAATTTTAGTTACTATCTATTAAGATTGATCATGCGTAGCAACATAAACCTTTGTCTCTAACTATTATTGGGTAGGCATTATCTAGGTTGTCCGCCGCATTCAGTTGAGATTGGTCAGATGTTCAGAACTTTTCAAATATCTCGTTATTAAGAAAAAAAAAATCAGTTGTGAATTTTCATTCTTTGTTTACCTCTCTTAAACCTCCCTAAAATATACCCTGATTGCTGCGCAGGTTGCTCTGTGTAGCACGTACAAATTACGTGTTTCCCAAGACTGACCAATGTAATTTTTTTAATATATGGTGATGATCTCAACAAGCAAAATTAGTAGAATTCTACAATGAACGGGCTCAAATGAAATGGTTATTCAACTGCATGTCGTTCAATGAGAAAATTTCTCTATCCCAGTGTGATCTGCCGATGACATCCTACGTGTAACACACCCTTTAACGTATGTTGCCTATGAATCATTGGATTGCAAAAGCAGCATCACTTTTCAGAACGCCATAAAAGCAAATTAAATTAATCATCGCCCTTTATGGCTTAGATAAACATTATTTCGTTATGCCATAATCTTATCTCTACACTCCGTATGCCTCAGTCTGAGAGCCAGATAGCGTACAGTTCTGTTGACTTCATCAACCACTGAGGCCATAACCACTGAGGCCATACTCGTTGTTTAATTACTTGTGCGTGCGCGATCACTATTAACATCGCTTTGTTGGCGAGATCTTTGAGTAGTGAACTTGCAACTTAATCTAATTGGGGTCATCAGATGGAAAATTTTCTTTGCCTCCTGTCCAGGGAGTGCTTTGTGATGTTGGCTAATGCATGTTAAGCTGATTAAACGGAAAAGTGTTACAAGTTTATTATTGTCAATTGAGATAAGACAGCTGTTCAAAGGTGCGTGAGAATCTCTTTGAAAAGCTTCTGGCTTATCGAACGCCTACAATGCTTAGGAGTAGCATTTGCGATGATGTAATCAGCAACTTCAGCTTATCTTCTAATGACCTTATATGATTATGGAGTGTAGGGCTTCTGCTTCATTTTCAAAGTGAGGTGAATATAATGGAGGGAGACACACATTCCATCGAGCAATTTGGTGTAAATTACCCATGAAGACTATATATCGGTTGTCGATTGTATATTACCTAGGCATAACTTTTCTAGCAATCATTTTTCTAGCATAATTTTTCCCTTATTAAGAAGTTGAATAACTTTGACGGGAACATGATAGATGGAGGGATAGAAAGAGAACTATGTCTATACCATGTAGACTTAGGATGACCACAATAACACTTCTTTGGTCACAGAAAGCGTTCAGTCTCAGTGTTTGTATGAACCTAATTTAGCATTGAATGGAATATATTCTAGTGAAATTAAGAAATCAAGGAAATCTAGGATGTAATAGTATCTTTTTTTTTCTCTCCATATTTCTCTTTTTGGATAAGAAGATGTAGAATTTAGTAGTATTGGTTCGAATTAAATAGACGACATCCTTTGTATACGCATTCGATTAAGGCAGACTGGTGAGTACCAACACGTGAGACAGAAATGCATGGAAACCTTTTTCGCGATATGATAATTGATAGTGTCAATCATATTCAGAATATGTCTTGACTTCTGCCAGTGATACTTTCATGTTACAAGCAGGGTTCGAAATCGACATCCAAAGGCAAATGTTCCAGCCATTTTCTAGCAAAACTTTAGGTTTGAGGTAGTTGAGCTTCCAGTACAAGATGAAAAGCTTTTGCTTCTGGAGAGTATCATACCGCAAATCGTTGAAGCGGGTCACATTGGTTCAGAAGCATTAAAAAATGTGGATGATCTTTCGCTTTGCTTCCTCGGGTCGTAGGACTACCCTTCGACAATCCGTGCGGAGAAAGTTTCATGAGATCAAGTTCCATTGCAGAAGCCACCATCCTTACGCCCTCAAAAGACTTAGGATAGAAAATTATATAAAGAGATTGATTGTATCTCAAGGCCAATAGCAACTAAATGACTAGACACACACTTTTTCCAAAGTGATCACTTGATAATGTCGATTGGAGAAAGCTCTCATCTCATACCTAGAAAAGAAAGCCCTAGTCCTCTCAGGCTTCCATTGCCATGCCCTCGATGAACCTAACTGAATTGGAATGCTCTAATCTTGACTCATATTGGCCAGCTTCGAAGCTTTAATCTCTGGTGATTTGGGTTGCACCACCATCCAATAAGACGAACGAAACGAGAATCAGCCATTTTGACTTCCACTTCCCTTATTTTTCTATCGGAGAAACCAGGAAAGTTAAAACCAATTTAGAGAATCAGCTTCTATATATAGACGATCCTCTCAAGCTTGAGGTCATACACCATCAGACTCCTTATCTCTTCAACATAACAAATGGCCAGCCCAAGGTTTTGGCTTTGTTTTCTTTTAGTTTTGCTTGCATTGCTTACCAAATTGGGAAGTTCTCGACCACTCGAGCCCTATCATCGAGTGAGGAACCATTCGAGTCAGACACTGAGAGAATTGCTCGAAAAATCGAGGGCACTAAAGGTAAATCTGCGAGGAGAAGACCCGATGCGCAGTCCCTATGCATCCAAGAGAGAAAGCCCAGGTGGACCCGATCCGCGACACCATTGATTCCAAGAATTGTACTCCATTGATGTAATGAAGTTCTTGATGAGGTGATGGTTGGGGAAGCAAATTAATAAATGAATAATTTGCGAAGCTTTTAGAGTGGAGTCAGTAGGTTTGTCATTGTGGCAGGGGAAGTACTAACTACTCGCCTCAACATTTTGCACCTATTTCATTTTACTCCTCTGTTTCAAAAACCAACACTTGGAGTTGGATCTCAGGGAACAACTCGACGAGTGAAAAGACCCAATTGCACTTAATAAGAATCTTATCCCCATATTTCGATCCAACCTTTTACCCAATGTGCAATATCCGTCTTTAGATTTATAATTTGTTCAATATGATCCTCAAATTATTGAGAAATATTTAATGTAGTCCTTTCATTTGCTCAAAAAAATAAATTACACGTTATATAGTGGTGTTTTATTATTATATGTTGTGTTGGAGTATTGAAAATGTCAACATGTCTATTTTGTTATCTATCTCATTTAGAAAAAGGAAAGAAAAGAAAATTAGGCTGTTAACATGTCCATCGTGATTTGTTGATACATATTGCCATATCCTAATTTGGGATCAATATCTTACTTGGATAATCCACATGTTTATTTTCTTTGTTTAAAGTTAATGGATTGAAAATTATTTCATTAACTTGAATTCATGGAAGGACGACATTGACTATATTCATAGAATTTAAAGACTAGATTGAAGATTTGCTAATAGTTCAGGGACTGTATTAAAAAAAATTGAAAGTCTAAGGACGATATTGTACAATGAACTAAAGTTTAGGGACTCTTGTGGCACTAAATGGAGATAGCCCATGATATCAATTTTCCAATAAAGCGCCACCTTACAATGAGAGAGAGAGAGAGAGAGAGAGAGAGAGAGAGAGAGAGAGAGAGAGAGAGAGACCGATATTTTTAAAATTAAAAATTAATTTTTTATTTAGAAAATATTTTTAATACTTCATTAATCAAGGACCTGAGTTTGAGCACTGAGAACTTTGAAAACCTGAGCCTGAGTGTCGAGGACGAGAGCTTGAGCGTCGGTGACCCAAGCACCTTTATGGACCCGGGGTTGGATGTTTGCGCATTGGACATGGGCACCAAGGTGTATAGGCCGGGTGTTGAGTTCTCAAGCCTAGCTACGATGAACCCATGGCTGGGCATCAGAGGCCTGGTCCAAGCCTCAATGGACCGGCCTGGGCGTCAAAGACTCGAGGGTCGGGAACCAACTTCCGTGTTTTCGTTCCCAAGCTTAGGTTTTTTTATCCAAGCAGTGATACCTAATCATATTTTTAAAATTATTTCCCTATTTTTCGAAGGAGAAATCATTTTCCTAAATTTAAGCATTAATTTTTCCGTTGACTCATTTTTGTAAAAGACCCGAAAGTGAAGAATATATTTTCCTGAAATTTTTTTCCTGCTAAACAAAACTTAAAATAAGATTAACTGAAGCGGACTGGTAGTGGAGATTAAAAGACATTAGGATGAGAACATTGTGACGTTGAAGGAACACAACGATCCGTAACTATAAATAAAGATTGAACTGGAAATTTGAGATAACTATCATTGCATATTGAAAACAAAAATCAAAGTCTGGGAGTTAAATTGGTGGAGAGCACTACCGAAAAGATTCCACTCGATCAAGAGCAATTTTCTTTCACCGATTGCCAAAGTTCTGGCGCATCCCATCGGTTCAGTCGCCTACAGGAGACTATCAACCACGTCCAGCAAACTTTTCGCACTTGTACAGCGTCTCTCCTACGTACCCGAGTGCTGCTCATCATCGTTCTTTGCCGTTGCTTGGTCCTGCGTTTTTGCTGATTCGCGCGCTTCCACGCCGTCAGCGTTGTTTCGTGCCCTTAAACTTCCTGCCATGCATGACTCTCTCAACGACGAGTGGCATTGCTTCGCTGCACCATTGCCACAATACGGCGGTCCAGATGACTCCCCACTGCGCCTTGCCGATCCACAACCAGTCATCACCGCAACTGCGGTCACCACCACACTATGAGAGGAAGGGAAGCCAAGCCAAGAGTTGAGGCGTGGATAATTGGAGAGTGAAGCCCAGTCGGGGGAGCAGCTACCGCAAAGAAACAAAAGAAGAAAACAGGAGTCAAAGGCAGGAGAGCACACCGTGATAGAAAAGAGAACTATGAGAGGAAGGCATCAGAGGGGATGGCCAATAAGATGAATTTCTTGGTTTGTCGGTTTCCGTCATGGGGACTTCCTTCTTATGGTCGTTCCTTTCTTTTGGAATTTGGTTTTAGGCCTCACTATTATCTCCACTAAAGTTTCTTATGAACGTAACTGGTTACTGCTCTTCGAATTCGTTTCTTTCCAGAATTCATGGATAGTCGTACTCACTCGGTCAACGTTCCCCACCCCTTGACGGCTCATGGACAGCATTGATGACTCTGCCTGGACTTTCGCCCTGTTTGATTTGACATTTCAAATGGGTTTTGGAAATCTAAACTCCTATGGATAAATGCAAGTAATTTTTGGTTCGTTTTTTTGTTCAAAATTTTTAAAGAAAGGCAATTGCATTTTCAAAAGTGGAGGTAACACTCTCAAAATGCAAGTGTCGACATTGCTCACTGTTGATCGACAATTTGCAGAGGATCTAGACCGAGACCGGCGACCGCTGCTTGTGGGGTTGCGTGACCTAGGCCAACAATCTCTTGGGTTCCTGCAAGCCAGGCGATGCTGCCTGAGGTAAGGCGACCTCAGGTGAGGTTGGCCAGTGGCTGTTTTGGTCCGTTGGCTACCGAGCTCCACTGGAAATATTCTGAGAATTTTTAAAAAATTATCGAAAGTCCTTTACAAAATATAGTCTTACCAAATGGTATCTAAGCCAAAATTATTTCCCAATTCACATTAAAATTATAATTTGCCAAACACTATTTGCATTTAAAAAAACCCTTTACCCTAAAGGTATTTACATTTGCCCAATGACACTTCCTCAAAACCTTCATCACCTTGCTTCTAGCGACTGCTTGTCCCTTGCTGATTACCGTCAAAGCCACCTCATTGCTGGCCATGCTTGAATATAACAATTAGGTAATTCATACCCAAGTGGATATTCAATTACCTAGTTTGGATTTACTTGAAGTCTGACTTGAGTTCTTTGAGATTCCTAGGCGTATCCGAATTAGGAAATTTCCGTTTTGAGTCGTATGCGATATCAGATTTTCATCTTTTAAGACTTATGATCGTATCAGAAATGGTGATCCGCCCCTAGAAAGCTCGCGATAGGAAGTATTTTAGTTGTGTTAGGTGGTGAACCCAAAATCTCCACATGTGCATAACTTTTTTTGGCTAAGAAAACTAGACTTTGCTAATGGATTAATCTTAATATACTACTCAATCATAGCCATATGTATTGCGCACTACTAAGGTTGTACAGATCTTCTTCTGCACATATATGTATACAGGCACTCAACCTATTGCTTAATAGAAAATGATACTAGAAATATTCAACTTTCGCACGATACTTATTTTTGTATCAAAAGTTTTCCAACAATTACTGGAGTGTTACATCAGTGAAAAACGATTATCTAAGGTTTTTGGCGATAGCTAGCAATTCTTTCTACCTGATCTTTAAAAAGTAAAAGTTTTATTTCTAAGTGGCTTTTCTTACAAAAAATAAGTCCAACCTTGCAATGACTTGGTGATCCTTCTTCACAAAACGACGCCACTTATAAACAGAGAAGTCCAACTCTCTCTTCGTGCTCCTCTCACACACACACACACACACACACACACACACACACACACAATCTCTCTCTCTCTCTCTCTCTCTCTCTCTCTCTCTCTCTCTCTCTCTGTGTGTGTGTGTGGGAACTGACTTATTATCCCCTCTCGCTCTACAGATAGAGTGAAGATGCCGGTAAATATGAGAGTTTAGAGGGGAAAAGATAGGGTATGGTGCCGAAGGGACAAGCTCTGAAAAAAGCACAAAATGAGTCGCATTAGTTGAACGTCGAACTGCTTTATTCCCAGAAACCAATCCACAAACTTTTGAATTGCTATTTGCAGGTTTTGTTGTCATGAAACCCTAGTTCTCTTCTTCCCGCGTAAAAGAATCAATTGTAACACAATCTGATGATTGAGCATCACAAACTGAAAAAGTACCCACAAAATTAAAAAGAAGCCAAAAAGTTTTCAAACGAGAAAATCGAATGGCGTCAGGAAAAAGAGAAATATTCTGGAAATGGGTATGAAAGATTGAAGCTTCGAAATGGATACCCGCAGCCGAAGCTTGGACTTTAAGAACACAGTTGCAGTAATATTCGTTTTCGTCTACACTTGGTTGGCATGATCTTTAGCCGCTTCTCCCGGTCCTATTCTCCATTGCAAGTTTCAGATGACAATTTTGCCCCAAAATCCTCCAACGGGAGTTTAGGGTCTGAATACGAGACTCAATCTGTCCCTAATTGAGTCTCTAATTCATTAATTTTGGATCAAACACGAGTTAGATGACATCGTTTAGGTTAAATAATGATAAGTACATCAGCATGTATCTGTATGTCTACAATATAAAATGTTCAGTTCGCTACTTCTTAAGCGTGAACTATATATGGTAATTGGGATCAATCTATAATTTTCTTGTCTTGAGTTGGCGAATTTGTAATTGCCTTTTCTAAATGTACACCTTATAGAATTCTGAACTGTAAAGATCTCATTCAAGTTTACGAGAAATTTCCAACTTTCAGCTCTAACTCTAATGGAAGCTAGAAAACCATTAGAGTACACATTGGCTAGTTATTCTTAATTAGTTATAATATGAACTATTTATTTATACGTCATAGTTAAGGGTGTCAAATGGGTGGTCGGGTCGGGTAAAAAATGGTTCGACCCATATTGACAAATTTAACCCGTTTTGACCTATTTTTATATAACACAATTTTAATGACCTATACTCGACCCGACCCAAACCCGACCTGACCTGACCCGTATTGTTCAAACACTTTCATATTTAGCCAAGTCCAAGAAAATTTGCTTCATATTTTTTTAAAAAAATGTATTATTGAAATAATTTTATGCAATACGATTTATTTGATAATTATTCTATTTTTAATTTTTTTTTGAAAATTTTAATTATTTTTATTTTTAAAAATATGTATTTTAATTTGTTTGCTTCTTCCTCTTCCAATCGCCGGAGTCTTAGGTACGAGTTTAGGACAACGACCAACTTAGAAAGAGAGAAAAAGGAGAAATAAAAGGAAAGAAAAAAGGGAAAAATTAAAATAATTAAAATATCAGCATTTTAATAGGGCATGTTTAGTAACTATTATCATTCTTGGTACAAGTTTGGGACGAGAAAACTGTTTGGCAAATGCCCTTAAAATTTATGTTCTCGGGATGAAAAAAAGGCTGGGGATAAGTTTTGGATGAGAAATCAAAACAAAACAAAAATTTGGTTTTCTGTTTCTCAGACAAAAATGAACAGTACGAAAAAAATGAGAGATAAGCTAATTTTTTTTATTTTGTTATTATCTCTTGCGGCGGCCACCTTCGGCTGCCCATTGCTGCCGCCGCCGCAATTATGTTCTTTTTCTATTCTAGAGACAGAAATTTTTTGCAACTACCAAATGTATATTTGTTCTTTTTCTATTCCAGGGACATAAATAAACACATTTCTCTTTCCAAAAACTCATCCAAGAACCATTTCAAAAAAAAATTCATTCGAAAAAAAAAAACTGTTTCAGGGACGACACACCCATAGTCTAAAAATGACTTCTTAGTAACATTTAAAATGATTTATTAATAATACTTAAAATTAATTAGGTAATCCATTTATGGCCCATTCAGAACCCATTTAAGACCCATTAAGTTATTTAGTGACCCATTTAACTTCTTAAGCACCCACATTATCAAATATGTGATAAAATATGGGTTTTTGACCCATTTTCCACCTCTAGTCATAGTAGGATTTTGTGTTTAGGCTAGTAATGTACCAACAGTCTTGTCATGTCGGGAATTGCGTCACTTTGCATCACCTGTATCTAAAAATTTCTTCTACGATCTAGATACTTTTGAGCTTAGTGTATCGGTGACATGAAGTCCATGGGATTTGCGGACTCAAATTGCATTGCGTTTCTCTACTTTGCGCATACTTTATATTGTGTTCAGGCGAATTGATGGGGTTAGACCACAAGTCGTCAAGCCCAACTAATCTCAAACACAATTTGACTGGAATAGTATGCCTTTGCAAAGATGAGCCCCCCCCCCCCCCCCCCCACCCAACCCCTCGTTTGCTTTCCCCTTTTTTATTTTTTTTCTTCCTTTTTATAGAAAGAATAATACTACCCAACTCCCTCAAACTCCCCAAGGAATTACCCTTTTGCTTACTTTACTCGCCTAAACGACTAGCCTTAAGAATTCCGAACAACCCTAAATAACTTTACACTCGAACGAACAACATAAAAATAACAAATGCCACCACAAGAAACCCCAGCCGAAGTTTTCTCTTGACAACCATATATACCGACGGGTTGATTCGTCATGGCCTGGTTTTATCATCTCTTCCAAAAGGCATAGAAAAAGCGACCTTTGGATAACTCTCGAGGATAATAATAAAGAAACCGTGTTGCATTGCATGTGGCGAGCCAACAAGATCGCTGTTCGTATATATTATTGTTTGGACACCGGCCAAGATCCCAATGTGGCTCTATGCTGACTAAGATTTATGGCTTGATTCTATGCGTTGGCCAACAGCCTGGTCCAAAAACTTTTAAATTCACGAGATATTTTAAATGCAAATGAAAGACTCTCATATTATTTGAGATCTTCCAGAATCAAGTTGATAAGGGGTACTTTGCCATCATCATAAATTTATTAAATTTCGCAAATATTTTTGTACTCTATATATATATATATATATAGGTATATATATCACTCGAGTGTCATAAAATGCAGAGGAAAATATGCTTGGAAAAAGATTCCAAAGGATAATTTTATTTTGAATAATGAAGTACCGTTTACAATGTCTTAGGCGCCTATTTACAAGGAGGTTTCCCTTTATGAAACGATCAAATAACAGAATTAAAAAAAGAGTTAATCAATGGGAAACTCTTCAAACACGTCCTGAAAATCCACACAATGCGTCCGGAATCTTTGATGGTTCAGAAATCATTGAAAAAACATGAACCTAGAAGTTAAATGTTAGTAAAACCCGCGTCGCTCATTTGTGGTTTCAAAGATCTCACGATCCTCTTTGATTTAATAAGTTGTAAGCATCACAACTCCTCTTAGATGAAAAGTTATGACCAAGTCGACCCATCATTTATGGCATGCGTGGGACCACCTGCTCTTATAATGCTAAAAGATTTCCTTATAAGCATTTGACAAATGCTCTCTATGTCTGAACGTGTCTTTTGGTTTTGTACAATTTTTTTTTTTTGAATACGCATTAACTAGAGTGATGGAGCAAGAGCAACACTGGCCTTAACAAGGTGGAGAAGAGCCTATACTGATGGTTTATCTCGATCTTCAACTATTGAATCCACTATCAATGTCGGTCACAACACAATTTGCCCACAATCTTTAGAAAGTGTCATTGTTCCCTAGTCTTCACCACTCTCTCTCACTAACACAAACGCCACCATCAACCTCCAACCCCTGGTCATTCACATAGACAAGAAAGAGTACTAAAACCTCCAAATCGAGCAATCCTCACTTTGGGGCTTCGGCCTTCTAAGTAGATTATAAATCGTTTACTTTGGTTCAATTGTAGCTTGAGTTGTTTATGGATGAAAATTCATAATCTTGAGATGGATTTTTTAGTTTTTATGATCTCTGAACTATCAATGGATTGAGGATGGAGACGGAAAATCAATCTCGGAGATTGTGGCTATCCCAATGCCCTAGAGAGGAACCTCTGGAGCTTTTCTTTGATATTATCACTTGATATGAGTGTCCAAGTGAGTACCACCATCTATACTTTTGCCATTGCGACTCCTGTACCATCACCGTTTGCCACTTCCCACGGCAAAATAGATTTCCTCCTAAACAAGTTGTTTATCCGCAAATAGAAGCCGCTGACTCGGTCCACTAACGTCGCTGTCTCAGTGATTTCATTGATTAATCTATGCTGGGTTTAATCCCGCGTCTAAGTGGTCCGACCCGACTTAGCCAATAAATCCAAAACCCTAAAAATTTCCCCTTAAACGGCGACATATTTTATTGAAGATCGAATCATGATTTGTGCCGCCGCCAAGAGCAATATTAAAAGCTGTCCCTAATAATATTCATAAATTCTACCGACGACTCCAACTTTTGAGCAGGACCATCTGAGCTGACTCATGGATGCTCCCCTTTTAATCATTTCATAGTATTAACACCATCTTCCTAAGCCAGGGACCATTCCTTTCTTAATCAACATCATGACAAGTCCAGTCGATTGTCTTAAGCCGACCTCCATGAGGGAATCGAGGTGGAATCTAACTTGAACCTTGCGGACAAAAACGCAAATAATGGGATTCTTTTTCTCTGCTTTTCTCGATAGTTGGGTGAATGTGACAAGGAAAAGGAGACCGTTATCTATTCAATCAACCACCAAAACTGTCGATAGGGTTTTGCATCATGGACTCCCACTACGTGCGTCTTCAGTCCCACCGTCAATGCACAAACTTTGGACCACGAGGCTCAGTTGTGTATGCTCCATAGAGTGGAAAAGAAGAGACAATAAGTGCAGAGAGAAGAAGTAAAAACGCAGATACATAAAAGCGCGCGCGCGCGCGTGTAAAACCGTGACTCATCTTAATAATAAGAACTAAATTTGGAATCTAGTAATGAATACTCCAAAATAAAACAATAAGCATAGCTTCCTTGACAGAAATAAATAGGCCAGAATTGGATTTTAAAGTCAAAATACCGTCAAAGAGTTCCCCAAGCGATTGGCTTTGGTGTATTTTCATTCACTTTTTTCAATCTATTTAAGAGTTTATGGACTATTAAAGTGATTCTTTACCATGTGATTACTGTAACCAGTCTTCAGCAATCGTGTTTGCATCCTAACTTTACTTAATTAGCGAGTGCAAAGTTTGATCAAACTACTGCATTACATGATAACATAGGGATAATAATAATAATGAAATTCTAAATTTAGTACACTTATGTCAATTTAATCTTAAACCTTTCAATTATAATAATTATTCATAAACCTTTTCACATTTGACCAATTGAGTACATCTACTAATTTTGATTGAAAATCACTCACGTGAAACCGGTAGTCCTGCTTGACACTATTGACGCTAATATAGACATTTTTAATTGTTTTTAAATAGTCCTTGATTTTTTTTTAATTATCCTTTTGTTTTTGTATTTCTTTTTCATTCTTTACCTTGTTTTGGAGTAAGGGTCGGCAAGGGTCATCGACCAACCCTCACTGTCCACTAGATGAGGACTCACGAGCCCTTGTTGTGGCGGCAAGGGCATAATGACCTTTGCCGAGCCCAAGCGAGGGCGTTGCGACCCTTGCTCAGATTTGGCGAGGCTTGACTAGCAACCCTTGTTAATGCTTAGTCCTGAAAAAAAGAAGAAAATAAACCAAATAAACCAAATAAATATTTAAAAATTCAAAAAGTTATTGAAAAATGACCACACAAGAATTCGTTGTACCATGTAGGATGGCTAACTAGTATGTCGGCGATTTTTTATCAAAATTGATTGGGGGACTCAATTTGCAAAATATGAAAAGATTTAGGATTAAATTGATATGATTGAAAGGTTTATAACTGAATTGGTATAAGTGTAATAGATTTAATTTTTTTTTGGTAATTTCCCCTGATGATAGGATACATTCTATCCAAAAGTAAACTATATGATAAAAAGGAAGGATAGCGAGTGGAAAAATTGCAAATCGCTAATTAAACAATGGATAATATTAGTCCTTCCGCCTTGTGGTGCTTGCTATGATTTCCATATGGTATGTAGGTTTTTAATCTTTCATTTTTTTACACAAGTCACTTTTAACACTATTGATCATGATATTTTCAGAAACTTAATTATCCATGTGAAAGAAAGTAGAGTCGAGTTGGGTAAAACGTGGATAAGAAAGACCCTTTTGACAATTTTCTTTACAAGATAGAAAGAGGCTCCTCACGCAGTCACATGCTCCCTGCTGGAGTTGACGTGGACAAGAGATGAATTATCATCGTCCATCAAAATCGCTTTTGAGATTCTATAACTTCAAGAGTTGGGGATAGCCAACGGAAGCTCTGTAGCTCGATTTCCTTTAGCTTTTCTCAGTTTCTTTCGGCGTCTCCATAAAATGAAAAAAAAATTGTTTAAGAAGTTCTAAATTTATTATACAGTAGCTAATTTAATCCTACATCTTTCAACTGTGTCCATTTTAATTTAATTGTGTCAATTTAATCCTAAATATTTTGACGATTCACCAATTTATTCTTGAACTTTTTGATGATCTACTAATTGAGTTATTCCGAATAATTTTGACCAGGAATCTCTAATGCGAAAGTTGGTTGTTTTACATTGTAAGAAGGCGTTAATGTGAACATTTTTTACATTATACTTAAAACTTTCTGATTCTTTAATTATATTTTATCTTCTTTTTCTTTCTTTTTTCATTTGATTTGATTTTCTCTTCTTTTCTTTTTTATTTTATTTCCAACTTTAGCACATGTCAACATCCACTTTAACGTGCTAGTGTCCCCTGAGGAATAGTCGAGGTATACAAAAGATGGCCCGGATACCTCGATTACCAAAAAAAAAAACATCCACTTTAACGATTTCTAGCGAAAATTGGCTGAAAAACTAAATTAGCAAATAGTAAAAAACTTTAAAACTCAATTGACAAATTGTTAAAAAGTTTAGGACGAAATTAGTACAATTAAATGGGTTTCGAACTAAATTGATAAGTCGTCAAAAGATTGAGATCTAAATTGATAAAATCGAACGGTTTAGAATTGAACTGACTACCGTACAATTAGTTTATGAATTTTTGGATAATTATCCTAAGGAACGGAGATCGCATAAGAAAGAGAAATAAGTAGAAACACCTTTTGGGCAATGATTCCCATAAGGTTAAAGGATGTATTATTTTAACAACCCATGTGGACAAAGACGCCGCCGACATTCCCTTGTGGTCGATGAAACCTTTCCGTCTGATTATAAATGGAAACCAAAACGATTGACATGGAAAACAACAAATCCTCGTGATGCTGCCGTATGTGCTGATGTTTCTTCGCTTCTGATATTCGTTTTCTTTAACTACTTGTCCCGTGTATGCGTGTTGAGAGAGAGAGAGAGAGAGAGAGAGAGAGAGAGAGAGAGAGAGAGAGAGAGAGAGAGACTCCTATCCTATTCCTAGTAGGAGATACCTAAATCCTCTAATCTAAGTGCTAAACAGCATAATGGATTCTTATATTATCAAATTAATCGTGCAAACAAGATTTGTATGTTATGATTAACTTGAAAGATGGTTACCAGTTGATCCATGAAAAAAATGTCATGTAAAGATCGAAAATCATAACTAGCTTCTATACACCTTCCGAGTTCAATATATCAACATTGGCAATTTTGGGAAGCCAAGCTATCGTCCATACAAATAATAAGATGGTTTGACCCTTAAACTGTAAGTCAGACCCATTATGGCCCTTCAACATCCCATTCTGTCAATATTCGTTTGCCCCATGAACCCTAATGAAATGCTTCATTTTGCCCCATTGTCTAACCCTGACTGTTTTTCTTTTCAATTAGAGACCGCTAATCAGGCGATAGTGTCATATGCTAAAGACATAACTTTTCAAACGGCATGCAAAAGATTTAGGGTGTAATTTCCTTACATTTGAATATACACACATACATATATATATATATATATATATATATATATATATATTGGAAGTTTCAAATAAGGAAGCTCCATGCATGTAGAAAAAAATTGCAGACAACCCTATTGATTGAGATCTAAAGTATAAGCACTAGATCTTTCTGTTCAACCAATATGTGAAAGCTTATAAGTTGCACTTATTTCTACTGATAACAATGATTGAACCAATCATTGTGAAACAATCAGTGAGTAAATTCAAATTGGATAAGAAGTTTTGTCTATTAGGTTCAGTCTATATTTGGAACATCATTAGAATCGAGTTTACATATCGTTTGGATAGTAGCTTTATCATTTGCATATAATTTCACCCATATGGGTAATTTTCAGAAGAAAAAAAAGAATCCATCTCAACTCGAAAACACCTCTCTTCTCTCTACACTCAATGAAAGCATTTCTATGGGCTGTGTGTGCCAAATGTATATATGAGCTGTGTGTGCATCTCTCTTTCTCTGATCTTCTTGAGAGAGAGAGAGAGAGAGAGAGAGAGAGAAGGGGAGGGAGGGGGCGGGGGTTTCTGGTGGCCTTGCATGTCGAGGCATCAGTGACGGGAGGCTTTAGTGCCGACCATGAGCGGCGGCGAGTGCATTTAATACAAAGAATGAGCAAAGGCAGAGATAGTGATGAGGGCTAGGTTTTTTTTGTCTCGTTAGAGCCCATAAAGCTAAACCTATGTTTAGGGGTGATAAAAAAACATGGTAGACAATTGCCGCCTAAACGACAAAAGTCGCATATGCTGATGCCTGGTCAACAACCAAACTTTATCTGTAATCAAAAGGAAATTGATCCTACGAAATTATATAAACTTTCTACGCCCGAATATTTTAAACGCCCCACGAACTTGTTTTCTGCTCCCGGAAATAGTAAACAAATGGTCTGGGCAGTCCTATAAATAGGACTAATGATCGGTACATTCGACTCGAATCACTTACTTGTCGCCGGCCAGTCTTATACTCAATCTAACCCGTCATTCTCTTTGGCTTTCCTTCGCTGACCAACAATGAACGCAGCAAAGAGAACCACTTTCTGCCTATATCTGATATTCTTCTTGGCTTTCCATGCGGCGTTCCTGGGAAGCTCGGATGGACGTGTTCTTCTCAGTTCGCCCATTCCAAAGGCGAGAAGCCACCAGCTCTTGCGTGGACTAGGGTTTACTGATTTGGCAAGCCGAGCTCCGATTATCAATCAGAGAAGCTTGGTGTCCGGAGACAGAGTCGCTCCTGGAGGACCAGACCCTCAGCACCATGTCTAGCTAGTGACTGAAGCAACGATATGATGTAAGGTCATATCATTGGTGCAGTGTAAGATGAGCCCGCCGCCCCGGAGGACATTTCACCTTAACTATTCGTTGTTTCCGGCTTTTTTTTTCCGGCGAGCAATCTCATGTAATTTTATGCTGCTTCAACGTTTCTATGTTTCAAAACTACCTTGTTTCTAGTCTCTCTTCTATCTTTCAAATCGCGAACGGTAGTAACATGATATAACACAACAAAAGCACACGTGATCTACAGCGATCAATAATGGCAGACAGACAAGAGTAGATTCATCCTAGACAATTCGTTCTTTTCTTCCTTGATTTCCCAGCCGATCAAATGCGTTACGTTCAGTAACGCGTGTTCAGACCCATTAAGGCAACTCAAAATCTTTGATATGGCCCATGAAATGAAACGGCATGTTTGCATGGCCTGATTTGGAGTTCTCATGAGCTCATGTCGAACAAAGTTCAATGTCTTTTGCCGACATAACACATAGAATTCATAGGATGTGGGCGACTCGAGCAAATGTGCGAGGATTAGTTGGAGACCCCTAAACTGTCCACCATAGCTGCAGTACTTGTTACCACGAACTGCAAGCAACTGAATGTCCATAGAATGCCATTAAAGTTGGGGCTTATCCCCAGCAACAACCAAAAGTGCTTCTTTTGGATAAGAAGTGTCCTCTTGTTCGTCATTTCTAATCAGAGGCGCTGTGATAGATATTCAGATTTGTTTATTCATAGCGACAAAATGTAGACAATTTGAAAGAAATGAGGCCATACATATGTACAAGCATCCACACGTTATGTGCACTAAGAAAGCATATACATCACCAAGTAGGAAGTCCCAAAATCTGCACCTAGCTCATCAGACGATCGACTTTATTACGGTCGCCGGAATGCTATTGTGAGCGGAGTCGAGCCTCAGGGACGTGAACAATTAACTTCCATGTGAAAGATGCGCTGGCGGTGCAAAAGCATCACATTGCCAAAAATGGTCAAAGTGGGATCGATGCGACACCCTACGAGATTGAAATGTGCTTTGGTCTCTGAGGTCGTGGTGTCCCCTCATGCATGTGATCTCCCTTTTGGGGTTATGCAGATGTGATCGGTTATCTATCCTGTCTATCTTGCTTTATTCATTCCTTTTTGCTTCTTAAGTCCGAAAGCGCACAGGCTAGGTATGGGTAGTTTTCTTACCGAAAGGTAAGTGACGCCAAGGAAGAGAGATAAAGACAATGTTCGGATTAGCACTTAGTAAAGTGATATGCGGACCAGCGTAAATTCGAAACCCGAAAAGAATTTGAAGGCCTAGGAAATGCATCTTCCGCCTCGCCTACTCACGAAGGTTTCTTGATTGCTTTGCTGCACGGCCAATGACATAGGGAGGAAGATCGTCTTTTCTCGACCTTTACCATGTCTCTCTGCTCCCACAACTAAATGGCCAGATGATCGTCGTCGATATCTCGGTTAGTTCGATTTGCCATCGAGATCTTGATATAGTCTATAGGCATCGTGGTTAAGATGTCTATGAAGAAATCAGCTTTGGATTCGAGATCTCCATGTGAACTAATGGGCATTCGCAGAAAGGGAAAATACACTAAAACAACAAGTCGCAGACAAATTGAAGCATCGTGAAACATGGAGAAATTGGGGGAAGTAATAAAAAAATATCAAATTTATTACTTATTTTATTTTTTATGACCGAGGATCTTCACTTTCCGTCGGTCCTTTCCGTCAGTAGTTTGGATCTATGTATCTTAACCTACGTATTTGCGGGTCAATACGTCGGAGAAGACTGACCCAACAATCTACCGCCAGGGTTGCCCATTTAAATCACGGAACTATACCTCGGAGTGGAACCCTAAACTCAATTATGCGAAAGGAATGTCTCCACTAGCGCAGTCATGCATGAGTAAGTAACTTTATTACATTGGTATCAATTCAGTACTAAATTTTTTGATTGGATTAATTTAGTTATACAATTTTTGTTTTTGCTTTTAGACTGAATTTATCTTAACTATTTTTGGTTGGAAATCACTAACATAGACGTTGGTTGTCCTATGTGTCATGACCAACGATGACCAACGGTCATGTGAACAAATTTTACAACTTTAAAATATTTTATAGAAATTTTTTTGTTATTTTTACTCTTTTTTTCAATTGTGGCCGATGAGGATCGTTGCTCTTGCCCAGGCCATTGCTAGCTGCGGTAGAAGGTAGCCGTGCCCTTGTCCGATTGCTAGGATCAAGCCCTCACTAGATCTAATGAGGGCTTGGCGGTCCCAATGAATGAAAAGAAATAAAAGAATCCATAATTTTTTTTAAAAAAATTGTAACATGTGTGAACGTTGGTGCTGCATGTGTGAACGTTGATACCGGTCTATGTCACGTAGAACAACTAATGTTTATATCAGTGATTTTTAGTCAAAAGTGATTGGATATACTCCATTGACACAGATACAAAAATATTTATAATTAAATTGATCAAATTGAAAATGCAATAAGTTAGTTTTTTTGGGTACTTTGCACGAGGAAATTTAGATATGGTTCGATATTGCTTTATATGAGACCAATTGAACCCAAAAGTTCAAGTGGTCTTGTTTCACTTTATCTTGGGTAATTGCGCAGGAAGGCCAATCGACATCAAAAAAACAAAAAAAAAAATCGACAATGAGTAATGGAGGACAAATTAAATCACAGAGAGATCATCCTCATTCGAAGGTTCTTATTTTCCCCCCATATATATACTTTTCTCATTTGGCTCATTAGAAAAGGTTCTCCTTTCCATCACTTTCACCATAAAGGAAAATATGGCTAACTCTCGCCGACGTTTATTGCGTGGAGCCACGCATTTTACCTAATAATCTAAGTGAAAAGAAGAAAAGCATATCGTCGATCTCATCTTAATCCGGGGGCGCCAAGGGTTCCCACCTAACGTACCAATCAGAAAGGAAAAAAGAAGAAGAAAAAGAAACAACAAAAAGATGACTTATTTGGTCTTGGATAATTGGTGACATGATGTACGAAATGCACCTGTACTTCTTTGTTGAGTATACCGTAATTTAATGTCTAAAATTTTCTATTTTGGGTAGATGAGATGGGACATGCCGAAATTGGGAAATTTGTACAAAATTCTTAGACTTATTGTACGGGAGTCAATTCGATCATAAGCATTTCGATTGTACCAATTGAGTACTAAACCTTTAAACGATTTGATAATTTAATTTTAAACATTTCAATTGTGTGAATTTAGTCATAAGCATTTTGATGGTTTGTTAATGTAGTTTTAAATGTTTTGACGATTTTCAATGTAGTCATTTTGGCCAAATATCAAAATAATAGTTTTATGATATTTTTGGCAAATCTTAGATTTATGACAAAATTGACACAAAGAAACATTTCATCTCAATTGACAAATTGCCAATATGTTTAGGACTAAATTAGTGTAATTGAAAGGTTTAAAACTAAATTGATTAATTTATAATAGGTTTAGAACTTTTTAGGCAATTATCCCTACTAAAACCTATTATCTCGAGTCGATAGTACAAATTTCACTCAAATTAGGAAAAAATAGATACTATCTACGATCATAATTGTAAGCTTCATAGGTAACAATTGTCTTGATAAAAACCTTCGTCAATATTTGCCAATGTGACCTTTTTTTGTTAATAAACCAATGGCATAGTCTACCTAGAGACTTATAATAATGCGGAATCTAATAGATTTTTGCGATCAAACAAACGCTAGAGCATGAAATTACCATAGGAATAAATGGAGAATAATAAATAAATAAATAACACTAAAAAATTACGTGGTGAAAAAGCCAACCACAAATAATTCCTTGATGGATCGAAAAATTATAAATTACAATTGCCAACATGCTTAAGTATTTTCCAATACTGCATTACATCCAAAGTCACAGCACAGTTCCCATCAACAAATGGCCACATTCTCCAGCAAATTCCTTTGACCATCACCTCTACGACTGTTGTTCTCTTCTTCTTCAGACTAAAAACAATATCCCACAAACTTTGTATAATAATAAAGAAAGTTCCTTTTGTTATTTCTTAGAAGATTTTGGCCAAGAGTAGTACGAAACTTGTTTTTTGGTCGAAGGGTAATAGCAGATTACTTCCTTACTTTTCACACAACAAAGGCGACAATGATCTGGTCTTTCCAATTTAATTTCAGGTCAGATTTTGTTCCATGACACAATTTGAGACATAATATAATACATGAAGCACCCTACAATTCTGATGAATAGGTTAAGTTCAATCTTCAGCTCGTATTGATGGCTTCAAATACCAGTTTTAAAAAGCAAAACAGCAGTGCATCGATAATTGTAAATCTATCAGATTGCATATCTCACTAGATAAAAATGGAAATGTACATATATAGACATGTTTCACTCTTGCTATTGATAAGACATGGGTAAAATCTTACTAAACCAAAGAAAATGTTGTATCTCTATAATCAAATTAATTTATGTTACATGGTAAGACAATGCAAGTAACCATTATTCTCTTTTTGTACTTGACAAGATTTGTATTCGGTAGAGTATTTAAATATTTAACTACGCATTCATCTACAAATTTTAAACTTTTTTAGAACAATTGACAGTAATTCAAACAATATTCTAACAACATCAATTATTTCTTTTGTTTAATGGTGTTTTCTCCATGGATTTACAAGAGACGAGATACTACATAATTTAGAGGCGTGTCCCATCAATGTGACTCCAATCTAGCTCGCCTATTTTTGGGTGTAAAACAACGTCAAACCAAAATACCCAACTTTTTCCAGTCCGACTACCTTGTTACGCCTTCACTCCAGTTACTTGCCCTTCCTTTGGCATCCTCCTCCTTGCAGTTAGCATATTGACTTCAGGCAGGACCCGCTCCCATAGTGTGACGGGCAGTGTACAATTGTGAAAAATTTTGAATTAGATTATGCTACTTTGAAATTCGATGGTGTTTTTCATAACAGTCGAAGGGCTTAATTTATTTTTGGACATGCTCGTTTGCAAAAAAACCCAACAGCTTGTCATGGGGAGGTCATCTACATACCGAATTAGATATTATTTCACTCATAAGTTAAGCTGCTAAGTTATTAATGAGGTAGATATATTATTAGCTTCTTCATAACCAAATGATATCCCACGCCGGCCTTTAATTTTCATCAATACGGCCACACGCACCTTCATAGCTATTGTATTGGTTAAAAGTTGATTAACCAAGATTAACGATGTTATTCATTTTTATAGTTGCATATAATGTAGAGGAGAGAGTTAGGCGGTCAATCGAATGAACAGTGAACAGTACACGACATAACATGATGTGGTCCTGCATAACTTTTGACGAGGATCTCCAGATGTGCTTGAAATACTTAATAAGTCTCGCTCCACCAACACCTAAACACAGAGACAAAGAGGAAGGTCAACTGGTCCGACATACGAATATAGTAGTCATATTATGCTTTTAGATGTCGACTCTCTGTTATGCGCATTGAGGCTCGTTGCCCAACATTCTGTAGTGTGCGCATGAGCATGCGCCACCATGATTGGCCTAACAAGAAAGGCCTGATGACCCAGTGAAAGAGAAGACTAGTTCGCACGCCATTTAAGTTCTCCTTTTGTTCCTCCGGATCGCTGATCCATTGCCATGTTGCAACTTCTTTAGTGGATAATCTGGCCCTCCACCGCCATCCCCCACTGATTCATTTAGATGATTGATAGCTAGCGTTACCATACAGTAAGTTGTCCGTTGGAGATGGAGAGAGATTGTGCATGGGAGTGGAAGTGGAACTTCGCTGCTCATGCTAATAAATTGAGATCCTCTCTATGAAGTGGAGTGTTAAGAGCGCGCACTAGGAATCTGATACTTTTCTCTCGGGGAGATCATCAAGAGGAAGTCCAAATTCCTATTAATATATTTAATTGAACCCACTTTTATTCAAAAGTTTAAGTTAATGAATTATAAGCCAGTTAGAATACATCAATTACTTTACAATACACCATTCTCAAATATGATATCTCTCTAGTATAACCGACACGTGTATCCTAATAAGATAATGTGACATCTTCACTTTGTCTAACCTAGATGAGTGACTCATAAGCCAAATTCAAAGCGACGACTAGATGTGTTATTACTACCCTTCCTTTTCTTTCCTTCTTCTCGGAGCAAAGCCTTCTGTCACGCCGTCACGGACTAGAGGTCGCGGACGTCCACCATATTTGCGTGCCCCAACGCTGGTTCTTCCCTCCCTTCCTCTCTGTGAATAAACGCCGTGGAGGCCCAACTTCGATACAAGGTCACGGACCTCCATCTTCATCGATCAGACCTCGCGAGATCTCATATTTAATATTTTGGGGGGTTTTCAATGGGCTTGTGGCGGGCAACGACGAGACTGAGCAAGCAACGAGACACAGTCGAGAGGCATGACTAAGACGAGTTTCGGAGGCAGGCCAAGGGTGAGAGAGAGCAGGAGAGATAATGTTAGGGTTGCATGAGTATTAAGCACAATTGCATGAAGTTTTTTGAGGTAACAATACATGGTCCAATTATCCTCCGGTTGTGGAAGATCCATATGCAACAACGATAAGATAACCATTCAAAAATAAAACTTCTTTTTTTTTCATTGTTTTACAATCATAGTTAGGTTAAAAATTTAATTTGGCATTTAAATTTTGGGGTTAAACGATGATCTAGCGTGTTATCAACACTTTTTGCCTAAGAAGTTTGAATAGTAACATTACCTTTTTTAGGTATAAAAATCCAAAAGGTCATCAATTTATTGTATAGTAACCGATTTAGTTCTAAACATTTTGATAATTTGTTAATTTAGTCATCCCAGTCAATTTTGATTGGAAATTATTGATACGGACGTCGGCTAAGCACTGGCCGTCCTAAGTGGCGTTGCTAGTATTGACGTGGAAACTTTTGCATCTTTAATTTTTTTTGAATTTTCTATTTTGTTCCTTTCTTTATTTCCTTTTCTTTTCCTTTCGCCTGTGGTTGGCGATTGGCCAAAATTGGGATATCGTAAAAAGGTTTTAAATTGAACTACTATAATTGATAGGTTTGTAATTGAATTGGTCGTCATATAATAAATTAATGATATTTCACACAATTATCTAGTAATTTTTAATGAGAATTTTAACATTTATTATAAAAAATCATGCTTCTAATTTTTAACCCTGGTTATAATATTCCTTCATTCTTGGATGGAGGGGATATCCTTCTTAACTCTTTGGTTGTTAAGTTACATCATGCATATTCGTTCACATGTAAACTCGACATTACAAAAGAACAAAAAATAGTGTGTTTGTTTTACAAAAGAAATAAATATTTTGAAAAATATTTTTTTAAAAATAGTTTCTTATATTATTTACAAAAATGAAAGAACAAAAACAAATTATTTACAATAAATGTTTAGACATAAATTGTTGTTGATAAAGAAAAATTGTAATCTAATTATTTTAGGGGAAACTAACCCTCATCTTAAAAAATATTTTTAAATCTTTTATTTTTCCAAAGCAAATATACTTTAAAACTCAAACTCTATGCCTTTCACTGCCCCATCCTCTTTATTGCATCACCTCTCTCTCTCTCTCTCTCTCTCTCTCTCTCTCTCTCTCTCTTTGTGCGCGTGAACATTCTATGTAAAGATCGAAGTTGCATGAAAATGATAGGCAAAGGTAGGGTGCGCGCGGGCGTATCGTGTGTTTGATCTTTCTATATGAGATTTGCAGTTTCATGAAAACGATATACAGAGAGAGATATTTCAATGGGGGATTTTTGTTCCTGGAGCAACAACATCGTCAAGTGCAAAAACCCTAAAAGAAGTTCGTTAATCCGAGTTTGGGAGGAGGGAAGTTTCTTAGAAACCTTGGCCTTTGAAGTCTGATACAAGTAAAACATATCATCTAGTCTCGACTCAATTTGGCCATGTACACGCAACTTGATACTCTGAACTCGATTGGGCATTCATCTTGAGTCTCACTTTAGTCGGCGATAGATAAAGTCAAGTTCCACGCAAACGATAAAGTTTAATCGACTCATAAGACATACAAGATATTTCACTGGCTTTTACTCGGTTGTGTTTCACCCATGTGTACTTAGATTATCCATACACACACAAAATTTTCACTCAATCAAACTCGACTAGCAAGCGAAGATCCAAGTCTATGCTTGAACTTAATCAAGAAGCCATAATTGACAACAATGTACTTTTGAAAGGGTAGGTGCTCCAATGAAATTTTACTAAAATACACAAAATTTCACCTACTTCATACCATGTAAGTTGACGATAAGTTTTTTAAGCCTCAAACTTGACTAACAAAGTGGTACTTTAGTTGCTTGAAACTTATTTGAACTCGAGGCTAATCAAGTCGAGTTGGACTATTATATGTGTTGGGAGCGCACATCAATAATCCTATATAGCTACTTGGGGAGATTGTCAAGATAGAGCTCAACTATGAAAGAAAGCCCAAGTTCGAACTTGTTAACATATTTAGAACCCGCCTTCACTCAAAAGTTTATGCCATGAGTTATAAGCCAATTAGGATTTATCAACTAATTAGCATCTCATTAATTCTTCAACGTGGGACTTTTCTCTAACATAACACAGACATACATTCTAATAATATTCTCCTCATGTGTGAGGTCAATGTTAAATCCCCCCCTTAAGTTATATATTCTTATGCATCAATATATCTCAATCCAAGTCTCCATCAACACCCAACTTCATCTTTGATCTCTTTCTCTTGATCAAACTATGAAGTCTACTATCAGGCTCCCGTTGCTACATTACAATGTCCATCGCTTGAGATTAATCCACCATCAGCTGTAATACCATTTGTTAGAAGTGCACAATAAAAGCCTGATGCTTTCATTTGGAGAGATTATCAAGAGGAAGTCTAAATCCAAGCCTGTCAATATACGCCGATTACCTCCCGAACCGTACAAGGTAGTTACCACCTATCATACGGCTTTCTAAGGTCGCAATTGAACAGATCTTAAATGAAAGAGGGAGGTGCTTTTTCAGTCATATCCACTTTCACTAAAAAATTTAAGCTAATTAATTATGAACCAAATATGATATATTAATTGTTAGTACCACATCAAATGTGGAATTTTTTTTCTAACACAGTTCTTACGTACACCCTTAGCGATATAGACCAAGCAAAAGTAGCTCTTCTATAGTATAGCTTGAATCTTTCACTTTCCTACCTTACTTCATCCTCCACTTTTGTCGTGAGTCCAATCATATAAACCCACTGGTTGATCGACTCTAACTTCACGACAAACAAAAATGTGCAGGCTGCAATGGCCGAATAGGAGCTTTTCAATGAGGGTAATGAGGGACAGAAGCATACAAAAAGCGTAATTAAAAAGACAAGTCATGGATTATACTGCGATTTCCGCGTCGGATAATCTGTCTCGGCATGGTAATAAAGTATCCCACTGCTGAACACCCAATTGTCTTCCTCACCGAGTCCTTTAAATAGGGTGGTCGTAATTCGTAACATTATCGTGCTCCTAAATCACTCCTCGCGTCTCTCTGTCGAGCGACTTTGAACCTTTTCAGACCATCATGGCTTATTCAAACGGAACGACGACGGCAACGTCGAGATTAATGCTGTTCTTGGTTGTGTTCTGGGCTCTTTTTACGGGCTTCCATGGTCGTGCTCTTCATGCAGCATTACCAGCTACATCAGGGAATCAGATGAACAGTGGTCATCGCAGCACCTTTTATGTTGCAGATAAGCTCTACGTCAGTACGAGGAGGTCGATCCTCGTTGACAGGGTTGCACCCGGAGGACCTGATCCACACCACCATTGACCGATAGCCATCAGTCTTGCATGGCCTTGTTTGGCCCTTGGGAAGATCCCTCTATCGCATGCATAAAATAAAGGAGTTGGTTATAGTGTCGTGTGTGGTGAAGATAATTTATAGGCCAACAGATTTGCTCCCTTCAATTCAATTATCGTGGAGGCCTGCGGTCCATTTCCATCTATAGGATGAACGTGTAAGACTCCTCGAATAGTTTGCATGTCGTTTTTTAGCTTCCAATAACATTAAGGAGAACTATTCTTCACCAATTCTAGGTGAATGCAAATAGCTCTCATGTAAAATGTGTGATCTGTTAAGAATGATCAAGAGAATATGTATGTAATGTTTATTTGTGATGCTGTCGATGTTCAGGTTCTTAAGTAATCTTTTTTATAAGACAAGATCCATATTAATAGTTACGCATCGGAGTGCATGTATATAATTCTACCGACCACAAGAAGCTATTATATAGAGCTAGCAATATTTTTCTCACGTTATTGATCACCTATTATGCTTAACTAACTATCTACTATGTGCTGACCAGCATGCTCATTCTTTTTTGCCCTAATAAATTTCTTGTAATAATCTCTAATTACTAAATGCATTTCGCGATTCCGGCCTAGAATTCCTGTATATAATCATTTTATTGCAACAACAGTATGATGCTCGAAATTTTCCAAAACCTAAGGCATTTGGGAAACCCTCTCTTGTATCGACAGTCAAGAGAAGACTCACTAATAGTTGGGTGTGTTGTTACTAGTGGGCATGAGATATTGACCAACGTCCTAGTATTGTATGCCAACCTCTTTTGGATGGCCTCGTAGCATTTTGTTTACTCCTAGCAATGAAATGAAATTCATCCACGGCGTATTGGAGAAGCTCCTAATCGAAAGGAACACGATCAATTGTAAAAACATTCCAGAATTTAAACATACTTTTCGGGACAATCACCACATTAATTATTGAAGGCTAATGACTGTTATTAACGCGGACAATAAAAAGTGTACCAACACATTGAAAAACTTATATGGTAATACCATAAAAGTAACATTGTTTGTCACTAATATTTGCGAAAGAATATTTCATGAATACGTCCAGGCATTAAATGTTTGGGTAACTAATGACCACCATTCAATACAAGAATCAACCGTACCAACCTACTGAAAAAAAGTTACCTTACTAGACCTACCAAACAATTATTGTACATTGGTGGAATTACTAATCTTATTTTAGCTATTGATTGCACGAGCTGTCATAGGTTAATAAAGCAATTTACGTGGGCCAAGTCCTTCGTGGGCTTGCACTAAACATGGGCTAAAGTCGGCCCGGTCCGACCACTAGCGGTCTCGCTGGAGGCCTCTTTCGTGGAGCGCGTCCACGACCAACCGACATACCAGCGCGTGACATGCACACCCCGTCGCCCGCTCGACCAACAGACGCTCTCCACCTCCCCAAAAGCGTATCCACCACGCGCCTTTCTTCTCCGGCTTCGACAGCGACTCTCCGAATCCGACCCTGATCCACTCGCATCCCTCCACGCTCCGCACCCCACGCGTCGGAGGACCCCCTTCGCGATTGGCCCGTGAGCTCCACGCCCCGCACATCCTCGCCGACTCGACGCTCGCGCCCCCCATCCGTCCGGAGCGTGTTGATGTAATGCTATACGCACTCACGACTCTCTCTTTTATTGAGGGCGCAAACCCCAGACGCGGGTTTGACTCGAGTGCACTCCACGGGCGCACGACCACCGTCCACCTGTAAGATAAGGATAGAGATTGGAGAGTCTAGAGAGAGAAAGTGCTCTCCCCCCAAACTAGCGAGAGAGAGAGAGAGAGACTCGAAAGATCCTCTCCGAGAGAGCGAGCGAGCGCGAGAGAGAGTCGAAGATCCGATCGAAGTTGAAGCGCAGCGGCGTTTCCGCAGCCCTAATTCGTTTTTTGGGCGTGGCTTTTCCGGTAAGCCCTAATCGTGTCTGTTCCTTCGAGTCGCGAGCTGGAAGCCGAACCCTAGTTGTTTCGTGGGGGGAAAATTCGCGATCTGTTTCCGCAAGGGAGGTTTTGTTGGCGGAATTAGGGTTTCCGAGGTTGCTGTTCTTGGGCGGAATGTCCTGAGTCGGGACGAGTTTGGGGGGTATTTGTGCCTAACTCGATTGTATCTTGTGAGGGTTTATTAGGTTGATTTAGGGTTTTCTGGAGGTACATGTATGGCTTCGGGGCCTATAGTTGGAGGTGAAGACGGAGCGAGCGAGAAGCAGAGGTATGCAGAGAGCAAAGTTTACAGGAGGAAATCGTTCAAGGGACTGAAGAAGGACGCCGCTGCGAACAATACCAATACCGAGGCCAAGGCCAAGCCCGACGCCGTCGCCGACGCCGATGCCAACGCTACAGACGCCCCTGCCGTGAACCTGGGGAACGATGTCGAGAACCTTAACGGCGGAAACAGTGCGAAGCACGTTCCTTCTCAAACTATTGCTTCCGAGGATGATAACTCCGCACAGCAACAGCCTAGTTCCCGTGTAGATGTGGCCTCGGAAGATTCTGGTGCCAACCGACAAGAACCTGCGGCGCCAAGTCCCCGAGAACCTCCTTCTGGTAATGGTTCCATGGTGACGACTGGTCTCGATGGTAAAGTTAAGATTAATTTATCTTCGCGGTCGAAGCAAGAAATCCGTGATTTACGGAGGAAGCTTCAGAGCGAGCTTGATACGGTGAGGAACTTGGTGAAGAAGATTGAGGACAAAGAGGGACAGAGTATCGGTTTCAGTAACTCGCGTCTGTTGGTGAATGATGCAGTTGATAATGGTCTGAGAATGGTACACTCTGAGGTGGGTTCAGTTGGAGTTACTCCTCGTGAGAATCGGGCTTTGAATCAGCTGAGCGTATCTGTTTTGGAGAATAGTCAGGGGATGACCGATAGCTTGGAGAAGGAGAAGAGGACACCAAAAGCTAACCAATTCTACCGGAATTCTGAGTTCTTGCTTGCGAAGGATAAGTTTCCACCTGCTGAGAGCAACAAGAAGTCAAAAACGAATGGGAAGAAAAAAGGCGGGGAGGTAAGAAGTGGGTTGGGAATGGGAACTAAGTTCTACAAGAGTTGCAGCTCTTTGCTCGACAAGTTGATGAAACATGAATATGGATGGGTGTTTAACACACCAGTTGATGTAAAGGGTCTCGGTCTACATGATTACTATAGCATCATAAAGCATCCAATGGACTTGGGCACTGTGAAGACAAGGCTGAACCGGAACTGGTACAAGTCGCCGAAAGAATTTGCAGAGGATGTTAGACTTACATTCGATAATGCCATGACATATAACCCAGAAGGGCAAGATGTTCATGTCATGGCTGAGATTCTGGCCAAGACATTTGAGGATAGATGGGCCATTATAGAGTCAGATTTCAATCGTGAAATGCGGTTTGCATTTGACTACGAGATGGGTCTTCCTACACCTACATCAAGAAAGGCATTTCCTCGCCTCCCTGCACTAGATATGAGAAGGGTATTAGATAGGTCTGAATCTATGACGCATCCTTCTGATATGAGGCCAAAAGCATTTAGTGTTACTCCTTCTGGTAGGACACCTGCACCTAAAAAGCCCAAGGCAAAGGATCCTCATAAAAGAGATATGACATATGATGAGAAGCAAAAACTCAGTACAAATCTCCAGAATTTGCCTTCTGACAAGCTGGATAACATAGTGCAGATCATCAAGAAGAGAAATTCGTCTCTTTTTCAACATGATGATGAAATTGAGGTTGACATTGACAGTGTTGACACTGAGACTTTGTGGGAGCTTGATAGGTTTGTCACAAACTATAAGAAGAGTTTAAGCAAGAATAAAAGGAAAGCTGAACTTGCCATGCAGGCCAGGGCAGAAGCACAGCAGAATGTTCCTGATAGGGTATGTGACCTCTCTCTCTCTCTCTCTCTCTCTCTCTCAAACACATTAATACATTGATTGTGTCATTTCAGGATCAGGCCATTGTTGTGGTAGAGGCACCAAAAGAAACTGACACAGGTATTGTTTGGAATATTAGTATTGACTTCTGTTAATTTGTCAAATCACGTTAAATTGCAAATTTATGTTGTTTTCAGGTCAGAAGATTGTTACGTCCTCGCTGCCTGTTCAGTCGGAAGGACATGGACCTAACTCAAGTAGGTCAAGCAGTTCAAACTCCTCTAGCAGTGACTCTGGTTCATCCTCAAGTGGTAATGACAATGTTTGACTTGAATTGCTGTGAAGGACTCATTTGCTTCCATATGTTACTGAAGTTTTGTTGTTCTGTCTTTTTTTTTTAAGATTCAGATAGTGATAGTTCCTCAGCTTCAGGATCTGAAGGAGGGCATTCACCGAGGACCTGAATATGCTTGTTCAGGTATCAAGTTTGACTTTCAGAATTGGAGTGGTGGCAGTGCTTGCTTGCTTCTCTCATTGGTCATCTATTTGGTAATGATCTGTTAGGTGTCGCGTAATATTGTTTAATTACATTTCTGTGTAACCTTTTCTGGTACTGCATTTCGTTATTCAGCAGTAATCTGGTCAATTCTTATGATACAAAATGTCTGCCAACAAGATGGTAGGTTGCCTGATAATTAGTGGACCATCTACTGTGCGTTTCTGTGTATGTTCCAATAATACTTGTTTCTGCAGAATTTTCGTCCCTTGTTTGCTCACTTGGTGAATTACATAAACTTCAGATCTAGTAGGTGGACTAAGTCTTGCATATTGGTGCCCAGGGTAAATAAATACTGCATAAGGACTATTTTCTCTGAAGGGCTTGAATTTAGTAGCTGTTATGACATGAGAAGTATCAGTAGCTGGATATCTACTGAATTTCTTCACCATGAAGCAATCAAAAGAATGTTATGTTGTCAAATCGAAAAGAATTTGTTGTTAACAAAGATGCTGATGATCCTGGTTATCTTTCTCTTAAGGCTGTTTGAATTTGTTTATTCAGGAAATCAGGATTGGCATCACATAGACAGACATACAGTGAAAAATATGATTTTTAGCTGCTCGCTAATTGACGCAACAAGATTACTTGTATTTGTATACATAAAGAAGATAAAGATGAATAACTGGGGCAGTCCTACCCAGGACCCCCCGACACAAGTCGGTAAGTAAGCTGCATGTTAGAAGAAGTGAAGTAATGATATTCAAATATATGAAATTTGTTTTTTTCTGGGTAAGAAAAAATTAATGCAATTAAGAGCTGGACAACTGAATGAAACAACACTGTTTGTGTAGCCAAATGGATATGTGTGTTGTTGCTCGTATGACATTCAGGAACTAAGTATGAAGTAAGAATTAGAAGAAGAAAACTTGCGTATGAGAAGTTTTGCTTATTGGCCCCTCAATTTGGTTAAAATCGCAGTACCTTTTATTGTCAACAATTTATTACTTTGGGGACGCACATAAATTATTGGTCCAACTCTATTAGTTTGTAATCGATATAGATAACAAGTTAATGGGTGAAAAGCAAGATATATGTGGCTAAAAATAGATATGTTCTGCCAATGAAAAATCGGGAGGAAATTATAAAAGCTTGGAAATGGAGAGATAGATGTATTTTTTAGAAACTTTGAATAGTGAAGAGCTTGTTATTGTTAATGTTGGTTCATTCATATACTGTACTTATATGTCACAAGTTCACATTTGCTCGATTGATGATTTTTCACTGAATCTGGTTTGACACATATTTCACCTTTTCTTGATTACGTATTTTAACATTTGGTCACTACTAAAATACCCCTCTAGTCAGATAGGCACATGGTTTGTTTTTGGTGTTCTGCTGCCTAGGCCCTGGAAATGGTATGTTGATTGGGGTTGCTCCTCTTAGTTTGTCAGAGTAAAAACTGCATGACTTGAGTAGAAACAGCCAGGCACGTAAGGCAGTTACCTTCTACTGGTGTGATTGAGTTGATATCTAGTTTCTTTTTCAGCAAGTTGTTGTGTAGGTGTCGACTGCTTTCTTTATATTATTCAAGTTGGTTCTGTAATTAAGAAGCCTAGTTGACTTTGTTGAAGTAATACATGTTTGTTGAGGTCCTTTTACTCTGTTTTCTCCCCTATATTGTTCATTAATAATGGCATTCAATATGACTTTATTTAATATACAATAGGGTGTTGATTTGCAGAGATGTTAAATGACGGAGGAGTTTGTAACTGATTATATTTTTTGTCATGTGACAGATCTTAGGAACTTAGATAGGCGCAATTTACTGGGCAACAAGACATGATGCTTGGGGCATATGGAAACTATCCACTCTGCAAAGGGTAGTGAGATTGTTGCTTGCTTTTTGGCCTTACGGTCAAGAATTTGTACAATATAGGATAGTTTATGGTGACATTAGATAGGTTTTTCTTTTTCTGGTAGTGCGTGTACATTGCTAACTGTTGTTGCTGGGTCTCACCGGACCCTGTGACATGTTTGAAGCTTCCGCTCCTCTAGATTCAGGATTCTTTTGTGTATACAGAAATTGTAACCCTAGTTCCTGAAGTAACGATTGCTTCATAATTGCTTCATAATTATTTCTCTTAACCAAGGTTGCTGTGGCCTGCATCGAATAACTTCAAAGGCTTAGATACTGGTTGTCACGCCAGTGGGGTCGGAATGCTGTTGCAATCTTTCTGTGCCTGCCGGTTTGATTGGTGTTTTAAACGCCAGTTGGACCTGCTTGCGGAATGTGCTGTGCTGGCAAATGTTTTATATGCCCCCTTCCTTTTTTGCAGAAATTTATCTGCTATTCAGGTCAATCAAGAAAGTATGCGGCCTTTGTCCTTCTACCGATGTGGAATCAAAGACCAGAGGTCAAGAGGATCCAGGGGGCCTTTTCCAGTTTTTCAGGCCTAACAACTCCTTCCACGTCTCTGATATTTGTCTCCGCCGTTGGTTTAATTACGTTTTCTAGATTTGGTCTCGCCCTCCTAGCCAAAGCTCATCACTCTAGGGACTGAATCTTCTATGTCAACTCTTAAATAAGAATTGTCAGTTGGAGAAGTCCAGTCGTTTGGTCAATATGTGCAGCTTTACCCTTGGGGTTTTACGCTACTTGATTGTGCCATTGCAGCTCTTGGCTTTTGCTGTAACCTGGAGAGAACTGTGAACAGTAATTTCATCTATGTCAAAGGATAAAGAATAAGTGATTGGCTAGATCAAGATAAATGCAATGATCCTCGCATGGTGGCTTTGCCTCTAATCCTCATGTTCGCATTATGGCCTTGCGGCTCGTTTCTGGATTGCTTTTAATGCTACGCTGCAACCATCATGGTTTGTCGTGACTGGCACGAGCTCACCAAGAGAAATCTCTGATGCTCGAGAATTCCATGCACGGTGGAACCGACAATCGTTGGAACTTGCAATAACCGATATTTTAAGGTAGTCATCTCTCGATTCGATTGTCTCCTTCTCAGGACCAAATGGACAAAAAGGAGCCATAACCTGCGCCGAGCATCAACCATTGATGCCCCCCCTTCCTCATGAATCTATAGTTGCTAAACCTCATCATGGCAAGACAATGCATAAGATGAATTTTGGAAGTTGCGCATAAGATGATCTTTAGAAGTTGCTAAACCTCATTCACGGGAAGGATATTTATATCAGACCATGTCAACTAATGGTGTCGGATGTGTCCGCTTAAAATCTCTTGTCTAGTCTTGTACCCCTTTTGAGTTTGTTCCAAGAGCCCAAGATAAGACACTGCCTACAAAAGGAAACAGTTCCAAAGTCCCAGGCTCCCAATCCATGTTTTTCCAGTAGTTCGGAAATCTGATTTGTGAAGAATTAAATGGCTAACGTCCTCGCTGTACACGCAGTTCTCCACTTGGAATGTCCATAAGGAAAGGTAGGTGAGAATTTTTAGCTGATGTCAAACTACAAAGGATTTTGCCTGTGGATATATCAACGGAAGGGAGAATGATAATGATTGAACGCGATTTAGTAAGGCATTATCTGCAATCACCAATTCTTTCCCCGCATGGTTCGAATTCTTCACCGGGAGTCCCCTTATTGTAATATCAACTATCTTGGACACAGCTCACAAACGCCGCTCTATAAGAGATTAGGATAGATGTCCCGGATCTAGCCCTCCGCAGTCAGTTGGGCATTTGCCTGGGTTCATGAAATTCGTCTCTGGCTACGGCAACATCGAATGTTCGGAGGATCGCGGAATCAAGACTCATCAGCGGACGAATCGTCGTTCTTCTCATAATCCTCCAGCAGCCACGAGCCATCCTCCTTCTGAACCATCCCTCTGTTCTTCATCACCCACCAAGCCTCTGGCACCAGATACTCCTCCCTAAGGAACGACGAGTGCTTGTTCACCAGCGCCACGTCCCTCTTCACTTCCAGCTTGAATCCTCCCTTTCTCCCTTGCGTGCCTGCCACCCCGTGCAGATACCCCTCTAGCGAATGCCAACTCGAAACGTTCCCGGGGTACTTCATGTACTTGGACAGTTGATTGTTGATCCGCAGCTCTTGTCCGAGGTCGGAGTAGTACCCTGCTGCTGGGTACTTCGGGACTATGTCGGGCGAGTTGGCGATGCGCAGGAGGCGCAGGCTCGGGATGGAATTGGCGATATTGCAGAATTTGAGATTTCCCACACGGGGGCTCGCAAGGGCAAAGGCAGTCACGGGACAGGGTTGCTGTGGTTGGATGCCGCACGGCTTATTGTAGCCGTTCCAGGCTATGTCAACGGCGTTGAGTGATGCGAGCGACGCTCCTAGGCTGTGGCCTACAACAGTTATGCTGATTTCCTCGTCCTTGTATTGGTCAACTAGCCGCTGCACTTCCGTCAGGACCTAAAATTTCGGATGAAGAAAAACATCAGAAACACCACGACTGCGAGAGCAACGCCTAGAAACACTGGAGAAAACATGGGATGCATGAGGAGTAATGAGTTTTGCACCCTCTCTTCAATGCTCTGACAAAGGACGACATTACCTGCTCCCTGGCACTAGTTTTATTGAACTCCGAGCGAGGATCATCGGAGGTATAGACAGAGAGGAACCCGCTGTGCACTTTAGGAATTATATTTTCAACATCGTCTGGGGCTGCATTTGCAGCTGCATCTGCATCGGAGTCCGTGTCCCCCAGAATCTTCGTAGCAGGCGTCAACGGAAAATTAAAATCGCTGGCCCATTCCAGGATCTGAATAGTACCTCTCCATGCGATCAATATATCCCTCCGTCCAAGTGCGGCCTTGCCTTTGTCAGTTGCCACCGCCACATAGCCCATCCAGTTCGACTCCTTGTTCCAGGCTTCCCTGGACAGCGACCTTAGGAGAAAACATCCAGGGACCTTGATCGAAGACGTCGCGTAGAAGTACTTGGTGGCAGTGTACTCGAAAGGGTTGGCGATCGACAGACCAACCTTCGAGAACAGATCTTTCATTCTGTACCGGCTGTCACCAGCGTACTTGGACTTGACCTGGTCGTCGAAGGTGTCATAAGTCGCTGAGGCACGCTCGCCATAGTGGATGATGTACCTCCTCAGGTCGAGGTCGAGAGGGTCCAGGAGGTTCTTCCAGTTGTTCTGCCCACTTAACTCCCTCCATCTCTCTGGTATTTTCTTAAACATCGGATTAAATCAAATAAAATCTATCCACCTCCAACACTAACTCAGTCCCGAAAGCTTTTGAACTCTGTTCCAAAAATTGATGGTTCAAAGTCAAGTTCAGCTTATATGACGATCCGATAGGGTGTGCAAATCCGGGTTGGTTGGCTGAAACATGAACTTTGGTTAAACCCAGCAATATGCGGATTGTTGTCGTTCACAGTATTTTGGTGGGTTCCCTTGGAGCTTGGTGTTATCGCCATCATCTGTTTTGCATGATTACATCGCCGGGGCGATACAAAATTCTCATGGCTTCCCACTTCTGTTTGTCTCCATGCAACTATGCAAGTCCGGATGTAGAGCTTGCCGTTGATGCGCCGTAACGATGCGATATAAAACGTATCAATTCATTCTCAACATTTGACGTCAAAATCTTTTGCGGTACAAATTTAAAAGGGAATCATAATAAGAACTTGTTAATTCCTAGCAACATGTAAGTTTAAGTGTGACACTTATGTGTGAAGCGTATTGCGTCATATCTAAGTTTCCTATCTACCAGTTGTTTTCCCGCATATCATGACCGTTACCATGGTAACTAATCAAACTCTGGGATTGAAAGCGCTATCCTGAATCAATTCCTGTATTAAATAGAAGCAAGTACCCAACTAGACAGAGGGAAGATACTAGTCCTACCGTTTGAGATGTGCATTTGGACATCAATCCCTGCCATTAGAAATCTATGTGCCCTAGAAATTGACCCAGAGACATCTTAGCTGCAGATGAATGCTAAGAACACCACTTAGCCAATTCCAAAATCACACAAGCATCTTTCAACTTCATTTGAACGCTTCAAGAGTCCAAGAAAGCAAGGATTAGAAAGACAAGGGGAAAGGCTCTCTGCATACACACGTACACACACACCCACACACACTTTTTACTCTAATGGAGACGGGCTTCATATGTTGGTGATGAGTTCTCTCACTGCTCGGGTCGCTGGCCGCCATAGCCAAAGTCGTACACTACTGTGTTCTCAGGCTTACTCGCGTGGTCCTTGCCCAAAACCAGGTCCTTGGTCGACTGCGCAATCTCGACCAGTGTCTCTCCAATCGCTCCTAGTATCCCTCCCAATTTCCCCTGCTTTTGCGTTCCATTGAACTCCGCCTCCACGGCGGCATGGTTTCCCTTGTCCTGGTACTCCACCTTTTCCTTCGAGATCTCATCCATCGTCCTGGTTCCTCTGTGCTCGCTCGTCCAAGTGCCCTCCACAAATCATATATCATTCACAATGAGTTCATAGTCAAGACAATGACTTAAGTATAACAAATATATCTAAGTAGAATGAAAGAAGGACATCACAGCCGCGAATGTTCCTCGTGTCTTGCTGAACAAACACCTGCATTATCGCAGCAAGATCTTAATTTTCATTTTGAAAGTCGGGTTTCAGCGATTTTGACCCCGCTTCTACAAGTCTAAACACGCGCGTACTCATCTAAGAACATGAACTGTAATAGAAGTTGCACTATAACCTATTGAAAATGGACGAAGTGTCAGTCACCTGGGTCTCAGATTTAAGCAATTCATCTTCATTTAGCTGCAGCCTAATGAAGCGAAAACAAGCGTCCAGTAGAACCTAATGTCTAATGCAATTTAATCGACTGAAAGAAAAAGCAGTGGGTGCTTGAAGAGAGAGGGAGTTCAGAAGTCATTCGACACCTATAGACCTATTATTCCACATACCTGCCGTTCTCGCTCCATCTGCTCCGTCTTCGCAGCCGTCGCCTCCTTCGCTCTATCACCGACCGCCACCGCAGCATCCTTGGCCGCCACCAAGGGCTTTGCGGCGATCTCCGCCACCTTATGCCCTCCCTCCACCGTATAGTCCTTGGCCTTAGCGACCGTTTCCTTCGCGGCCTCATAGCCTTCCTTGCTCTTCTCTGCCAAGTACTGGGTCGTCCCACTTGCGCCCTGAACCACCTTCTCCTTCACTTTCCCACCCTTGTCACCACCATCACCTCTCTGGGCCGTTTCATGCCGCCTCTCTGCCATCTTGGAAGGGCTGTCGTGCTCTGTTTTGGTGGTGGTGGCTTCGCTCGGAGCGTCTTTGCCTCCAACGATGGTGATGGCGGGGTCCTTGGCCTTCTCGACGAGGGACTCGTAGTGGCTGGTCATCTTGGGGACTAAGTCTCTCTCCACGCCGTTGTTGTTGATGTGGTCTCTTCGGTGGATTTGTTCAGTGGCCATTTGGTTTTAGTAGTGAGCCCTGTCTTGGGTTTGATCTTTGCTTCGGTTCTGGATTGTGCTTGTCTGTGAGAAGCAGACGGTGGCGAGGAAGGTCTGGTTCAGGTGGACGTGTGTGCGAAGATGGGGGAGGGAGTTTTTGTCTTGGAGCTATGGGGTTTCGACACGTGTGATGAACTTGGACACGTCATCACGGCCGCTGCTAGTAGGTAGAATCATTACTGCCTTTCTCAGTGAAGGTTTTCAACATCATATTAAGCACTGTGCAGAAGCTCTCAAGCGATTTCATCCTTCGCCTCATCGGCAGAATCCATTCTTCACTGAACTGATGTGCAAAGCACCACCGAGATTTGACTTCATATTATTTTGGTGATTTTGGTCCATATTTTTACAGCCTTAATGATTCTTATATTTTATAAATCTTATAACAAGTTAAAGCTATAGAATGTTAATGTTAATTCATTTGAAGAATTCAATCGACAAATCATCAAGAGGCCGTCAAAAGGTGCGAGACTAAATTGACACAATGAAAATATTTAGGATTAAATTAGCAAATCGTTAAAAATTGTAAGATTCAATTGACATAATTGAATAATTTAAAATTCAATTGGCGAGTGGACAATATATTTGAGACTTTTTGGATGAACGGTATTCAAAGACGATGGAGCAGTCCCGTCAACAACCGAGGAAAAAAGGCAGATGTCGGAATAGCGTACTAGTCATGAATTTCCAGTAATCTTTCTCTTACTTCCTCAACGGTACCGGAGCACGAAGTCATTGTAGATTTCTCAATTCAAGGGCTCATCCATTTTCCAGACCGGCACCATCTTCTGCCTTCCACAACCCACGCACGTGATGTCAGAGCCCTCTTATCTTTTGGAACTTACGAGTTCATCGTCACGTAGAGACTAAAGCGAATGCCCCAGGCAGAGAAACAATTGAGTTGCGGTGTAAAATCTCACTAAGATCAAATTAGAACGGTTTGCTCAACTGCAAAATACTAGAGCTTTAGCTGAACAGAGCCGCATACAGAAGCTCGTTCCAGGTGCCGGGCAACCCCGGGAGGCACCGGTGGATGCAATCTGTGCCAAAGATGTCTCCACTGAGCGCCGACGGGTGCCCAACCTCCCGGTACCGTGACAGGGTCGTCATAGTGCTCGCAAGATGCAACTTTGAATATATTTTCATTCATGATCCAATCTGCTGATTTTATAAGGTCTGGTAAATGATTTCTTCGGTAGAAATAGGGGGTATGTATTTTGGGACAAACCACATATGTGATCCAAGAAAGGTTTCCTCTCGCGATGACAGAAGCCTTGGCATCGGGCAACTGGGCACGAATCGTGCAAGAGAGAGACTCATAACTGTTCACGCTCAGCGGGTCGCCCGCAAACATAATCTTCTTCCCCCTCCATCCGTTCAAGAGATTTACTGCACTGAACCTGCACAACAATCGTCGCATATAATTTATATTCATTCCCTCAATCCTTTTCATTAGAAACATAAAAGGAAAAAAGAAAGGCTCAAAGGACACATTTTCATGAACTGTAAGGAACAAAGGACACAACTTTACGCAGAAAGAGAGACAGACGTTAAAATTAAAAGCTTAGACCTTGGCAAGTTACAAGAGAAGGGCTGCCATCTGTACTTGAGCTACTCTTTATCAAACCTTGGCAGGTGATCCAGACGCCTTTATCAAACCTCCCAAACTCGAGGCAGTCAAATTGTGCATTTATGTAGGTACAGCTTAGGCGGTCAAAGAGAGGGTGGTATGAAGCATCATACACCCATTTTCCTTCGAACAAATTGCAGCCTCCAGCAAGTAATTTTTCTTGCACTGAAGTTGGTGGCGATGAGACTGGTCAGTGAGACTCGGCAAATATTTTTCTTTTGCATGGTAGAGGAAAAAACAGAGGAATTTGGCTCTCAACAGGAAAGCCATCTAGGTTTTTTGTTTTCTTTTTTGGGTAAAACAACCCTTGATCTCTTCAAAGAAAATGGTCTAGGAATGTTGAGAAAAGTTTGGCCTCAACTAAGTGCTTATACATGTCTGCAGGTTTGTGGCGGTGCTTACGTGTGACTAGAGGATCGGTATTAGTAGTAATGTCTGATGAAATGAATGATTTTTTTTCCTTTTTCTTCTTGAAATCTTTGGATGGACTCCTTTGGATTTTAGTTATGTGGGTTTGGATTCAATCCCTTGTTTTTGGAAAACAATATCGGTAATCATGAAGGTCTTGATTCTTAGATAATGAAGACATTTCCCCCATTGAGGTGAGAGATAGAGGGTGCACATGATAATATTTCTATTTCTTCTAATTTCTATTTTTCTGTTCCTCAGAACAAAAAAATATCAGAAATTCATTTGGTAACGCCAACTTATTGTTTTGTTCCCGAGAATAGAAAGTTGTTTTCGAGAATAGATTTGAACCAGAAATAAGAAACAAAAAAAGTAGCTTCTTGTTCCCAAGAACAATTTCTAGAAATAAGATAATTTTCTTTTGTTCTTATCTCTTGCCACGGCCACATCCAGTCTCCCACCGCCACTACCCACCGGCGACCGTCGCCAAGAAAAAAAAACCAATAAGAACAAAAAAATTTGTGAATCGTACCAAACGTATTCTTATTTTTTTTCTATTCCAAAAATATAATTTTTGTATTGTTATCGAATGCCTTATTGTACTCAAAAATTGTTTCAGAAAATAGAAATAGAAAAGAAATATTTCTAAAAAAGTTGTTCTTATGAATAGAAACGTTGTCATGCGCATCCATAGTAATCAAGAAATGCTGCTTTTGAAATTCTTTAACCAGGTTGATGATTGCAACAGCATCTTTCTTTCTTCTTTTTCACTTTTGTTCTTTCTTCTCTTTCTGGTATTTTAGATAACTTTTTTGGCAAATGACATCTGATGATGCTAGCAAAGTAATTCGGACAAATTCTCAATAAAGTCAGAGACATCTTCCCTCGTCTCCATTGAGACACCTTCTGATGTTCTCTTGTCGGCAGCACTCTTCGGAATTGATATGCTAATAAAATTTTCGCACACCATTATTTTGCATCAACAACAGGAACTACAGAAACTTCATACTAGTCCTGACTATTGAGTGAAGAACTTTGCATCAAAAACAAAAGGCACAGAAGTTTCAGTCAAGCCCTGAGTGAACAAACTAGGGTAATTGTTCAAGGAAGCCCAAATGCAACTGCTCCATAAAATTGTTACATGTCAACGCTGCCAGCTTCTCTGTGAAATTTTCATCCAATATATATCGTTATGATAGATTGGATCTGAAGATACATGATTGGACTTACCTCCAAATTCATATCAAGGAAATCTGAGAAATGAAAAAATCCAGGTTCAATGCAAAGTAATCACAAAATGGAGAAAGTACGTATCTGAAAGGGTTGGCTTTTTGACTGTCTTCAAAATTTCCACTTATAGACCCATGGAATCCAATGAAGTCCAGTGTAATATAGCAAGTTTCTCAATTCAAGGGCATATTCTGTTTGCATCTTGGAGCAATCTTCAGCCCCCCGAGCCAATACACATATACACGTGATGTCAGAACCCTTTTATTGTTGCGCTTACAAATTCATCAATCATGTAAAGACTAGAGAGAATGCCCTAGACCTTGAAACAATCGGGTTTCAATCTAAAAATCTCACCGAGAATAAATTACTAACAGTTTTCTTGACCGCGATACTGGAGCTTCAGCTGAACAGAGCCGCGTACAGGAGCTCGTTCCATGTGTCCGGCAACCCCGGGAGGCACCAGTGGCTGCAATCCATGGTGCTGCGGTGGTCACCACTGTAATATGTCGGGTGCCCGTCCTTCCGGTATTCTGAGAGGGCTGTGATATCGAGCAGATAGACAGGCTTCTTGATCCTGCTAAGGACTTTGTTCATGACGACCCAAGACAGTGGAAGCCCCCCGGGGTACTTGTAGCCAAAGTAAGGCTGTGTTTGGCCGGAGCAAGACTGTGATGGTGCATTCCAGTCCTTCCCTCTAATAGCCCGGAAAAAAAAACAAGAAAAAGAGGAAATTAGCGTCGGATTTGTCTCAATGTGCAAAAAGTTTCTCTAGGCCAGAACCAAATTAAGACATTGCACCAATCTGGACATAACAAAGAAGACAGTACTCATGCTTACTCATAGTGGGTTGGGGAAATCCCTTGGAAGAAGACCTTGGTTCTTGAAGGATCGACGTTACGGTTCACCCATCGTGCCCACGTGGTCATTCCTTTATAATAGGCCACCAATCGGTTCATGTCCTTGTATAACTTCTGGCCTTCTTGCATATAATCCCACCTGCGTTTTCATGTACCCAAAATCTAGTCACACACACAACACACATACATGGTATCCTACTGTCTAATCCGGCAAATTTCAACATCATATGGACATCAAGACCTGTCTCATAACGCATAGAACTAGGAACTGCGACCACTTTGGTCAGTCACATCATCGGAAAATGGAACACTAAGCCTCAATACGTCGCACCTTATTAGGACCATAACAGGCATTACTAAATCTTGCCCTTTAACATTGCAGAAATAGTAAATCTGAATATGAAAGAATCTCAGAAATAGTGTGATTTAAGGGGGGGGGGTCTTCTGTCAAAGAATTGAATCAAAACAAAGTTGTATCTTACGGCTGAGTTCTTCCTGTGTGGCTCCACCAGTGCCAGGAGTTGAAGACCAACATGTCCATGCCTCGCCAAGCATTGCCACCCCTGATCGAGTCAAGCTTCAGCACTCGTCCCGCTGGCTCTTGCACCAGATCCACCAGGTATGGCGTCCGGTACAGCATTATTTTCACATCATAGTCCTGCTCATAACGTATAAATTCAACATTATCGTATAAGATATGATCTGCTGAGTCAATAAGGTGAGTCGCCTAATATCTTTTCCCTCAGTCTCTTCAGTCAGAGATACATTGCTCCTGAGAGTATGCACTTCACTGGAGTCAAAATGACGTAAGCCGTGAGATGATTATTTCAGCAAAACGGGGCAGCAGAAAATGGCAAAAGAAAGCGAAATTTTGACTCCAAGTTTGAACGGAGATTTCCCAAAGTTCTCACCAATTCAAAAGGAGATCTAACCGTGGGCCCATCTAACTTTTGTTAATTAGGTGTCATTCATCTTTTCATCAAGTGTGATTATGTAAAGCAGTATCACCCTTATTATCATCCCTTTATACCCGCCTTTACTTGCTTTTTTGCTGTAAATCTCAACATGGAATCGCCGGCACACGAGGAGCAAAAGGCGATTGAAAAGAGAACGAGAAGTGGGAATACAGAGGAAGATTAACCATCTATTACCCATGTCGAGAGCATCTCAATTAAACAAAATTTGGCAAATTAGACAAAGCTACTCCCTAAATTTTCCAAATTAAGAGAGAATAAAGCCGCTGAAAATGTACTTGAAAACAAACACCAGCAATCTCGCCATAAAAAAAGGAGAATTTCACAAGCATTTTCATCAATTAGCTTTGTATTGACATGTTTCATTTGTTCGATTTGCCATGTTTCCTCGTCCCAATTTTTTCTGCAACAATTTAAGTTGTGTCACCAACCAGGGTCCCCTCACTGACGGCTCACGTAAGAGAATTCCCACCGTGATGGATGCCCGTGAATATGTCCAGTGCTCGAATTAATTATCTTAGCTACAGGACATTAGTAAAAAAAATGTACTGTAGTAAAAGAATTATTTAGCAGATATCTAAAATTAAATTCTTTCATGTGAGGATCTGACATCCTCGTCTCCACCTAACATAATGTTGTTTTCACCAATACAACAGGAGGAGACAGCTTACTGGGGTGGGTTTAACTGAGGATATCGTATCAACTTTCACTTTTTATCATGTATTCTATCAAAACAGTATGAAAAGTGAAGTTTACATGGGCAAATAAATTAATGGAAACGACGATAATGGGCTGCATCCCCCAAAGTTCAGGAAATCGAGAGCACAACCTTTGCCGAGGGAAAAACATGAGTATGGTCAACGGAGGAATGACATCTTGTGTTTTCAAATGGCAAATTGATGTTAAAGAATGTAAAAAAATCATTGCTTTTGAACCGGAAATGGAGGTTAATGAAAGAACCGAGGCGATTTTGTTTTTACGTGCTTCGGAGACTTCACCTTTGCAAAACACTAATGATGATTGAATAGAGAACTGGAGATAGATGACCTGACAAAAAGAACCGACAGAGTGAGAAGCAAAAGTGAGAGCGCCACCAATCACGCTCCTCTTTTAGTGCTCATGCACCGAAAATCACACCTAGCGATTGAGAGCTTCATGTCTCTACCCAGTTCAAATGCTCGAAACAGGACAAAACTGATTAAAAAATGTTGTCAAATCAAGAAAGCAGGAGAGAGAGAGAGAGAGAGGAACAAGAGCCCATCCAAGAACTGAACTTGAAGAAGCAGAAACTAGTTTCGCTTGAATTTTCAAATACCAACTTTGCCTCCTCAAAAGGCATGTAGAAAAAACAAGACAACACACGCATGCACTGTGGGAGGCAATGATTCTTGCTGGACTTCACGAAGGGGTCAAAGAGAAAAAGGAAAGAAAGAAAGAAAAGCCAGAGCGAACTCTGTCTTTCTGAGCCAAGCCTGTGACAATCTGATTGATGAAGAGTGAAAACGGTGAATGAGTATTTGGAGACTTACCACAAATGTGAGCGAAGCAAGGCCTTCACTCCTGATGAGCGAAGTCCTGGCATTGGGCATTTGGGCGTGAATCATACAAGATACGGACTGCCAAATGTTCAAGCTCAGCGAGTCGCCCACAAACATTATCTTCTTCCCCCTCCATCTACTCAAGAAATTCACCGCGCTGAACCTGTACGACGATAATCGCATTCACTTGTACACGACACCCACATTTATCGTCATGAATAATAAAGAGAAGGCACAAAGGGCACATTTTTCTGCACTACAAGGAACAAAGACACTACTTTATGCAGGAGAGAGAGGGGTTAAAATCATAAGCTCGGACCTTGGCAAGTTGCAAGAGAAGGGTTGCCATCTGTACTTGAGGTACTGTTTATCAGGCCTCCCGTACTTGATGCAGTCAAATTGTGGATCTATGAAGGGACAGCTCGAGGAGTCATAGAGAGGATATGAAGCATCATATACCCATTTTCCTCGGAAGAAATTGCAGCCACCGGCAAGTAATTTCCTGGCACTAAAGTTGGCGGTGACGAGACTCTGATCAGCGAGACTCGGGAAACTTTCAGCTTTTGTATGATATAGGAAAAAACAGAGGAAGATGGCTCTGAACAGCAAAGCCATCTTGGGTTTTTTGGAAAAAAAAAAAAAAAACTTGACCTGTTCAAAGCAAAATGACTAGGAGTGAGGAGAAAAGTTGGTCTGAGACAAAGTGCTTATATAAGGCATGCGTGTGTGAGGGGTGCCTTCACATGGTATGTGTCACAGAAGGACTAGTATTAGCAGTAATGTCTTATAAAGAGGAGGAGGTTTCCCATTTTCTTTTTGAAAGCTTTTGGCTGATTCCTTTCAACATAAGGCATGTGGGGTTGGATCCAATCCTTTGTTTTTAAGAAAAAAACTCGGGATTCACAATGGTCTTGATTCTAAAATAATGCAGACATATAGCCACCGGAAAGAGATGCAGGAATCAAATTTTGCTGAATATAAAGTCCTTTTACCCGGCTGATGCTTTAAATGTCAATCTTTCATTTTCTGTTTTGCTTTTTTATATTTTCCTGGGTGCTGAAGAACTTTGTGAAATGACATCAGATGATGCCAACAGAGTATTACATTTGCCCTTGTCCTCTGAATTTGGCAAATTCAATATAATGTCAGAGACGACTTCCCTTGTCCCAATTGAGACACCATCCGATGCCCTCTTTGCTTCCAGCTCTCTCTGATTTTTTAGCTGCCTCTGGTGGAACAAGAGGCTTTTTTCATTGTACAGTTCAGAAACATCAAAACGAAGAGTGGAGATTCATGATTGCGTCCCCTCTTCTTGTTGCAGCTTTGTGAAATTTACAGAGCCATATGTTAAAGCAGCTCCTTTTCTGCAAGCTGAAGCTAATCCTTCTGCACAGCACTTGATTGGGATTTTTGCTTCAGAGAATGGAAAAATGATTGGCTCTTGAGTTCTAGCAACTTTTGAATTAATTAATGGCTACTCTCAATGTGCCTGAAATTGATTTATTAGTTATCTCGCATTTTGGATAAGCTCGAGGCGTACATGGCACAACTCTTCTTTTTCAAGCGTGGCGCACTCCCGAAGTAGTAGAATTCTGACAGCCAATTAGGATGATTCTTAAACATTCCTGTTACTCAGAAAAAAGCTGACAAATTACCTGAACAAATGAGCCACAAGAAGAGAATGCCAGGAGATAAGATAATGCTGGCGATTTGCCTTAGTGTTTGAAAAGATATAATTAAATATCCTCTGCTACGGGTGGCTCTTGCAGTCAAGCTCCCTTCTATCTCTTTCAATCTTCGTGAGAACTCCATAGCCTATCAATATCAGATTAGTTATATGTGCTCGACTAGGAGGGGGAAGGAGAGGCGGCTAAAGCCACTTGGGGCCTCGAATGGCCAGTGGTGTCACTGCCACCAATCATGATGCTGCCAAATTCCACTGGCCTTCATGTCAAAAAGTACCCCCACATGTAATCATCCTTGATCATTGTCCCATTAATGAATACTCAACCCAATAAATGTTGCCATTCCCTGCAAATGAAGTCAAATACTACTGCTCCACTAAATTTACCATCTTCTTGCTCGATCTGTTCCACCGGGTCTTTCAATTTGTTCATTAGTTCTGGTTGCTGGCGAATTTGGTAACTGGTTCTTTCGTTTTGTTTTGGGATACAGAGAGGATACACAGCATAAAACTCTGTTACTGCCTGAAGTCAAGAAAAGCTGCAACTTTTGTTTATTTGATTCCCGGTCAACAAGTCCACTCATTACAATCGCAAATTCCGGAACAATCACCACCCCTCTTGTTTAAGCATATGTTGCGTGTTGTATGAGCGCGACAGCAGTTTGTCTGTATCAACAACTTCCAGCTCTTCACGATGCTCCTAAACTCCACACAGGCGTACAGACAAACAGAGGGCGGTTTCGTCTCGTCGGCGCTGTTCGATAATGATAAGGGATGGGGTCGTGAAAGACGAAGAGTCAAGTGAGTACACGTGGTGAAGACGGAGGTGGCATCAGTGCATCAATGCTCGGGCAGTGACCCCACCATAACGCCGTTCTCTGGTTGGATAGTTTGCTTGCACGACTTGGACTTGGAGAAGCAGGCTCGGTTCAAAAACTATCCAACAAGTCCCAAAGTCTTCACCGGGACAAAGACTTGGAAAAGGAGAACCATATGGGCTAAAAGTTCCTGTAGGGTAATTGAAATAGCTGTCGACCACTTGAGCCTGCAGCCCGGCTGCTTTCTTTTGTTTCTTTGTGCTTTCGAGAGTGAAAAAATCACTTTTCAATTGAATGATCTCGGCGATTATAACAAGAATCTCTTATTGAATAATTAATATGATATGAATCGAATAAAACGTCAAAATCATTAAAAAATTAGTATATGAACGATTATAACTAAGTAAAAATAATGCTACTCGATGCCGTATGCATGATAAACCCAAATTGATACAAGTGATTATATTTATTATTCATGAGGTTCGTTCGGTTAAGCAAACGGCACTAATTGAATTTTTCTTGTTCATGCTGGCTTTTCCCTCTTTCTCTTCCGAGTCCTTGATTAACATTTTCAAATGGTGCTTTGGCCGCAAAGTTACTATATAAATACAAGTGATGTATATCTCACTCTAATCTAAACATACAACATTTAGCCACAACACTTTTGCAGGCGGCTGTTAATCGCAAATGAAGTTTTCAGAACCTACAGGCTCTGCATCAAACATAAAAATCACATGAAGTCCAGACAACCGAGTGGAGAAATTATTGCCTCGAAGAATCAAAAAATGTAAAAGTACAGATCTGTCGGTCTAGCCCCTGAGTGAAGAAAACGAGGGTGATGGGTTGAAGGAAGCCCGCCACAAAATTTAAAAGTCAATGCGATTTGTCAGCTTCTCTGTGATTTTCAGATCCAAGTTATCTGTACTTATAGATTGGACCCAGACGATGGAACAAAAAGACGAATTCTGCTTTTAAAACGCTCGGCAATAGTACGATGCTGTTTATTATACACCAATGCCGGCTTGCGTGTGGTCTTAATGGAGGCCCAAAGTAGGCAAGAGAGGGTCGGGTGGGTGCCTCTTTTTGATTCCATATGCCTATGCCAATGGTCTCCTTCATATGCATCAATGTGATTTCCACCTTCATTTTCCTCTAATTCATGGGTAAGAAAAGAAAAGAAAAATCAAATCAATAGGGGAAAGTTTGGCCTGAGAAATGTCGATCACGCATCGATATGTATACGTTCACGACATCTGGTTTGAGAGGATAAAATGAACAGTCGAACAAGAGGTAATCATTTGATATTAGAATTTATTTTGACATATAAGATGTACAGTGTCAAGGCAATTTCTCCTCTGTCTCTCTCTCGCTTCTTTTTTTCAGTTGATACTATTAAAGCAATATGACCATATAATAGTGCTTCTTGTTATTCTTTCGGAACTACTACCTGGTTGCAATATAATAACTTAAAAGAACATGATAATTTTGCTGAATATTTATAAAGCCCGGCGCTTTATTTCAAAAGGGTTAACTCTTAAAATGATAAAACTTTAGTTAATATTGCTATCCTCACACAATTTCGAATATAGAACTCCTTTAAGTTGACACATTTTGTTGTTCAACATTTTTAACATTGGCTTCTATGAATTGAGGTATTGTTTATTTAGCAAGGTAAAATTTGACATCTTCAATTTATTGCACTTTAAATAGACGATAGATTTTTTTTTGGTCGAGAAATAAATAGACGGTAGATTAGTCAATTCAAAATGAATAGTTGAGATGTGTTTAATTTATTTTATTTTATTTTCTAGATTTTTCTTCTCTTTTGCTTCTCTGTATTCCCCTTTCTCCATTCTTCTTTTTGGCCTTCCCCTCAACTATTGCCCTTTTTCTATCACGTTGTCACTCTCACAAACATCTAGCTCACCATCTAGTCTCTCTCACACAATGACAATGGACTCACCGAAACAGGATAACCCTCACTAACCTCAATTCGAGGTCACCGAAGATTGTTTCCACTCTCGACTATCTTTCATGATAAAGTAAAATGACATTTTCAACGAGATCAAATCATCAATAATTTGATGGAGGACATTTAGAATGGCATTAATATCGATGCAAATTATGTGATTCTGATTGCTCAATCCACATATCATCAATGCAATTTACGTTTCATCACAATTATTTTCTAAACTTTTACCGAAGCTGAAGATATACTAAGTCATATACATTCATTGATCCTAGATCCCATCTCCTGTTCCTAACAAGGAGACAAATCTATTGGGAACCAAATGAAAGCATCGCGCACTCGTCAGTAATTAGTTTGGTAAGCAGGATTATTAGCTTGTAATCAGGACTGAACCAGGAAGTCAGATCAAGCGGTTTGTATTGAGACGGGTGGCCGACAGGACGTGGTTGATGTTGCTCCGCTGGGAGGTCCTCTCCATGTGCGGTCGGCTGCATCATATCCTCCTTCCCCTTCCTCTGGGGATCACCCCACAGTCTGACACTTCTTTAGCAGAATTGCTTTGATCTCTCTGAGACTCTGCGTAAAGATCTGTTAATGTTTCTTCTTCTCCTTTCATGGAACCCTCTTATTTTCCTTTTCTTTACAGAGTTACTACCGATGCCGCCTTAGGTCACATGATTCTTGCATTAAGACTGGTGGGGCGACCCCAGATCTTGACCCTTCGTGTGTAGCGCACACATATGACGCAAGTGTCCACAATACGGTGCTTACCTATAATGAGAAATGAATGCTTATCTCCGTTATTTCATGTCGGTTTGTGCGCAGGCCAGCTATGTCATTTGTCATGGAATCAACCACTTGCTTCTTTAGCATCCAAACAAACGTTCTTTTCGACGAGTTCGTTTAACTGATCTCGGAAGTTTCTCATTTTTGTGGAGAGATTGTTTTGTTTGATTCATCTAGTGGTCAAGTATATGCAGAGTAGGGTTTTCCTCCCGGCCACGAGGAAAAGAGGTCAGGCCCGGTCTAAACTTTGCCTCATCCGCACATGTGATGCGACCCACGGACACTGATGTGGCCTCAACATGATGCTTCAATAATTTACCTATCTATAGAGGGCCAGCTTCATCTTGCGACGACTCTATGTTAGGTAGAAAACTTTCCACGAAAAAATAATTAGGTGCAAATCGATTATACAGTCAATACGCCACATCGAGGCTAACATGGCATCTAGCAACTACCATTAGGAAAAGAAAGAGACAAAAGAGAAGGACAAGGGTTAGCGACATGCCCTCATGAAGCAAGCCTCCGTAACCACCAGTATATATCTGCACTGATCTTCTCTATGATTACTTGGCATCTCCTTCAAAACCCCACTTTCGAAAGGCAGTCGTTAACGCGATGGTAAACGTTGTGTAATGCATAATTAGTCGGTGATGAGTGAATGATTGCACTTCCTCTCTATTCACTACGACAATTCTGCCACCATACGGCTTTGCTTAGCAACAAAACAAAACCAACTCTATAACGGGTCACTATCGACCGTCTCAACTCGAGACTATGTGGACCATCCGTGCATGATGAATGTGGACCCGAAAGAAGAAATGAAAGTCTTTTCCCTATAAAGTTGCTTATCAAATAAGGAACCCCCTTTTTATATTATATTTTCTTAGCGTAATCACATTCAAATGAATCAATACATGTAGCTTTGTCCCCATTCCTAAAGTCTCAATCATATGCTTAGTGTGGCAGCCACTCGTGATGTGCGTAATTGGTTGTATCTTCCTAACTCCGTCGTTACGAAAGGAAAAAGCCACTTATGGGTTAGGCAGTCAAAATTGATTATGGATTAGCTGGGGAATTTTATAAATACGAGCTACACTGCAGCATGACGAATGAGGCTAGAACTACTGAAATTGAGCGGCCCTTAATCTTAAAAGTCCGGTGATCACACGTTTTTCGCGTCCGATATCGTTTTTAAAATAGCGTGCATGCCTGTTTGCTCTTGAACTTAGAGGACAATTAAACCTACATTTCGTGTAATGACATGGCGCACTTGAAATGCATTAAGTAAAGCATATAGTTATGGAGGCAATGTCTACAATAATTTACTTTTAGCGGTCAATTGGTCATCTTGTAGCTAGATAATCTAGCCAGATTCTATGTGGCTTGCGCTATATAAATTGGGGTGATGACCGTATTTGTGCAGGAGTCATGTCGATTGCGATTGCTAATTTTTAGGGTGAGTCACATTAATGACGCCAATTTGGTAGCTTATCTCATCGCTCTGAGTTTAAGAATGAATCCTTCAATACATGGCCTATACTTCATGGACCGTTGACTTCTGAGGCTTATCCTAACCCAAATATTAGGTGGTTTGGGATCACTAGTCAGCGTGGTCCTGGACCACTAAAAAAATGACATGTGGCGGTGGGGCCCACTCGAGAGAGAGTGGGCCCCACCCACCACATTTCCAATTTTTAGTGGTTCGGGACCACGCTGACCGGTGGTCCCGGACCACCTAATATCTACTTGAGTTTGTACTAAAGGTGGAGAATCTCCACTTGTCACTTGCACCAATCATGAACACCATTTAGTATAGCATTGTATTCGAGGTATTTAATTCAAGACGAAGAATGTAGTTAGATTCACTATTTAATTGACTCTAGCATCAAAGTCACGTGCAAGTCAAACTGTTATAATGAATACTCATGTATATTTTGTTGGATTATTGGGCTTATATGAAATAATTATGTGTTACGGACTATTATATGATTTTTTGCCCATGAAAGTGATCTAATAAGATAATTGGGTATTAATGTATCTAATAAGATGTGGCCTTTAATGTATAAGGAGTTTAGGATCATTTCTATTTTATGATGGGCTAAAATAGAAATACAGAAGTAGATAACTACGATGTTGTCTATCTAATACGGTTATGGTCCCCAGATCACGCAAATTACAGAACATGTTTGTTTTCTCTAATATCCCATCACTAGAGAAAGAGAGATTCCTGAGAAACTAAAGGACTCTCATAAGGGAGAACGTATAGATCGAGAAGGCCAAACCATGACTCCATAAGTCAATTCAAAGCTATGGATTCAGGCACGCTTCCGCTAATCAATTTATAATTCTTAATGGTTCAACATGCACGATCCGATTGAGTTATGATTTATGACTCAATTAAAGTTTTATTATGTTCTAACATATTTTTCTGTGTAAGGGCCTTTATTTAAAGTACGCATTCTTTCGTACCATGCATTCCCACTTCATGGGGAACTTGGACTTTGCCAAGAGACATAGACCTTGACGTTCACCGGGGGGCCGCCCCGTGTTGATTCACGATTCCCTGTCGCAAATAATATTTGATGATATAGTACTGGACATTCCAAGTTTCACAAACTAGTCTCTGCGAAGAGAGTGTTTACGTGCAGAGAGAGAGAGAGAGAGAGAGAGAGAGTAGTGGTACTGCGAAGAAACGATGGCCTTGGGCCATAAAACATAAAGCAGATGGGTTTGGGCCTAGGCCCATCATCACAACACCGCTTGGCCCTTAGAACACAAGGTGGGCCTTCTGGCCCAATGGTTATGTATAAATTTTAACCGTCTTAGAGCACAGGCCTATCTACAGAAGGGGAAAACCAGGAAAGCAGAGCACATGGACTTCGACTAGATACACAAGCACAATTCATCCAGCTTCACCAATCACTAATCTGAACAGTAGGATAAGATGAGCCCATCGCGATTCCGCATAAGCCTTCTCTGGAATCAATGTCTCTCTCCATTCTTATGTATCCTTCCGTCCCCCAACTCTCTCCCCCCATGAGTTCTTCACCGGCCAATGCTAAGTGCTGTCCGCAGTGGTACCATAGCCGACTGCCGTTAACTCCGTGATCTAAGTAGGTCTCGCAGTCTCCTGTAAAGACTCCGATGGAGTAGAACCGGAGAATTTCCCCCTTCTAGCATCAATGGACACTGACACCGGTTGATTTGCCACGGCCTTCAACATCGTGGTCTCGTTGTTGGCAGGCACGACTTTAAGCCTGTGATTTTAGCCTTAACAACAGGTCAGTTGATCTCAATTTAAAGCGTGACTAATACGCATCACTCATCTAGTCATCGTCGTTTCTTCCGCCTTTGTTCACAAAAGAGACAACGGCATGCCAAAATCTTGGCTAAGTAAACATATGTACCGGGGTGAGATCTAAATCCGGGGCTTTCTTAACAAGGATTACACGATTTAGAAAAATGGCATGATCATGTAGTTCTATTTTGCCTAGCCTGCTATACGTATATGTGATGATGGGGATTGATCTTGTTATACCACTAATTGATTGACTTCCATGAGGTTCCTCTACTTAGTAGATAGGTAAGAGACCGTATAGAATTGTGAGGCGGTGTGAACACTTGAATTTTCCTTACTCGTATCTAAGTAGATTCTCTTAATTATGAAAGATCACAAAGAGTCAAGTCAATCCAGTTTGATCGGGATTGACTCAGCGCATCAGGCCTGGTCGAAGCCGTCGAATAGAGTTTGACCCAATTCGACCTTAAATCCTTTTCTCTACTGCTGAAATTGATTATCATGCCACATGATACTGTGATCCAAATGCTCATCATTGTAAACTTGTCACTTGTCATCACATAAGACCTAAGAAGGAAAAAAAAAATCAGATGATTCATTTTCTGAGGTGAATGCGGGGCTCTCTTTCATTCTTGAAGGGTTCTTCCGGCAAAAGGGGCACGCACCTGATAAAAAGAAAGAAAAAGAAAGGGGGCAATTACAAGATTCCTTGTTTATTGAGGAAAGCACGGACGTAAAAGGAAGGAGTCCATGTAAAAACACTACTAATAGTAATCCTCAGACATTACTACAAATAGTAATTTTCCTGTCACGCATACCATGTGAAAAACACTGATATTAAGAGGAGTCCATCCGAAGATTTTGAGAAAAAAGGGAAACAAATCATTCAATTCATCAGACATTAATACTAATACTAATTCTCCTGTCACGCATACCATGTAAGAACACTAATAATGAAATGAGTTCCTTTAAAGATTTCAAAAAGAAAGGAAACAAATCATTACATTAGTAGTAATACAAATCCTCCCGTCAAACTTACCATGTAAAAACACCCCACAGACACACAGACACATGCCTTATATAAGCTCATGTTTGAGACCAAACTTTTCTCCACATTCCTAGACCATTTCCTTTGAACAGATCAAGTGTTGTTTTTCAACAAAAACCCATATGGCTTTCCTTTTCAGAGCCATTTTCCTCTGTCTTTTTATTTGCCATGCAAAAGCACAACATGTCCCGAGTTCCACTGACCACGGTCTCATCCCCAACTTCAGTACAAGAAAGTTACTTGCTGGAGGCTGCAATTTATTCGAAGGAAAATGGGTGCTTGATGCTTCGTACCCTCTCTATAACTCCTCAAGCTGTCCCTACATAACTCCACAAAATGACTGCATCAAGTTCGGGAGGCCTGATAGAGAGTATCTCAAGTACAGATGGCAGCCCTCCTCTTGTAACTTGCCAAGGTCCATACTTTAAATTTTAACCTCTCTCTCTCTCTCTCTCTATCTCTCTCTCTCTATTTCTCTCTCTAAAAGTGTGTCTTTCGTTCCTTATAGTGCATAAAAATTTGTCCTTTGAGCCTTTCTCTGTATTACTTATGAAAATGATTGGAGGTGTGATTGTAAATGTAAATGCGACGATTGTTGTGCAGGTTCAATGCTGTGGATCTCTTGAACCGATGGAGGGGAAAGAAGATTATTTTTGTGGGTGACTCGCTGAGCGTGAACATTTGGGAGTCTCTGTCTTGCTTGATTCATGCCCAGATCCCCGATGCCAAGGCTACACTCACCAAGAGAGGAAACCTTTCTACGCTCACGATTGCGGTATGTCCCCAAGGAGACACCACCATTTCCCTTAAAAAGGGCAAAGATATAATTTACCTTACCTTATTAATCAGCAGATCGCATCATGTATGGAAATATATTTAAAATTGCAACTTGCGCGCAGGACTATGATGTGGACATATCTATGCACTGGGCGCAATTCCTTGTGGATCTCGTGCAAGAGCCAGCGGGACGGGTCCTGAAGCTCGACTCGATCAACAATGGCAATTTGTGGCGAGGGATGGACGTGTTGGTCTTCAAGTCCTGGCACTGGTGGCCCTACCATGGAAGCGGTCAAGTGTGAGATTCACCTTGTTTTGATTCGAATTCTTTGACAAAAGACCCCTTCTCACAATCACACTATTTCTGAGTTTTTCCATATTCAGATTCGCTATTTCTGCAATGCAAAAGGGCAAATTTATTAATGCCTGCATGATCCGAATAAATTGTTACAAATCGAGCTGATATTTTTTTCCATTTTCTGGTGATAGGAGTGACCGATGCGATCGCGGTTTCTATTACTATGCATCATTAAACAGTTTTTACGTCAGTGTGATCTTGAAGTACACGGTAGGTTATTGTATATTTACACAGTGCATATGACAAAACTTTGGTACATGACGATGCAGTTGGGATTATATTGAAGAAGGCGGTAAGTTGTTCAAAGACATGAACCGACTGGAGGCGTATCAGAAAGGACTAACCACTTGGGCTCAATGGGTGGACCGTAATGTCGATCCTTCAAAGACAAAGGTCTTCTACCAAGGAATTTCCCCTGACCACTATAAGTAAGAGCATTACCATCTTCCTTTGTTATGTCCGAATTGGTGTTATATCTTCGAGTTGGTTCTTGCCTAGTGCAACATTTTGTCCATCGACACAAATTCAACGCTAGTCTCCTCATTTTCCTTCCGTCTTCTTTCTGTGCTGTTAGGGGAAAGGACTGGAATGAACCGTCACAGACTTGCGCCGGCCAAACGCAACCGTATTTTGGTGCAACGTACCCCGCGGAGCTTCCGGAGTCTTGGTCCATCGTGAACAAAGTCTTGAGCGGGATCAAGAAGCCAGTCATTTTGCTCGACATCACGGCCCTCTCCCAGTATCGAAAGGATGGGCACCCATCGAACTATAGTGGAGCGGGCCAGGGCGTGGATTGCACCCACTGGTGCCTCCCAGGGTTGCCCGACATCTGGAACGAGCTCTTGTATGCGGTTCTGTCTAGCTGAAGCTGTATTATGCGGTTAAGAAAAATGTCCTAACTTGATCTTAGCGTCGTGATTGATGAACTTGTAAGTTCCAATAACAAAAGGGTTCCGACATCAAGCGATGCCATAGTTTGTGCTATGACGCCATGGGGATGAAGAGGAAGATTAATCGAAATTCAAGGCTAATATGCTATCCCAACACATGCTTTTTTTCCCTTGGCCGTTCACGCAATTGCTTGTTAGTCTCCGAATATTGTCAGTTTTCATCTTCAGATTCAAAATAGTTGCTTACTCTTTTGATCTTATCAGATCAATATTATAATTTTACTCTTCAAATATTACCACTCTAGAGTTAGAAGAAAACTTTGAGAGGACATAGTAGAATATTGCAAAATTTACTCTCCTCTCGACTTTGTCTCTTATGAAAACGTTTACTTGCTTCCTTTACGATGTTTAGGGCAATATAGACACTATGGCTGGTAAAGCATATTGCAGACTATTGAGGAATATTACAGCACTGCCAATAGCTAAAGAGACTCGATAGAGACCCAATAATACAGCAAAGCAACAGAGCTTTCAACTTTAATTTTGTTAAATTAAACGCATGAACTCTAAGGAGAATTACGAAAAAAGTTGTAAACATATTGCAAATTTGTTAACTCAGTTCTAAACCTTTTTTTTGTGAATTAAGTTTTGTAATTGTATCAATTCAGTCAATCCGGTTAATTTTTGCTTTGTTGGCGATGACGTGGATGTCAGCCGTCCTATACATGACGTCACCAGCACTAACGTGGATAATTTTTTATAAATTTTTTGAGTTTTTTTTTTCCTTTTCTTGTTGTTTCCTTTTCTTCTTTCCTTCATCCCTTTCTTCTTCTGGCCAACAACTGGCTAGAGGTGAGGTCGGCCTCGCCCAAGCTGTCAATGGGTGAGCTCGAGCCTTGCCATGGTTAAGTGAGGCTCGGCCTCTATAGCCTCACCTATGGTCGGTCACCAATCGATGACTTGTTGCAGAAAGAAGGAAAAGAAGAAGAAAATAAAAATAAAACATAGAAAAACTATTAAAATATTATTAAAACTTTAGCGCCCATGGCCTCACATAGGGTGGTTAGCGTCCAAATTATCGTCGGTAGGTCAAAATTAGCCAGATAGACTGAATTGACATAATTGCAAAATGTTTAGGACTGAAATGAGACAATTACAATAAGTTTAAGAAATTTTTTTTGTAATTATTCCTAAACTCTAAAAGATTCATTCACTTATTGATGGATTCATGATTCCGGCCTGGATTAGATTCTTCACTAGAATTAAAGTTGGCTGACACATATCTCAGGACAAGATTCTCTAAATTACCTAGGGTCTAGAAAACATATGTTGGTTCCAGCTAATTATGCATGATATGTGCAGAAATAATCCCATAATTCTTTTTTCCCTTTTGATAGATGTTGGCCCGTAAAAACTTCGAAATAATTTGGTTCTCTTCTTGGGATTCTCCAAGAATTTCTCTGAAACCGCGTCTAAAAGATTTATCCTGCTAACCCTGTGGTGTGAAGTCTCCATTTGCTGTTGAAGAAAATGATGCTGTGAACTATATGGTTTGGTGCTTTGCATGTCAGTTCAGTGAAGAGTAGGTCCTGGCAATAAGGTAAGGGTCAAACCCTTTTAAGAACTTCTGCACGATGCTTAAGACTAAGTATATTGTTGCTGGAAGTAAAAACTTTCATTAAGAAGGGCAGTAATGATTCAGAAACAATGGCCGTGATGACGTGTCTGAGCTCATCACATGTGTCGCAACCCCATAGCTCTAAGACAAAAATTCCCTCTCCCTCCATCTTCGCACGCGCGTCCATCTTCCAAATCTCTCTCGCCGCCTTCTGCTTCTCACAGACAATCACCATCCAGAACCGAAACAAAGATCAAACCCAAAACAGGGCTCACTACTAAAACCAAATGGCCTCTGAACAAGTCCACCGAAGAGACAACATCAACTACGACTCCGTCGCCAAGAAGGCCAAGGACCCAGCCATCACCATCGCCAGTGGCAAGGACGCTCCAAGCGAAACCACCATCACCAAAACAGAGCACGCCAGGCCTTCCTAGATGGCGGAGACCAAGAGAGGTGGTCGTGGTGACAAGGTAGGGAAAGTGAAGGAGCAGTTTGGTTCAGGACACGAGTGGGACAACCCAGTGCAAGGAGGTCCTCGGGAAGGGATCCAAGACGATCCAGTGCAAGCGCGACGAGGGATGGGTCCTCGTGAGGGTCTACTTCAAGCGCGATGACAATGTTTACCTATGGGAGTACGAGCGCCGGCTGCTCTGCATCAAGGAGATCCTCCGCACCATGGATCATCATGATCTCGAGGTCCTCGAGTGGGGGAGGTCGAGGTTGATCGTCCTGACAATACGGGTGAATGGGGGCATGGAAAGGGTGGCGTTAGGGTTTTGTGGCGACGAATATGGTCACGAGAGAGGAAACTGAGGGGAGAGAGAGAGATAGGGAGGAACGATACTAAGCTCTGTCGTTTCACATTTATTTTACGAAAAGTAAACTGATCAAAGAAAATATTTTTTATATAAAAAATACACATTCAAAAGTGGAATGAATATTTTCCGTGTTTTAGAAAGTTGATAAAAATTTTCATCATTTTACTTTACCATTAGACCAAACACATTTTCCTTTCATCTTTCATCTTTTTTATTTTTTAAAATTTGAGTTTATAATTTTTTAATTTCTTCCTTTTTATTTTTTCTCTTCTTTGGCTAGTCTCAGGCACAGTGGCAATCAGTGAAGCTTGAGCCTTGCCATAGGCTGTCGAGGATTGAGCTTGCCCAGGGGTTGGGCGAGGCTTGTGGCTAGTCATCCGTCTCGTCATTGTTGTCAGCCACCGATCGTGGAAGGAGAAAAGAAATAAAAATAATGAAAATTTTCCCAGAAAAAGATTTTATATACTATACAATGGAAAATATTTTCTAATTCATTTTTAGTTTCAGACAAATACAGAAAAAATATTGTCATTTTTCTGAAAAATATTTTTCAGAAATGTTATATTTTTACAAAATGAACGGAGCCTAAAAGATGAAAAAGACAAAAAGGATGACTTGTTTGTTTTGCTGGGCTAAATGCATCGGCTATGGGTTATAGGCGAACCCATCATGAAATTTTTAGGCTTTCATTTGTTTTTCTTAACCCCTTTAGGCCCATTTTATGAAGAACTGAGTTGCTCATATAGACTTGGGTCTCCTAAAATTGAGTTACAAAATGGTACATGACCCATTTTGTCAACTTTATCAGTACTTGGCAGAGAAGAGCAAGGAGGGACATGAGACCGGGAAGGAAATGGTTGCAAAGGCCAAGGACTACACGGTGGAGGTAGGGCAAAAGGGTGCCGCTGTTATCGCCGCAGAGCCCATGGTGGCTGAAAAGGGTGCCGCGGTGGCAGTCGGTGGTAGAGCCAAGGATGCGACAGCTGCAAAAACGGAGCAAACAGAGCGAGAACGCTAGGTATATGAGATGATAGGTATACGGGTGTGGTATGATAAATGAGATGCCTCTTTCTTCAAGAACACACTATTTCTTCCCTTCAATTAAATCGCATTAGACTTCGGGTTCTACTGGATTGCTGTTTTCGCTTCATCAAGCCGCAGTTAATGTAGATAGATTCTATAAGTCTGAGTCCGACCTAAGTAATTGACAATTATTTTCAACAGGTGATAGCGAACTTTAATTATTATTCATGTTTTTACATGAGTTCATACACTTTTGGATTTGTAGAAGCGTGGTCTAAATCGCTGAAACCTGGCTTTCAAAAGGAAAATCAAGATCTTGCTGCAATAATGCACGTTTAATCTGCAAGACATGATGAACATTCTCAGCGAGATGTGCCTCTTCCATTCTACTTAGATATATTTGTTAAACTTACTTACTGAGGTCAGTGTCCTGACTGTGATCTCATTATGAATGAACTGTGATTTGCGGAGAGCACGCGAGCGAGCACAGAGGAAGCACGATGGATGAGATCATACCCAAGGGCGAGGAGACGCTAATGTTGTCGCCTTAACTCATGCCCAAGATTAATAAAAAAGTTGACATCGTCACTTTAGCATGAACTAAGGTGAAGAAACTTTATTTTATTTGTGTAGGTTCAAAATTTTCCCTACTCAACAGCACAAAGTTGGAATTTTTTCATTTGGGTCTAAACCTCAAGCGACATAACTATGACTTTGAGTGTGTTGGGTGCGGCTTTCCAAGCAGTTTTGGGCCTTCAATCTTCAAAGGCCCATGAGCCTAAGATTGGTGTTTGGTATCACAATCTTAATGGTTTGGAATTAGTCATCTTATAATATGAACTAATACAACACACAAAAGAATTTGTCGTGACAAACTCGACGATTTATTGGCTTTGTTTTATCTAAGGCCTGTGGCAAAAAATTTCTGTCGCTTTAGGGTGTTTTCCTAGTAGTGATTAGAAATTTACCAGCGTTTTCAGGAACCTACCAACTATCAAAGATTATCAATATTTACATGAGCTAGACTCGAAGATGGATAAGATATAGGCGTGACCTCTTCATCTAAACGACCTTGTCAATCGGATGTCTATGAGCAGGACAGGGCGCCCCTATTAAGGTGTCCACTAACTTGCACAATTTTTTCAAAATGAAAGTTCACGCTAAAACGCAGACCATATCGATTCATTCATTTAGGACTTCACGAACATGTAAACGAGTAAATAATTGAAATCATGATCTACGTACACACTCACAAACCGGATGCACATGAAATCTTCTGCTTTGGCACAACATAGCTTTGATTATAACTTGTGACAAGGACAAGAGTCGTATTAAATACAGCCAAGTGGAGCCAACTTGATCGAGTAACGTCCCCTGGGAGCATATTCACAATAGTTTCTTAATCCGTTAGATAATTTATCTACTCCTTATGTTTTGGCGTCTTATTATGTAAAAATGTAGGCATGCAAGAGCTCGTTCCACACATTCGGCAGTCCGGGAAGGCACCAAAGTGGAAGCAATCTGTGCAGGCGATGGGGTTTGCCGATTTGATATCTTAGCGAGGTTTTTGGTTTGCTCTATGCCATAAAAGAGGCCTCATCGTTCACGTGCTGAAGCAGCTCTCGGAGCACCCGCGAGGACGCGCACTCGTTCATGTACAGAGGATTCTCCGGAGAAGCCTGCCGATCGCCTTCTGGAGCACATGCATCATCTCACCATTCGACCCTGATGGAATTTGATTTGTTTGCCAGTATGTGCAGATGTGTGGGGGAAAGGAATGGTAAAGAATCAGCAAGGAGATATGCATGAGAGGGCTGTTATGACATGGGAGCAGAAGAAGACAAAAAGGAGGAAAGGCATTTATTTGATAGTGAATAGTACAAAGGAAAGAGAGAGAGGGATAGAGAGCGGGACTTTGCTTTTTTTGCTCGTTTCTCCTACAGCAGTGCGGTCTCCTCGCGCCAATTTTTAGGCTTACTTCTACCTGCACAGTTCAACCATGTGCCCATTAGAGCTTCGATGTGGACAATTTCCTTCATTACTCAGTTCAACCACTTCCCACGCGATTTGTTGGCCCATTTTTTTTAAGATCCCACGGAAGTCTGGCATGTAGCAGGTGCGACGAGACACATATAAGACACCATTAGGAAAAAACAAGATAGGGATTTGAAGGAAAAGCATGAGTGTTTTGGCGAAATGATGCAGCAAAGGATCATGAAACGATCGAAGACCGTCGAAAGGCATGGGGCAAGCTAAATGAAAAACTTTAAAGTATGTTTGAGATATTATGAAACAAATCTGAAATATCACAAAAACGAGTCGAAGGAAAGTATTGGAAATTGTGATCCATTTTCCAATACTTATGTTAGGGCTAAAGTATTGCAACAAGTCTCTTATGGCTATGAGTATTGCAACAACAAACATATGAATATAACAAGAGGGTACTTACTACGTCAATAGGCGTTGGACTTTTATTAAATGTCGAATGACATTGACCCGAAGCTTTAAAGTTGGCCAAATGTGATGCTTCCACTATAAAAAAAATAAAATTGAAAGGCATCATCTGACTTGCACATTGTGTTGTTAACTTGCCTGTCAATTTTCATTTTGGTCTCTCTCCGTGTTGCAACTAGAAACTAAGTCGTCCCTACATATCATTAGTTCTTTCTACACAATCACCGCGGAGTTGGCAATATGCTTAGTCGAAGGCCCATGTTAAGCCAACTTTAGGAATTAGTGACGGTATCAAATGTTAAGCAAAAGTTTGATACGTAAGGAAGAATTAGTTCTTTATACCCATTTTAACGATTTAGCAAATATAGAGAACAACTGAAAGGTTCCCTCTCTCTCCCTCCATAAAGTAGCAACTAGAAGCTTGGAGGTCAAATTGCAAACTTTAAAACTTTCAAGATGCATGAAATGCAGATATTGAGGAAAAATTACTATATTGGTTAGTGATTAAGCTCAACATGTATATACTTACTAAATTGATCTTGGTGCTTTCCTCCACTAAAGGCAGGAATCGTAGACAAGGATGTCCTCGATCGTCAGGCAATGCTTTCCAATGGCCGGAACTCGAACGATCCGGTCGTCTATTTAATGGTTCCCCAAATCGTCACAACTGGATAATTTCACCAGCAATGGTACCAAACAGAATTTGATTATCACATTATTATCCTAATCAACGCCATCCAAAAGTTAAACGCATACGTCACTTCAATGCACCCAAAAAGATCACCCAGTTCGCCAACTTCACCATTTCACATGCTCTTGTTTACCATCTTTACCTGTGATACATATTTGGTTCGATTTTGTCAATAAATGCTGTCGACATACTCGATCAACGGCTACTTAGGTTTTCCAATTTTGTTTTCTGGTAGCATGCTAAAAAAAGGATTCGATTTGAACAACGGAAAGTGTTTGATGTGCATAGAAAAGCATCCCTAATCTTCTGAGTCCTTACTTAAGTGTCCAAACAATATTTGTTAACAAGACCCATTTGGTATCAATGACTTCTTCCGCTAAATATCAATTGAAAACATGGCTTGATGCCCAAAACTTGACGTTCCTCGTCAGGAAATTGAGATGTTAGAATAATTAGTTAACAATGCATGGCCGTCCATGAACCAAAACTTCAAAATGCATGCCTTTCTAGAGAATTTTCGTTGAATATATCTTAATGTAGTTAAATCGTCGTAATGCTAAATATGATTCTTGCAATTTATATGTCGCTTTATTCGTTGTTACCTACATTTGATAGGTGCATGGGTCAAGCCCCCTTCATTTTGCTAGGTGATCTTCTAGGACGCGACCGACGGGATCGCCTTGAAGAAGCTTCCCGCCCAGGTCATTAGAAGCTGCCACTCTCGCACTGAACAGTCGGGAGGGGTTGGACTCGTCGCGAGTCTTCTCCATTTCCCAGTAACACTGCAACTTCGGAGCAGGTGATGACTCACTTTTCTGTGATGCATGTGTTGCACTCTCCTCCTGAGCTGCCACATCTAATTCAATGTCGAATCTCGCTCTCCATATGCTTCGTTTCGTCTGGTGGCATTCGTCTGATTAGGCGGTCTTTTGTCAACTCGAGATTCGTCCCTCTCTTTGTCTCGTTCCCAATGTCCCGTGCAATTTTAGGGAGTCCAGTGTCCTGGATTGGACAGTGAAAGGGTTTTTCCATCTCTTGGGGATGCTTCCTCTGGAATATCGGAAAACTACACGACAAACATTTTCCTTGAGGGTCATCAACTGTTAACTGTAGACAACTTTTCTCACGGGTCCTAGCTGATAGATGATGAAACAGAGGAATCGACATTCACCTCATTTTGCTTAGCTCTTTTTTTCGAAAAGAAAGAGATAAATACCAAACGGGATTTCAAATGCAGAATGCCATCCCGACTGTATTTCGAAACCCTGATGATTCTCTCCCAGCAGAACTTGTTTGATATTGCCAGCAGAATCAACTTACTCATTACGGGTGCGATGGCATTTAGAAAATAGAGTGTCAACCTTCCTTCCCTTTCTCTTTGGTGGGCACACTGGTTTACCTTAGCGTCAAAACTCCAATCCGCTTTTGCTTATTCTTGCTCATTCTCAAATCGGAAGCCAGCTCCACTACCGTCCTTTGACAGGAGCCCCTCGGGCTCAGTGGCCAACTTGACCTTTTAGACTCTTGAATAGCAAGTCGTCTCAGCGATCGATCTCTTGTGGGTTTGAGCAGCATATCGGGTTGATTTGGGTTATCTTAGAACAAATTTCTTCATATAAAAGCTTCCTCTTTATAATAGTTAGGCGGATCACTCAGGAGCTGCTGTTTGTTCAGGATGAGAATGGAGTTGCCCTTCGCAAAAGTGCTATTTCCTCTTTCTTTGGGAATAATAGTTATATTTTGGAATAAATGCTGCAATATACGTGATCCCATTTGACGTCTGATGAAGCACGCACTCTTACATCAGAGGGAGCAAGTGGTGTCTTTCATTGACCTTAACTTGGAACTATGGGTTAGGTGAGTTGTCTTAGTAGGTTGGAGACCACTACTTTACTTGTCTAATTTCTATTTGGAGGCTACTGTTGATGGAGCAACTAGGAGTTCCAAGACTGTTGGATGAAAGGTCAAGGGGGTTTGGGAAGTAGTAAAGCTTTTAAGGACATTACAAACAAATCATCCCTTCATCCTGAACCGCCAATCAAGAAATATGATCCACAGAAGGAAGAATTTAATGTACACGATCACCAAAAATGCATTTGAGGCACCACAGCGGCCTCCAACAATTTTGACTTGAACTTGGCTCTTCCTGGTCATGGTAGTTTAGTTTATTTCAACAAGGATGTGTACTCCAGATTGTAAGTTGCCGTCCCTGCTGATATGTTATGTTGTATAGCGCTGAGCAGGCTAAGGTCCTCTTGGATCTAGGTATATTTGTTGTTTACGCTTACCAGTCAATATACTGGATGCTGGATAGGGCTCTTGGTACAGCGCTTCTTGTAATCCCTCGGGAATGTAGTGCAGGAATTCTTCTGGCTAAGTTAATGATCACCTAGAAGTTTATATAATCAGATCAGATAGGTTTATGGTATGCTGTGCAATGGGGAAAAAACTCGTTCCAACCCTAGCCAGCCCTAGTTTTTGATAATTTTCAATTCAGGTCATATGGGTTTCCCATCGGTTCCAATCAAAGAGAAACGCGTTTGTTATGGTTTGGGTTGGTTAGCAAGAAACCCAACCCATCTCATCCCACTCCTAGGCCCAAGGGCTCAGCCCGGATCCCTTTTTTGAATAAAAATATATACAAATTTAAAAATAAATTCAGAAAATAAAAAAAAAAGAAATGAAAATAATTTAGTTAAAGGGCTTGACTAAGTTGTCAGATTTTACCATTAGATTTAGCTTAGTTTCTTTTTAACTAGCATAGATATAGTGTGTTAATTTTGTGTAATCATAGTGTACACTTGTATCATCATCTTGTAAACAGGGCTTGACACTTAAATTAACCTTATTGGCTTCCGTGCTCACTCCGCAGATAGTTGCTTTCGGATTAATATTGTGCTTAGAGATGGCAGTTAGCTCGACCGATATCAACAGCAGATGGAGAATTTGCACTATAGCCTTTCTTGGAATTGTCTTGTTAGCTCTGTTCAAGCAGGTCCGCGACCCCGCAGATTTCTGGACTCCACAGAGCTTGGAGGTACCGGTTGCATCCTCGCCAGCCAAGGAAAGCAAAGAGCCAGAAAACAAGAAGCCAAACAGATGCAACATATTTGATGGGAAATGGATTTACGATCCAAAAGCAAGCCCTATCTATAATGGAGCTCAATGTCCCTTTCTGAGCGACCAGGTGAGTTGCCAAAGGAACGGGAGACCCGACTCTCAGTATGAGAGATGGAGTTGGGAGGGGAACCAATGTTCTATTCCAAGGTAAGCTGAGACATCTTTTAAGTTCCCTTGCATGACATAAAATTGTAGCACATGTAGCAAAGTGGTTTGAATTCAGCTTGTACAGGTGATGAACTTAACCAACGACCGTGCAATTTTCATATCTACTGCCACACAAGCCTTAAGTACCTTTTGAATTTTGACTAGGAGAGAATATTAGAATACTTTGTGCAATGACCTCTCAGTGAAAGAGTCAAGATGTTCCTTGTCAGGTTCAATGGAACAGACATGCTGGAGAGTCTACGAGGGAAGAGAGTGATCATGGTTGGGGACTCACTTAACAGGAACCAGTGGGAATCACTTGCTTGTCTTCTTTACTCGTCCATTGCCCCATCTGATGCCCATGTTGAGGTCAGCAATGGCATATACAAAGTCTTTTGAGCAAAGGTCAGCAGAATAGTTGATCTACACTCACCATGAATATCATGCTAATAGTACTCCATCAATGTTATGAGTCTTTCGAGAATTATTTTATGATTGTTAGTGACGCAAAGCAACGGGTAATGTTGCAGAACTACAATTGCTGTGTCGAATTCTATTGGAGCCCATTTCTAGTGCAACTAGAGGTGGACCGAGCAAATGGTACCAGCACTCTCAACCCTGACAAGATCTGCACCTCAGCAAAGAAATGGAAAGGTGCCAATATCATGATCTTCAACACCGGTCATTGGTGGAAGCGACGGGGGAAGTTCAACAAGTACGAAACGAACTTTATTCTGTCTTCAGTTTCATCTTAACTATTTAATATAACAAAAGAAACCGGTTCAATGCACAAGTAGAATCACTTTCATATTATAAGGCCTTTAAACAAGACCCTGAACCATATGTTGGTACCAACAGTCATCCGGAGAAGTCAACTAATCACATTTGACTGCCTATTGTTACTTAAGAGCTTGGACATAAGCCTGAAGTACTATTTTGCAGTTGGAATTTTGTCCAGTACAAGCACAAGCTATTTCAGAACATGGACACAGAGCTAGCATTCGAGATAGCCATGAAGACTTGGGCTCGTTGGATTGATAATAATGTCAAAGCAACAGAAACAAAAGTCTATTTTCGGAGTATTTCGCCAGAACACCAAGGGAAGCAATGGTGTCGCAACGAGACCCAGCCTATCATGGATAATTCGTACCGACAAACATTTCCACACACCATAAGAGAAATCATAGAGAGAACCATCAAAAGGAGGAGAATTCCGGTAACGTACCTGAACATCACAAAACTGTCAGAGTATAGGAGAGATGCTCATCCGACAGTGTACACAAGCAGGAGAGGGAAGTTACTGACAGCAGAAGAGAAAAGGCATCCGGAAGTTCACGCTGATTGCAGCCACTGGTGTCTCCCTGGCCTGCCTGATACATGGAACCGGCTTCTGTATGCGTCCCTGGTTTTAGACAGCACCAGAGGCTGCTCTAGTTCTTCTGTGTGTGTCCCATTTTGAATTGTATACGTCAAGTAATCTCAAAGCAGATTCAAAAGGAGATTGACCAAATCCTCCAACAGGTTCTAACTTCTAATTGCTGCAACCTTGACCCTCAATGAATTCTAGAGTCTCACATTCTTTATTAAGTTAAAGCCACTGACTCGCGAATTATTTAAGCTGGACCAGAAGATTATTAGAACTTGGTCTGATGTTGTATCGAGTTCGGGGCGATGCTTACGTTGGTTAATAGTCTCGCTTGAGCTCGAAGTACTGACACGAAAAAGCTCCCAAACCCAGCCACTATTCAGCAATCGTGGGCTTGTATGGTTTCACTTCTAGCTTAAATTTGATATACTGTAAAAAGGTTACGTGTGACACGTTGACAATCGATAGACATTAAAGTTTCAAGAATTTCGATTTAAAGTAAAATGGATAAGGATAGATCCCAAATTTTCTTATCCATTTGAATAAGACATAAATTAAGTCGTGTGTAGTATTTCACGTTTCGAAGTCGAGGTCGAGATTGAATCTAACATTGGAGCCTACATCAAGAATTCCATTCTGATCTCGATTGAATTTCATTCCGTCTAGCCATGTGGCTCGCAATGAGTGGATCATCTCATTGATGAGATGGAAAGACTAATCTCACGTAACATTTTCTCCCTAATACCACCCACTCAATGATCAACAGCTTCATTTCACTAGAAGCGCGAGTGCAACAACTTCAAATACATTTGTAACAAATCATATTTTTTTTGTCAATTGAGAATCTAATCTTTGGTATGGTTTTCGAGGGTCCATCCAATGAACAAAAAATTTATAACTTTCATAAGTACAAAGCTTTTTAGTGCAATTATTTTCTGCCAAGTGCAACAATTGTTTGACTAAGATATCATTTTATGTTTAATCTTGGACTAATGGCCACCATCTAAGATTGGTAGTCAATTCCTCATGATTTTTCTCTTTCTTGAGTATTTACCATCTTAAATTGGCTATGTGATTTCAATATTGATAAAAGGAAGTGAACTAATTGGGTCACTCCATATTTCAAGGGAATTAGAATTCCGGGGAGGGAAATATTGGGAATGTCTCTGAAAATTCAGATCGAATATTGCATATTTCCTCAATTTATCCGACAACACTATTTTGTGATACATACTATCGTGCATGATGAAGTATTCATCGAATCTCAAAACATAAAGATAGACAGTTGGGACAGCACAACGTCGTGATGAAGGTGGTGGGGGCATGGTTCCGTATGCAGTTCACGGTTCTTCTCTATGCCTGGCACGTGGCGCATCTTCTATAACAATTTTTAAATTGTCCTATTTATGTTATAAATACAAATTTTTTTATAAAATGTGAGTTTATTTATTTATTTCTAGTATGTGAATTTTTTAAGTTTGACAATGTCATATCATTTTTTTTGTCAATTTTGGACCAATATTCACAATCTAAACTTTTCCATACAATTAAGAATGCCTGATGATCATGGCATACATCGTCAGTGTTGATTCTGTTCATTGTTAATTTGAGATTGCAACTTTTCATTTTTTTCACTAACCCTCATGATATTAGCGATACTTCTGGACTTCCTCTGCCAGTTCAAATTCCCTTATTTCCGATCACTCAAGTTAAAATACTACATCACGGCATTGCATGCATCCGATTATTAGTCTTGCATTCAATTAATCGAATGTATGGAGTCCAATTCTACTGCAAAAACTTTGTACCTTGATTTGGATGGTGTTATTTCAAAAAAAAAATTTGTGATAGGCACTATGGTATACGGTTGCTAACATATTCCAAGTTCCCTATCTGGGATTTTTAGCCTAGCAAAACATTTCGTATGCGGAAAATTATGTAGTATTGTTTTCTATCTCCTGCACAACACCCACTGCTCAATGATCATCACTTTCCCTAGCTCATGAAATCTGTTTAGAACGATTGTAATTTCAAATAAAGTGAATAATCTACAGTCTAGTCACATCTTTATCATAAATTACCTGTTGAAGCTGAATGACGATAAACATATGAGAAATTGGATAAAGATAGATTTTCAAACAACTGTTATCAAATCGTTATAGTTGTAAGACTTCAAGCAAGACGCAGGTCTCACATTAATTAATGGCGCGGCGCTCACCTGGTGGTGTCAGATGGATAAGTTCCTTGTTTTTTTTTTGGTCTATTCTCTCTTGCTCTTTCGAAACCTTTTAGTCTATTTCTTTGCAGAGCGCGAGAATTGAACTCCACATTTGTAATACTAGCATCTTCATCTCCAAGTCCTTTATCACTGAGTAGCATGCTACTGGCGTTAGCTGGATAAGTTCAAAAAAGGAGAAAAGATAGGCCGGTAAAAGAATTAAGGATCGAGTGCGTAGGCATTGTGTTTGCGACCCTTGGCTGTCTATGCTCGGTGTAATTTTTCTTGAGCATATGTAGAATTTTGAAATTTCACACAAGTTTTCACAACTTGCCCGGGCATTGCCCAAATTGTTTCCAAGTCCACTACAGACAAGATAAATAAGTTAATCGTTTAAGTCTTGAATACCCATTGAGATAAGTGATAAGATAAAGAGATTCCATACAAATCAATTCAATTCTAGAAGTGAGATACATATGAGTTGATCATATATTGTACTTTAGCAAGTTACTCATTCAGATAATAATCAGGTTAAAACTTCTCTTAATCACGGTCATCTTAAGAAAAACTACTCGATATGATTCATGTACTCTTATCTATCATTCACAATTCGTATCTATCGATAAGGACCATCCATGAATTTTAGTAACATAAAAGGCACTTTTGGCCATCTTGTCGTGGGAATGGAAGCCACAACTAGTCTTTGGCTGTTTTGAAAGCGACCATGTTCGAGGATCAAGAGGGATAAGCAAGCGAAAACCTGCCTTGAAACAACAGAGACTTCCGTTGCGATTAGCAAAGACGTAACACCATTGCCTGCGTCGATATCGACAACCGGCCCATCGGCCTCTGTTAAGTAACAGGTTTGCTCGACTAATGCTCCTTCTCATCTACTCGTGACTGTCGTCCTCTGCCTTTGTACACAAAAGGGACAATGACATGTTCCTTGGCTGACCGAGCATGTGTAGTTCTTGCCGGGGCAAGATCTAAATCCAGGGCTCTCTTAACAAGGATTACACGGTTGAGATCATCACATAGTTCTATTTTGCCTAGCTCACTCTGTGTATTTGTGTTGGGATTGGATCTGTGGCACCACTAATTGATTGACCAACATCGGGTTCTTTTACTACTTTCATTCTGTGGTAGCATGTGGATAATCTTGTTACCTCATAGTTGATAGGTATTTCGTGGGACCGTATGGAATCGTGAGGAGGCAATTCGAGCTCGATAGTCTAACTACATGTGGAATTGTCAACTCAGGCGTAGAGGATACTTGCATGCTATTGAAGCCAAATCTGTAGGTTGATGTTTTCTTGAGAACTAAAAATGGATAAGGTCAAATCAGATACCATCTTTTCAGTTAGTAGTTGTGCTGCAACAAGTGAAGAATGGTGTGACATGGGTCTCGTGTCATTCACTTTTCGGCTAAAGAGCCAGTTGAGTATGGTCAAGAGTTGGCAAGAAATGGGTTTCGTATTCCATGGAGAGTTGAAAAGGAGGCCTTCAAAATGGTTTCGTTGCATCTACCACCCAACTAACGCAAATACTATTTATTCATATATGTGTGTGTGTGTGTGTGTGCAAACCAGATTCTCCCTGCTACTTCTTCTATACATAAACAACATCTGCAAACAGTCTTATACTGGTGCAATTGGCACCTGAATCATTGTCTTGTAAACCAAGCTTGATACTTGAATTAACTCTAGTGGCTTCTGTGCTCACTCTGCAGATTGTTGCTTTCCCGTTAATATTGTGCTCAGAGATGGATTTTGGCTCAACCAATATCAATAGCAGATGGAGAATTTGCAGTCTAGCTAGCTTTCTCGGAGTGGTCATGTTAGTTCTTCTCCTCAAGCAGGGCCGCAACTCTGTCGATATCTCGAGCCCACCAAGCTTGGCAGTGTCTGTCGCATCCTCGATAGACCTTTTTCCATCCTCTACCAATCAATCGTCTGATTTGCCCCGCCTCGAGGAAAGCAGAGAACTGGAACACGAGGAGCAGAAAGGATGTGATATATTTGATGGAAAATGGATTTACGACCCGAAGGCGAGCCCTCTTTATCACGGATCTCAGTGTCCCTTTCTAAGCAACCAGGTGAGTTGCCAAAGGAACGGTAGACCTGACTCTTATTACGAGAGATGGAGTTGGGAAGGGAACCGATGTGCTATTCCTAGGTAATCCCAGACATCTGTTAAGTTCTTTCGCATGACATAAAAATGTAGCATATGAAGCAAAGTAGTTTGAATTCAGCTTGTCTGACAGACAAATTTAACAAATGACAGCGCTCTTTTCATGTCGACTACCATACAAGACTGAAGTACCTTTGAATTTTGACTAGGGAGGGTATGCTAAGCATATTTTGTGCAATGACCTCTCTCATTGAAAGAGTGGAGATGTTCTTTTTCAGGTTCAATGGAACAGACATGCTAGAGAGTCTAAGAGGGAGGAGAGTGATCATAGTTGGAGACTCACTAAACAGGAACCAGTGGGAATCACTTGCTTGTCTTCTTTACTCATCCATTGCCCCATCAGATGCCCATGTTGAGGTCAGCAATGGCATGTACAAAGTCTTTCGCTCAAAGGTTAGTGGAAATACTTCACTTATACACGCCGTGAATATCTTGAAAATATTCTCCTGTGTCAATGCTTTGAGTCAATCGCGAACTATTTTACGGTCGTCAGTGACACAAAGCAATCGGTAATGTTGCAGAGCTACAATTGCTCGGTTGAATTCTATTGGAGTCCCTTTCTAGTTCAACTAGAGGTGGACCGTGCAAATGGAACCAGCATTCTCAATCTTGACAAGATCTGCGCCTCAGCAAAGAAGTGGAAAGGGGCCAATATCATGATCTTCAACACTGGTCATTGGTGGAAACACCATGGGAAGTTCAACACGTATGATTCGAACCCAATACCGTTTTCAGTTTTAACTGTTTCATATGACGAAAGAAATCAGTTCAATGCACAAGTTGAATCACTTTCATATTATAAGGCCTTTAAACAAGACCTTGAACCATATGTTAATACCAATAGTCATCTCGAGGACTACAGTTGACCGCCTGTAATTACTAATGAGCTTAAACATAAGCCTGAATTACTATTTCGCAGTTGGGACTTTGTCCAGTACAAGCAGGAGCTAATTCGGAACATGGAGACAGAGCTAGCATTTGAGATAGCCATGATGACTTGGGCGGGTTGGATTGATAAGAACGTCAACGCAACAGAAACAAAAGTCTATTTTCGGAGTATATCGCCAGAGCACCAAGGGAAGTATTGGTGTCACAACGAAACCCAACCTATCAATGATAATTCGTACCGGCAAACATTTCCACAAACCATAATAGATATTGCAGAGAGAACGATCGAGAGAACGAGGATTCCGGTAACATACCTGAACATCACAAAGCTGTCAGAGTACAGGAGAGATGCTCATCCAACAGTGTACACAAGCAGGGGAGGGAAGTTATTGACGGCGCAAGAGAAAAGATATCCAGAAGTTCACGCTGATTGCAGCCATTGGTGTCTCCCGGGACTGCCTGATACGTGGAACCGGCTATTGTATGCGTCCTTGGTTCTAGACAGCACCAGAGGCAGCTCTAGTTCTTTACATTTGGCAGTCTGACTAATTTGGATGAACCGCTATTTTTTTTCTAATTCTATTTTGTTCAAATAACGGTAGAGGCATTAGAAAGAATTGACGACATTCATTAGAAATACCAAGAATAGTCACAAAAAGGGAATGTAACATCTGAGGGATTGAGGTATATTACTCTGTACCCAACATAGTAACACAGAATTTACTCTTGCTTTCTCATCAGCCAGTATAGACGATATAGCAGCAGACACAAGCTGTAATTTAGACAATCACTTCTTGATGGGTTGCAGATTCTTCCAATGTATTTTGCGGAGGAAGTGAAACAAATACTCTTGCGAGCATTATCTGCATGACGAGGTAACACCGCACTAAAGGAACACTAGATTTGCCCACCACAAGTATTACATGGAGTTTTCTCCTCCATTCACCACTCTATCTTCATATGCCAAGCTCAAACACAAGACCACCAACAACGTATTCTACAAGAGGAGCATCTTCGACTTAAATTCTCAGGACTACCATTCAAGGAGAGACAAAAGGAAACTAAAATTTACATAAATGAAACAACTATGAAGAGAAAATGAATGGGATCAATTGGGTCACCTCCATATAGCTCGTCTGCATAAACAATGCCTTACCCTGCATGATAGAGACTTATACAATAACAAGTTGATTATCCTCTTTATGATAACACGTAGAGCAACTTTAAATTTTGTAGCAGGAGAAGATTTAGCCTGCCAATATAGACATCAGAGATTTTTAGATCGCCTTCACAAGAACGGAGGCCGCACAAGCTATAGATATCTAATATGTACAGGATTATGAACATGCTTAAAGCAGCTCCCACTCAGGTTCCAAACGATCACGAGCTTGTGTTTTCTCCTCCTCTAAATTGTGAGTTGGCCGAGACCTTCTTCTGCAATTTTTACTGGGTTCTGCACCACCTCCATGCTGTAAAGCAAGTTGCTCGTACTCAAGGATCCTTGATGACTTCTTCTTTGAAGAAAAGGCATCTCGAACTTTTTTCTGATGGAAATGTCCATAAAGGAAGATTGAAGCACCAAGGGAGATAAGTTGAACAAGATTACACACGGAAGGGAGAGAATACCTTATAAGATCGCTGTTTGCCTTCCCTCTGAGCTACAAAATGAATGTCATCATTATTCACAACGATGCAAGATTCCTCAAGTTTTGCCTCATTGAGTTGATCAAAGATTGCAGCATCTCGTTTAGGGTCAAAATCACTGATGGTTGTATTCATATTCGAGCCATTTGAACATCCTACAATATTTGGTTGCTGTAATTCTTATGCTTCAAAACAGAGTTAAGCACCATTTAAAGTAGTCACGCAGAAAATGCACATCAGGACTGCCCTATTTTTGAGAAGGCAAATCTAGATTAAAGGAAATTGTGTACTTTTTTAAGTCCAAATCATCTACTCTAAGGAAAAAAACTGCTGTATGGAACACAGGTGGCAGTGACATATATCCCACACAGATGCCCGCACACACACAAACACATGCGCATGCCTAGTCACATTCTCACAGCATCCTTCGAATTACTACCAAGAGTTTATGACCCCAAACATGTGTGTTTGTGTGTGTTGAGTGCACGCAGACGCAAACAAAGGGACTTTTTTGATTGGATAGGAATGAAGGAAAACGCAGTGTCTTCCCTAGAAAGGACTCTAAGAAAAATGCCACCAGTCTTGTTTCTTGCTACTGCGCTCATATAACTTTTCTCTTATTATCTTTCTTGCCAATTCAAGATCAATTTAAGGGGAAAATTGTCTAGCTGAAACATCAGTGTGACTTCATTACAACAATAAAATGGCTAGAATTTCCAATATTAGTCGTAGGAGAAAGAATAAGAGACTGACAATCTGCAAAGAACACTCTGAAGAACCATTAAATGAGCTTATGACACCAAATGCAAAAAGGGTGGATCTGGTTTAGTGGAGATGCTTAGATTGGTTTCTTTAGAACCCAGTCAACATAACAAACTATGGGTTGACACTAAACACGGCATCTTTTTCCAAAAAATTCTTGCCAATCATTGATATTGGTAACTTATAAGTCCTGAATGCAGCTAAACTCATTAACTAATACCTGGAAGAGGGAACACGTATTTTCTGTAGATATCTTCACTCATGGTAGAGGAATTCACAGAATCTGCCTCGGCATCTGACAAACAGACTGAAGCATAAATTTACAGTGCAGAGAGGTGAGTCTAATGTCTGATACCAATAATTCTTTGGATTGAAGTGGAAAAGAAAAGAAAAATTACCATATGACTCGACCAATGGAACACCAGAAGACGAGGGAGTTTTAATCTCTCTTTCAGAGGTCGCCACAGATTGATCTGATATATGTTTGTTTAATGGTGGGCCATTACCCAAAGATTCTGGTGCACACCTACTTCTTTCAGTGTCATTGATACGATTTTTCACGGTGCCATCCTTGTTAATTCCAACGGAAATGGAGCTTGCAATTATGGTTTGATGATGAGCCGATTCATCATTTTCGGTCAAGAAACCTATAAACTCTGGCTCACCTTGAGCAATAACCTTTGAAGTATCAGCAGATGGCATACTGTCTACACCAGATTTCTCATTGACAGCGACAGCTGAATCGGGCATAGATTTATCATCTGTACTTCCTGCATGTAGGTCAGGAGAAGCTTTCTGCAGGGCAGAGACCTGAAGAGGTCTTTGACAAGTATTATCTGCACAAGAAATTCCCCGGAAACACGGTGCATGTAGGACATCTTTCTTCACATCACCAAGTAATTTTGAATCCTCACTCAATTGACAGATAGCCCTTGCCGGTTCTCTTTTCCGACACACCTTTGCCTTCTTGCATACCTTGACATCATTGCATTTTACTACAGAAAATTCAGGGGCTGTGACTTTATCAGGGTCAATGCATGACGGAGGAAGCACATCTTCCATGACTTCCGAGTAGAACTTTTTAACACTGGTACCAACAGTCTGGACTTGATTCTCAACAAATTTAACCGTGTCCTGTTCACAGAAAATATCAACTGGACATATAACACATGCAAATGGAATTCATTGACAGATTTAGGATCAGAAAGTGAAACAAAAAAAGTTCATTCAACCATTGAAGATTCAGACAGATATCAGGTACAACAATAAACCTGACAATGAGAACAGCTAAAAATGGTTTTTTCAACAGCAGAAAGAAGAAAGTTGCGGTGGCATGCAGTGTGCAGTGCAGAAAGACAGAATGTTGATCACAGTGATAGATATCTGAATTAATAAGGAGAGATTGGAGAAGTGGATCGAGCAACTGCCCTCCTCTTCACAGTCCCTCGACAGTTCATGATGGTCATGGCTAGGTCAATAGATAAACAAGCACACCTTCGCGCAAGAATTAATATGTACCTGGTACATGATCTCTTCCACCTCCAAGCACATAGCTTCAAACTTCTGATATATGTTTCCAACCCATGTTATACCTTTTACATCCATAGTTCAGTTGCAAGAGATTTGGCCTGACGTTCTTATAAGTTGAGGCAGTTATAATTCCTGCAGGATATCTGCATGAAATTTGTCAACAAAAGAGAAAATTCAGAAATGCTTAAATGAAAAATCAAATGCAACATAGACCCAATTTGATAACCATGACATCCAAATTAAGGACCTAAAGGCATCAAAGAGAGCAACTAAGGGCTGATACCATGAAGATATATGCATATTGAGACAAAGGAATCATGAACACGAGCAATGTACCGAACTAGAAACTAGCTATTTATTGCCACATATTTAGTGAACCAATCATCCTGAGAGAACAGCTTAAATGAAAAATATCAAAATCTCATCCAGAGTTTTAAAATATGAAATCGGAAACCTTTAACCAAGCATGCGGATACCACAAGATGTTATAAATACTAACATTTACCACACAAGATATAATGAATGACACCATCTCAGATGTCACCCCTAAGATGCTTCATAGTCCATGAAAACCCAGAACTCTGTGCAGACTCACATTAACCATAGCTGCAATATGATTTTTGCACGCCATCCCTTAGACCGTCTACTTCTATTGAGAAGAATCAGGATAAAAGCATTATAGTTAAAACATCTCAAATATATATGAAGTGTCAATTTTATCAAAAACCACAGTTCTGGAAGCTGCAAAAATTCTCTTTTATCAAGCAGACATTTAAGCAAATTAGATTATCCATCACGTCATGGACTACAATAAGGTTGAAAAATGCGGATAGAAGGCCTGTTCTTATTTTAAATTCTGTGTAAAGATTCAGCACAGTGAACAAAGAGGATCTGAGAATCCCATTCTCATCATCCATATGAACGTGTGATTAACAAGCATACCATGAAGGCATATCTCTAAATGGCTTAATAATAAGGTTAGACAGAAACCACGCTTCTGGAGTTCCATATCAAAGATATAACTTTGGTGGAGCAACCTCACTTTTGACAGCTGTAATTCTTTAATCTCAAATAAGTTATTGTTCGAATGACAGTACCTAGGTGTACATATGAAACTCGCATTCTTTAAAAGAAAATTACAGTTTGAAGCTTCGGATGAGGAATTAATGTCCAAGCAGTATAGCAGCTTCTGACTAGAAAAATCGGACGAGAATTCGCTGTTATAGGATGCATAGAAGTTTCTGAACAGTCCCGACTTCTGTTGGTTCACATAAGTGGCCAATTACAATTGCTTGCCAAATCAACACAGCGTCAAATCAATATTGCAAAGAGCTGGCTAATACTTCAAATGGGGATGCCAGAATAGTTAGCCACCAAATTACACAACATATTCATCTATCCTTTATTGCTATAAACTTGAAATTTCAGCAGTCCAAAGCTAGGGCAGCTCCTTACTAATCATTAACAAATCACGATAAGCGTTAAACAACAATTCAAGAAAGGAGGGATATGAAAACAATTGCTCCATGGAGTATATTACCCGCAGCAACAAAGCACTATAGATGATGATCAGAATTATCAGACAGCCTAATCGGTCTTGACTTCTCGTGTAATGCGAAAAAGTAAGTATTACATCTCATATTGGAAAAAACTACCGGAAACCTCCATGCCCAGAGGAAAAGCAATTAATTTTTCAAGGGCGTCAAAACCAAGTTCCACATAAAATCACCCAGCTAAGTGCAACCAAGACGTATCAGTAAAAGCTCCAAACAAGCAAAAGCAGGTAAGCCCCTGCGCAACATGTTCTTCGACCACCAGACTTCAATTCAATCATCAGGTTCCCAGCATGATCGTCCACACGAAGATGAAAGAAATATGCATATGCCCAGCGAGTCGCGATCAAAATTCGAATGATCAAGATTGAAGACTTACGTGCCGCGCGAGACGAAAGAGAACCCAGAAGCGAGAAGCCCCAGGAATTTGGTATTCCGCTGCAAAAACCCAACTTGAATTTTTGCTTTAATAGCACACAAGCATTCAACCCAAAGTCCGAACGAAGGGAAAACGCCGAGATGAGGAGAGAGAGAGAGAGAGAGAGAGGGAGGGAGGCGTGCGGACACCGTTCCTTAGGTTTATTTGGGGGGTACTACTGACACGTGGCATCATCGTGTTATAAAACATTGGTCATTCACTTTGGCTTGTTCTCCCTTTCTTATTCTTCTTAATCAAGATTTTTCATATTATTATTTTTTTGGTAATCAAGAACTCCACCACAGATAGGGATGAGCATGATGGACCGCCCAACCCGAAAATCATATGGACTGGACCAGACTAAACGGGCCAAGTTGGTCCAGATCTTCAGACTTGTGGTCCTGTCCACGATTCCAAAAAATGAAATCGGTTCCTGGTGATTCGGTTGGGCTGAACCGGACCACTTGAAATCCACCTGGTAGCTTTTTTATCCAAAATTAAAATCGATTAGTTTTGGAAACCGTCGGGAGCTTCGGAAGATTGTTTTTTCTAATATTGCCATTTGCAAAAGCAAGGGCAAACTAGAGCCAGTACCAATTGGATACTTGCGATATAAAGGCAACGATAACAATCATTCTGTATATATCAATACGGACATGGTAATCTCTAACGATGTGTGTGCAGATTATAACTTCACAACAAAATTATTAAGAAAATATGTTCGCGATTAAATATTTTATACGAAAGTGAATCACTATGATGTGTTAGGAAATGTATCAAGCAACTAATCCAATTAGTTCAATAGAACCAATTTACACATAAGAAACTCAAGTAGCTGGAGCATGAGCTCGGCTCAAAATCGGACAAGTCGATCTCGAAGAACACCAAGCTAAGATCAAGTAACGAACCCCAGATAACTTAGCTTTGCTCCTGCTTACTTAGTCTTTGAGTTCATATATGTAGCACAGCAACTTGCTATAGATCAAGATCCATAATTTTCTTGGTAATCGAAATCAGTTAAGCAACGCATAAAATTGTGAGATGTACTCAAAGCCAATTATCTACAGCTCTAGCTTTTTTTTCCCTTCTCTGTTCCCTAATTGCATGAGCTGAAAGCCTTTTATAAGCAAGGGAACTTGTTCAATCTCCTCAGATTGGGGCGTAAATGTACAGCCTTCTCGTATACTACGGGAATTACCGTTACGTATTATATTCGAGTTTTCTCAAATACGAAACGAATAGTGGTAAAACGGTACACCTCAACCTCGGAAAAATTGGAGGGGGGTCGCAGTCCTATCGATGGTAACATTTCCCCCATGGTCCACTACCTTGGAGGTGTCAATAAGATCAGTGAATTGAGATTGAAGACCTGACATTTGCTATCGAAGCGCACCGAAGTAAGTATACCAAATCCCTCAAGGTCAACGTCAAATCGAGAGCACCGCCATAAGAAATGCCCTTTGATCAAGCAAGTTGCTTAAATTCAATACTAATAAAAATAATAATAATAATAATAATAATAATAATAATAATAATAGTAGAGGAGGGAAGATTGTCTTCGAAAGTCAGAGAACAGAACAGATATTCCTTCCTAAAGAGAATATGTGATGTATCGGCAGGAATAGATGTAGTGGATGCACTCTACGTCAAGTAAGACGTCCTTTGCTGGGATGAAGAGAACGATGGGAACAGATAACTTGTGAAAGCTTCTCAAGTCCCTCGTGCGTAGGGAGACGGTAGAGACATGAAGGTGGCTTCATATGCGAATGGCTTCCTTTGCGCTTCTAATAAGAACAAGGGGAAGGCGACGCGCGTCTAGAGTGGTGCAGATCAACTCCCCAGAATGCTACTGCTTTAAGAACTCATCACGCATGAGTACACAACATAAAAACAGGCACCCACAGAGAGAGAGAGAGAGAGAGAGAGAGAGAGAGAGAGAGAGAGAGAGAGATGTGGTAATAAAAGCACTTCTGAGAACCTTTACTATTTTTACCAAATGAATGAAATTGCAGTAAAGGCCACATAAATTTAAAGATTGCAAACCTTGGTCAACTCATATGAAGAAAAAGGAATAAGATGTTTGGTTGATTCAAGTGTACATCACCCTGTGGCACGGTAATCTCATGCACTAGGATACCCCTATACATTGCCATCTCAATCCCTTTTCACCCTGCTGTTTGAAAATCTCCAAAATCGTCATCCGGCAGTTCTTGCGCGCTCTGTTCATCATTAGAATTCGATTGCCCTAACTCTTCTTTATTTGCGCTGAGAGCCTTATGTTCAGGGAATTGCCGAGGAGAGGAATGCAGAGGCACATCAGCTGTAGACTCGTGAATAGAAGTAGCAGGTGAAAGAGGCGCTGGTGGAGGTGGGGGTGGTCTGAGGCATACCACAGGCTCTTCCTTACTGGCCTTCTCCTCCAAAGACAAATTGTTCAGACTTTGCTCCAAATGTTTTGACTTGAAACTACCGCTGCTTTTCTGTCAAGATTAAAGGGCAAATGCTATCAAGTGATGAATGAGCACCGATCGATTCACTTTAATTTTTGGATCAATAGATAGATGCTAGATAACTTACGTTCTTTAATTGGAGTTTAATAGTTTCCCCTTCTTTCAGACTGTAATCAACTGAAGAGTTGTGCTGATAATGCTGTTCCATCTCTTCTGCAGTCTTCTTTTTGTCCAAATATCTTGACAAATCAGCATAAACATATTCGTAAGATTCGGCTGATAGATTTCACCATTTTAGACAAATCATCCTTCCAAAATCTCACAGAAAAGACAACATATGACGGTAAGGATTTGCAATTCAAAATTCTGTAAAGAGAGTTGAGAACAGTAAAGTACTTCATGTGGTCATGCAAAGCCGCTTGGAAATCGTAAGCCTCCGTTCTTTCTCGAAATCCAATGCCAATGAAAGCATGCCGCATACGACCACCTGCATAGCTTTAAGTTGATCAGCATCATACTTTGTCTAAGGGGTGAAAAGTTGTGAACAGACACTCCTTCAGTCTGCTTGCAATGTCTATAAAAAAAGGCAGCCTTGTCTTGCCTCAGAGTTGCTCCTCAAGGAACTTGGAACTTGAGTACTGTCACTAGCATTAACAAACCTTCGCACTCTTTTCAGAAGAATAAATAGAGCTGTATGTTTATAGACAAATGGCAAACTCACCGATATTTTCTTCTATACGAAGAACAAAATATCTGCAAAGCAAGAATGTTCAAATAAATCCCATGAAACCTAGACATTGAGAAGAAAAGGAACCTTAATGAAATATCAGCAAAACAAAAAGGATTTGGCATCATCTGTTCTGGAGCATGTCTTGTAACAATACATCTCACGTCCAAGTATAGTCAAATTTGTTTAGCAGAAAGAGTATTCAACCTGCTGCTATCAATTACAGGTTCCACTGGATGTGGCTCTCCATTTCTCAAGAATGCCTGAGCGTATAAGTCACCTATTTTAAATAGATGAACCAAAATTTTTTAAAAAAAGAAAAACCAATATAAGACATGAAGGGACATATCTATTAGCAACTTGACACTAAAGCTAACCAGTAGTCTTGTCTTCCAGTCTAATAATGCATTCTTCTCCCTTGCTGATTACTTTCAATGCTCCCTCCCAAGCCCACTTGTTCACATTCCATTCATCAGCCCTAGATAAATTTCAGCAGAATGCTTAATCATTCTGGACGTGTGGGAAGGGAAAACATAAAGGAAACAACAATGCCAATGAGTCCAAAAACACCAACCATCTTCTATGGAAATGAGCATCAACCTTATATTGTAAAAAACAACACATTCTAATATCACGAACTACCAATAATTGTCATTCTTGCATTCGTGCATATATATGTTCTTATTTCTGGAAAAATCTCAAAAACCACACCACATTTTTTCTGCATTGGACAAGTTGTGATTAAACTTTTCTACTTCCAATGCTTTGCAGCAGCCATTGTGCTTTTGTAACCAAATATGGTTTATTTACTATAGTTAAAAAAACTCATGATATTATAAGTTATAAGTCCAAAAAACATTTGCTCTAGTGTCCTTCCATAACTTATATCTAATAAAAAGTTACATGGGTGCAGTGAACTTTAACACTAAGTCGGTAGGGATTCTGCATCCCCCATCTTTGAGATAGTTGCAACTTGCAGAGATAGCCTTTGATAGATTTTTGCATTGCTTCACCGGTTCAACTGACAAGTTGACTGAACTAATCCTGATTACACGACTGCAGGCTTACTATCTACTTTTCCCTGTGCTGCAAAATAGAAACTGCAGCAGTAATTTTTCCTTGATTGGTCAAGATTTAGCACCTGTAAGAAGCTGCACTTTTCCTTGGCGGTATCTGCAAGAATTACACATAAATTTAGCACTGCATGCATGGAAAAAGCCCTTTTACAATATCGACAACTCCAAAATAACTTGAGAGCACAAAAGTCATCAAAAAAATGCTCTGCTATCATTTGAAACTGAAATCCCGGTGACTTTCATTCTCTAGAAAGTGATCCTGTGTTTTGCCATTGTCTGTACCACAGTTTTCATCTTCCCCAATAAAATCAAACCTCTATGCAATAAAGCCTCATATATCTTCCCAACATCCAGCGTAATTTTCCGTACAGAAGATTAGAACAAAGAGATAGTGTCAGTTTTAGAAATAAATAAAAAAAAGACCCCCTCGTGTTTTAAGTCGATGCGAGGCTGATTAGCATGGAATTAGCTCTTGCTTGTTCAGGGAAATTTGAGATCATTACAATTTTCGAAGTGGGGTTCTTGGACAACGCGGCGGTTTTTCTGCTAATTCTAATGTTTTGCAACACTGATCCTATCATGAGCATAACAACAATACATATTCCAAATAGCGAACTCATCAATAATATCTAGATACTGATCTTCTAAGTTCAAAGTCAATATCAATCACACCATTAGCGTATCGTGCTGCAATTCACGCCAAGATCGAATCGAATCACGCAGGAGCGAGAATCTACGATGAGAGTTCAAAAAATCGGCACGCAACCCAGCAACCCAATTACAGAATCTGCTAGACTAAACGGGGAAAGCAATGCCCTTTCCCGAAGATCGACAACAACATACCAAATAGACGTAACACTCGGAGACTTGGAACAGGACCAGCTCGACCGGTTCTGCTTCGTCGGTGTCCTCCGAGCTCTGCTGATCCTTTGATCTCGACTCCTGCTTTTCCATAGAAACAGAGAGAGAGAGAGAGATTGATGCTCCGATCAGAAGATGAAGTACTCTCCTGCGGGGGAAGGCAAACTTTCAGTCGAAGCTGGTTTCCAGAAGAAAACGCAAATGCTCCAGAATTTGGTAGGGGATTGGTAAACGGCTCTGGTACTGTTTTCTTTTTAGGGGTTCTTCTTTTGATTAACGATCGTGGGATAAATAATCGTTTTTATTTTTTTCATTTTTGTGAAGGAATTAGAATTGCAAAAGGAAATCAAAATAATATCACATGACTGATGGAATCAAGCCTTTGATCCTAAATACTTAAGAAGGTGCAATAATGTCCAATGAATGGTGGATTAAGCCTCTTGATCCGTGATTTGGGTCGAGATTAAAGAACAAAACTCATGTATGAGTTCAAAGCAATGGGTAAAGTCTCTCGTATTGGCAATCTTGATTTTCATTTTTCGTAGTTCATTTTAAAATCTATCTTCAGAAGGTCTAAAAGTTATAATCTCGGTTTTGTTCGGGATTATTTGGGATTAAACGAAAGTAGAAAGGTGTGTTTTTTTCATCAAAAATTGAAATTGTTATATTAAGTTTGAGGATTTTACGAAAGTGCAATAAGTTTACTTACATATCAACAATAAATTTTTCAAGTATTTTGGATAAATTTTCATCGTCATACATGAATAAAAAAGATATGGCTAATTAGGGATTTTGAAAAGGATATTCGATCGGAGGGCGTTTTGGAAATTTGCCTAAAATCTATCTAAGTACGCCAAATGTGATTGAGAAGGCTCAAAGAAAGAACACGAACCGAAGGTGAAGCAATGCCGGCGTCTATGGATTCTCCATCTCCATAAGTCTCACGTCGATCGATGGATTAGCTTTGCATTGACAAAATGAGTTAAACTTATGCGGATTTTTCGTGGCCGCATGTCTTGATCATTATAAGCCCCATCATCGGGCAGTATGCACAATGGCTTGTTGTTCGAATGTGAATTGGGGAGATGTAGAAATTTAGTACTACATCAACAGATCTTAAATTGACACAATTAAAAGATTTATGATTTTGAATTGACAAATCATCAAAATATTTAGGATCTAATAAGTTTAGGACTTTTTGAATAATTATTCTCTCGAACATCATTACTCAAAATTTCCACTTTCGACCACGATGCGCCAAGGGTTTCGGTGAAGAAAGTCATTTTACGAATGACTATAAGCAAGAACCAACTAAAACGCGGCAAAATAATAAGTTTTCTATTTATTCATCTAAGCAGATGTGTTTCCATCGCTAAGTTTAATTCATGTTACACTTTCAATCTGTCATTGATTGTAGAGCTTCTATTGGAATTTGAACTTCAATCGAGAATATATGTATTTTTTGAAATATCTAGCCTGAATTGTAAGAGATGAATAACTTGTGACTTTTGAAGTTATGCTCTTAAAACACACCTTCCAAAGTCAACTTTCAACGTTTCAACAAGACACTGCGAGCGAGGAATAGCTTCATTATCAAATTCCCCCAGGATCAATGAAATCTAAAGCATATCAAAACACTCGCCTTTGATTCTGTTAGGTACTTTAAACACTCACAACCGTGTTGTTGGCTTAATTTGTTTTAGTTATACTTCAATATGTCATAGGTAATGAAACTTTTCTTGAACTTTTAGCTTAAATTAGGACTTCTTTGCTGTAATGTTTAGTTTGCATTTCATGATATTTTTTTTAAAATTTTCTTGGTGTGCTCACCGGTTCCTCAAAAGATTCAACCTGTAACTGGTGTAGTATAAAGCTAAGACACCCCTTCTTGAGATTTTACACTTCAACGAGACACTAGAAAGCAATGAACAGAAAACAGCAACATTATGATAACACCAAAATGCTCTTTAAAACCATAAAAAGGAAATCAAATTTGGCACCTTTGATTCTTTTTATTCTTCACTCTTAAGTAAATATCGCTTAGGCAAAGGAACTGCAGGAGGAAAAAAAACAATAGGAGGCTCCTACATGTCTAGGCCATAAACATTGACTTCCGGATCACTGACAGTTGATTCATTGGCCAGCAGCAAATGCCTCAAGAGGGAAGCTCTTGGTGATCCCGGCGAGGCTCTTGAAGTGGATCTTCTCGACCAGCGAGTCGGCAGTGATTTCCGACACAGGCGGCCACAGCATGAGCTCCTTGGCCTTCACTCCCTTGAGCTTCTTGATCTTGCCCTTCTCGATGTAGCCCTTGACCTCGGTGTCGTAGCTCACAAGCTTGCTTATCATCTTGAACTGATGCTCAACCTTCTTTTGCTGGACAATCCACATGTACCCAGTGCTCTCCACAAACCCAACCTCCACCACGTTGGCCAGTGGGAGGAGTCCCTGAGGGAGTTCAAATTTCTGCAGGAGAGACATTGCCATTTTGAGCCCCTCCTCGTGGCCCTTCTTCACGATGGCTCCTTCCTTCTCTGCCATTGCTCAACAATTCCCTTCTATTTGGTTGTTTCTTATCTGAGAGCGCAAGATCAGGAGCTAAAGATAATTTCTTGATGGGATGAACTGAGACAACATGGATGGAAAATTTATACTCATTAGTTTGATGAGGTAAGGCATGGATGAGACAAGATTGGCATAGGAAACCAAGGTGAAGGGTCCATAGTAATCCTCGCTTGTTTAGTTTTGGATCTTCTGCACTTTCCCTCTTTGTTTTTAAGCTTTTGTCTTCATAGATACTCATCATATCAGACATGGTAGTGAAATTCGCCGCCCTTCTAAAACAAGACAATGAGATTTTCTGGACTAGATGGAGCTTTGTAAGTCATACTAGTTTCATTATTTGATGTATATGCTAGCTAGCATATGTAATGCTTGACAAATTTATGGTGTGCTGTACCATCCAGAACGGGCATATTTCTGAATTGTCCTAAATGTTTGTTTGTGGATCTCTTTTAACCTCCCAATTATAACTTAAAGCTGTAATTGGCATTCCGGAGCAAAAGTAATACGGTGCAAAGCATTTTGCTAAGCCAAAAACTTCTGGTACAATAACATGTTATGAATCATGATCTAGTTCCCATCAGTTCTGCTCTAACATTGCCCGGAGAAAAATAAACCGGAGAATGTTAAGTAATAACAAGCTTAGAAGACATAACTCGAAGTTATAAAAATTATCCACTAAACTTGTATTGCATGGAAGTATTTTAGCAATATAAACTTTTTTTTATAAAAGGGCAATAAGAAACAAGTTGTCCTATATTAAGTTAATTATGAAAATGTGTTAGTAATATGAGTTGGGTGGGACAGGAGTCAAGTCGAATATGGGTAAAAAAATTTGCATTACGAATCCACCCATCTGATATGCCTAATCTACCTGTAGTTAACTAGTTTTGCCTTCAAAAAATGTACAGGAAATCACTTATCTATATAACTGGACATTCCCTTTTCATCCTCATTCCCTCAATCACTAATCCACTGGTTTGAACAAAAGCGTGGGAACTCGAATCTCGGATTGACCCAGCCCATTCAAGACTGAGTTTTTTGGGCCAGGCAAGGCCTGTACACATGCTTTTCTTTCTTATATCCAATAATACCATGATGCTTGATGCACATGGTCATTATAAAGCGCTTAAACTACACTCTTTCTTTCTCGTTAAAAGAGGATTTTCGTTACAAGGGTCGCAAACCTTATGCTTGTTTGTATTCTGTAGAGCGAAAAAGCCCTTGCAGTATCAAGCATCTCCGCTTGTACGATGTTGAGATATGTCATTCCTAAATAGAATGTATGAACATCTTCAATATCAATATATCTGAGTGCAAATCTTTTTACGAACTATTTCCCGAGCCAGTATCATTTGTGTCCATCGAAATCACAATAATGACTTCATCTGTCCTTCTTTGATGGTGGGATATTAGTGGTACACTTTTCTGACTGTGCGTGTTGATAACTTTTTTGACCGTCATCCAATTGGCGGGATTATTTTATCAACTTGAAGCTCACGATCCTACCTCTTTGAAATGTAATTTGATTTCTCTTGATTGTTGAACATATGATTATCAAGTTAATCGAAGATAATATTCACATGCTTTTGGATTGTCTCATCTCATACATGTTTCTACGAAGCTCTGCTTCCGTCTGATCAAGTCCCATGAAGGTCTTCCTATGCGCTAGTGAGCTGTTAGGATTTCAAAAAATGAAGAGAGAAAAGACGGAGTAGGAAAATGAGGTTCACGAAACGTTTTCTTTTGGGCCTGGCTTTATTCAAAATCCTCTAGGTCCTGCACTGAATTTTTTTCCCTATATCCAGTAATAATTGATATGTACAAAATGTAATGTGGGTTTTTCTGCTTGTGCCTCGAATTTATCATTCCCACATTGATTGTAAAACGTATATCGAAAATTTCGACTTAAGTTTTAACTTGTACTCGGATTTGAGATTGTTATTTGGAACTTTTAGAGATAAATAACTTGTATGTTTCACCTTTTCAAGTTGATCGATTAAACTTTTCTTTTGTCCATTGTACTTAACCTTTATCCGATATGCTGTATCGTACAAAGCTAAGAGACCCATTTCTGAAATTAAATGAGGCAACAAGACACTACTAAGCAAAAACCAAGAAAAGCTTCATCGTGAAAATTCTAAGTCCTCCACCACGTTGGCTAGTGGGAGGAGTTTCAATTTCTGCAGGAGAGATGGCCATTTTGAGCCCCTCCTCGTGGACTTTCTTCACAATGGCTCCTTCCTTCTCTGCCTTTATTACAACAACTTACTTCTATTTGTTTGTTTCTTATTTAGAAATGCAAGATCAGAAGTCGAAGATAAAGACAAGGTGGATGGCTCATTGGTTTGATGATGTGGGAGGCACGGATGAGACAAGATCAGTAGAGGAAACCGAGGTGGAGCGCACAGAGTAACTCCTGCCTTGTTTGGTTTGTTTCCATCTTCATCACTTTCCCTCTTTGTCCTAAAGCTTTTGGCTGCACAAATTACTCACTATATCATAAAAAATCCGCCGTCCCGGATGGTGCTTTAAGTTAAACTAGTTCCAATGATTAGATGCATATGCTCGTTAGCACAAGTAATATCTCACAAAATATTCATGCGCTTCACCATCCGTCCAGAGTGGGCATATTTCCTCATTGTCCTAAATGTTTCTTCGTGAATTTTTTTAGCCTCACAATTATCACATAAAGCAAAGGTAAAGTCGTCACGAATCATGATCTGCTTTTCCAGCAGTCGTGTTCTTGCATTGCCTAGAAAATAATGCACAGAAGAGTGTTTATGCACGCACAGAACTATGATGCGCATGGCGGTAATGAAGAGCACCGGAAATTTCGATTAGTCACTTTCAGTTCAACAAATTAAAGAGGCAGGTTGCAGAACAAGTAGAAGTTTCCATATCCATTCTCCATTAAAGGGGAAATCAAACGGTACAATGACATATTAACCAGATAGGATTCTGGAACAAACTTGACAGGCAAATGTAGAAGCAATCGGATACATAGTGATTAACACAGACCAAGAAAATGAAGGACGTGAACAGAATAATCCGCCTTGGCTGTAGTATAAACTTTAAAAATAGGAAAAGCACCATAAGGATCAAACCAATTTTCATCCATCCTGACCAAAAGGAGAAACCTGAGAAAAAGCAACCCAACCGACCACAACCAATCAAGAGTACCAGTACTTAAAACGACAGAGCAGACTAAAGCTTATATCTCCAGTGCACATTGCTAGCTCCATTCGATTTTCACTGTAAGGCATATGATTCAAGGTTACACCTGTTTTACTGCACAAAAAAATGTCAAATGGTGAGTACAAAGAGTGAACTCGTCTATGGCACAAAGCTGAATTAAATGGACGGCTTACCTCTCCTTCCTCCATACCAACCTTAGCTGAGCCATTTACCCTTTGTGCATCTTCTGTTTGAAGATGGAAAACAGAAATTAAAGATCCAAAAGATGAATGAGATGGGAAGTGGAGAGCAATTTAGAGTCCAGAAGTTAATGTTTCAACTTAGTTACTGAACAAGGTTTCCTAGAAACAAATACCACAGAAAAATCATAATCAATTAAACTGGGATACAAAACAGAATTGTCCGTTAGTCTGACAGTACGATTCTCAAACAATTAAATGTTACACAACTATTATACCCGTGAAACTCCCTGCCCTCACATAAAAAAGAAAAAGAGATGGTAGATCCAATAAAACAATGTCGCAATTAGGGCACAACAGTCATTTTCCAACTTTTTAAGGCAATGACATATAAGTGAAACAAACCGAAAAAATCATTCAGTAAATCAAATTAGATTTGCTTGACTTACATTTATAGCAAGTTAAATTCTCTCACCTCCTTCCTCCGTGACGTCAGAGGTCCACAATGTTAGATTGTCCCTGAGAAGTTGCATGATCAAAGTGCTGTCTTTGTAAGACTCCTCATTGAGGTTATCAAGCTCTGCTATTGCATCATCAAATGCCTGCTTTGCAATGTGGCATGCCCTAAAGACACAAAAAAAAAGAAAGAAAGAAAGAAAGAAAGAAAGCGAAATCAGAAATTAAAAGTCAAACAAAGGAAAGTTCAAAGCCAAGCTGAAGTTCATGACCATCTCACAAACCTTTCGGCTGAGTTCAGAATCTCATAGTAAAACACCGAAAAATTCAAAGCCAAACCAAGGCGGATGGGATGAGTACAAGGCAAATCAGACTCTGCAATACTTGTGGCCATCTGATTGGGTACATGCAAAAACAAATCAATTAGAGCGAAAGGAAAAGCAAGAATGAATTGAATCAGGCACTAAAACAACAATTGGATACACATATCATTAAGATAAGGCAGGTATATTCCTATTGACAATCTCTGACAAAACCTTAGCATTAATCATCGCCAAGACTCAGACCATCAAGCAGACAGAAGAAGCCTTCTATTCTTGTTTAGATGGAAAGCAGAGATTCTTTAAATTTCACCCAGATTGTCTCATGGGAAAAAGAAAACCAATATTTTAATTTAAATCATCTCACAACAAAATTTAAGAAAGCAAAGAACTAGTGGTTTGTCTGATACAAGCAGAGTTGCAAACAATAGATAGTAAAGCTTCAATAGGGAATGCGACCAGCATTCCTCGAACAACCCAGTGCATATATATCATAGCAGATACTGAAAATTCCAAATGGTATATTCAAAAGCTAGGGCAGACTTGGTGATCTTGGTTAACCAGCATTCCCCTTACGTTTTCCCCACTTCCTCAGTTGAACAATTAGATAGCAAAGAACTAGTGGTTTGTCTGATACAAGCAGAGTTGCAAACAATAGATAGTAAAGCTTCAATAGGGAATGCGACCAGCATTCCTCGAACAACCCAGTGCATATATATCATAGCAGATACTGAAAATTCCAAATGGTATATTCAAAAGCTAGGGCAGACTTGGTGATCTTGGTTAACCAGCATTTCCCTTACGTTTTCCCCACTTCCTCAGTTGAACAATTACATCTAAAGGGATAATTCACCAAAATGATATGAGTGTTAGCACACAGAGAATGATTAACCATCCCGTTGCCAAAGAAGACTTCCTTTTTGGGATACACAGCAGCAAATTCCACTCCAAATGCCATCCTAGGACTTACGAAAGAGATAAGCAAAAATATACTTGTACCAAGCATAGGAATATCCAATGTGGCCCCAGAAGAGCAAAACAATAGGAAGTTGAGGGCTCAGAGACTTGCCAGGTAGGCATACTCAAAGATATAACAGAAAACTAACTGCAAACCTCATACGCTTTCATTGACTGGTCAGCAACCTCTTTCTTCTCGTCACCACTCTGAAATTCTGCAAGATAACGGTAGTAATCTCCTTTCCTGTGAAGGCCAAGTTCCACCAAACACATGGATGCAACAATTCTTAGTTATCTCTTTACATAGAAAGCCGTACCCCGGAAATGGGGGAACAGTTGTCTACTAGCAACGTATGATATCTCACATCTTATAATAAAAGACTTTGGATTCACCGTCTGATGCTGAAGGAATGACATGCTCATCAAGTACAACCATGATATCACTGCAGATGCTGGAGAGCTCTGATTCAACCTTCTTCCTGTAATCTTTGATTCGCTTCACGCTGATATCGTTCCCCCTTGCGTCTTCCTTTTGCTCTATGGATGTCAGAATCCTCCATGATGCCCTCCGAGCCCCAATAACATTTTTGTACCCAACAGATAGCAGGTTCCTTTCTTCGATGGTCAATGCAACATTGAGCTTCGCAACCTTCTTCATTTCATCCACCATCTCTACCGACACAAATACTATCAGAAAGGTAGAATTTTGAACCAAGAAAAGAAGAAATAACTTTTCAGGGAGACAGCATTCAGTGCACCCCTGATATCACCTGTCAAGCCAACACCCGATCACAAATTTAACATATTTCGATCATTACAAGCTTAGCTCATGTCACGAAATTCTCGAGACTTGACAAGATGTTGATTAAACGCCATTGAGCCGAAAGGGAAACGGTTATCACCATCACACATCAGCTACTTTTCTTTTTTTATTGAAAGAACGACATTAAATATGGCCAACTCCCTGAAGATGTCAACTTGACTCAAATGCCAACTAATCGACTGCAACTAAAGCTCTTCTAATTCGCAAAGACCTAAGCTCGAGCTAGTAAACCGATATTGCGCACCAAGCGCACACACCAACCTGCCGCCAGTGATCCACGATGGAGACAAAAACTCAAACCGGTGCTTCAAACCAAAATTTCAAGCTGATGGGCAACGAAATCAGGAACCAGAAAGGGCAAGGAAAAGAAGAAGAAAAAAAGAAGAAGTGTACGAAGAGAAGCAACAGAAAACCCTAACTGACCATCGTAACGCTCAGCTTGCTCCGCCAGCTTCGCAACGTAGACCAGGCTCTCGCGAGAGGAGTCCATAGCTCGATCTCACGAAAACGGAGAAACAGAGCGAGAGAGAGAGATATATGAATTGGGTTTTGATCGATCAATCGACGGATCCACGCACGGCGAATTAAAACCGAATTCAATCGATTTCCGCGAGATACGATTAAAAGACGCAGCTTGGAGAGAACAGTAGGACTGTGGTCGGGGAGGAAGAGAAAAAGTCTCGCTTTTTAGGACAGTGGATGGCTGGATGCCCAGTAGGAACCTTCCACGTGTAGATGCCAAAGCGAAGTAGACAGTCATGGTGGTGGGTATTATTAACACAGAAAGGTTAAACACGACGGGCAAAAAGAAGAAGAAATCGAGCATCCGCCCATAATTGAGCATCATCATGAACATTGCGATCAAAGTAAAGTTTCCATTTTTAATGAAACCCAAAAAAGAAAAGAAGGAGAATCTCCACTGGTTCCACGTCATCCTAGGACTCCTCCTGGTCAACCCGGCGGCTGTTGCTCCTCTCGAGCCTCTTCTTGGAGCACTGATGCTTCCAGCACCGGCACTGGCGGCTGCTCCTCCTGCTCAGGCTGATTGACCTCCCGACCTCCTCCTCCTCGCCTTGGTCGCCGGCATCATCCCTCTCGCTCTCCTTCACCACCGGCCCAATTCCCGTCTCCTTCTCTTTGCTCTCCAGCCACAGCCTCCTCATCCTATCCTTCACCTCGCACTCGCTCTCCTCGTGCGGCCCCTCACAGAACCCGCACTCGCCGGCCCCGCCGGCCGGCCCCTTCGCGCCGCCCTTCACTTGCTCGTACCCGAACGCGAGCCTCAGCGCGTCGTCCAGCATCTCGGGCCTCTGCGCGACGACCCACTCCTGGAGCTCCCCCCTCAGCCCGTCCACGAAGATCCCCTTGATCAGCCCCTCCGGGAGCCCGTGGCCGGGCCATCTGTGGAGGATCAGCTGGAGCCTCAGGAAGTAGGAACGCACGCGCTCGTCCCGCCCTTGGCTCAGCGTGGTGAGTTGCGATCTCAGTTGGTCCAGGAGTTCGGATTTCTGGTAGGCCTGCGAGAAGGAGGCCTTCACGTCGTCCCACCCAAGCAAAGACAGGTATGGCTCGATGTTGAGGTCGTACCACAGGGCCGCCTCGTGCTCCAGCGTCACGGGGAAGATCCTCATCATCGCGTCGGGTGAGTCCGCATTGTTCGCCCGGCAGACTTTGGCGAACCGGCTCAAGTGCGCGACGGGGCATTCCTCGGACGTGCCGCGGAACACGGGCATCGACGCAACAGGTACGTAAGGCATTGCCCCTGGAGATCTCGGCGAATTCGAGGAGGCCTTCGAATTGATCTTGCTGCCACCGGCCTTCGGTTCGGGCCCCTGCATGGAGATGATGGATCCTGACCCGCCACGCGTCCCGACATCCTCGGAAGTGGGATTTTCGTACTCGTCTTCGCAGGACTCGGACGGGGACTGAGATGAGCCGAGGTAATCGCTGTCGACGTTGTGGCGAGTCGAACCGGGAGACAACAACCTACGGTGGCGATTGCGTCTAGGACTGTAGGACGCAGACGAATAGTAGCGTGGGGAGAGATCCGAGTCCGAGGGGGAAGCAGGAGGCTTTCTGCGCTGGGGGCTCATCTCTCAGGAATCCAAGGAACGAAGCAGGGAAGATCTTGAAAGTGGGGAATCGGCGAATGACACCAAGTTAACTGTCAATTTGTCGGAACGACGGAATCATGTGAATGCCATTAGCGACGTTCCGACCTGCGCAAGTGCCGTGTCGTGGTCATCGTGATGAAAGTGACGTCATATTGCTTGATGACGTCACAAAACTGGCCATCTTCTTACGAGCGAGAGTGGGAAAACGGACGTGGAACGTTCACTGACACAAACACCTCCTCCTCCACCTCGACCATCTCTTTCTCTGATATTTTCCCACACTTTCTCGCTCACTTTCTTTCTTTTTTCTTTTCTCTTCCCTTCCGAGTTCTTCATCCATTGTTGACACGCGACTCTGTAGCTGGGTCCTTCGCTGGTGACGGCGGCCGAAAGCAAATTGGGTTGGAATACCCTTAATCTCTTATCCTCTTCTCGGACCGGCGATGGCGATTCTTAACTATGTCTCGGTGACGTCCGCCACTACGCCCATATCTCCGGACTCGCAGACGCCTTCCCCGCCGAACCCTAGGCCGACGAAGGTCATACTCCCCAAGAAGAAGCCGATGAAATGGTCCACCGGCGTCGCTCCCGGCGAGTACGGAGGCCCCCCGACGACCACGAAGCTCCGGAAGTACTGGGGCGGCGAGGAGGAGGATCCGCTCAGCTCCGACGAGTTCATTTGGAACAAGGACTTCATGGGCCGGTTCAAGAGGATGATCCAGGAGGTGGACGGCTCTTCTATCGAATCGTCACCGGTTAAGGTAAGTCCGTTGAGCTCAATTGTGCTTTTCCTTTCTTTTCCCTTTTTTGATGGTTAGTTTCTGGTTTACTGTTTATTGCTTAGAGAATCAATTCGTTGGAAAAATGTGACCTTTGAGTTGGTCAAAACGTGGCCTTGCCTGGCTAGAGTGTGGCTCCGTTTTCTTTTCCATTTAGTGGAGATTCGGTTTGCGCATCTGAAAGATTTGGTTTGGCGGCGTGGTTGACTGGATAGAATTGGGCATTGTTCAGTATGTATGTGCATTGCAATTTCGCTGCCATGTAGCCTCCGTTATATATTGGTATATGCCTTTGAGAGAACTTTGGAGCTGCAAGTTCTACGAGCTTTATGTTTCGTTCGATTATATAAATGCTGAATGATGAGTTGATGCAATCGCAAGGTGATTTAGGTTAACACAACTGAGTTGTCATGTTTGAGGGGGGAAAAGATGGACCAAGCATGGCAAAGAAAATTCGAGCTGTCCAAGGATTCGAGTCAGCAAAATGAAGCGCATATTATTGATGGTTTTTTGTTTTTGAGGGCATTATGTGATGGCTGGAGAGGACAGTTTTTCAGTCGAAGGAAAAGAAAAAGAAAGAGAAAAAACCTCTGTATCTAAATTGAAATGAAAAGAATAGGAGCATCTGGACAAGAAGAACTGATAAAAGAGTTTGGATTAACGGTGAATGTGTTCATTTCTGATCTTAATTTACTTATCAATAAATGATTTGGGGAGAATACTTAGGTTCGATCTATGAAAGGAATCGTCCTAGCTGATGAAGACCTACAACCATCTCAGCAAGCAATGTTCTCAGTGGCCAAAGGCCTTGGTATATCAATAGAATCTGCAGATAGAAGGTTTATTTTGTAGACATTTTCTGTGGATTTGTCGCATGTTATGGCTTTGATTGTTCTCCTTTTTGGTGTTTACAGGAAGAGCCTTCTGGCTTTTTGAGCTTGAACAGAGTAATGACTCTTGACAGGTTGGTTCTTTCTCCTTCCTTGCGAATTTCACTTTAAATTCTTATTCAATGCACTTACTTATTTTTATACAAAAGGTGTATTGAGAAATTATATTATATGGAAAGTTAATGGGTTGTTGCAGTCTAGAAGTTGATTTGAGCAAAGAGCTTATAAGACCATTAAAGACAGTGTCAAAACAGCCAGTTGTGGGTCCTGTGCAAGTAAGATAGTTGCGGTTCTTTTACGTAATATACTTTAATCTTATGTTTGAATCTTATGTTTGTTATAACTCTTTCATGTTCTAATTAACGATAATATGGACCAGGACAAATCCAGTGGCTCACCCAGATGGAGATCGGCGCCAACACGCCGTGAGCAAGAGAAGTGGGATAGAGCAAGTAAAGCTGCTACTGGGGGAAGTGTAAGTAATCATTATCATCAAAATATAATCTCAGCTGTCTTTGATGTGCTATCTGTTGGCTTGAGATCGCAATTGATGTAGTCCTGCCTGAACTGTTAAGACTTTGTTGAATCTCATTTTTTTCGTGTCAAAGCTTATGTTTGATCAAATGCAAATTCTTTTCTTTTTATTGTTACTTCCAATTCATAATTTTGTACATATTATAAGAGTTGGGTTTCTAATATAGCTTGTGTATAGGATGTCATGTTCCGTGAGTTGAGGCGACCTCGAGGTGACCCAAATGTATTAGCTGCTCAGTCAAGGGAGCAATATTATAAGGTGTATTGAGTTGGTACTAAATTTATTATTTTGGCTTTAGCTATTGTAGTACCTCTCATGGTCATATTATTATCTCATGCTTTTTTGCTATGTATTTTCATTTTTCAGTTAAAGAAAAAGATGCAAGTCCTCACTCTTGGTATAGGTGGTATCGGTCTTGTCTCAGCTTATGTTTCTTATTCTCCTGAAATTGCTGCTAGGTGGGTGGATCTTTTTAATATCCATGTTGACTTTAGTTTGTTATCTTTTTGGCTAATCTGTTAGCTTGACTGTTTGCTCTTTGTCAAAATTGTTTTTGGAATACCTACTTGCGTCTACATATTCTTCTCATTTAAATCTATCCTCATATGCTTCATCAGTGAGTCCCATGTATTTTTGTAAGCAAATATTGTATGGTTTCACTTCCAGACGTTCTGTTGTGAAATAATGTGTCAATGCTTCAAGATTTTGTGTTACTGAAGTCCATCTGAGTTACAACCCATAGTGAGACATCTTCAACCAAGTTCTTATTTACAGAAGTGCACACATTGGAAATTTATTGGGGCTTTTAACCCATAGTGAGTTCATAAGATTACAAAAAGTTAAGAAAAATAAGCTGACGATCTTGTAATTGTTATATACTGCCTTTAGTTCTATGGACTGTCTGCTTGACTGCTGTTGTCGATGACTAGCTGCATGCAATAATGAAGATACTTAGTAGTGGAGATGATGAGTGGTATTTTACTGCTCCGAAAGCTTTAAGGAAGAGGCTAGTAAATCATAGTTAAGCATTTAAAGAGATTACTATATGGCAAGTCTATATCTGGAATTTCTGCACTTTTTCTTAATTTTGCAATATTGGGCTACACATGGTTTTTTTTCCTCAGAGGTATGGGCTACACATATTGATATTACTGAATTGCTTGAAAACCTTCTTAAGCAAAACTCTATGCTTAATATTCTGCTTAATTTTCAGCTTTGGTGTCGGGTTTCTTGGTTCCCTGGTTTACATAAGGATGCTTGGGAGCAGTGTGGATTCCATGGCAGATGGTGCTAAGGGGCTGATGAAGTATGTATCTGATCTTCTGTTTGACTGTGTATTGACTATACTTGATGGTGGATGCCGTTAAGATGCACTGCATCTGCTCCCACTACTTAAAATGGTCATTGGCAGAGCAGCTAGCTGCTGGAGTAGTTTGGTCAGGATCATATGGAGAAGCACCATGTGTGAGTGTAGATGGGAAAAACATCCAGGCAATACCGCAGCACTGCTTATTAAAAATAAATAAATAAAGCAAACAAGGGAAGCCTGCTTCTATCAAACCAGACACTTTCTCCCCTGGCCCTAAATTAAAGGACCAGCGACTTTGTCCCTGGGCAGCTTGAACCAATGCTAAGACTAATGCACAAAGCATTGCCATTGAGCCAGTTGTTGGGTAGTATCCCAGGCTACTGCTCTACTAAAGAAATTGCTCTCTTTTCAACTAATCGAATTTTATTCTTGTCTGGTAAGAGATATTCTATGTGGTGGGACGTTCCCCAACGATCCATAATTCAAGATTCTATAGTTATCCCCCCCCCCCCCCCCTTCTAGTAAGACAATTTCGCAACAAAATGAACTAAATGAATTTGTTATCCATAAAGATAAAGAAAGCTTTCTTATAGTTCCGCTTCTTCCTCCCTCTAAAAATGAAGAAAGACTTGTCAGAAATCGCCGGTTAGGTTAGTCCAACCAAAAAGGACACGGTGCTTTTTGGCCATTGTTTGAGAGTTGTCAAGCTTGGGCCGACTTAAATAAAGACCGGCTTCGTATAAAGATCATTCACTGTACACTTTCTACTTATCTCTTTTCATTATCGGCTGCATGCTACGACAGTTATGCTTGGATCAGAGCTGTTCCTACTTACCATCTCATGAGCTGCCTGTGCAAATTGTCACTTGGTTCATTCAAGCTAACAAATTTGAACTATATCATGATGACTGATTGCTCTATGCATATATATTTCATCAAAATTGATGTTAATGTGATTGTGTTTTCTTCCTTGGGTTTATCTTTCCCAATGACATTATTAGTCTTCATGTTGATAGGGCCATTCAAGTTGACAGACAATTAGCTTTGTGATTTCAATTGTAGGGATGTTTTGCAGCTGTTAATAGTTAGTCCCATGATCAGACTGCTTAAGACTTTGGGTGCTCTTGCATATTTGACTGGGCTTTACCGATTTAGTTGTGCCATGCTAGGCCCCAAAAAATTATGGAGTAGTTCAAATGTTACTGAAACACTGAGGACGATTCTTAGTTAATGACTTAGCTTCCAGAAGCAATTGTTTTGGCATGGAAAAACATATGGGTTTAAAAAGTATTTCCTTCCCCATATACACCAGCGGAATTTTCATTCTCAAAATTTGGCTTTTTTTTTCTTTGTGAATTTAAGTCTACTTGTGAACTTTTTCATTGCTGTCCTGATTATGTGAAATATGAATGCATTTTCTTATCATTGGAAACTTTACTTGCAGAGGTGCAGTAGCACAGCCGAGGCTTCTAGTTCCTGTTGTTTTAGTCATGATCTTCAATCGGTGGAATGCGTAAGTAACTTTGTTGGCTTGCTCTTTGTAAGGCTTACTCTCTCTAGGACAAGCTGGCTTGTTGCCCCTGGAATGCTCTCTCTGAAATGTACTTTGAGTTTTTTAGAAAACTCGTCTTTGTGGTTTTACTGGATATCACTTATGTAGTATTGAACCTGCCGGTGTATCTTAACTAACACAACGCCCTTGCAGTTTTTTGATTTGCTTGGCAAAGCATTAAATTGTATTTTATTCGTCTATCATGTTTAAATTTAATTGTTCTTTTATGCAGGATCCTTGTACCCGAATACGGAACAATGCATTTGGAGTTGATACCGATGTTAGTTGGATTCTTTACCTATAAAATTGCTACATTTGTTCAAGCTGTTGAAGATTCAGTTAGCACTCTCACGAAAAATACTGAAGTCCCAGATGAATCCTCTTCTTAAGCAGAATTTACAAATCCAGATATGCTTTTGGGGGTAAGTATCGTTTTAATCTAAGAAATGGCTCATGTGTCATTATGAGAGCTTTGAACTGTCATCATTCCAAATTTAGAACTTCATATTTATTAGATGATCTGCCTACTTTCCGCCCTGTTGTCTAATCTTCACTCATGGTCTATTAAGTGTGAATAGCGAATTTATCTTGGGCCGTTAAATGTCAATGTCAATGCCAATACCTCTAAAGAAGGACAAATTGAGGCTCCTCTTGCTCTAAACTAACATGGAGATTGTCCTGATAATCTAATTCTCTTAAGCGTTTTCTCTGCAGTTAACAGAGTTTCTTGCTGACAGAACCTGGCTGTTACGTCCCAGTTTGACTGCGGTAATTCTTATGGAATGATATTTGCTCAAGACCCTACCCTAAAGGGTGAGTCAACTGAGCTGCAGAGAGCATGCCGGAGAATCGCACTTGTTATCTCGCCAGACACGGCATGTTGTAATTCTCTTGCATGGACAGCATGTGGTGATCCATAACTGTAAAGAAACTGTCATTTATCTCACTGCACAAACAACCTAAATTTCTTTTCATGAACCGATTGTGCAATCAAACTACTTGATTGCCCTTTATGCTAATGAAATTTGTTGGAATTAGCCCTTGGTCTCCAACATGAAGACACAAATATTCCAGTTTCTGCAAATTCGGTGCAGATTCTTGTAAATGTACTCATTTCTTCCAAGATACATATTTTTATTTTCCCAGGTCGAATCTCATAACTCAGCAATGAGCTGCTTTAATATAATAAACTAAGACATACTTGAGCAGGCTATGCATTGTTTTCTCATTGACATTTTGTTGGCCATTACCAAGTCTAACGTGTGTCTCACCCCTAATCCACTCCCCTTGCGTCACTGTACGACAGTGCAGGTCTCTACAGATGATAAGATGTATTCTGCTTAAAATTCAGCTCTAAATACATAGATTTTACCAACAGTCTCTACAGATCGAAAATGATACATCGCAATGTAAGCAGAAAGAGTGACATTTTTTGCAGCTTACAAAGCAGGTTCCATCGTAAACGAGGCTCATTTATTGACCACCACTTTGTACCTATGATCTCTTGATTAACATGCATTTCTTACAGACCAAACTATATAGAGCATACGCCTCAACCAGTGTTCTGCATGCCAGCTGCAATGCCCTTCATCGTCAAGATGAGGGTGTCTTCAAGACCTGGGGCATACTCGCTGGTGGGGTTAAGCTTCACAAGCTCTGCAGCAGGCTTGCTGCTGGATTCCATGAACTCTTTTGACAAGTGTGGCCTCAGCTTCACATGGTAATCAGGATCACGAATCCGTTTCAGAGTGTATGCTTGGCAGACATTGAGAGTCGTGATGTATGCATCACGGAGACGAAGCCTCTGCTTCAAGTATGGGTCTCCTTCAAGTAGATCCTTGTGCCCAGCAATCTGTCACCGAGAAAAGCAAGTTCATGTCAATTCTACTTTCTAGTCTTAGAACTGAAGTCCTCTGTTTATATGTTTTAAGAGAGAACTTAGGACGTCCAAGAGGTTAACATAAATTCAATAGTACATTACCTGGAGAAGAAAGCCCTTAGTTTCTTCACAATTTGCCCTCAAGCGCTCTCCAAATGGCTGTAGTTCTTCAGACACTAGAAGCTTGTCATATAATGCAGCAATTCCAGGATCTCCCTTTGCAAACACCATTTCAACCAAGTCTATGGTGACTCTGAAAAATGGCCATTGCTTGTACATCTCCTGAAGCATGTGGAGATTCTTTATGTCCTTTTGAATGATGTACCTAAATGCTGCACCAAAGCCAAGCCACACTGGAAGATGAAACCTTGTTTGAGTCCATGCAAAGATCCACGGGATTGCACGAAGTGACTCAATGCCTCCACTTGGCTTCCTCTTTGATGGACGACTTCCGATGTTCATCCGACCATACTCCAACTCTGGTGTGGCCTGCAACATCAAAAGAACCACCATTCTTAGCTTTAATAATTTATGGAGTCTTCAGGTACCAGAACATGAGCACTCCTACTTTAGGAAGTCATTTTGACACGAGATAACATATATTGAGACAAAAGATCATGGACAAGCTTATCCATGCATAAGCAGATAGTGGCAAGTAAAATATTCTACTTCTAAGAAAATGTTGGAACCCATGATCCTTATTGAGGATTTCTTCTCTGAAGATGATCATTTTACAATCTTCTAGTATACTCGAGTTAGAAAAATGTCCATGCCACTTAATGAGGGTTAGTCTGAATATTTTCCGATTTTTACAAGATAGGGCTTCTTAGTTACTTAGCACCTGAAAATTAAGATCAACAAAATGCAGCAAATTAGAAGGGCATACTTCCAATGATCTTTCAAATTTTCATCACCAGATTTGCAGGATCACAGGCATTACTTATCATGGATTATTGAGGGGGCAAACCAAGAGAGAGAATTCTGAGAAAGAACTTACGAGGCGGAAGTACTCAACAAAACGCGGCTCTTGGAACACTATTGAACGGTATTCCTTTGTTGCAATAACTGCCATCTCATCCATGAGTGCACGCCATTCTGGTTTTGGTGAGACTGGAGGATGCATACCATGCTCAAGCGTGGCAGCTGTAAAACGCTGGAGTGTCCTAAAGCATAAGTGCTCCTCTCCAAATGACTGTTCAATAACTTCACCTTGAACAGTCACACGAAGTGACCCATGAATCGTGTCAGGTGGCTGCGACAATATAGCAAGATGGGTGGGCCCACCTCCTCTTCCAACAGTTCCTCCTCGGCCATGGAACATTGTGAGCTTAACTCCAAATTGCTTGGCCACCTTTATAAGCTCTTCTTGAGCTTTGTATAACTGCCAAGCGGCAGAGAAACGACCAGCATCCTTTCCAGAATCAGAATAGCCAATCATGACTTCTTGCTTTCCATCGATTCTGTTTCTATACCAGTCGATTGAGAAAAGACGAGCCAGAGCAGCAGGGGCTGCCTCTAGATCAGCAAGCTTCTCAAACAATGGAACAACCCTCAATGGCGTCTTCACATGGCACTCACGTTGCAGAAGCTCGACAGCAAGCACATCAGAGGGGGATGTTGCCATTGAAATTATGTAGGCACCAAAGTTGTCTGAAGGAAGTTCAGCAATGACATGGAATGTGTCCAGGACATCAGCGATTTCCTCTGTTTTAGGAAGATCAGGCCCAAAGAGAGGGCGTTTGCCACTAAGCTCAGATAAGAGCCATTCCTGCCTGCGCTCTTCAGACCATTCACGATACGACCCAATACCGAGGTGCTTTGTGATAGCATCAACGACATCAGTGTGCCTGTCCGATTCTTGCCGAATGTCGAGTCTTACAAGGGAAAGACCAAAGGTAGAAACTTGCCTTAAGAAATCAAGAAGGCTTCCATCTGCTATTGGCCGATCACCACACGAGCAGAGCGAGCGGTAGCAGAGCTCAAGAGGCTCCAGAAACTACATGTATCACAATCTCTTATTATTTACAAAGAAATAATAGAATGTTATTCTGTAATAACAGATAAATGTTATTGATGTCACTAGGACTAATAGTATAAAAAAAAGAATTTTCTGTCTTCAATAGTTGAACGTGCTGTAGCAATGAACAGAAGCACAAGAAGGAACTGCTTGAAAAACATAGATTAACCATTAAACTCTTTAGTCATAATTCAAATTTCAAATGAATAACACAAGAATTATGCGAAGGAAGAGAGACCTGTTCGACATTGGTAAATGCCGTGTCCTCAGGAATGTCAGATAACCCATTGGCTAACAATTGCCGAGAACGCTCACGCGTGTTATACAACTTGTCTCTCACATCTCCAAGTATAACACGATATGGTTCATTTGGAGGTACTTGTTTCCAAAACTCTGCATTAGACATTGTAGACGATAATGCAATTGACCTTAGCCTTAGGCAGTAATTTCCAACAAAAGGACTAAATATATCATACTAAACGAGCAAATTAACTGATTTCTTGACAGATGACTACACACCTATGAAATGTTTTGCATCTCTTTTTGTTGAGCTGTGAAGCATGTTTGCACGTTCCCTGAGCTCATCACTGCAACGCCACATGGACAACTGGCAGGAGAATCCAAGTGCATAAGGAACACGGATTGTCAAAATCTGAATGTCATGAACCAATCATTAAATGACTAGAGAGAAATCAATACCTCAAACATCAGATCTTCTATCTGAGAGAAGTACAAATTAGCAGCCATCATTCTTGCAAGTAAGCATACATCCCGAGTAACTTCAGGAGTTACCCTAGGATTTCCTGCAATAAGAGCCACATATGAAGAAACTGAGCAAGCCAATAAAACTTGTACACAGTTTACTGCCTCTTAATACATGCATGAGGTGAGGAATTAATGTAGAAGAGAAAGTGAACCCAATTTAGTTGTTCAAAAGCCAAAAAGGAAGGAAAGTCAGCAAAAGTGAAAAAATAATTTATCACCATCTATTCTTCTTTTTCATTGGTTTTTTTACTAGCTTTAATACCAATAAAATGAATTGATTTCCCTAGCATCAGGACCCCCTATGGTACATCAGAGAGACTGCATAGTGTCTAAAATCTATAAACTTCCCCAGTTGTGTTGTCCACCTTTAGTCTCATATATCTATGTCGATATCCATGATGAAGTGCAACAACAACTGTCATTACATCAATAAATTTGACAAACGCCAACTGCAAAGAACTGCGAAGGTTACGAACCATCACGATCCCCTCCCATCCAAGAAGAGAACTGAATAAGAGGAGCATTGTAGGGAACACGTTCATTTATCCCAATGTTCTTCAATGCTGTATCAACACGTCGCAAAAATTTTGGAACACCTTTCCATATTGTTTCGTGGAAATAGCTCATTCCTGCCCTCATCTCATCTTGTGGAGTTGGGGGTGTTCTCCGAATTTCATCAGTGCGAAATGCAGCTTGAATCTAGACGAGCAAGATGAATCGCCGTTAGTTGACCGAAATATTAAATACCGTCAAATCACAATCAAAGTAGAGGTGCACCATGATAGATAAGGTACAAATGCATGAGAGTTAGTATCGTCAATTACACCAATCTCAATATAATTGTTTTGACAAGTATTTCAAACATCTCCACATGTTGCAGCGTTGGACAGTGATCAGAAGAAACTACAGATGAGAAAACAAATGCCTATGAGCGTAAAGATCGAGCATGATCTAGAACTAGCACCGCTTGTCCATAAATTATGATAAACATATGTAAATAGGAACACTGAAAATATGAAGTACCAAAGCCGCATAAGATGCCCTTACTATTTATTAATTGTTACTGCACCTTATCCAATTGGCAAAGTTAAACCTATTTCAAAACCACATATATATGACAACTAGGCATATCATTCTCATCAGAACTGGACATATGCTATAGCCTGTAGGAAGGATGGTATGGACGGATCTCAATACCAAAAGTTTAACAGTTGTTAGAATAGTTGCCTTGCCTTCCCCTAAATCACCTAAGCAAAAGAAAAAACAAACCAAAGGCAGAGGCAATTGTCATCTTGCATCTCACCAAACTCAATTTCAGTTGAAAATTCATAGCTCATAGTATAAGCCCATAATTCTTGTCTTAATTATGCTTCGACTAGCATTTGCATACCTCCCTCTGCAGAGCCTCATCGAGTTCCTGCTTATCGTCAGGAGTAATATCTTTGGCATTCAACTGTGTCAAACAGTTGCGGATCCTGCAAATATACCGAAGGATTTCATCATGCATTTGATCAACAGATACTTTGTCAACTAATGGCTAAGTCATAAACAACTACAACACTTGGGGAGCCCGTAAAGTACCTCGCATGCTTTTGAAGCAATGATCTCCGGATAGATTGAGTAGGATGGGCCGTTAAGACCAGATCAACAGTTTGGTTCTTCAATGCATCAAAAACTTCCTCAGGAGACTTCTTCAGTTGGCCCACCAGTCTCTTCAAGGTCTCTTCAATATCTGACTCAGTCGTGGCCGATGCCTCATCAGCAAAATCCCCCTTCTTCAACTTAATCCGTCTTCTGTACGCAATTTGAACTTCCTCGGCCAAATTAGCCAGATTCAGCATGTGAGCGAACGATTTGGTGATAACAATAGAATCGCCCGGATCCAAGCTGGTCAGCACATTCCCGAGCTCGTCTAACTTCTGAGGATCATGTTTTCCCTCATACTCAGCCGAGAGCTCATAACATTCTTGAACCTAAAATTCAAATCGAGCTGTAAACAATTAGCATTCTCATGATCACCCCAGTTTGCCTAATAAAAGGCGAAAGCAATCACCCAGATATTGCAACAGGTCGTCACTCCAAATCACTCAACCAAAGTCCAAAAACGAGCTTCAATTCATCTACATATGACAACGAGTTTAAAGACCAAGCAGACCTGTAAACAGAACCAGCACCAGTTTACACCATTTGGTAGCCCTTAAAAACGATGGTTTGGAGACTGTCATTGAAGCTGGCCCTGAAAAAGGACTAACAGATATGTGGGCTCATCTGTTCCAGGATCATATATCTGAGACTAGCTAAAACTCGAGACTTTTTCTCTTCGTTTTTTGGGATAGATAAACTTGAAACTTCAGTTTAATTGAGCCGTAATGGATCTCGTCGATTCAATTCAAGCTTCTACAGTCTTCAATAAACCAAAACAAACATAAAGTTCAAAACTTCACAAACATCTGGATTCATTTTCAACACAGTCAACAACTATTGCACAATTAGCATCCCGACAATGACCCAGAAAGCTGTATCAACCCGTAACCACTAAAAAAACTTTTTACCGTTTCACGGATATTTTCACCGTGGAGATCCTGAAGAATATCGAGGAATCTATCCAGCAGCAGAGCATCGTACTCCACGAGCTTGTCGTCCTCGGACACCTTCCGGGGTGCCAACAGCCTCAATTGAGCATCGATCGAAGTCAGCTTTTCCAGATTCCTAGCCGCCATTCCTCACTCACTCGCTCACTCACTCTCCGCCCAACTTCTTCTCAGCGCCTCTGTTTTCACTCGACGCTCTCAAATTCCTCCGCGGAACAAAAGAAACGGAGCGGTGTACCCGAAAAAAATGGCAACCTTCGTAAGATTTAACGGGTCACGGAGCAAAGAGAACAAGTCTCGTGAAGTGGGTATAGCAGACTGCGGAAGATGAGAAAAAGGCAAGAGCAGAGACCGTGAACAGTGCACGAGAAAGTGGGCAGGGAGAGAGATTCGAAGGGCTCGATCACCTGACAAAGAAAGAGAGAGAGAGAGAGAGAGGAGAGAAGTACAGTCCTGAGTCCTGACTGCTGGAGTGAGTTCTGGATTTATAGAGAGAGAGAGAGCTTTTCGCCGTCTGTTTGTTTAATTGGAAACTCGAGCTTTCTTTCCGATAATGTCACAAATTCAGAATTTGGTTCTTCATCATAAGATAAGGAAATTAAAATCTCGTCCCCACAACTTATTTATTTACTTATTTTGCCATGGTCCCTAGTTCAAATCATTCAGATTTATTTTCTTCAGAATTGTTTTTAGATCGAGTTAAATTAACATTGACCATACTAAGCTATAAACTAGCAGGAAATGCATGGCTCAGGGTGATCCGGTCCCCCATTTGTAGGACCAAGGATCGGACCACCTAATTCTGGACCAAATCCGTTGGTCAGAACAATGGGACCGGCTGAGAATCGAGAAAATTTTATAAAAAAAGATTGAGTTTCTTTACTTTTAAACAAAATTATTTTGGTAAAGTTGGGTAAAGATTAAAATTATAAATTAAAATTGACTTCTTTTTACTTTTTTTACATCTTCATTTTTACTAAAATATTAAAAAAAATTTATCAGTATCGACCCTCTTAGAAATCTGGAGCCGGACCGCCCGGACACCGGTTCCACTTTTGGGAACCTCGGTCCGATCCGGGCGGTCCAAATTTCTCACCCCTATAAATTCGTGATGTAACAAGACATATAAAATAGTAGAACATTCTAACATAAAGTAGTAATTTTTTCCCTCTCTCTCTCATAAAAGAATTCTAATGCAATTTGCAGCTTTAAAAAAAAAAAAACCCACGCAAATTCTATACACAGATCCATCCGTCGATATTTGTGTTACGTAAAAGTTCCAAGTGTCCCCGATCGGAATCTAAAAAAGGAAAAAACAGAGTCGGAAATCTGTAGGCGACAATATATCGAATTTCAGATATTGTGTGCCGCTGCTGCAAGAAAAAGGGAATATGGAACAACATCATCGTGCCTTCGGCCAATACAAGGAAACAGATGGCTTCCTTCATTTCTTGAAGAACAAGACGTTATTACAGTCTCGAGTTTCTCGCTTCCAAATTTGCCGGAACGAATATTCTACTTTCACTGGTGGCATATCCTCTCCTCATCTTTTTCTCTCTTTTGAGGTCAAAGACATTGGGCATCGTAATTCCTTAAATTAATCGAGCAATCAGTGGAATTTCTTAAAGATGCTTTGTCCTCCTGATTCCTCGTTAACACGCGGATCGGATCCAGATTTAGTGCCCTCGGCTTTTCGAGTAAGTCGAGGACACAAAAACACGAGCCGATTCCTTGATCTTGTCTCCTCTTCTTCGTTGCGCGTTTCAAAAGTACTCTTCTAAATATCTCCGAAAGAAAAATTGTCCGACCTCGTTGATTTTGGTTCGATTCAGCGCGAGTGACTTTGAGATCGTGCCGACCGGCTTATTCTTTTTCCTCGCCCTATTATTTTGTAACGCGTCACGGTCACTTCTATAGCACGTGAGATGACACAAAAGAAAATATGATGTACGCTCCTGATTGATAATTTGATATTGTCGGTGAGTCTTTACTTATTCTTGAAAATACGGGTCGTGTCATGTGTGTCGATAAGTGTTCTAATTAACATGAAGATTTATTTTTTCCGTCGCCGAGATGCACGGTACATTTTGAGGCAATTTCTCTCAATTGAGTTTTTTTTTTTTCACTTATGCTTTTGCTCGACTTTATTTTATTTTTTTCCCGACTTCTTGACTCGTGCTTTCATTTTCAAGTCACCTTTAGACACGTGATGGCAAACCTGGAGAAATCCAATTTCAATTTTTCCGGGTCGAAACGGGCAGCCGAGCATGATTGTGATGCGATCTCATGGACGTTCCAATCACGAGCCCCACAAAAAAGGTCGGACGAGAAAATTTCCCTCATTTTTCATTGCAATTATTTGACTTTTTCAAATATATTTATTGTGTTCAATTTCTATTCCACTCAAAATATATATATTATGGTCAATTTTCGGGCCCGATACTTTGATTTAACACGAAATAAGTTGTGAAGCAGCTCTTCCGTGTGTTCGTGGGTCAAGCAAATTATCTTTTTTCCAATTTGTTTGTATATCCTACACGTGCAAAAATCAATTATATTCTCGAAAATCATTTAATTATTATGTCGGTGCTATCGATATAAAAAAAGGGTCGTTGGCTTTTCAAAATCCGGAGGGACGATAGTTTAGTTTAGTTTCCAAATTTTCTCTTACTCTTTCTTATTGGCAATGATTCTATCCATTGCCATTTTTTTTTCCTGAGACGGGGAAAGTAGTCGGGGGATCGTGGATTATATTGGGACACACGCTATAGAAAAAGGAGGGGAAATGGAAAAGGATTGCCTTTGGTTCAGTGGACCGCTCCCCCTTTTGATCGCCAATTTGATTTCTACTGGCTATTGTTTTTTGTCCTCAGTGCTGAATGACAAATTAGAGTTGGTACTTAGCAGGGACTTTCCTAGCAATCTACCACTTTTGGGACGAAGTGACAATCCATTTATGGAATATAGAATTAGTAACAAACGTGGGTTTCGCTTCTGATTTTGAGTGGAAGAATTAGAAATATCTTATCGTCAATGAAGCCCCTAAGATTCCATCCATGGCTACACTCCATGAAGCCTTAATTCGTTCGATTAAACATCTTTCTATCCGTTCAAAATGAATCAAAGACTTCCGTAGCAGTTTATTACCGCCTTTTATATGGAATACTTGATTATAATTCGATTGAGTATAAATCCCGGTTGTTATCGATTACTCTCTCGAGTACACCCATATGTATGGGCTCAGTTAACCAGACATCATATGTTTCCATGCATTTAACAGTCGATATAGTGTAAATGGGAAACAATCAACGACGCCAGATGGGCTCTCGTGGAAAGCAAAGAAGTAAAGGTCGGGGACGCGTCCATCGAGGAAAAGAAAAATGGTGAAATCTGGGTGGATCTGTAATGGAGCACGTCGTATCAGATAAGCACTGGCATATATATGGAAAACCCTAGTTTTATGAGCTGGAAGGGAAGTGCGATAGTCATCGGACATCGATGATTGGTCGGCCGATGGGCCCTGAAACTTTGAACATGCGGTCCGAAATTTTCGGAATATCCTAAGAAAAGTCAGACTACGAGTTTCCCACGCCGCGGACATATCATGGCGCATGCGGAACGACCGCTACTTCTCTTTCGGGTTGTCTTCTTTTTCGCTCTGTTGCAAAACCAGTTATTCTCTCGGCGTGCGTGTCCCCCAAGGGAGATTGTGATTAGTCAAACCATCTAGATGGACACAACAATGCATCGAATAGCTCGACGTATGGAGAGAATGTGACGTCTGTGCCGACTCCAAACGAGTTGTGAGCATGCGATATTGTTTATTCGTAATGTTTGATGTGCGGTGATCGATTTAGACAGGACAGAATTTAGTATTGTTCTGAAGATATCTCCTTTGAGAACCCTTCTCTGCCTTTTACTGGGGATGTCTTGATTGTTGGCAACGTCTGTCATTCGGTCAAAGAGAGAATATTCCAGCGTAGATGCGGCAGCTGGAGGGCGCTCTTCTGCATCACGGGGGGAGGACTCTGCTCGGTGTTTGACTTTTGCCTGCTGTTGATATGGACCTCCCGAAGGGTGGCAGTTTGACAATTTGAGGCCGAAAAGTCTGCTGTGTCATTTCAAATCAAACGACTAATGGCGTCGACCCTTTGCATTAAGAAGAATAAATGTCTCGCGAAAATGAAACTCCCAGAAAAAAAAGGGAAATATCGAGCTAGGCTCGACCGGTCCGGTTCAAACCAGTTTAATTCGGTCGGGGCCTTTTCCTTGTATGGTCGAGCTGGCCAAGTATGCCTCGAGGTCCTGCCCATGCACATATATGTATAGGCTAGAGGTCATGAGACACGGCTTATGGAAATGAAGTTCTTTTTTTTTTTTTCAAGGTGGAAGCATGCTCATATAAGCTCGACATGACTTTTAATTAAGTCATTGGCGGCAATCTAATGGGAATCTATTGGATGGAAACAAGCAACAATTTTCATAAACTGATGTCTGCGTCACGATTAGATTTAGGTCAATGGAACGCAGTAGTACGTCACTGATGAACGTGGGTTCATGCAACATTCTCGCGCGTGCTTCGGAACGGGCATGCTAAAAGGACAAGATTCGATTATTTCATCGGTAGCTCAACTTGGGTAGTTAATTACTAGGCCAAAGTTTTGTCATTGGGGGGGCTCTTCTGGTGCCGCCAAGAACCATGAAGCCGAAAGAATCACGCAATTAGATCCAGGGGACTACTTCATCAGCTTCGCTTCGTTTCTGGGGCAGGTTTCTCGTTGATGTCACAGGTGTGGTCCGCGGCGGATTGATCGGTGCGAAGCACGTTTAGATTAATGCAGAGCGACGACGACGTCCTCCTTGGCTCGGACGCGTGCTGTAAGGAGTCACGAAAGAAACGGATGAACCAACGGGATGTCGCCGTCTCTCGTGGACACAAAGATTCGAAGCTGCATCGAGCAAGGTTCTGCGAGTTAATACAGCAGAGGAGCTCTTTTGCTCGGCAATCTGCAGGTTGATCGGAAAAGAAAGAAGACGATGTAGTCGGTGATTCAAGAGTAAATGGGCCTTCATCGTGTTGGGTCATTATAATTTATGTGCCATCCGGCCCAACTAGTTGTCTACAATCAGGAATCAGAAGTACCCACCGTTGATGTTTCGAGATTTCTATTCCTTAACCAGCAATTGAAACCCGTTCACTGCATGGGCCTCTTTGTGTGTTTTTATGCATTGATTTTTGTTGACATTTCATTGACTAAATTTTCTGGACAATATATGAATAATTATTTTAATTATATATCTTTACCAATCTCTGATGTTCATTGAAAAAAAAAACGTATCTCATGTAAACTATTTAAAGTACTTATCACGTGAGATAACACTCAGAAATCTAATTTATCTGAAATATTGCTTTTATAAATCATGATTACTTATGAAATAAAAGTCTTTTTTATAGAATAAAAATATATCGTTGGCGATTCATGGTAAAAAAGAAAAGAAAAAGAAATCCTCAAGTGAGAAAGCCGTTTTGCCATATTATAACCTCTAACTCTTTTCCAAGATCGATGAACACAAATTATACTTCTCTGTGTAGATGAACTTGACTCAAAAAAGCACTGCGTGTACTTTGGATATATGAAGTTGCTCACTACGAAGATGTTGCCCAGGAGCCCGATCTACACTTCAAATTCTCTTATCAATGCAATCTTCATAGAAGTAACACTCATCTCACATGAAAGAATAAAGAGAAGTTCGATGGTGGATTTCATCAGTGCAATGGATGATACGCATGCAAAGATTGTTGAACCTAAATTTGCATCGATTTTCTTGAAGAGAAGTGCTAGCACAATGGTCTCTGTCACTATTATGAGTAATGGAGACCTCCCAGCTATTCTTAACTCAATTGGCATAAAATTAAGGACCAAATTGGTCAAGATTAGGTCCCAAATTCTTTGCACGGAAGGCCGATTTGGTTTTGTTTAAAGGTTGAACCAATTTGATTGCACACCTCTGATTACATTAAAACCATCTATGGAACTCTTTTCCTTTAGCAAACACACCGTATGTATCCGCTGGGGTTTGGGGTTCTATTTTTGCAATCTATTTCTTGCTGAAATCATTTCGTCGGTTTGCCTTCATCATGACACGATAATACATATATATATTCACGACAATCAATGCAATAACTCCACATGTCACTCTCGCTATGTGGGGGGTTGGATTTGCGGTTGCAAAGGAACAATAATTTAAGCACATGATAATGGATGAAGGTACAGCCAATAATCAAAGCATCTAAGAATGTGGCAAAGGATGGAGATGGCACTAGTAGGGGTCGACTGGCCTTTTGGAATGTGATCATCATCATCACCATTCGTCAGGAATCACAACCATTATCGTTGTTCAATCCAATCATTCAAAAGGGAAGGGGTTTTGTTTGGTATGCAAGGGGCACTTCATTATCAATCAAAATTCGGAAGAAAATGAATGTATTTGTGGGGCAAGTGCGCTTCTCTCTTGAGAGAGAGAGAGAGAGAGAGAGAGAGAGAGAGTCTCTCTCAACGACATGAAATGGAACCCCATTTTTTTGTGAAAGCAAAAGCACTGAAAACCCCCCCTCTTGAAAGTGATCTTCCTGTTGAGTCGGCAGGTTGCTTCTACACAGTACGCACATCTTGCCAAAAGTTCTCATGTCACTAGCCTCAGTGATATGAGTGACACATGCTTTGCCTTCCTACAATGAATCATAGGTCACGCGATGCCCATATGATATCTTGGCCCTTCGCAATATAGATATCTAAAGCTTATCCAATGAGTACGCTTCTAGGGTTTTTTTATTGCATTTCATGTGCATCATTCAGATCACTTAATATACCTTAAAGCCTTTCTGCTATCTTATACATTTCTAGACTTCTGTATAACATACAGGTTGTGAAAGAGAGATTCTAATTCCAGAATTCAGCTCCATAATCATTGGTTTAGATAGTTAATTACTGAAGACAGGCCTCTCTATATTAGCTTACTTATGTAGAAAAAACGAGTTATATATCTTGTATACCGAGTTCTTCTTATGGATAAATGTTAATCTTATCTTACTAACACAACTTAATGTTAGGGGAACATCATCCCAATATCACACACCCACCCACACACACACACACAGTTTACCATACATCTTTTTTTCTCTGATTCAGCACAAAATGAATATAGTTTAATAACATGTAATGAGTCTTGCCAAAGAAAGAAATCATAGTTCATAATTCAGCTTTGAAGAGTCTTTAGTTTTGTTTCTGTAGCTGCCAAGAAGTGCATAAAAGAAACAGCGAACATCAATGACATTCAACTTCAGGTATTTGGACGAAATCCTGGATTCCTTATCAACTGGAATTGCTTAATCTGCCTTAGTTGCCTTATCCCCTAACATAGCCCAAAAAGAAGCAATGATCTATCGAGCAAAGATCATATTATCGAGTCCCTCATCCAAATAAGTGACCCTAAGAACGGGGAAATGGGGGGTTGGTTAACTTCAAAACGATTCACACCTGCTAGGAGGAGTAATCATGGAACTACAGGAGCCTTCAAAGACAAGTTATCATTATAAGCGTGCATGCTCTGGATGTCACCCAACAGCGAACGTGTGCTCCTAATCATTGATATCTTTCTAGCTACTACTTTTGCAAGATCGATTTTCATTGCATTTATCAAGTTTTCATGGTCAGTAATGGCCCTAAACATGCCATATATGCCTAATGTATGGGCTCAGTTTTTCTTCTTTGCCGGAGAGTTGAGAACAATCTGGAACTTCATCATGTAATACACAACAACGTAAAGGACTATTCGATCTCTAGGCTCGGAGAAATTAGGGGGAGAGGAGAGTAAAGAGCTGGTAATAGGGTCTAGATTGTTGGTTAGGGTTTAAAGGTTGTTAGCAACCACGAGCAAGTGAGTATTGAGACTTTGATGTTTTGATTGAATCTCAGTGACTTTGTACAGACCTTGATTAGATTTAGGTGTCGCGCTAGATCTAACTGTTGATGGAGCGTTTTCATGACGCTTCTCAAGAAAAGTATAAAGTATCACTGGAATCACATCAAGATTTAGGTGTGGTTAGTGGATGCATAATTGATCAATCAAATAATCATTGTTACGAGTTAGCAATCCAAAACTTATGCATCACCAAGGAGAAAACTCTTTGATTGTAAGAGAAGTTACGATACCGATGATAACACTAACAGTGACACAAAATTAGATGGTTTTGCCTAATTCAAAAAACGACACCGATAGAATAGAACTTTTCCTTTTTAAGTTGGGCCCATTATGCACTTTTTAAATATTATTAAATTGCAGATATTTTTCGATTATGATAAGACACATCAAGAGTAAGATACCACGGTTAAGTTGACAGTTCATCTCACTTAATTTGGTAAACTTAACTCAACCACCGGGACCCTACTTTTGTTGTAATTTGTTTTCGCAACAACCGCTTGTCGATAAAGACTCGTCGGTTTGTCTTGGCCAAAAGCACGAATGTATTATGTTTCCATGAGATTATAGGAGAAATGATTTACAATTGAAAATAGGTAAAATATATGACATGATGCACGAGGAAGGCTAGTCTCATCTCTGCTCGCCAAAAGGGGACGGGCTGAGAATTTCGAAAAAGCGCAAGCGCTCAAAAGGCGTGAGTAGTGAACGAGAAAGAGAAAAGGAGAAACCCTAAAGCCTAAAAGGTAAAGAGTTATAGAAAGTTTGGGTGGTTAGCCAAAGCATACATATGGACCCGAAGAAAATGGAGGAGACAAAAAGGATCTTTTCTTGTATCAAACTTGTGCAAGAATCAATGTAGGTACATGTGTATTTTTGGACATACTATGTGCTGGACAGCAAGTTAGGGTAGTATGAACGGCGTCCCTAAGAAGTAAATCAATCTCGCAACGCTTGTTCCGGCAGAACAATTGCACCAAACATCGATAGGCTAGGCTCATCATAGATTTCCTTTTTCTACAAGTCAAGGCAGCACGTGCTGGGTTTTGTGGTTAATTACTTTTGCCAGAAAGGGAAACTCTGTGTTTTCCAACTACAAGTGGGTATCGTGATTCGTGAACATCAACTCTCTCTCTCTCTCTCTCTCTCTCTCTCTCTCTCTCTCTCTCTCGCTCGGGGCTATCAATGTTTTCTTATCATCATCTAATTACAGCAATTTCCATCTCTAAACATGAACAGTAATCATCATGCGTATTGCCCTCTGTATTGGTCGTCTACCGGTTGGGAGTTTCCAATGAACCTCTATTAAGCTTTTTGTCCTTCCATCGCCCTTATCATTAAACTCTATTGTGTGTGTGTTTGTGATATGCTTCTATTTCATTTGTAACCTCTATTTTGAAAATCACCCGTTTAACTCTAATGGGTTCAGTTTAACAGCAGAACTTCAAAGTGTATCAGTTCATGTAGGCGTTCATTCCCCAAATTGTCATTTCCTTTTCAGTATTGCCACTACTCTTGTTAACCTCATCTACCATATTAAAAGTATATTTTCTTAGCTCACAACCTCAATAACAACTCCAGTCCACAGACTCTTAGTTCCTAATTCTCTCTCTCTCTCTCTCTCTCTCTCTCTCTCTCTCTCTCTCTCTCTCTCTCTCTCTCTCTCTCTTTAAATTGAAGGGCGATTTGAGATCCAAGAGGTTCTAAGTGCCGGGAGAGAGACAGAGACCTCGCCACACTTCACACCCATTCAACAAAGAATTTACACAAGGGATGGGTATGCACGGGTTGGAATAACATGTGAATACTCCAAATATAGGAAATCCACAATAATTCTGCAGTCAGATATCCCCTCCATAATATTTTATTCATATGTATAAAATTTAAATAAAGATCATATTGCTTGACCCAAAAAAAAATTTATAACAATTATTAATTGAGATCCCATTTCCCTGAAACAAAAAAGAAAGGAGATCACAGGGACATGACTCTTGGACTTTGTCTATCGATTGGTAGCAAGAGAGTACCTTTAAGAATTATACAGAAAACTGAGTGATATCTTTCAGAAAGAAAGCATGTCCAGTGCCCAAAAATAATATTTCAGACGACTGTGGATCGACATCTTGACGTCTAGTGGTCACAGGGATTGAAAGGACCGAATCCACCTGAATGCAATGAAAAAGCTAACAGAGAACGGAACAAAGTGCGGAGAAGGACATTATTGTCCTAGACTAGTCCGACAAGCTGCACGTTTCATGTCACATTTTTTTTTTGCATGATTACGATGAGAAATCTCAAAAAGAAAAATATAAAATATAAAAGATAACAAGAGCAGGGGGATGCAAAAGTGAGGAAATTATTAGTAAAGACAAAAGATCAATGTGGACAATCCTTAGCAGTACAGTCCAAAGTGTTCCAGGATACTGCATTGCAGTGCAGAACTTACAAGTATATTTTTATCCGACTGCGTATCTATACGATCGCTGTCAAAAGGAATAGTTCGACTAAAAATGGCTTACAAAATAAGGCTATTATAAACTTTACAGTGCATTGATCCCGTTTATGTATGGATGTCAATGCTGTGGTATAGAGATTTTCCAAGAATTTAAAGATGAGATGAAAGTATAGTCTTCGGCCATTCTATTGAGAAAAAAGAGAAGATATAAGTGTTTATTGAAGACCCTTCTATTCTCTCATGAGAAAAAGCACTATCAAAGGGACTAGGCACGTATGCACGTCATTGATAGAATAATAGCTCGATGTTTCAACACTTCAATTTCACAATGTGGAGAGATGAGGGATGTAAATCATTCACCCTACACACTATTGATCACATGACTTTCTCACTCCGTAATAGTCGATAAATGCTTTATTCACGTACATTGACATGTCAGAGTTATTTGAGACCTTATTGAGATACTTGCGGGATAAAGGATCTTCATTTGGAGAAAAAAAAGGTAGCCCCTTGCTATGTCAAAACATCACACATCTGAATAGTCATCTATCACTAGACCTCTTGATTGAGGAACCTCTTCACTTGGGGATTGTCGCACAAGTTCTTTTCAACATAGTCAATGATGCTTTGCTACAACAAAGTGCATCAGCTTTCTCGTTATATAATTGTATGACATATTTTCATTATATAAAGTTGCTGATCCGAGGATGATATAATATGTCGCCTATTAGATGATTCCCTTGGTGGTTCCTAAAAGCTTATATTCCCATCTCAATAATTAGAAGGGCATATAAATTTACAGTGAGTTTATTTTGTGGAAATAAGTGATTGAAAAATATTTTTTTTAGAGATAATTGCTTGTATCTTGTCAAAATCGTCAAAAAAGGAACAAGTATTATTTCCGCCATCCAGTAAGATGGTTAGACATAAATTCTTATTGATTACCATAATATTTTCGATTAACCATTTATCTCAAGAGGCATGAACAATCATTTTTAAGAATTTTTTTTTAAATCGGTCAGACCCTAAATGTCCATGTTTTACTTGACCGGTGATATGTGTTAGTATTTTCATTGATGATCAACGCCTAATTTTAGTGGGAAAATATATTTAATTGACCTTAAAAATATCATTAAGAAAAGGATATATTGTGCAAAAACACCTTGTACATTTTGCCTCACTTATGAAGGTTCCCTTGTACGTTCAATGTTATGGAGCAATCCCCTATTATATGTACGTTCTTACAATGATTCCCTCTTGACGTATTGTTTCCTAAGGATCCAGCACCAGAAACTCATTCTTGAATGATTTATGCACACAGAGAGCTCTCAATGGGGAAAGTACTGACTGGGTCACATCACATGAAATTCGTCAAGCATAAGATTAAGAAAAAATATAAAAACAAATTCTAAACATATCATGTCGATATCAATTCAGTTCTAAATATTTTAGTTATGTTAATTTAATCCTTAATATTTTCATATTTTGCCAATTTAGGCTGGATATTACTAGCATTGACCTCCACCATCTTATATGCTATACCTATTACAAATGTAGATGTTTTTCTTATAATTATTTTACTTATATAATTTGTCTTTTTTCCCTTTTCTTTTTTGCTAGTGGTCACTCGCTAGCCACCGGTCATAGGCCATGGCTAAGGAGGGCCTCCCTCGCTAGTGTTCAGCCTTCTTTGGTGATGAGGGCAACCTTTGCTCAAGCAAGGCTAGCTCTTGCTAGCCATGGCCAATTGTCAACGATTGCCCACTAACAATAAAAGAAGGGAAAGAAAATTTAATTTAATTTAAAAAAAATCAACACAATCAGCGGCCAAACCATATAGGACCATCGGCATTCACATTAGTGATTTATTGCCTAAATTGACCAGATGAACTCAACTAACAAAATATGAAAAGATTTAAAACTAAATTGATACAGTTGAAAGATTTAGAATTGAATTAGTAATAATACAATATGTTTAAGACTTTTATAGTGCTCTCTCTCACAAATTTATGTAACACACCATTTTGAATTGTACAATGGTTCATGTCGCAAAAATTAAAGAGGCCAGTTCACAAATGATTCTAAGGGCAAGGGTGATGAGGACATCGAACCCTATCGAGGAGGAGGTGCTAGGGACCCGTTGATCTATTCGCCAGGCCCGATCACTCGAGCGAGAGCAAATGAATTCAAACAAGCTATCGGCATCATGATTCAAGATATTTGGCATGGAGACAATTCGGATTCAAGATTTGAAGATGATGAAATTCTTTAGCGCAACATGATTACTTTTACTCTAGCGAATTCTGAAGGGGTTTCAAGTTGACGAACTCTGAATTGACTCAAATTTGGATAGACACTTGGAAACGGGCCATTGATCAATACTCATTACTTTAGTAGTGATTGATGATATGTTTTAGCGATTTGAAGTCGTTTAGATAGACTTTTAGGCATTTTTTCCATTTTGGGCGAATTTAAATTAATTAGGGTTATTTTTGTAATTCTAATCCTAGTAGGGTTAGGATTAGGGTTAGCACCCTATATAAGGTTGCTTATAGGTTTCTCAAGAGATAGACATAATTTTACACAGAAAGGTTTTCCTTCTTTGAGTTCTTTTGAGGAATAGATCTTATCAAGGTTTCCTTGTGGCGATCGAATTTAACTTATCGAGCAAGATCGCGAAATTTCTTGTTCGTGGCGTTATAGTGTTGATTGGTTGACACAGGTTCGTCAACAGGTCGCGTTCATACCAAAATTACCAATCACAAGTTCGATTGGGGGTTGAGGTCAGCAATTCACAACTCACGGATCTTCGTAGAACGATCACTTCCGCTTCAGATATATAGATATATATCAAAGGGGGTGCAAACACATTTCATGGTTCGGAAAATATTGTTATGATTTTTTAATATTAAGTTCATCATAAGTCAGAAAAAGATACAAAACAAAAGTTCTAAACTTATTATATTCATATCAATTCAGTTATAATTAAACCTTTCAATTTAACTAATTTTGTTATAAATATTTTCACATTTTGCCAACTAAGTCTAATATTGATATGAACATCGATCATCCTCTGTGGTACAACTGACTCTTACATGAAATTTTTGCTATTTTTTCTTTTGTTTTCTTTACTTATCTTAGAGTAATAGCATTGAACACCGTATCTATAGAACATGAACTCCAAGTTCACACTTCTGAGAGAGGTATTTCGGAATGCTTTGCTCTAAGCAGGCGCATTGGCACACTTAACGAAATAACATTCACCGATCAAATGGGTCGCTCTTCTACATATGGCCGTAGTTGATACGAGTGCGGGACAAGCTATTGTATTTTGAGTAATTATGGATGAAATAAGGATAGATTAGAGCATAAATGTCAGATGGATAAATGCAAAATGCATGATAGAATATGATCAAAACCAGGGCATGTAGGACATGCCACCAGCCGAGGATCAAGATTGAGAGTAACGAATTTTACCACAAAGGCTTAGAGGACAAACCACCCGCTAAGGATAAAGGACTTCAAGATAGGAGAAACTCACCTCCAAAGCCCACAGCAGAACCGTCTCCAAAGTGATACATGGCTTGTTGGCTTACTACTAAGGAAGAATCCAGGGATGCAAAAACTAAGATAGATATTTTCTCACATGGAGATAAATCTCATATAGTTTCAATATTCAAATTGACAACCTTAGATTAGAGAATTCCCTTCTTTATATAGAGAAACTAATACATAGGAAATAGACAAATAAAGACTTGAAAAACCGTAATTGCATCCACCAGTAACGTCTAATGACATAGAGACTTGAAATCTCGACTCTTCCAAATTCGTGCACCATCCTAAAAGGCTGAATAGTCATGATAGAAGATCACCAAACAACTATAGAAATCAATGAGAACAATTTCCTGTCTTTAGGTAGTCAATAAGGAGTCTCAAAATCAACCAAAAAAACCTTATATATTGATATCTCGATAGCTAATCGGTATTGAATTTACAATTCTCTCACAAAATAGACATCTTCAATATTGAATCTGTCAAGTCAACATGTAACTCATATCGGTCTTTACTTGTAAAAATAATGATTACTCGATGAGTTCCAAGTTGAGTTTGAAAGTTGGTCAGAAGAGCCAGATGCTCCGGCATCAACAGGGTAGGAAGGCCCGCGGGACAAGCAACTCTTGGGAGGGCGCAGAAGATATTGGGGGTTAAGGCTCTAGGAATTAAATGAAAATGGCCATTTAATCAGGAACTTGAGGGATCAATGGGGCGCAGTGATTTCCTAGTTTCACTGATTCGGATCAAGCGAAAGGAGCGACAAGCAAGGCAAGAACTCAAACAGAGCATCACTAGAGTAGAGACTTCACGTTGCAAGATTTAAGATTTTTAGTCTTGGCCGGTGAATGACCAACGATAGGTGGCCGTGGGTGAAGCCAACCTCGCTGGCAGTAGGCAAAGGCAGCCGTGGCCTTGCTATCCATGGGCAAGGCCACCTTCGCCCACGGCTGCCTATGCCTCAACCACATTTGGGCAAGGGCCGTGACCCTCGTCGGTAGCTAGCAAAGGCTTCAAGGACCTTGCCGGTCAAAAGAAAAGGTGGAAGAGAGAAAAACAGAAAACAGAAAATAAAAATTTCATGAAAATTCGTAAGTAAAAACTATCCATGTCAAACCTACCCATGGGTAGCCTAGTAGTTAGGGCGAACTTGGACTTCGTTGAGGTCTGGGTTCGATTTTTCAAGGAAGCGCCAGTGATTTAAGTGAGGGGTCATGGCGATAGGTTGTTGTGCTATTCTCTCCCGAGGAATAGTCGAGGTGCGCGCAAGCTGGTTCGAACACCTTGGTTACCATAAAAAAAATCCATGTCAAGGTCAGTCTATCACATATGACGTCCAAAATTTGAATTGGCAATTTCGGCCTAAATTAACCGGATGGACTTAATCAACAAAACGTCAAAAGATTTAGAACTAAATTGATCAAATTAAAAAATTCATGATTGAATTGGTAATTTAGTACTAATACAATAAATTTAATACTTTATTAGTACTTGTCCATTAGAATTGGAAGTCTATGCAAGTTCTAAAAGCTTTATCGCCAATTTCAATTGCTTACCACCTAGTTCCTTACGGCCTGAATTCAATCCGTGAGACCCAACATTGGTCTTCCGCTTGAAATCTATTTAAATATTATTCAGCACTTCAAAATTTACAAAAAAAGAAAATCAATATCTGCAGCTTTGCTGGGTACATCAGAACATTGTGCGACTAAATTTATCGAGGCGTCAAATGACTAATGATATCTCAGTGGACGGGCAATCAATACTTTTCGAGTTGTTGGTCTCTTACTATCTTATACAACCTCAGTTATCTACAGGAACTAGTGCGTGGTTGTTCAGAACATCACATTTGCACTAGACTTCGCATAAGTGTCAATCCATCGAATCATGTTTGGAGGTGAAAGCAATCGGGGTTTCAGCTTTCGGTTGACGCTAAATGATTTGTCCAATGGTTTCGCTAGTTTTCTTCCTACTCGTGATCGTTGGGTCCTCGACATCTCAACATGCTAATTTTCCGGGATCAATTTGGGTGAAGTTTGAACAGCTGGAAGGACCGGCTTGTCAACTCAGTGTGGTCTTCACGAAGTTAATAATCGCGCCATAGTACGTCGACATGATAAGAGACTACAATTTATGTCGAGAATATCCGTGGAACACCCAGAAAGATCATCTCGAGGTCATGGGCAGTAGGACATTGCTTCTATCATTCAGCCCATCTGGATCCTGATAGATCACTGGCTCCCGATTGTTATTCAATGAACGGCACCAAAGCTCAATAAAGCTCAACAGTAAGAGCATTATCAAGTCCACGTCGGGTAAAAGAAAAAGGTGGCGACGACCGTCTGAAGTACACGACTGTTGTTTGTTCAGTGGGAAACGAAAACAGGTTTCCTTCGAGGGGGAGTATCTTTCTGGGTGGACCCCGGAGAGATTGGTTGGCCGTCACCTCCATCAAAAGCGACGTGCACCTCGGGCTTTCCTTCCTTCCTCGCTCTCGAATCATGGCCTCCGAGACTTCATTTTCATCTGTGAAAATGACGCCCCCTTATTTCGCATGAGTTCCATTGTAAGATCACATCATCCAGACAAAAACCTAATCCTCCTCTAGACCAGATGATACGAGCAAGTGCCTAAACAAGTTTCGGCAAACAAGAGTGTGAATACTGAGACTTCTTCTCTCTCTCTCTCTCTCTCCCTATTTTCAATTAGTACTTCATTGTTGTATAGTGACCATATGTGGCGGTGTCAGAGTCCCACCATTGTTTTGTCGTAGAGATAAACTTTTGTGCAGGCAAAGTCTATTCCGAGGAGTATAAGAATAACATTCAAGCAAAAAAGCAAAACTTTTTTTTTTTAGATTTCTAAAGATTTTGAAGCGGCAATGTTTTTTTTTCTGAGTTTCTAAACTCCTAATCAACTAAATCAATCTTCGTCTTTGATATTTTTCTCTGGGGTTTTGTTAAAAAGTATCTATGGTACTAAATTAAGTAACCGGAAGAAAAGGTCTCTTTTTGAGACATCTTGGCAACTGAAAAGGCACTTCTTTTAAGAAGGCTAATTACTTGAAATATGCGATTTTAGGCAACTGAAAAGGCACTTCTTTTAAGAAGGCTAATTACTTGAAATATGCAATTTTATATTTTAAAACCATTTAAAACTAAACCTAATAGGGTATTTTTTTTTTAACATTTCCATTTTACTTTCGAGAAAATGCGTGAATCCTTCTCACCTTTTACCATTTTATCACTTTGCAATTTATGTAATGATAGAAAAATAAAACTTTTCCATTTGACATGCACAAGACCCAAATACTAAAAAGACCAAATTACCCTATCTTTTCTTTTTGACAAAACTATAATTGTCAATTCTACATAAGGGTGTGAATGGTCTAAGACAGTTCGATTTCTCTTTGGAACCGGAAATCAGACCGTTGGGATCGGTCCCCGGCTTTTAGGATTGGGGACCGGACCAACAAATCCTATGACCGGTTCAGTTTAGTTCCTGGGTGGTCCAATGGAACCGGAAAAAATTAAAGAAAAATAAACACTTCATCCCAACCCACAATGTGATATCCTCCAAAGTTAAAAGCACGTGCAAAGACTCAAAAGCACTTCGTCGTCTCTCAACTCTCTGACCAGATTGAGAAAGAGAAACTCACGAGAGAGCTCGACTTTGACTTTTTGAGTTATTCGTTTCGTATGAACGAGAACAAGAGCGGGGAGCTTGGGCCTTGGGGCCTTGAGTGTGAGACGCTGAAGAGAAATATTCACTCGGCCCATCAAGATTGGACTAGAAATGAATTGGGCGTGTCACTTTTCTTTTCTTTCTCTTAGCCCTAAACAACTCAGAGAAATGGTTGGTCCAAGTGGTCCGGTTTAGGTGGTTCGGTCTGGTCCTGCCCTACTAGGAGTCGAGAACCGGACTGCTTGAGAATTGGTTCCATTTTAGGAACCGTGGACTGAACCAAAACTCCGAAGAACTAGACCAACCCGACTGATCCAGACGCTTTTTAGGTTGAGTAGTCCATTGTGCATCTTAGTTGTATTATCAATTCAAATCCTAGTTTTTATGAGTCTTAAGTGAACGCCCAATTTCTGGAGTCATAATCATGTCATTGGTCCAAAAAACCTTGTACAATTCTATGAGTTATTTTTGTTGGCTTAGTAGAGTCCCTCTATAAATAGAACTGCAATCTCACTTGTACAAATAGTCCAGACTTGAATTTTGAATATACATGACATTTCTTTCTAAAATGAGTGAGATTTTACGTCAGTTCTTTATCCAAATCCTTTGATAGTGAACTGCAACTTATTTATCCTTAGCTAGTGGTATGTTCTTTTATGCTTAGGTGATAAACTCAAGTTCAATCATTTTCCTTTGTCTCAAAAAATAAACCCGACAAGACTAATGTTGTAGCGGATACTTGTCGAAAAGGTAGTCGATGCTCATTGTTCTAGGCTCTAGGTTCGTTGGCTTCAACTTCAAGAGAGAACTCTATGATGAACATCCGAAGTTCTCTAGCTTCAACAATTGCAAACATAAAGAAGGATGGATTTCTCTTTAACGGAAATAGGCTATGTGTGCCAAAGAGTTCATTTAGAGAGCTACCGATTATGAGATGCGTACGATGGAGAATTAATGCGCCACTTCGAAATTAATAGAACTCTTGGAAACCCTTCTAGGACATTATTATAGACTGAAGATGTATGGGGATGTAAATGCAATGATTTTCGAATGCTCAACGTGTCAAAAGACAGTCATTTCCATTAAGGGCTTCATGGTTCATTTACAGTTTTGATGCAGCTTTAGATGGGTGAAAGTATGGATTTTATTGTGACAATCTCAAGAATTTAGATAAAGAAACCTGTCTTTATAACGGCAATTGATCGATTTTCACAGATTACACATTTAATTTTGTGTCATGTGATGAATGATACTTCTGACGTGATTGCGCAATATATCAAGGAGAATTTTCTCCTACACAGAGTCTCAAGGTCATTGTGTTAGATTGTGATTCCAAGTTTCTAAAATACTTTTGAAAGACCCTATAAAGGATACTTTGTACGTAACTCTTATTCAGCACTACTTGTCATACATAAATAAACAGCCAAATTGAGGTAACCAATTGCACTCTTGACCTCCTTCAAAGTTTGATGAGTAAGACTATGAAAGATTGAGATTTAAAGCTTATAATAGATTGCTAATACACCACAAGTCGATCACCTTTTGAAGTTGTATGTATATTAATCCTCTCACACCTATCAACTTGATTTTCTTTGCATCCAACTTGCAAATGAACTATGAAGATGAAAGAGAGTTAATGTTTTAAAGAAACTTCATGAGCAGTTTCAATCCAAGATCGGAAAAGCAAATGAGTCTTACAAAAGAAGAGCTAACGGGCGATCTAAAGAAGGCTCAGTTTCAACCATGTGATCTTGTGCAGATACACTTGAGGAAGGAGAGGTTTCCATTTTAATGAAAGAACAAGCTCATGCCTACTCGAGAGAATGAGCGACAATGTGTACAAGGTTGATCTCCTTAGAGAATATGGCATCTTGACAACTTTTAGAATTGGAGCCTTTCTCCTCGCTTCGAAGGAGGCCTCATATTCAAGGTCAAATCTCAATCAATCTGGGGAGGATGATGTGGGAGAATTAGATCCTATGGAACAACTCTTGAGCTTAACTCAGTTTCGTTGACTAATCTAACCCAACTGTTATTCATGCAAGAAAAGATAAGTTTCAGTTACAAACATCGGAATTTCACGCAAATTATTTGGCATAAATAGTAAAATTGAAAATTTTAGAACTAAATTGACATTTATGTAATAGATTTAATACCAATTGGACAATTACTTTGAGCTTCCTTATTGCAACTCTATTTTCACTCACACATGTTCATCTATAACCCTTCCATCAACCATTTCTGAGAAACCTCAAAGAAAACGCATTCCTTAATCTCTCATTTTCTTCACGAATCAAGATCTCCGACATTGTGACAACGGTCTTCCTCGTTCACGACAAATGAAAAGAGGCAGAGAGCAAGAGTTTGGAAATTGAGTCAATTCTTTGAAGGTGGTCATAAAAAATAAATAAAGCAAGATGAATATTTTGTAAAGGAAATGGCAATTTAATAAATAAACTCAAACGTATTATTTGCCGTGGGAAGTAATATCATGCTAATTACAACAGTAAGGTACGTAGTTGTGGTTTTGAAAATAAAGAATGCCTAGAGCAACGATTATTCATGTGACCTCTCCAGCGCCATATTTGTTTATGCATGAGCTCTGCTTCCAAAAATCCTGACGCGCAACTTGATGTGGAATCTCTCCAGAGCAAAGTTTCTCAGCATTTCTAGCAACTCTTTTGTTTTCTAGAGCTTCTACAAATGTACATTCGGGTTTACATATCCGAAAAGGACAAGCACAATAGCGACATCAAATCTTCAATCGTAGATCTCGTTCATTCGCATCTCCTCCATCTTAGAAAAGTCAAATTTGTACTGTTCGCTTTCAGGGATTCCGCCAATGACTCAAAGGAGTCCTATCCTTGACCCCTGACGCTCGCCCTTTCTACTGAAATGATGGTATGGAAGAGGACACTTTATATTCCTTTTCGATAATTGGCGCACGAAACCCTTAGGTCATTGAATTTTGCGTGCCGATACTCTTTTATAATTACAAAATAATCTATGGAACTCAAACTTTTTCGAAACGCGTAAAAATTTTTAATACATAATCAGTGATTTCTTATTTACCCACTCATCATAATGAGTGACGTTTGCGTGAATACTAATTCAAAATGTTTAGGTTATGATTACGTCTAAGTTAATTAAACGACAGAATTTATGTTGACAAATAACATGAATTTCATTTCATTTTACTGGAGAAACGTACAGCAAACATTAGGACAACCATATTAATAAACAAAGCGGTAAAATTCGAAATATCAAGAAGTAGAGAAAGCAACTTCCCGTGGTCCATATGCTAATGTCTAAGCAATTAGGCCCCATGATGTGATCGTCCTCTTCCCCCACTCCAAAATCCTCCTGTTCTTTTACCCTCAAAATGGTGCAATATTAATCAAAATAAGTCCAAAAAAGATTTCACCCCATCTTCGTCCAGAGAGATGTCAAGTGAAAGAGGAAAGGAGACAGCCGAGTTGGGGTCATCCAGATCTCCTAGCGAGCTGCAGCCGGCGACTCCAAGCCGATATGAATCCCAGAAGCGGCGCGATTGGAACACGTTCGGCCACTATCTGCGGAACCAGAGGCCACCGGTCCCGCTCTCGCAGTGCAGTTGCAACCATGTTCTTGAGTTCCTCCGGTACCTCGATCAATTCGGGAAGACCAAGGTCCACTTGCAAGGGTGCGTCTTCTATGGGCAGCCCGAGCCACCCGCACCGTGCACGTGCCCCCTCCGCCAAGCTTGGGGCAGCCTGGACGCACTGATCGGGAGGCTCCGGGCTGCCTACGAGGAGAATGGCGGTTCCCCGGAGACTAACCCTTTTGCCAGCGGTGCCATTCGGGTGTACCTTAGGGAGGTGAGGGAGTGCCAAGCCAAGGCTAGAGGAATTCCATACAAGAAGAAGAAGAAGGCCACTTCAACTCAAGGGACTGGCGGTGATGGATCAAGTTCAACCATGCATTTCCAAGGTTAAGCGGTAATAATCTCCTTATTTGGCTTCTCTTACACTATGATGAGCACACGCACATCTTCCTTATTCATAGTTTATAACTGTCGACATTGATTCTAGCTTCATAGATTGGGGGTGAACTCTGTTGTGAAGCATCAAGCATTACTTGGGACTTGATGTTTTTACCGTGTTAACGTTGATATGTCTCCGAGGGAGAGAGTTAATAGATCAATCAAAGAAATTGCGAATAGAAGAAGAATTTACAAGAGAGTCGATTCCTGAAAACGATCAAGATCTAAAATATGGGTCAATGCTGCTGTTTCTGTACATACTCCCTTAACCCTAGTTTCATTGTAGTACTTCGGGAATATTTTCTTGAATTTGAGTGAAACCGTGAGCTTGCTGCGAAACATCATCATAAAATTTACCATGAATACACTGTGTTTCGATAACAGTACAGAGCTAAGTGAAAAATCAACGGAAGCTTCTTTTCCGCTCTCCTTTAATTATCTGTCAAATTTAATGGCTGTATAATCACCTGTCATGCGAAAAACAGTGTTCTTGGTAAATTAATATATTTTATATTGGCTCCTTGAAAACTTTCCCCCCTGATTTGGCTCTGTTAAGATTTTGAAGATTTTGGTGCCCCCATGGGTGGTGAATCTCCGTAGAACACTTTTCCAAGTTGACATCATTTACAATGATAAAATCCATGGAAGGAAATGATTAACTAAGTTTAAGGTTTCATATAGAAATCCTTGATCAATATTTCACTGCCCACGAAGATGGCTTTTTCTCATATAAAATTCTTTGTGGCAGACGCCATCATCGCCAGTCTCAAATTCCATAATTTTAAGACTTAGAATGAAGATTTCATTACTACTAATATCCCCTATATCAACAAATGTGCAACCAACATTTATTTGTTGTGTATTGTCTCTTCAACTCATATCAAGAAAGAAGCATAGAGAAGAAAATATTTAATTTAAACAGTTATCTTCTCAATATCTTTTCTCCTCGTAATATTAGATATTATACATTCACCTTGTCTACTTCTTGCCATAACACTACTCATAGCTAATTTTGTCGGGCAAGTTGAACCGTTTTTATAACAAAATGCCTTTGAATCCGTGGGGTTCACGTCATTATAATGTGGTTGTTGAAGTTCAACCCAATAGGGTTGATTATCAGATGTTTTTTGAGTTTGAATACACTGTTCCATAACATATCATTTCTCCATCATGTATCTCTCGTTCCTCAATATACTCCAAGGGTTCTTCCAAGTGCAAAAGAAAGTTTCAGACAAGAATTCAGGCGTGGATACGCATTTACTTTCACTTCCCACTCGTTTCAAGTCTTTCTTAAAAACTCTAAAAGTTCACTCCGTAAATTGCTAATTTTAGTAAGACTTTGAGGAAAAAAAAGGTTTTGGTCAGAAATTTATAAAAACTATAACACCATTGAGACTCGAAACACTTTCAAGAAGTCGTATGGTCTATTTTAATTGGGATCTTGATATCCTATGACAAAATATAAAGGACTAATCCTTAGCAAGTGATGGATAATGACCTTCTCATCTTAATAATAAAGATTGAAACAAAATATAGGTAGACAACAGGAGGTATCTTCTAGACAGTACATATAAGATCAGTTTAATCACTAGATTAAATATTGTATGTAGCTGATGGGATTCTGGTGTATCAAGAATCTTTGAACTTAGGCCTTGAAAGTAACCGAGCCATGCCTCCTTAGACAAAACTTCAACAGCTAAGAATTACATAAATGAATCTAGAAAAGGGTTGATGCTTTTGGAGGCAGGAGTCAAGTTCCTGAACTTTTCAACGCGACAGTTTAGACCAGGAATCAAAATGATATCTGCTTGGGAACGAATAAACCCACAATGTTTTGTGGGTTTAAGCTTGTCAAAGAGCTCACAGTATCTGCTTTTGAAGTGACATGTGAGCCAAGAGAACGAAAAAGCACACAAAAAGAGGGGGAGACTTGGTGATCTTTCTTCACTAGCCACCGACCTTCTGTCATGGAGATAGTCTCCTCGCGATGACTTCATTTTCTGTAAACTATCTAATTACCCGCTTATGAGACATGTTTTCCAGAAACCTGTCCAATCGTACTATTGCGGAACTTTTTCGACTGTGGTCATTTAATTTTCCTCCGTTATTAGTTGTCTTTTCTCTAAATTTCAGAATATACAGACGAATGAAGAAGTAAATCCCAACATGCAGTTTTGAAAAGCCAGAATAGAATACGAACGCTTTGTGATACTTAATACTGCCGAACATCTTTTAGTGACCTAAGCTGTCTTACAATAATAGAATACATGTCTAACAGCATCGTAATGTTGTAAGGGATAGGTGATTCTGTTTAACCAGGGTTATTTCGAGAATGTGTCTGTGCACTTCTATTAATCTCTTCGATAATATATATCACTGACACGGGAGAGCTGGTAACATCAAGATTTGATAAGGATGTAGTACCCAGTCATTTCCATCTTCACCAAGATACTTCAAGAATGTATCTATACACTTTTTCTTCTTTTATTGAGCTTGTCGAGTTAAGATTCTTGCTCTTTCTCTTCTACAAATAGTTCATCTCTGACACGGGAGAGGCTTGGTAACATCAGGATTTAATGAGGATCTAGTACACGATTGATTGATGATTCTTCCATTAGAATCTACAGAGGAATCTGATACATTTTGCTTAATCAATCAGTTAATTTAAATATTTAACCCACAGACTTAGAATTATGAATTCATGATTACTATTTCAACCTTCAGGATTTGGTTGAGGAATATGCCTCATCCTTAACTTTAGTTAGTAATCTTCTTTCAAGAAAAAGACTCAAACGCTAGGCCAAAACAAGCCTAATTTAAGTTCTTATTTAGCTGTCAAATAATACTACACTACCGGGTGATGGACCACTTTCACACAGCTAATTTCCGAATTAATGTGACCATCACTGTATGCCTTCTACTCATTTTTTCTTCTTCTTTTTTCGCCAACCCTCACGAATCCTTATTGATACCGAAAGGAAAGCAAATCATTCCAATGTTATTCTATACCTAGGAGAATCATTCTCGATTATATTTACTTTCTGATATGGGGTGATGAACTTTTTATGCAGGCTCATGCCAATAATAATCTGAAGAAATGATAGAAAATGGCAGGTTTTTGCGGTATCCCACACTGCTTCTGCCTCCTGGCAGAGAGCCAACGCAATTTGATGATGTAAATAATCACCTGGGGCTGCTGTGCGCTTAAGGGCCTCCTTATTTTTTGCTTCACGTTCTCGAGTACTATTACTATGTCACAGCGAGCGACTCCTGTTAGTATGTGATTGTGTTTCATCCAGTCCTTTCTCTGTGTACTTCGACTCGTCGCTGATATAAATATATATCATATCTGCCTTCCTTCTCTTCTCCTCATTTTGCAATATGATTACTTATGTTGAATTCCTTCTACAGAACCACACGATTCATATATCTACTTGCTCTCTTTTTTCCTTTGCCGCGTTACTTCGTAGATTTATAAAAGGCAGAACTATCGAAATTAGTGTAGATAGTTGACAGCAGCGAACAAGTGATGCCCGTGTGACAGATATCCTTGACCAGGTCATAGCCCAGACAACTGTTTATGTCTGAGGAGATCATATCAATCATCCTAGAGGTTCTAACTTATATCGTAATATCCACGCGCCATGCATTCGGGGTGACCATGGCAAAGATTTGCGCGTGGTCGATATCGATCCAAGAATTGAAATCATTGCCTCGGAACATCGACTTCAAGCGTCTTCCCATACTCGTTTTGCATCCATAGGGCATGTCCAAGTTGTTCAGGTGTTTATCGTAGCTTGCGAGTTGATCCCCTTAATATTGTTGCAATCTCTCTCTCTCTCTCTCTCTCTCTCTCTTCCCACAGTGCACGCACACATGTTCATTTATATGCTCAATCCTATGGCAGAAGATAGAAAGAAGAAGGAAGAGGTTGTCTAAGAGGGGTTGTACTAAACGAAGCCCGTCCACATAAAAATAACAATTAATGACAAATCTTGAGGGTTTAGGCCTCATAGCCATGTATACTCATCTCGTATGGATAAAGATAACCCACTCGTCAAGAAAGAATGAATGAAAGAAGAGGAAAGACGGTAGAAAAATACAGTGACTTATTAATTATCTTCTTGAATAAACAACACCGGTAAATACGATTCAAGAGTCTTGTAATTTGGTTAAAGAGTACAATTTAATCACCAAATTTTGTGAATAAGTGTTCAAGTCGTGAAACTTTAATATTCTGGTGTCGGTTCCCAACAAACACACACACACACAGAGCTCATATGTAGAAGCCATGTGTATTTTATCAGAAACGGAAAAATTACAGTAGACAGAAATTATATGTAAATGAAGAACCCAGAAGTCTGAAATCTCATGACAAAAAGGAAATTTCTTTATAGTCAAACTTATACGTGGCATGAAGAATGCTGGAGGGAGATTCTAACCATTCTAGAAAATTCAACTTAAAATATTAAGGTATACAAAGTCTTTACTACAGAGTTCAACATAAGACTTTTAAATTTTCTTTGTCGAGAAAAAGCTATGGACCCTTGAAATCTCATATATAAACACTATGAATAATATCAAGAGAGGGAAAATATATTAGACACAAATTTGTATGTGGAATGATAAATACAGAAGTGTGCCAAAAGGTCAACTGGAAATATGAAGTTATCAAATGAAAAGAGACTTCATGTTTGTAAAATCATTAGAATCTCCTATCCAAGCAATGAGAATAACATTTTACCATGTTTTTTCATGTGAAAATTAGATCAAAGTTGCATAAAGAATACATGTGGAACTGAGGCGGGCTGCACATGAAAATAAACTCAAATGCGACATAAAAAGGCGAGGAATAGAGACGAGACTATGCTACCTCACTAGAATATTTAATTTGAAAAAGGCTAAATAATAAAATAGAATAGAGTGAGCAAACATGTAGACAAATGAACATCATTTCCTCGATTATGAGACGACTCTACAGTGGTTTACCCTGTGTCGGATGTCAGCGGTTAATAGATCGGTTCCATCCAATCATATGTTATACTTCAAAATTTTAGGTTAGGCCTTTCCTACTAGTCAGTTTAGGGATGACTTGGGCCTTTTTGCTGTCTAATAGCATAAGATTTGCATAGGGGCGGGGCTATTTCCACTTCCCATAGGACTCGGTCCACCCTATTTTCATTATGATGTTTTTCCAATTTAGCGCGATTTTCTTTAATTTAGTTATTTCCTTCAAATTTTACTCTAGTGTTGCTCATAAGATTTAAAAAAAAAAAATTAGCCCCTTGTTTTAGCATTACTCTACTCTTGTCGTAACTTATCCGATTTTCGCCCTCCTATCTCAAAAGTTCCCTTTTGGTGAATCTGTTATTTGCTATTTGATTAGTCTTTGAATAATCAAGTCTCTTTATTTCCTATATTAGAGAATTTCTACCTTAGTGAACACTGTTGCACGGAGCTTATTAAAAAAAAAACTATAGGAGTATCAGAAATAGACTGAAAACAATGACGTAGAAAAAAAAAGGTTACGTACGTTGATGTATTTTCATAAACCTTCCATGTGTGATATCAATTTTTGTCGACCTAAGATTCAATTAGATTTGACCGTACCTTCAAAATCATTTTGTACAAAGCTTCAACTTAATTTAATTTCACCTTCTGAAATTTTGCATTGAAGAACGTAATCGTTACTTTATAGTGGCAAATCTTTATGTATAAAAAAAAAAAAAGCCTTTCTAGGTTTCGTCTTGTCATCCCATAGCCCAAAAAGAGCATGTAAAAAGCGCAACTCATAACCCAAAAAAAAAAAAAAAAAGTTGGCTGTGATGTGCTCAACATTTGACCGGGTTAAAGATGTTCATGCTCATGCAATTAATCGTTGAATTTACTCGACAACATGAAAGAGAAGCATGTTTCTTTGGAAATCCCTTACATGGTAACGCCACCTCAAAATCTTTCTTTGACATAAAAAAAAAAATGTTCATAATTATAGCGACTGGATCCCACATAGGTATGAAAGAATTTAAGGAGGAGGGAAGCGAATACATCTTGGGTTTACCATCTTGAATGCCTATCGGATGATAAAGGAAAACCTTATTGCTGTAACTGGTAGGAGCCACCTAAATAAGATTGATTCGCATGGTTGATCAGCAAAGTGATTTATCCCACAGCCTTTCCATCGGGGGGTACTAGCAAGATTACTCTTCTACTTCACGCATTTCAACCAATATCTTTTTCTTCTTCCTTTCTTGGGCATGATGTGCCTGAACTTGAGAATTCAATTCAATGAACCATTCTAAACGAGAACTATGGTTCAAGAGTAACATCGTAAACACAACTGTCGAATTGCTTCTTTTGTGTGCGTGCGTATGTGTGTGTGTGTGTGTGTGTGTGTGAGAGAGAGAGAGAGAGAGAGAGAGAGAGAGAGAGAGAGAGAGAGCGCTTTATCTTGAGTCATTTGATGAAGCAATATACCAAAGGCTCATTCTCAATTACCTTGAATACACCCATAATTTAAGAAGTTTCAAGCATTAAACAATCGGGCCTAGACCAACTCCACGATGGAAGTACTGCGAAAGCTTCTCGAGAAAAGGGGGAAATTTTACATCTGGGATATAATATTAACAAGGTCAATCCAACCTATATCTGTAGATTCTAGCACTTCTTGCCCGAATAGAAACATTAAACTAACTCAACTAACCATAAAATACAAAGGCTACCAAGCTTCTTCCTGAGCTTCGTTGAAGAGTACCTTCTGATGACTCTCAAGACAAACCGGAACATTTTTGCAGGTAGGAAAAGCCGATACCAGGTTTGAAGCCGGCATGACCATCTACAAATAGCCCTCTGAAACATGGAAGATCACACTCACTCAGCATTCTCAGAGAATTATCGCAGAAATTTGGCCAGTACAAGACCCGAGAAGGTCAAAACTTGAAAGCCAACGCAGTTTTGAAGAGCACAGTAGAAGAAACATGCTTTTTAACTCCCTGGAGATATAAATGTGTAAAGTTCAATAGTTTCTAAATTTATAGACTCGAAAGGATGTTCATATTCTGAGAATTCGAAAGAACTTTGACTATTTCCCCTCAATCTCAAATTATGATCACATGCTTCTAAAGCAAAAATCTTTTTGATCAGTACAGCAAAAAATTTAGACATAAAAGTGAAAATGCATGCACAAAATAGAAAAAAAACTCCATTCACTATATTTGCGTATCTATGCCTACAGCAACATTTGAAAAGTCATATGCTTCTACAGGTTTATTGAATAGATGTAAGTCTCAATTTGAGCCATCCATCCAAATTCTAATGAAATTACCATAAATCACTAAGTGCCGACATAAGCATCAAACAACAAGCGCTGAACAGCCGGGGACTGTTTGCCCTTGAGAACCAGAGAACTCACAAGAATGCAAGAGGAGTGCTTAAACACACGCTCAATCCCAGGAACCCAGAAACAAATGGCCAGACGCAACGCACCGGTCTAACTCAGGAAGAATATGTCCACTCGTTTTCTTTTAGATAACTCATTGCAGATAAGATAAAAAGAAGGCATCAACGTAGTTCTCACTCAGAAGACCCAACCGACCATGGAAAGTATCGCATGACTAACTTAGGAGCCTGTAACCATCGACTGATGAATTCTTTCAGTGGTCCCACAGGGTGAATCTCCACATCCCAGGCACTGGCATACCGACATGAGAGTGCCCGTTATCTGCACTTTCCTCTTCACTATCTATCAGAGAAAGTCTTTAGACACCGTTCTAGGGTAGAGCTGCTCTCTATCTTCTACATAAGGCTCACATGTCAAAGCTCCTTTCATGTGAAAGAAACTCTGCAAAGAGACCCCCGCCCAACAGGCCACTACAAAAGAGTTCTCTAGGCTTTTGTGCCATCCCAAAGCCGCAGGGTCGCACAGTGACAGTACTCTTCTAACTCCACGGCCCATCCCAGCCCAAACACGGCGCATGTAACTGGCATCGCCACCTTTCCCCATAAGACAACAACATAATAATACGAACAAAATTGTTCTGTCTCTCTTGACTTGTGTCAACACAGACCGTAAGCAATTGCAATGAGCTTTGCTTTGGGAACCAGAAGGAACATTTCGAAAGAACGCAAACTTCCTAGTAAGTGCGAACTCGATGAATAATTGCGGACCAAAACAGAGTGAAATCGGCGTTTCCCATCAGGAAAACCAAAGATTAATCATGGCACTATAGTCGGAAAATCGAAGCCCATTACCGTCGATTGGAGTCTGCTTCAGTTTCTTTATCTTTTGGAGGTGAATCTGCGTCTCCAAGAACCACCGCATCCTCTGCTGCTCCAAGTCCTTGGCGAACTGCATCCTCTGCTTCTCCAGCTCTATCATCTCCCTCGCCTTCTTCCTCTCCACTCTCTCGTATATCTGCCCCAGCCTCTCTATCGCCTCGGCTAACTCCGTGTACCCTCTCTCTCTCCTCTCCGAGCTCCTCCCCTTGCCGGACCTGGTTTTCGTTCTCGAGATAAAGCGCTCCGATTCCTCCTCCTCTGCCTCTTCCTCGTCCGCCGCCGAGAAGGCAGGCCGGAAAAACGATCCGCCGGCGGGAGACCTCGCCGGCGCGCGCTTCGTCCGGTTGTGGCTCCGGGGGCGCACCGGCACGGTGACCGCCGGCAGCACGCTCCGAACCGGCTGGGAGGCGGCTCGCTTCGGCCTCGATCGGGCCGCCGGCGGGGGCGTCGGCGACGGCGAGGGCTTCCTCGGGGGGAAGTTGGATCCGATCAGGGCGTCGAGGTCGTCGAAGAAAGGCCAGGGGCTAAGGTAGCCGCCGTCGGGGCCGCCGCGGGGATCCGAAACCCTAGCCTTCTCGTGCTTGAACTTCTTCTTGAGCGTGTCGATGCGGTTCTTGCACTGGACGCCCGTGCGCCGGGGCTTGCCGGAGGAGGAGGAGGGGGCGGGGGCGCCGGAGCGGCGGCGGGAGTTGACGGAGTCGGCGACGTCCTGCCAGTCCTGCTGGGAGAAGTTGCCGCGGTCGAGGGCGAGGTAGCGGTCGCCCCAGGCCTGAATGAGGGCGTGGGTGGAGCCCTCGGTCCAGCAGTCCTCGCGGAGGGGGGGGAGGGGGGTGGCGGAGGAGGGACGCTGCGGCGGGGGGGGGGAGGGGGAGGGCAGGGGAGTCCCGTTGGGGGGCTCCATGACGGCGACGTCTCTCTGAGGTGATCTGAGGATTGGCGTGGTGCGACTCAGTGGGCGAGGCGGGACGAAGGGGAAGGGGAAGGGCGAAGGGGGAAGGGGGAAGGGCGGGGCGGGGGTGAGAGAGAGAAAAAGATTTATAATTTTGAAAGGAGACCCTCCCCCTCCCGGGCAACACCAACCCAATGTGTTGAGTCAGAGCATTAGCCGGCTGGTTCGGAGAGGGCAGAGCGGTGGCGCCGGTCGGCGGTCCCTCAAGTCGACGGCGGCGGTGAAGCACGACCGCTCTTTTTATTCATGGGCTGTACCCTCCACCCAGAGATTGGGCTTTTATTCCCTCCCTCCCCCTCCCCCTCCCCCTCCCCCTCCCCGTCTTGAAACTGGGTCAAATCCCCTTCTTCGCCTTCCCCCTCCGTCAACGTCTCCCTCCACCGCTTTGCCTCGCCAGACCCTCTCCATTTTCCCATCCATACACTTTCTATGCCGAAACCTTTTACAAATCCTATTTCTAATTTATCACAGCTTTTATAGAACGGTCACTCAAATGACTCTCTAACGATAAAAAAATCGGCTCTCAAAAAATTAATGTATCTCATCGGTACTGCTTAAATGAACGCTTTTCAAGTTTTTTACTACTTCATCCATCGTCCATAAAATTTTGAAGCTAAAATGATTATTCTCCAAATTTTGGCTTCTAGTATAAAATAATCGACTAAGGTTAAATTAGTTCCGGACTTGCCACCATTGATCCTCACTGTTAATCAGATATAAGAAGTTGTTCGATCTCAAAACAATCGCAGCGCAAGAGAAAAAAAAAAGAATAAACTTTCCACAAGACTCGTACCCTTTTTTGTTCGATCTCAAAACGGAGCAATGTCGGATAAGAAATAAATGCAACACTGCCACTAGAAGTGAAGAAAACTTTACTCGCTTCCCCTTTTCTACTGCAAGAAAACGAATAAAGCTTTTCCACGGTACAATAGCATTGTTTTGAGGAAATATTTGCTCCATGATTTTGCTTTCGAACCTCATAAAACAAAGAAAAACAGTGACAAAGTTGTAATATTTGCCTTCGTTTTATTAAATGGTAAAAAAATGCTAAAGCAAAAGTTTTACAAATAATTAAATTGATGCCGAAACTTAATAAACGATCATTTTAGTACCAAAACTTTTTATTAAGTGTCCCTGTTAGAGCGATTCCCACACCTAACCACATCAAGTTTACCGAAGCCACTTGAGTTATTGGCTTTTAAAAATTTACAGCATTTAAAACATCCTCCGAGAATTCATACAAAAAATAAGCGCCGTACAAAATATTGACGAAGTTCGTCTTATTCAATAGGCAATTCTAAACCGTAGAAACGCAATTCCTCAAGTTAGATGATGCGAGCTATCTCCTGTGGACTATTCAGTTGGAACATATTCAAGCCAGCTCCACTATTCTCCAGCTGATTCTCGTCAATTTTCCCGTACAAATTTGACGACCTCGGCCAAACCCGGCCCAAAATCAATTAAAGAGCCGAAATTTTCCGCTCGCATAAGGTGAAAACATGGACCACAAAACTGATCTGGACGACCAACTCTTTGACGTTCTATGCTCATTTTGCAAAATCATTTTACAGATTACAGGGTTATAGCCGAAACAGAGATGTCAAAACTCTTCCAGACTTTGTATACACAAACCGATGAATTCCGGTAGCAGTGAGATCACTCGCAGTCGAGCAACCGGGAGAGGATCTCCTCGCAGCTTGGCCGTTCTTGCGGTTCCGCCCAGCAATCTGCAAGGGCACGCCAACAGAAGATCAGACTTTGCGGAAAGCAACTCACAGCGCGAAACAACATGCAAATCGTAAGTTAGTTCAAAATTGGAATATGGACCAAGGAGGACCTGCGATTAGCCTTCCGAGGGGACCTTCAGGTATATCCAACCTGGATCCTTCATTAGCTACTGCGTATACCACCTGAAAGCATGAAGGACACACATTATGTCGCTCATCCCCGATCACAGAAGTCAAAGACAAAACCTAAATACAGTACGGTTGATATGTGCAATTCAAAAACTGACACTAGTAGGCATTTGCCGCATTTCAGTCTGTTTCAATTTATCAACTACGGCATATGCTATTCTTTGCAGCAAATCTGAATCCATTAGGCAATAGCACTTAAAAGGGGGCGGTTACCGTAATTCAAATAAACAACTATCTTAGGTAACCCTTCTTCGCTCATGCAGTAAGTCCTTTTTCCCTTTCCTTTTCAATCACAACTAATTCCACTTTCTCCTCGTCATCTCCTTTTCAAATGCACAAGTAATTATGCGAAAGCCAGTTCCACTTGATCAAACTTTCAACAGTACATTATATGGCTATGGCAAACCGAGTCATATGTGCAAGAGTTAATCTTTTGGAAGGAATTAAGCAACAGCCATGACTTGCTTGTTCTCAAATCAAAACAATCTGAAACTCAAAACTTATCATGCAGTAGTAAAGCCAGAACAGCCTACTCACCCTCTCTGGTGGCACACCATCCCATGGTCTATTTAAAGTGCAGAGCTCCCACATTAACACCCCAAGGCTGAAGATATCACATTTCTCGGTGAAAGGTTCATTGCGTATGAGTTCAGGAGCCATCCATTCTGGTGTTCCAGCAGATGAGGAGTCTCTCATGGGTGAGTTTATCATTATCCTTGATAGGCCAAAATCGCATATCTTCACGGTCCAATGCTTATTAACAAGACAATTAGCACTTTTTAAATCACGATGTACTATCTTCATCCGGTGTATGCACATCAGCCCCCTGCTTCCAGTGTACGCACATCAACACCAACAAAAATGAAAGAACTAAGCAGCAACCAAGAGAACGTAGAATTATACAATGTAAATTCAGGCTTTAAGAGTTCCGATTGATGTCCAAGCACCAAACTAAATACAAACTTAAATGAATAAATATCAAGTTATTAAACTGTTGTGATCTTCCAATTATTTTGACAAGAACATGATTGCTTGTTCCAATAAAACCACTTGACACTGGTAGAAGATTTATATAAAGTTCAAGTAAATCTTTTTTTGCAGAGTCCATGAAGTTCAGTCAACTCAATAATACCCTTGGTAGGTACTCCTTACTTTAACGAGTGGAATCATGTGCATCCCCATCGAGTTGATTGGAAAATAATTGACGAGACTCTTAATGCTGTTCTGCTTGTGGATATTGGTCTAAACTCAAATCAAATGTCAAGAACTGAAAGACAAGACATATCTTTTCATTGCAAGACATAGCATTTTCTCACTGTATCTTAGACATAGTTTATTAACAAGGATATGCCCCTTGAGTTTTATGGAGCCCAATTATTATCATGCCATAACAGTGATTCAACCTAATAATTTAATGCAATGCCATATTATGTACTCAAAGAAGAAGACATAATGAAAATCTTTGATGTTGAGGAATCACACAAACCTGCATATATCACGTATCATTTTAAGTCTCCGCCTCCAACTAAGCTTCTTTTTCTGACCACTCAAATGGATCAGATAGTACAAGGAGCCCATCTCCATGTATTCGGTTACCATAGAAAGATGTGGAGGCCTTGTGCACGCCCCCAAAAATAATATCACTGCAAGGACAGAATAGGTTGCCTTATTTGCTGGATTTTAGACAAAGACTGGTTAAAAATTTTGTGCTTCCATTGGCAATGTGAATAGTGAATAGTGAATAGTGAACAGTGTAGAACAGTAAATATTCTAAGTGTAACTCGACTGATGCTCCATATACATAACCCCTCTGCATATGCTCCGTATACCACCTACTCTCTTTCTACGAAGAAAATGAAACCAGTGTGAAAATGTATAGGTGCATGGACAAGCAAGTAAAGAATGTTACCATTAGGATGTCGAAGACGGCTGAATGGTAATCCACGTAGGCATAGAACAAGCACATGAAGTCAGATGGATACACATTGTGGATAACATAATCAACAGGTCAGAGTCACCAACCTTAGAATAGAAATCTCGTTGCAGAAGTCTTCCATGTTCTCAGCAGTAAGATCTTGCTCTAGGAAAACCTTAATAGCAACGTCTGTCCCATTCCATATGCCACGAAAAACTTCCCCGAAGAAACCTGCACTTAGACATAACAATTTCATATATAGATCATCCGGGGATTTTAGAATTCAATGAGCTAATAATTTCTGACCAGAGAACTTAATGTACACATAAGGAACCAAACTTGTGAATGTGGAATGGCGCCATAATCATGAGGGCGTATCATCAATCTCCTCAGAATTATTTCAAAGATTATAGAACATAGGGTAAGTGCAAGATAATGAGCAAAAGATTAAAAAGATCCCAAAAAGGCACAGAAATATATGATTGATTTACCTATCCCAACACGAGTCCCAACGGTCAATTCTGAAAAATCAATATTCCACTCTTGGTAAGGAAGTAAAGGTTGGTTATTGAACATTTGAGATTCCAGAATTTTATTCCATGTCGAGAACAAGTCGTCGTTGTGTGGATAGTTCACTGCAAGGCTTCTCTCAGAAGACTGACTTCTGAACTCGTGGGGAGATGAGGGCAACGATATAGCCTTTTGAGAATTCATGTTCTCCCGATCATACATCGGAGATATTCCGCCAGACACTTCATCCTGAGTATCAAAATGGAAACTTGGTGCCTGAGGCTAGAGCAAAGAAATAAAAATCACATTTTGCTTGCAATTCAAGTAACAGTCTAGCATTAAACCAACAAAAAAGTAACTTGTTCCTTTCACATGCATTCCCACACAGTAATGCAGAAACAGTTCCAAAAATCTCTACCAGGAATATAGAGGGTGCACTAGACTATGCACGTAGTGTAAATGTGGCCAGCGATCGGTATGTCATTGCAATGGGATGGCAGTCATCAATTCCATACAGATATGGCAATTGCAAAAGTAGTCAATGAGAGTGGTCAATACCAGTGCTCATATATAGTGTACAGTACAGTTTTCTTCATAGTCAATATGCCACACTTGATAACCACCTAAATTCTAAATGCATACAAAGTGACAAGAATGATGAAAAAAAAACACTTTAAAACCACATCAGCTAATCTTACCAGTTGAGCCATGTAATATTGTACAAAAGAAAAGATTATGTGCAAAATATATATCAAGCTAATCAAGCTAAAACGATTGTGTATTAGAAGAGACAAGACTTATATGATTGATTAGCAAAGTCAGAATAAAGTGCTGAAGCAACAAACACTCTTTGTTGTCATAAAGAAAACAAACTTTCATATCCAGGGGCACATGCCTGACCTAAGCACTAGAAACAACAACAACGAGAGAAGCAGGACATATATGCAGCTAGTGCACAGAAAAGATTCAGCTTCAAGCAAGCACATGAAAGAAAATTCGCACAGCATGAGTAACCATAAAAAAAATAAGAAATGACACAAAGCAAACATTTGCAGTTCCTTCTTGATAAATAATGATAACAATTTTGTTCTTCCATTCATCGGTGCTGAAAATATTAAACAGACAGTGCGAATATTGATGCAGCCACCCCAAAGAAACAAAATCACACAAGATAGATGACGATATGATAGCAAACGGTTATATGGAAGCCATACATCTTTCTGTAGATCTTTGCTATTTCTTTCATCTGAAGTATAAGAGAATGACCTATCATTCTCTTGCTCTCTCAGTAGTCGATTTTGCTTCAATGTCTCATTCATTGCCCGCACAGCCCTGCATTATTATCTGTATGCGCTGAGATAGGATGATGCCAACTTAAGCATTGAAGAAAACAAGAACTAGTCCTCGGAACATTGATTAAGCTAGAATTGACATATAATCAACAACCTAACAAAGGCAATACACATGATACTTTTGTAGATGATAGGTGCCAATGATTCTTAGTCGTGACCATCTACTAGTTAAGGCACTAATCTAAGATTGTATTGCATCAGTTCTTTTTGTCAGATACATGCCTGTCTGCAATTTCAAAATTCTAAATCTCTGGATGCTATTGTTGAACATGATAAAAAGACTAATCTTTACAAAAAACCGAAAGTTCAATTGGCTCAGAGCCTAAGAGGAAAGAGGGTCACTCAACCCTCTATCTCTCCACAACTGAAGAGGTTATTGGATATTAACTGCATAGTTGCAAAATCTTTCACAACATGAGATAAGGAGAAAATATTCCAGAATCCAGAATAAAACATATGCATTGACAGAAACATATTCCTAGGCTGTGCATGAACTCCATACTCCAACTTCTTTTTGCTTCTCTGAGCACATTAATTGGCTGTGGCATGAACTTCATGCTTCTTTAAGCACATTATTCCTCGATTCATGAAGAGTCTTTCTGTCTTTGCATGACTTTTGCAGTTTACTTGTTCCAATGTACATAAAAGAGTGCCAAATGATATTGTTTCTAGTAATTTGTCAAGCATCGAACTTAGATTAGCTAATACTTCGGTAAAGAACATAACAAGATGAACCAGTTCTAGTAGGAATACACAAGAAAGGACAATTGCTTCCTCCCAATAAAAGAAAGAAAAACCTACCTCGTTTGTTTTTCCCTTTGCTAGCATAACCACATTCAAGTAGTTTAACAAATGAGCAAAAGATAGATTTTTTTTCTTCCCATGATGTTGATTCACATGAACATATAGTAGTCCTGGAACAAGAAAAGAATGAAGCAAACACCAACCTACCTTACAATATCGTCGCCAATCTCTGGGGTGATGCTTATGCTTCTTCTTCTTATCCTCCGAGCTTCTGAAGTGGATGCACCTTCTGACCTGCAGTATATTTCGATTTTAGATAAGCTGATATAAAAGTAAAGACCTAAGCAATTAATGGACGACAGTTGGATTCTAATTCAGACATTGAATCATTAACCGGAGCACACATACAGAATCAAAGACTGAAATTTATCCTAATTCAACTTTCTTTCTGAATTAGGGCAGCTCAGCATATTTTCACTTTACCACAGAAGTCAGAAAAAGGTATACAATATGCCACAAAGATTGGAAACAAAAAACAAGATTGGAGTATAACCTCAACATCATGTATAAATAGTGAAGACAGAAATGACAAATGTGAAATTATGAGGAAGTAGGCCGATAGTTAACAAAACCAAAAAAATATATTACAGAAGAATGCATCAAGTGACCATGTACACATAACCAATTATTAGCTAAAAGGTAACTAGAAATAAAATAGCTGCTGCAATTAATTGCAAGCTGTTAGTTGTTACAATTCAAACCTCATCCATTTTTCCAATCGGTGAGCCAAGATTCGAACAACTCTACTGGTTGTCCCAAAGAGAACGGATAATCTGAATGAGGATCCGTTTTTCCACAAAAAGACACAGCTTCAAAGAATTTAATGCATCTCCCATAAATAAAGAAAAATCAAGAAGTATAACCAATCCCACTGGAGCACTAACCATTTTGTTAACCCTTTCTCTTTTTTCTCTTTTTTTTTTCCCTTTCTTGTCGCTAAAAAGCCCTATTTACTTGATAAATCACAACTACTTCTACCAAAAAAGAAAGTTCCACAATTGTTTATCTTCTAAACTAAGAATTAGGGCAAATTTTGTAATTTGTGTGCAATCCAGTCCACAAAATCTTTAACCATGATCTCGGGCAAAGAAGAGGGAACAAGAGACAATCACAGTTAGCACCTATGTTAGTGCAAATACATATACTCATAGTCACATCAAAGAACGAGCTCCAGAAACTATAGACACCATCAGTAATGATAAGAGAATAGAACTAACCAAAGGTAGAAACTCAAGCAAAAAGAATTTATTATGCTCTCCAATGCCTAAGATATTTTAGGAGCTTCGAGTAAATATGCATACTGAGGTAATACTCTCTTGTGCATATCAAATGCAAAAGAAAAAGATGAGATTTCTGAACATAATAACCTTGACGAAGTTGCTTCATTGACAAAAGCTCTATGTAACTTCCTATCACCACTTAGCATTGACCGTCCACGTATTCGAAGAGAAGGATGCTCTGGGCTGGAAAAACAAGAACAATGAAGAAACATATAATACTGTGCAAACAAAGTTTAGTAGTTTTCCTCATGCATAATGTAAACCCACTCATTGAAAAAAAAAAATTGCTCGCCTAACTATCAAATGACCAGAGACAATCGCCATTCACCAGGGCCATCCAACAAAAAAGCAGGTGCACTTATTCCTTGGTTTGTTTTATTATAACTTCACTGCAATTTCATAGTTTTGCATTATGTATCTCCACTTAATGACAGCTGTCCCAAATTCTAGGGCTTTTGTTTGTCGTAGCACAAGATTGAACACACTAATCTTCTGTCCTAATTGAAAGTAGTAGAGAGAGAATTGAAACCTCAAATTTCTTGGCTTTTAGTTAAATCTCGAATCTATATTTGATTGCAATTAAATAAGCCCAATTCCACCAGATTAAACATCTATTGCAAGCTTCCAACTTACAGAGTAACAAAAAAAAAGAATGATAGTTTACAAATGGGAAAATGACATAAATGGTCCAGAAATTTTGGCCAAATGTGCAATGTGATCATTCAACTTTCAATTTGTTCATAGCGGTCGATAAACTTTAACCTAATGTACAACGTAATCCCTGAATTTTTAATTTGTTCATTGAAATCGCTGAATTTTTGTAAATGTTTAAAATAGTCCCTAGACTATATGAAAATATCTAATATGGCCCATGAGCTTAAATTAATGGAAGAACAATATTAACCATTTTCATACAGTCCAAAGAATAATTTGAACATGCATCAAAAGTTCAAGAACCACATTGAACAAATTGAAAATTCAAGGACTACATTAAACATTAAGCTAATGATCGATGACTATATAAACAAATTGAAAGTTCATGGACCATATTGTATATTGGATTAAAGTTTAGGGACCATTTCTGCCATTATCCCTTTATTAATAAGCAAACAAAACCCTTTGACTTTGGCTGGTGAAATGAAAAAACAAAGAAGCATCTAACATGTACACATACACAAACTAGAACGCATAGAAAGAAATAATTTGCATCTAACTTCACAGAAGCTGCCTTGATTCAGGCTAGAGCCAATTCAAAAGCCCAAAAGCCTATATTTTCAGTTTGGCTTGTTCAGCACTCAGATCACTATGTCATACTTCTTCTTCCCCTTTCTATCGCACCTCATCCTGCCAGCCATGCACATGCAAAAGCAGAGTCTAACCTCATGTCCTCAATGGTACACTAAACACAATCTTGCACAGAAGAGAAATGGAACAATAGGGGAGCCATACGCAGAGATCAATGGTACACTTGACACCCTGCCAGGCCATGCAGAAGGCCAACTTAGCCAGCATCCTTCCTGATATTTATGTACTTTGTGAAACATTGTCATTTATGTGAAATTCTAAGAAAAGCATAATTTCAAACAAGAGAATCTCCAGAATTCAGAAAGACAATTCCACAAGTAAGGTCATTGTAATTTTTTGCAAGCAAGTTCTAAGGAAATATCGTATGCTATATCTGGAACGCAAACAAAATGAGACTTATCAATTGCTGGCAAAAATATGTATAAATAAGCAAAGTAAAATAGGGGAACCATACAGAAAGAGATCAATGGTACACTTGACCCCAACAGGCAGTGCACAAGGCCATCTTTAGCCACATCTTTCCGAATAATGTACCATGTGATATATTCTCATCTATCGGAAACTCCAGCATAGCATAACTTCAGACAACAAGAATGCCCAAAATACAGAAAGATAACTCCACAAGTTAAGACATTGTAACATTTTGCTAGCTATTTCTATGGGAATTAAGTACATACGATCTATTCTCAATGCAACCAGAATTAATTTACCAGCAGATGACCAAGATACGTATAAATAAGCAACGTAAAACCTTGAACTAGCAGTCCTTTGTTCAGCAACAACCTTTCTCCGACTACGTCTCCAGAATGTGTTTGCAATGTTTGGTTCACTCTGTGATAAGCTGAGAGGAACAAAGGAAAAGGATTTAATAAATCTAAACAATTATCCTTTCCCAGTTGAACAGTAGCACATCATGTATACCAGGGGTGCAAGTGGATCCAACTACTCATGAGCTACTTGCCATTTCATCGTTTGAACCCAGATACCATATTTTATATTACTATTCTCAAGATATTTTGGTTGGTGGTACAGATATTTTGGTCGGTGGTACTCACAATAGAATATTATTTTGTTTTTCCTTTTTCATTACACATCTCAATAAGTGATCATCTGACTGCAAAATCTTTTCGAAAGGATGACAGGTTCCAACTCATTGTTGACTAAAATGAATACCACTGGGTCATCTTGAATTTCAGAGTGTTTCATTATTTGTTTGAACATGAAAGTGGCACAGCAGGGAATAATTACTTGATCCCTCTCTCATTGATATGATTGCTGTTTGTAAAATTTGAACATCAGCATTTTCTTTGTAAGCACAATCAGAATCTGTCTCTCATCTACTCCTTTGAGATCTGGAAGTTTGCAAACTTGAGAATACAGTTTTAACACTTTTCCAAATTCAATGGGTTGTTGCAGGGTCTCTCGGAGAGGAATTCTTAACTTGGTCTGGGCTGAATTGGTGTAAAGATAAGGAACAGATGTCTCTCTAATTCCCTACTTAGGTCTTGACATATGTCAAAGGAAAGTAATAAGCAGCATATATCAAAATGAGTAAAGTTCCAGAGGTGTGGTACAAGATGGCTGGCTTCCAACATATTGTTTTTGGCATTATTGTGGCAGCTCTTTTAAGTTTCTAGTTCAAAGACGAGGCCCCCCTTGGTGCTCCTTAATACACTTATCAAAAAAATTCAGAGAATTTGAGTCAAGTCCAGTCCAGTCCAACCCAAACATCTCTATTTTCTTTTCTAGTCGAGCAAGAGTACGAAAAGTCATACTAAACTGAGTTAGAGTCAAGTTTAAGCAGCGAGCATGGGGTCAAACCGGAAATCATATTTATTCAACTAGCATAACACCTTTCCTTCGGGCTTGTGTGTGTGAGTGAGTGAGAGAGAGAGAGAGAGAGAAGTTCACCTCAACTTTCTGTCAATCATCAGATCTCTTAAGGACCGACCAGAAATATTCGAGGCCTCTAATCTTCGATGGAATTGCAATCTTTCATCTTTGTCAGCACTATGATGTGGATCAGGAAGTTAGAAGTAAAAAATAATTTCTCTGAAACATGTCCATGATGACTTTACAGAAGCCATTACACTAACCTTTCAGGATCCACCTTCTCTGGATAACCATAGAGGGGGCTATTTGGTTCAAGCGGTGAATCACAGGAATCATTTTCTGCAGAATCACTTTCCCCTGCTGCAGAAATATGGGTCATAAAGATGGCCTTAGTTGAACGAGGAATCAGTTGGCCTGGAAATCGCATAAGGTCCACAAGCAGTTCCATCGAATTTAATGTAACCATCACAGACATGTGCTTATACGAGTCAACACACTCAACACCCCCCTCAATTGGTAAACCCTGAGGACAGAACCATTTTCAAGAACCTGTTAGTAAGTTAAAAACTAATAATTCCGAGTGAATTATAAAGATAAAAAACAAAGCATACTCCAAGTGGAAACTTACCACCATGAGCCTACTTTCAAGACCTACTGTATCTGCAAGAACCTTAAACAAAATAGCTCGAGGACGACATGAACCATGCTTTATTTGCCCCAACATCTGGACAACACGATTCTCAAACATGTGGGAGCTCTCCTCTAGTGCAGCTTTTGCAGGACTCTCCACATTTGGCCTTTTAGAAACATCAGAAACCTGCTCAGGCAATAGCATCAGTGACCAACTAACTATAAGTTCTCTCTGCAATAAGAAAGAGTACGCATGACCTCAACATGAGAAATACATGGGTGTATGTGCATGATAAAGTGCAACTGTGACAACTTATTACGTAACAAGATATATAAACCACAGAGCTACATGACAATGCGATACTCAAGCTATTATGGCCAACATAATATCAGAATGACAAACTAAATTCAGGGTGGACAACCAGAAAATCTTTAATGAGTGTGTGCATGTGTATTCATGTTTTCTTGTTTCAATCGTTTATCCACGTAAGACAGTATTGGCAGATCCAGCTATAATGCAGGTACTTTGCCACAAACCCCATACAAAGCAATTACAGGGATTCATCATGTTGTAAAGGAGGAGTGGGGATGGAGGGAGAAGGACTGGGAGAGAACAGTGCATAGCATGAGCTGGGGAGGAGGAATGTCTAATGCATTTCAGATAATAAATCACCAACTGTCAAAAGTTCACACCAGTCCAGCAATCTTCTTAATTGTAGCAGCAGGATTTGAATTTGCTCCCTTAACCAGAGTAAGCATCAGCTGCTTCAGCATAGTCAGCTTTCTATCCTTTTTAAAGTCTACCAGAATGACATCAGCTCTGATGCCTTCTGCACCCAGTGCATGAAGCTCCTCCAGCGTTGGAATGCTATCAAAATGCTCTTTAAACCGTTTCTCCTGCGCACAGTTCAAAAAGCAACTTTTAGACCATATCCAAAATGGAAACTTAAGGTTCCACAAGAAGTCATATGAATCTGGCAAATTTCATGGAAACAAACCAAGATATGAGTACATCAAACAGCATCGCAAAATAACCAAAATTGTTGGGAACACAATAATCTTCTTGAGGCGAAGCCAATAAATGAAGCATCTTACATTTTACTTAATCAGAAATGAAGCATTTTATATTACTCCTCTTGCATGAACAATTAAGCTTGTATTAAGTGAAATCTTAAGTGGAGGAATCACATATTTGATTATTTGCACCGCAAGCAATTCGAAGATCATTTTTACACCAAATCTGGAGTCAAGTTGAACTTGTCAGCTAATTTTGCATTTTCTGTACATTATTTGGTTAAAATCCTTTTAATAAGCTTAAGTTTGTTTTAAACAAAATTCATCCAAAAGATTACATTGAGGGTAGAAATGAAACTGAAACTTCAGTTGGCCCCAACCATTACAAAGGGTGAAACTAACAATGTAAAATTAAAGCAGCAGAGGGATAACAGATAAACAGATAAACACTTAAATAGAGGCAGTATGAAGAGTCATCACCTATGTTTCAAATCCATTAATTTTTGCTAATGCTCTTCAAATCAAAAGAGGAAAAAGCTGGAGCAAAGATGCTCCCAGAAAATACTATAAAATGTAGCAAACTTAGTTCTTACAGGAATGACAGAATAAAATCCATTTGGAATTGGGTCAGAAAGCATTCCGGTGCTCCAAAGAATTTGGGAGGCCGTCTGAGGTGATAATGCATCTTGCTCAGCATTCCTAGGAGATTCTTTGTTACTTAAACTTTCTTCTTGCGAACCCAAGGAAACAGATGCAAACTTCTCCATAAAATCTGAAGGCCACCAAGGAACATTTGGAGTCCCTTGTTCAGATGGCCCTGCCTCGTCTCGTGTCTCTGCCATGTCCTCAAAATTCCGACATTCAAAAGCATTTCTCCCTCTTCTTACCCCATAGGAAAAGTTCTTTAGCTAAATGTACTTCTCAGATAACAGAAAAGTGATTCATACATATCTTTCGCTCCAACTTCAGGGAGCTGGGGCCACATGACCTGACCAAAGGGCAAAGGAAAGATCATATTGAACACCTCAAATATAGGGGAGCAACGGAGCTCCACACTAAAGTGAGCAAAATTAACACAAGCAGAAAACAGCAACAAAAGGTAGCAAAATCCCAAGCAGAACTTATATCATTAACTTAATAGGCCAAACCAGTCCAGTTTACTTGGCTTGATCTAAGGGCTCTGCCATGTGTGTCTCATAAAAAATGCAAATATTGAATCACCAAGACCAACATCACTATCTGTCATTATTTGTACAGTTTATAGTAAATCAAGTATAAAAAAAAATCAAGTTTGAGCACTACCTTCCTATCATCCTTTTCATGCCCCAATCAGTTTCTTTGATATTCTCTCAATGTACACAGCTGTAAGTTGTGTCAATCTTTAAGCCTCTTTCATCTATAAGTTAAAAATTCAAAAATTCTTGTATGTAGTTATCATGGTCTACCCACAAATTGAGTATCTGCAGATTAAACTCAAATTCCTTCAAAAATGTCAGTTTGCACTTTAAACATAAAATCTAGACATGACAAAAAAGCAGTAGAACAGAGGATTCCTGATAGCAACACCAACAAGGAATCATGTTATTTTTTTCAAGAAATACACATCTCCTTTTTGGTCGTTGAAAGTCAAGAGATGGACAAATATGTGAAGCAATGGTCAAGTAAATGTTTGCTTAATTCAGTAAGATTTAGAGGCGGAGTAAAACCATTCCATCCAGATCTTTAAGTAGACAATTAAAGTAAAACATTTTGTCTAAAAAAGGGAAAATAATAAGAGGCCTCAGAGCCCCTAAAACAGAAACCCTTAGAATATCAATCAACTCTGAACATCTTCCAAAGGGTGAAGTGAATGGACTATTCCTACAAGAAATGCAAAACAGATAGGCTAGACTGCAGACTTTGCAGGTGAGACGAATAGTTTAAAAAAATACTTAGTTCACCAGCTAAGTTAGCTCTCTCTCCATGATACCAACAGTCCATGATGGTTTGTGTGTTGTCAGTGAAAATACAAACAGGCTAGTTCAATCACCTCACAGCAAGTAAAACCAATGCTAACATTAAAGAACGTGAATGCGCAGCGTAGATATTGATCATATGACTGTAGGACCAATACACATCCAACTAAATATGATGAATAAATTCTATGCTAAAAGGTTGGTTTTAAAATACCATCAGTAAAGTGCAACCATTGAAACTTTAAGCTGAAAATACGCGACAACATTGATGGATGGTGATGAAGTGCAAACAGTCCAAACTATTTCGAATCTATCATGTGGCAAGAAGCATTGCAAAAACTTTGACTGTCGAAGCTTGCTAGAAACATCAACAAATGATTGGTTTATAAGTTTGACACCGACAAACTGACACATCCACTATAGTATATTCAGATTACTAAATTTAAGCATCCACCGGCAATAGACATTCCTACGAGACTCCCATTATCTCTCAGATGGACATGAAGTAATCAGCATCATGAGGATTTCACGTCACATTGAAATAAAGATTCAGCTCAACACATCCATAAGGAAATGCTTAACCGACAAGCTAAGGTCTCCACCTCTGCGAATCACATTCCCAATCAGACTAAGTCTCCAGCAGCAGAACATCCTACGGTCACTTTTTCTCCCCGGCACAATGCCCAACCCGTCAAAAGAACGGGGAAATCCTCCATTAGAATTCACACTAAAGCTGATCAATCGCATTGACGGGGGGATTCCAAGCAGAGACGCCAGGTTATCCGCAATCTAAACAACAGCGGCGAGATCGAGCGCCGCCGCAACGACGGTCGGCGGGGATCACCGACACGGAGAGCAGTTAGGAAGGGGGAGAGAGGGAAGGGGGGAGATTTACCGCCAGCAGATCCGCGCATTCGCAGTCCGGGGCACCGGCGCGCCGCCCGATACCATTTGAATCCTCACCGGCGCATCGCGGTACGCTCCGAGCGATCTCCGAATTCCGGCCGGGGGGCGAGAGGAGCAGAAGCTGGAGGCGAGACGAGACGAGGGAGATGGAACAGGGGAAGGAGGAGGTCAGGCAGCGATGTACGTATCGATATTATATTTGGAGATGCGAAGGTCGGGTTCGGTCTCTTTCCTGTAGAGATAGAGAGAGAGTGCGTGTGTGCGCGCAATTAAAAAGAGAGATGGAAACGAGGCAAGACTGTGAATGAACGAGAGAGAGAGAGAGAGCGAGAAGAGAGAGGAGAGAGAGATGGACTCGATTTTTGGGCTGAAACGAACGAGAAAATGGCTCGATGACGGGAAAAGCGAGATGGGCTTTTGCAGGTGGAGAGAGAGAGAGAGAGAGAGAGAGAGAGAGAGAGTGGGGGGTGAGTCACGTGCAAAGCGTGGGAGAGATCTGGGGCCACTCCCCGACAGCCAGCTGGCAAGGGTCGGCTTCGCCCAACTGACTCGCACTTTTCATTCCGCGTGAAACCTACAAAGAGAAAACACTCGCTCCCCGCCACTATTTTGCTTTTTCCAGGAGGGGGAAAATATATAAAAAGTTCGTTTAATTGAGGGAATAAAAGGAAAATATTATTATTAGTCTTTCTTCTTCTTCTTTTCGTTTTTTCTCTTCTTTCGACCAATGCGAAGGGGGCCCTGTAGCTCGAATGATTTGTAAGGATGATCCGAATGAAAAGCCCTTCTTTATGTGGGCTGATAATGACAGCGTCACGGAAGCGGTTTCAAAAGTTATTACCGAATTTCGTAACGTCTTTTGAAAATTCGATTATAAATCGTGTGAATAAAAATGCAATAATTCTCGAAAGTCTTAACTCTTTCGGGTATGTAGAGCGAATGTAACGAATGGGATAAAATCGATTGACAAATCAAAACACTCAATGCATATCTTCTGCTATAGGTAGTGCACGTCCAGAATTAAGTTTTGCGCATCGAAATAAGCTTATTTTATAATTTGAAAAAAAAAACAAATGGGGTAGATCAGGCACACCATATTGAGAAAAAAATGGAAAATTATGTTTGAGTCAGTTGTTTTGACGAGAGAATTATCTTTTAGATTGAGGCTACATTTCGTCTACCTGTTAATGCGATGCAAAAAGGAGGTCGGGGGAAGTTTAGTTACAAAGACAGATCTCATGTCACGTAGATCAACATTTACGAGATTTGAAAACCATGTACGTGTCGGTGTCTGAATCCCGTTCGCACAGCACCGCCGAAAAAGTCGGTATGCATAATTGAGAATCGTGTAGGTGTTCAGGTACAGAGGGTACGGGCGTCCTTGGGAGCGTAGTGGATCGCCCACGATCGGAACGTGCCGGAAATTCGTCCCACCTTGCTTTTGCTTCGCTTCGCTTCGTTGCTCGACCGACGTTCCAACGAATGCGGACGCCAAACACAACCGAACAAAAACAGAGTTAGGTGGGTGTTCTCCAGGGTCGGATGCGGTACAGGGCTCTCCTTGCCCCCGGGGGAATGGTGGACCAACTCGAGTCGCTGTGCTTTTTGTTGGACTCATGCGATGAATGAAGATTCTTTCCATCACCTCGCACGTGCGGGGGATTCAATTTTTCGATTCGAGTTTGTTATTCGCGATGGCCCCCGGGGCCGTGGCTGGGCCACCGTGCGCGACTTTGAGAGTCGTGATGATGGTATTGAGGAATGCTTTCTTCGAGATATTTTTGCTTATACTTGGCAAAGATTTATGGGTTAATTATAAACCTTTTGATTTGACCAATTAATGATGAATATTTTAATAATTTGTCACTTGAGTTATTATGATGTATTTGTTCGGAAATCGCCGACACGATATTCTTCTTACATGACACCATCAATGCTGATGTGTATAGCTTTTGTAAATTTAAAAACTTTTTTAAACTTTTAATTATTTATCTATTTCTTTTTCTTTTTCTCTTCCTTTCTTTTATTTGGTTCTTTTTTATCGTGCTAGCGACCCTGGGTGGCTACAAAGGCCCTAGGCAAGGCAGGTCTTCGCAGCCCTGCTAGCCGTGGGTGAGACCTATATGGCGAGCAAGGGTCGGCAATGACCCAACACAATGAAAAAAGAAGCGAAGAAAGCAAGGGAAAATGTAAATATAAATAAATGATATTCAAACTTTCTTGAAAAATTTACATAATTGAGAATGCAAATGCCGGCCATAGGACAATCAGCATTTACATCAATAATTTCTAGACAAAATTGATCGAAAACACTCAATTGATAAATTATCAAAAAGTTATGACTAAATTGATCAAATTGAAAGGTTTACGACCTAATTGACAAGAGTGCCATAAAATTATGAATTTCTTGATAATTTTTCCTCAAGATTTACGCATCATGCCATGCATTGGCGAGCAACAATGTTTGATCTGGCACATGCATTATTTCTTTTTTGTGTTGTTTAAATTAAAATAAAAAAAATTCACTTAACATAAGCAACTATTGACTTACAAACAATTGAATTTAGAAAGAAACAAAAAAGGCCCGAGAATTCGCGGTTAGCCTAGCACACAAGCCAACACGGGCAACACATAACGATGTCTAGGCATGGCACAGGCACTGTTTACCTTAGCATTTACTTTTACTCGTAGATTGAAAGAGATTCTTGAAAGTCATTTTGCATACAGAAATTGATATTGCGACATACGCAGCATCCCGTCGTAAATCGGCCACGTCTGTGCAACCATGTCCAAAGCAACCGATGTCTCGATAGTCGCATTATCCACGGTCATGGCAACTACTTTGCTCGAAATGGCAAATTCAGTCGCTATTCTCATACAAAGTTGTAAGAGAGTAACAACTAAGCAGAAAATGGACATGGCTTATGGTTGCCTCTTAAAACCTCCTTTACTAATGATTGTGTTAGGTGGTATGATGTCAGGAGCTGGACATGTATCGATCACCATACTAATAATGGGTATGCTTGTTTTCCTGGTACATGATAGGGCTTCCCAAAAAGAGCGTGCAATCTATTAATTAATTTTGACCAAAACTCAAGATTTCAGAGTCTTATAGGCAAGCAAAGCAACACAATACACCTGTCTACTTACTTTTGTTTGAGTTAATTTATGCATATATATGATTTACGAATTGACTTTTTAGTCTCGCGAATCAGTAATTGCACGAACCCGTGTACCCTTATTTTAATGCGATGGATCTAAATCTGATCAAGACTTTGGATTGGATTGGAATTGAATCGAATCGGAGTCAAGCTTGACATGCCCATTGCTCACCATCCTACAAATATCCCAAAAGACTTGGATCGGTGCAGTTCAAAATCGTCCTAAACTCCGACTCCTTGCCCCGACCCAATCGGTCAAACTCGGAAGAAAAGGCATTTTCGTCTCATCTCTTACCAATCGTCCCCCACGACAACAAAGAAAAGACACAGCACGAGCGAAGTAGCCGTTGCGCTTTATTCTCAAAGAGACGACGGGAACAAAGGAATGGCGACACGAGCAGCCGTGCGAAACCGTGCCCACATCGTCGCCACCTCAGGACAAGAGCTGCCCAAAATCCGGCAGTTGACTCGGCTTCGCCGCCGGTGCTAAATCACCCGATGCGTCTCGAAGGTCGGCTGAGCAACCGAGGTTTGACTCGGGCCGAATGTTGCCAAGTGGCAGAGATCGGCAAGCCTACGTTTGGTGTAAGCTCTCTTTCAGAAGTAGACCCCCTCACGTTCTTCATCAAAATCACGAGACGACTCGTGATACGCCACAATTCTCGCCGCTGCGGGTCTCAAAGAACTCGTTAAATGATCGAATTCAAAGAAGAATAAAGATTGTAATTCTCGCCGTATGCTTCTTTTTTTCGTGTGGAGCGTAATCGACTTTAGGCCCGATACAGTTTATTTCCTCGGGCCGGTTTGCTTTGGACCCGGCCCCAAACACCTTACTCAAAAGGAAATAAGGATTACTACGAAAATTCACCATAGAAAACCCCACAGGGAGTCCTCATCTATTTTCTCAATTAAAATGATATCTTATTCACAATGTTACATTTACATCCAATGCGTATTAATCGCACAAGCTCTTCAAAATTAACGATTTCAAACTCAAATTCAATCCCGATACAACAATCTTCCTTAAGATGGGTCATATGATACAGCCACGAAAGCGGACAATAGAGTAGCTTATTAGATGAACCGGTTCGTACTTTGACTAATCATATGCTCATTGCAATCAGAATATTTCGATATAAGCTTGAAAGTAAGTTTAAGATGCGTTTGTTTCTAGAAAAAATAAACGACAAAACGGTCGCTTGTATAGTGTACAAAAATGAAAAAAATGAAAAACATTTTTATCATCTACAAAAATATTTAAATATAACATACCCACGCATGGCTGCGTTGATTGAAACAATTGAGTTCAGGGGTTTGAATCACATGTATAATTTCATGATTTAAGTGGGCGGTAGGTTGCTGGAGAGGTATCATCCTGCGAATATATAGGTCCGAAGAACTGGCAAAAAGTGGAGATCCTCGGTCATAGAAAGAAATTAGATATAATTTTTTATTAATAATGAAAATACTTTTCATCGACCAATTATCTCAAACGATATGAGGGATTGTTTTTAGAAAAAAAAATTGAATCAATTATATATCGAAAGCAACCTTAGGATCCCTTTTTTTGCTTAAAATAAATAACTTGGAATTTTCATTAGTCTAAGTTAGCGCAACACGAGCAGTTCGCACTTGTTAGGTATGATGGGCTTCTTCGCATTTGTGCTTGATATTCTCTTGCATTTTGAATTTCTCACCAGAAACTCCCTCTAAGAGTACACGTAATCCATGAATTTTGACTCAATACACAATGTAATCTTTGAATTTTAAATTTATTAATTTATGATCTCTGAACTTTATCCAAATATATAATGTTATTAATAAACTTTTAATGTATTCATTCTAGTTCATGGACTTTCGACATATGTTCAATTTGATAAAAATAATTCAATGTTGCTTTTGAAATTGAATTAATAGAATAATAACATTAAATATTTTTATACAATCAAGAGACTAAATTGAACATATAAGAAAAGTTTAGAGACCATATTAAATAAATTAAAAGTTAAAAATGACATTGCACATAAAGTTAAAATTTAAGAAATACATTGAATAAATTTAAAATTCATGGATCACATTGTATATTGGACCAAAATGTAGAAATTCTTTATTCCATTTACCCATCTAGTTTACAAGCTTTCATCAAAGATAGGAGTGAGCAACTTGGACCGCTCGAATCGAGAACTGTCTGAATCAGACTGAAAGTGTTGATCCGGTCCCCAGTTTCCAAAAATGAAACCAATGTCCGGGCGGTTGGTTCCCAGTTTTGACTTTACTAAAAAAATGTAAAAAATTAAGAAGAACTCAATTTAAATTTCTAAATTTTTAATATTTACCCAACTTTACCAAATTAATTTTATTTTCTAAAAAGTAAAGATACTCAATTTTTTTTTTAAATTGTTTTCCCGATTCTCAACTGGTCTCATTAGATTTCCTAGGAGCTGGGTCAAACTAGGCCAACAGGTCCAGTCCAGTCCAGGACTAGGTGGTTCGGTCCCTAATCCTAAATATGGGGGATCGGTCCCATTAGTCCGATTTCAAATTATAGGGAGGAATCGGACCGTCCTGAACCATACATACTCCTAATCAGCGATGCACCGAAGTCGTTGTGCGCAATGGAAACCCAATCATACGATGGAACACGCTGATATTACTGAAAAGTGCGGAAGCAGAAGCTTCACTTCATTTTATGTCTTATCTCCTCGATTTTTGTTTTTATTAATTTTTATTTCGAAAAGTGAGCTTCAAATTCATAGTTTCATCATTTTATCATTTATTTGAAATTCACATCGAATAGATATATTATTTATCATAAAAATATCTCGAACCTCTTCCAAAAAAGCTTTAGCCCATAAGTTTATTTCGAGATATGTTCTACGATTCGGCATCCAAGCACGTATGCAATCAACTTCCAAATATCTTTCTGAAAAAAAAAAAGACCATTCCAAATATCCGTGCAGACGGATCTATTTAAAAGGTTCAATTGGACATTGGGTTTCTATTTTAATATACGGTCCCACATCATGAGCGATCATGCCACTTAGAACTAGATGCATGGTTTTCGTCATTTCAGATCGAATCGACTCATACCAGTTAGCCGTAAGTGCATCTTCAAACTTGGAAAGACAAGGATTGAAGCCTACTTTCGTGGGTCTTCACGGATATGTAATGAGCGCCCAACCAATTGTTAACAAATGTACCAACTTGATTCATCTTATAATTTGAAATCGCATTATATTATTGGCTGAACCATATTAGATTGCGTGCATCATTCGGTCGTTCGATACCGCGCGGATGCTTTTTTCTTTTAAATTTATGGTCAAGGGCAAGCCCTATACTTAACGTGGACTCAAACCCCATCCAGTCTGAATGCTAATAAATTCTGAGTTGACTCGAAGGGACGTGATTAGCTGTTCAATTTTAGCTGTCCAATAGCCAATTTGCTAGACATTCGCCCTCACGTGATCCAAAACTCGCGAACCGACGGAAGTAAAGAACGTGATCTCTCCTTTAATGTCTACTTCTCTCCCGTTCAGATCTCTATACATTGTTTATTCGTTCGCGTACATTGACTTTGCATTGGAGCGCGAGTTCAATTCGCTCCATTTCCATTCCCCCGAAGGCAAACGAAGCAAGCGCAAGCTGCCACCTCCATATTATACGGTCACTGTTCATCTCTCTCTCTCATTTATTTGATGCATCTTCTCTGGGAGCAATAACTGGGCTCCATCCTCTGCTGGGTCGCCATTTCCCAACGGTACTATTCTTTTCTGCGCGTGCTTCGTAGCAAGTTTTGGTTGTCATGCGTGATCGCTGGCGGGATGATTGCACGTCTGTTCCTTCACTTCTTCTCTCTGTTTATGGAGTTGAGCGTGCTGTGGCATTGTCTTGCTGTTGTCCTTTTTTCCTTTTCCATTTGTGGGAATGTATGAGAAAGACGTTGGTCACGCGGGATGAAGAGCGTGCATTGTGGTTGATCTCTGGGTTGTCCCCCATCTACGTGCTGAACTGGTTCTGTGTTCAAATGGGTAGACTTAAAAAAAAATTTCTTCGTTTCCATTTTGATTGTTTCCTCAGCTCACACTGGAATAGGTGTTTTTGGGAAAAGGGGTCAGATTTTTCTTCATCCATCCTGTAATAGAAATCGCTCCGAGCAAAATCCTGAAATGGAATCGGTCGGGACCTTGTGCTGCTGAAACCATACACCATTTGTATGTGCTCACGAAAAAGATCCACCGGTCGAGTAAGAAAGGATTCATGTTCATTCAGTATCTCGTGATAACCATGTTCTGCTAAGTGAAGATGACAAAAATAACGAGATGCATCTCCCGCAGTAGACGGCTTGCTGTTGTAATAAGTTTGTTCTTTTTCCCGCAAAACCGAATGCTGCAGCGGTTGAGCTTGTGGAATATTAACATGTGTTTGGAGATTAGGTGGTCGCAGTTTGGGGTTTAATTGTTTACATTTACCAGTTGCTGGAGAAACATAGAAAGGTTAACTTTTGAATATCTCTGTTCCTCGGTCATTTTGTGGGTTCGTCTTTTGTTCTTTCTTTGTTTTTGTTTTTTTTTTTCTCTTTTTGATTCATCACTCGTCTAATTTGCGTCTTCAATGAGCTCTTTGGCATTCATTTCCGTATCAACTCTTTGCAGAGAATATATCCGAACAGAAAATTGCCATGGAAGATGGGCAACTGAATTACAACCAGCCGCTCCTTTCTACGAGGCGGTTCCCATGGATGCCGACTTTTTCTGGAGGAGCTAAAGATCAGGGCATAAGGGGCAATGCTCGCGCCAAACTCCCTCCTCTTCCTCCTGCATACAGATCAGAACTAAAATCAGGCCCTATAAGTAGTCCAGGAACAGTGCCATTTACGTGGGAACAGAGCCCCGGGACGCCCAAACATGAGCGCGCCATGCAGATTCAAACACTTAGACCGCCCCCTGCTAGCCCCAAACTTTCATCGGGCAGAACCATGAATGTTAAAGAGCAGTCCTTGGACAAAGTCTGTGACAGTAACCGCAAGTTTCGATCCCAAAGAGCAAACGTTCTCCCAAATGATGCTTCTAACGGAGGAGAAGCAGCGGCATGCGAGAGCTCCATGAATGGTGTTTCGGAGGTGTCTCCTGTTTCAGAGGAAGGGGATGAGGTCTATGTCGATGCACGGGATACTCTTTCTAGGACCGAGTCATTCTTTTTGAACTGCAGTCTCAGTGGTCTAAGCGGGTTGGATGGTCTAGACAATGGAGTCTCTGGGAAATTCTCGACAAATCCAGAAATACAGGATTTCATGATGAATCGTTTCTTGCCTGCAGCGCAAGCAATGGCATCAGAAACGCCTCCACGTCCTACAAGGAAAAAACCTCCGAAAAGAGAGCAGCCAAAGTTTGTCAAGCGGGCTATAAATGTGGTTAAGCAGCAGCGAGAACGGCATTACAGGCCAACTGTTATATGTCATTATGCCCCTGAATTAATTGGTGTGGATAGCCGAGATGACGATGACGACGAGGACGGTGAATATGACGAGACCGAGAAGTCATCTTTCAAAGGCTGTGGGTTGTTTCCTCGCTTTTGCCTGAAGACATTTTGTCTCTTAAACCCAGTGCCAAGTGTCCAGACACAGGCTGCCGGACATGTTTCGTTAGCCCGTAGGGTGCAAGCTAAGTCTTCACGTAATGCTTCCAGCAATGTAAGAAGCAGCAAGGTATAAGTGAACCATTCTCGGCGTTTTCATGCTGATATTTTTCCTATAGACTCTGCTCCTCAAAATGTTTTTTTGATGTTGGCTGTCTTCTCCATTGCAGCACGCTTGTGATGTAGTAAGCCAGCAAAGACATGTCAATCGACAACAAGTGCCTTGGATTCAGGATGATAAGCTTATGCTGAATAGCAAATTAAACCCTAAAATCACTTGCGCAAGAGAATCTCCAAGAGCAGATCGGTCATTTGAGAGCAAAAATTTTCAAGGAGTAAGCAGTGTACACTTCAAGACTGAGAACTCAAGGGTGGATGACTCCATTCCTCTCAAAAAAGAACTGCCCAGCTTTCGAGAATTTCTAACAAGTAAGGATAATGCAGGGGTTACAGGCATCACAGCTCCCTCCGTTGAGAAGACTTTGTATGTTGACCGTGTACATGTTATGAGATCTCGTCATTCAGATACAAGTTCCTGCGATAAAACAGGAATACCTGATTTCAGACGAGATGAATTTGCTGCTGATGAAATGAACTATAAGTTCCAAGAAGCTCATTCTGTTGACCTGTCAGCCGAGGATGACAAATATTTGAGTGCTTTAAATGAAGCGGAGACAGAGCATGAAAGATCGGAATCCACCTATTGTATGTCACACTTTCCTCACCATAGATTCAATGAGGACGCACAAATTGACGTCAATAGGCCCAGACAGCGCAATGAAATGAAAATATCCTATGAAGTCTGCGATGATGGGAAGAATGATCAAGGAAGCCAGTTTTCTTTGAGATCTGGTGACCATAAAAATTCTTATGACGAAGGTTCAGATTTCCCCGCTTCCCCACCATTGCCACAGTGCCCATCAGAGTCTTGGCTAAACCGTACCTTGCCGCATAATTCCTCTAGGAACTTGGCTACACGATTTTCCCTAGGTTCGCTTGATTCTGACGGGTCAAAAGCTTCCAACTTCTGCAATATTGGTTGCAAGTGGGAAACAACTGTCGAAAAGTCTGATCAAATGAGGAGCACTTAACTTCTCAGAGGGAATTCGGTGAGAATTTCAGTTACTTAGCATATGCATTTTCTTGTTCCTGTACTATTCCTTCTTTCGTCAGGGATTACTGGAGCTTGCGCCACAAGGCTAATATTGACCTCATCCAAATTTCATTTAAACATTGTTCAGTGAAGTCTCACTCATTGAAGACCCATTCCTGCATATGTCCTGCTCTGACCTATCACTCAAGTCAGTTGCTATGTTCTATAAAACTGTTTGTGATTTCCATGTTCAGTTTACGACCATCGAATAATAAAATTGACATGACATGTTTGTTTTTCCCTGCAATGCATGTCATCTTCATCTCTGAAGTTACCGCTTTAAGAAGTATAGCAATGTACTGCCTGTGAAAGTACTTAAATATAAAACCACGTCTTCACCTAACGGTTTAAGCTTTTAGGACAGTTGGCAGTGGTCCTACAAAACTTCACATGGTATCAGAGCAGGAGGTCCTGAGTTCAAATCTTACCAGGCCCCTATTCTGCCTAAAAAAAAAATATTTCCACGCTTAGTACTGGCAAAAAGACCAGACTAAGCGTTAGAGAGAGTGTGAAAGTACTTATATATAAAACCACGTCTTCACCTAACGGCTTAAGCTTTTAGGACAGTTGGCAATGGTCCTACAAAACTTCACACTGCCCAGTTAATTTGCAATATTTGTTTGTGCTTGTTTAGGTGAATTGGGAAAGGTTTCAGGCCAATCCACAAAATTTATCTTATGGTGTTGTGTTCAATTTGCAAACTACTTCCTGCAAAACCATCTACAGAGATCGCCATCCACCTTGCTTTATATAAAGCCTGATGTCCACCTTGTGCAATCGAGTACTGTTTGCCCGGAGAGAATCACATTCTTATAATTTACATGGTAACTTAGTCAAGTACTGCATTGGCCTGTCGAAAGGGAATATTGCAATCATGAGAAATTATTGTCTGTATTCATTCTTCTAAGGCAAAGCCAAATAAATTGTGTCGAGAAATCTTTCCTTGGCTGCAAGGCGGTGGTAGGCACTGCTCCTTTGTTCGAACTCGTGTTGCCAGGGATAGAAGTTTAATTCCTCCAGCATACCTATTTGTTTGCCTTGCAATTTAGTATTTACACGGCATCACTTAGTCCTCTTGTTAGTTCGGGGATCTTTTCAAACCAAAAATCTTAAATTCATGTATAAGCTTGCACTTATATTTGATGTCATAATATATAATAGGTTTCGTCAGAGCCATTTTTTTATTCTCTTGGATGGTCTTGGTCCTTGAATCATTCAGTTTTATATTGTCTTATTATGTTTTCGGTAAGGTTTGCTTTGGGTACAGTTTCAGTTTGATAATTCTCTAGCTTTCGGCAAACCTTCTAGATCGGTTATGACACTACTACCAGCGCTTCAATAGTTGGCCTTCTAGATTGTATCATTAACTGATGAATTGATGCAGAGCATCTGACTTTTTCCTTAGAGAGCTTGGACCATCTGAGACATCAGAACCATGACCGTTCAAAGGACACTGACTCGAAGAGTGTTCTTGCCATGACCAGATGGATAGTAAACGTGCTAAGCCTGGGCTAGTCAAGTAACTCGGAAACCTGCAAAATTCACTTAAGCTCTACGGATTACATAAATTAAACCATAGATCTCTGAATATCCTACAAAGTCAACTGGAGGGACAGGAAGCGATATTAAACATGGTGCGATTTAACAAAAAGTCAAACAGGAACATTGCATTTTAAAAAATTCTCCAATATTTTGGCCATTGAGTTCGAGTACTAGACAAGATCTCACTCCTCTGCTCATTCACATGGTCAGATCCTGAGTACTCAACCCAAAAGCAGCCTAAAGCATTCAGAACGATCTATTTGCTCTTCTTCACAGATTACAGATAAATACCCTTAATTCTTCACAGTACTTTTTGTTGACTCGATGAACATGGGGAAGCCAAGGAGAGCGAGAGAGTCGTATCTGCTTCTTTCCTTCTTAGTTCGTCGAAATTTCTGACAAACTCGTTGCAGCTAAGACTTAACTGGAGATCAGGAAGCCATTTCTTCTCTTTCACTCTTTCCAAGCTAGGACTCGCATCTTCACTGTTGAGCCGCATTCTTCTCTCTTGCAATCTCAGGAACTGTTCAATGACCCGGAACCATATTGATCAGTATGTTATCAATCAATCTACGATTTGTAAATTACGAAATGAGGCAAAATTCAATATTCTTGAGATAAAAAAAAGGAACTGTTCACGGCTTCACATTAGAAGTAATCTTCACAGGATGAAACTTAGAAGCACCTCATCAAAAGTTTTGAAAGAACAAAATGAAGGAGGAAATCGCGCTCTATAAGTCAAACACAAAATATTCATTTTCATTGTTAGCAGGACTAGCAATATGCAGTGAGAATGATCACTATAATTGATGAATCTAGCTAAAATCTACCAAGATATGGGCATCTTTCTCACTGCTTGTGATTAAGATAATAATCATTTATGCATTTTATTTTATCGAAATCATCTATGCATTTCACACATGATGAGTATTTGAAAAAAATAGCAAGTACAAGGAATTATTACCTCAAGGCGAGATGAGGGTTCAAGCTGAGATTTACCAACAATATCACCAGCTGATGATGTGATGTGCGTGTGAGTGCATGAACTGGTTTGGTCGAACTTGTTCATGGTGCTCCATATTGATGAAGGCCGTGTAGTACTACTATTATAAGCATCATCCAGATAAATGTTCGAGCAACTCCTTGTTCTAGTAACGTGGCTCCCTATGACTTCACGCGGAGGCCATTTCTTCTCCTCGAGAAACCCGCTTGGTCTCATGAGTCCCCTCATATTATTTCTCGTCAACCCACTGGCTTTCACGCTGAACAAAGCTGCCGTCGAGCCATCGAACTTGTGCCTGTTCTGAAACGCAGCAGCTGAACTTGCAAATAGTGGAGGGCTCGTCATTTGGTCAGCTAAACTAGCCCAAGGTTGGGCATATCTAAAAAAGAAAAAACAAAGATGTTAGTCTGATTTGCTAGCGATGATAGAAAATTTTAAGCCTTGCAAAGTAGTAGCAAGTTCTTATTCTTGGACTTCAAAAGACCAGTCCGTGCATAGGACTATGTAATGCGAAGGGTTTTGATGAATAGATACCTAGTGGAGTGTGCTTTGAAGTCGAATGCATGCTTCAAAAATGGCGAGAGAAAAGGGCTTCGACTGTCCTTTTGGTAGCTCTCGTGAGCACTGAGTCTTCCATAGATTTCTTGAAGCTGGTGATGATCTCTTCCTCGTAGCGTGCTTGTTAGAGATAGAACTGCTTATAAGATTGAAGGATGTAAGAGAGCGTTGATCATTGTACTCTGATTATAAGATTGGTGGGAATGCATAGATGAATGTCAGATGAGAGCGGATTAGGGTGGACGCAATCTCGAGAATCGCCTACCACTTAAACTGAACTAAAAGCTGATTAATGAAATCATTCATAATGTTATAGAAAAAGGTTAACAAAGTCATGAACAGAGTCTTAAATTGGTAGTACTGTGAACAATTTTACTGTATTTCACTCAATAAAGTCAACGTTGCTATGTTTGGACAATTAGAATGATGCTGAAGGAGGAGACTGCCTTAAGGATTGAATGGTGTTATTTGCTCAGATCCATAAACAAGATCACGTCCATGATTTGGTCGGTTGACGAAGTATGACCTCTATAATGTGCTTACACGATTGGAACGATAGCTGAAAAAGCAGAATCTTATCGGTTAGACCTACCTTACACACTTCTTTCATTCAATTCTCTTTTATCGCTGTCCTCCTAGTGGAAAACACATCCAAGGGAATGCTGTCTTCTATCTGCGCCACTTCATTATAAGCTAGAGATGAGCATTTTTCAGGTTGAGTCCCAAATTTTTACCTTGATAATGACACTCATGTTGACCCATGATGTCGATATTCTTATAGAATTTATGAAATTATTTGCACATCGTTTGAAATATTCTAAACCATGGTTCATCCTTAACATGTCTCTCCTGCAAGTTCCAAAGTAAACCCTATACTATTGTTTTAACGATACCTAAATTGGACGGTCAAACTTTACCAAAAAAAAAAAGTGGACGATCAAAGATTTATAAAATGCTGACAGGTCAATGTTGTTCCAATACAACAAAGATTCAGGTAATGACTAAATCATGCAAATGTAGCAAATGAAAGGGCAATACCAACTTATTCACAACGCAACCATAGGTATTTCAAGAGCGAGAGCGAGGAAACTTTGACCGAGTAAATGTGGAAGAGAATGATACTCACGAGACTGCAATTTATGATGTAGAAATTAAACTGCTAATCAAGTAAAGTTCCAAGTTTACCTTGCCCAGATTCATCGAGCTTCTTACTCCGGTACATCTGAAATAAAAAATTTGAAGGACTTGAAAGTTTAAATATCGATGATAAAGTTGAAAAGTAATATGATGCTTGATAACTTAGTTTAGGGCATGAATTTAGAAGAGAAATAGCTTCTTTGTCCATGATTTAGTCTCGTGATACCTGCAAGTGACTCTTTACATGAGCAATGCTTAGTCCTCTCACGTTCATCAACTGAAGCACCAATTTCGGAGTTGCTTCTGTTCCCATCAGCACAGAGAGGAGAAAAATACAAATCAGGCTCCTCGGACATAGCAATAAGACAGTTTCCCATGAAGTTGCTAGGGTTTGTGTGCCTTTTTTTTTTTATCCTAGTCACGTTTGATTTGACCGCATTTAAGAGTCACTTTGTATGCAGGCACTTGAATGACGGATTCCGGAAAGGAATGTATTTATAAGATCCTTAAAGAAGTTTATTTGTCCTTAATTAACCTTAGCTGATTGTATAAAGCGCCTAACAAACGAGGGTCAACTTATGAACATTAACTTCAAGAAGCAATGAAACCTAAACTAGATAGGAAAACAAAAAAATCGGGCTTGCACTTTCTCATGATCATGATTACCTCTCTCGATCCCATCAAAACTCATAGATTGATTTCATTTGATGAATTAGTAACTAATAAATATCTTCTTCGCAAACGTTCTATTTTTCCATGGCCACTATCTAGCATAAAAATGACAGTCCTAGCCGTTCTCCGCCCATTGAAAACTGAAAAACTTATCAATAATCAAAGTTTCTTAGTACATCTATAGAATTGTGCTCTTATTAGTGGAGTTCTTTCCCTTTGTACCAGCTAGCTAAGCCCTAGCCTCCATTTACTCCTTTTTTCCTACATACGTTACTTTCTCCCCCACTTAATTGTATTTCCAACTTCACAGGGTTTTATCTTCAAGAATTGTGTTCCACACAAGAAGATGCGACCCTATGTGCTATCGATCTTCCACGATTGAAAACCACACACTATGGAAATGGAAGCTAAATAAACGAAACTTACTTTCTTGGCCTCCTAGCCTTTCAACAGCATGCACAAAAGCAAGGTGGAGCTCGGGAGTCCAACGAAGCCTCGGCATTTTGGACCGCACATATTGCCGAACCGTCGCCGTTCTCTCTTTTCCCTCATCACTCATGCAGTTGTTATTATTGCATGAAGAATCGACTATTGGTGATGCCGCCTCGTCGAGATTATTTTCATTGTTGGACATGGAGTCAGCATCCTCATCAGCACTGAGACCATTGTCATGGTTCTCTATATCTGCAGCTTCATTCAAGTCAAATGACAAGCATTTCTGGTCACAACTGTCTACTGACAAGTTGGTTTTGTATTGAACATCACTGAATCCTCCATCACTCTTATCTTCATCTGATATTCCGATCCTATCATGAGTCATTGTTAGATACACCTTTGATAAGTATGAGGATGTATGTACAAGTGTGATTATGGTAGAGGATCAAGGTCTAGCTTGAATCCTAGCTTCCGGGTCCCGCTATTGACCTATTGAAAGAGAGACGGGCATCTTAGGTGATGGTATGTTCAAGATTTAGCAAAAGATAAAATAGCAAGAGATGGTGCATGAAGTAGATCAAGATAATGAACTTCAATTCAAAAATAGTACGGAGATTTAAGTTTGATGAGCTAGATGACCATAGTCCTTCAAGTGCATTTACTTGCCAATAAAGAGGAGCTCAAACTACCAATTGATAATCCCTTAACATAACGATGACATTGCCTCTACATTGTTCCCACTGGCCCCTTGTTCTGGTAGTTGTCTTCTTCTGCTAAAGTTTCTCTTGGAGTCTTTAAGTTAAAGAAGATAAGCCATTACCCTTAAAACCTAACGTTCAAGAACTCAAAGGAGCCGAAAACTTTTATCCCGTATGCCACAATGGACTTCTCTTTTACACAAGCGGTCTTGAGATCGAGGCCCGTCTACAAGGAAGTGTTTATTTAGCATGAAGGTGGAGATATTTTTGTCATGATCTCAAGAATTACTTGTGCAATGAAATTGTTAGACTGGCGACATATATAAGATTAATTCTTTCTGCTATCTTCCCTCTTAATATTATTTCAGTTACATAATAGCTCATTTTGTCGCAGCCTTATCATGGGCTAATGTGTCCATGACAAGCTTATAATACTACTTTAATGAATAACTCAGTTTAGCACATATCTCAATGGTCCTCTCTCTCTCTCTCTCTCTCTCTCTCTCTCTCTCTCTCTCTCTCACACACACACACACACACGCACACACACACACACTGGCCTTGGTTCCAAGGTACATAGGCTGGACTTGCCATGCGTGCATAACGAGTAATCTGATCAGTAGATATCAAAAGGTATTGGAAGGAAACAGCTTACATAATGAGTATCAGGATCATACTTTGAAGTACTTTGACTTTACAGGGACATTTCTGTGAAGCGGGGGAAAAATGCAAATTTGATTAACGCCTTGGTTAGAAGCAATATACAGTCACTCACTAAGGATGACTTCTACCGACTAGATCAACTATTTGCTTAAAAATTAACCCTTTTGCACACGCATTTTGGCATGTGAATTGTAACTAAAGGACTTCGTTTTTTTTCCTAATATAACAAGGACCTCGTAATTAACATTTAGTTTATTCTAAAGCTTGACAAACATTTATATAAGTGCTATTAAGATAAGCCAAACAGGAGAAAATGCACTAATCAAAATTTAGGATTTCTCAATGTCGGCGACTTCAGGACACAAATTCTTATAAGAGTGCTTTTGTTACAAATCAAGAGAAACATTTGATAGAATAATAGATTGCTGAGTAGCTCGTAAAACTCTAAGGCCAGTGAACTATCACAATGATCCGATGCCTAAAAACCCATCCGATGTCAATTATCTCATTAGTGGAAGCTACTATGTATGTATAGCTTTAATATGAAATAGTTGTCCTTCATTTATAAGTATAAATCAGTTAGGTAAGAATTAGAAGTAGCTGTTGAAGTATGAAAAAAAAAAAAATCTCCCCACTGAGAGAGAGAGAGAGAGAGAGAGAGAGAGAGACAGAGAGAGAGAGATCAGGATCAGAGATCATGAAGCTTTCTGGGGACTTACCCACAGAATCACTTGAGTTCAATCCAAGCACCATGCGGATCCAAATGAAGCTGGCCAGGACCCTGCACGAGAGAGAGAGAGAGAGAGAGAGAGAGAGAGAGAGAGAGAGAGAGAGAGAAAGAGAGAGAGAGAACATGGGTATTAGAACAGCTGACATAACAACACAACTTATGAAAAGTGAAGAAACCCTGAATTCAAACTTTGCTTGCAGAGACGACCCTAACATGAAAATCAAACAAGAGACATCCGAACTCTACAAGAACGCACACACGAGCTCACAGAGAGAGAGAGAGAGAGAGAGAGAGAGAGAGAGAGAGAGATTTTACACTTGTGTTGGTGAGCGGAGAGATGAGAGAGAGAGTGCGTGTGTCTGTATAGAAATTCGAGGGTTTTTCCCCAGGCCTCAGCGTTTCAAATATTCCCTGAACTAGCTAGGCACTTTAAATATATGCAAATCACGTTAGCTAGATAAATAATTGATGGACGAAGACTATTGTCGGAAAGCGCTCTCTCTCTCTCTCTCTCTCTCTCTCTCTCCCCACCCTTTTAATTTGACAATTACATTTACAACCACAAACCTCTCCGCCATCTATCTGTTGTGTGTCTGTGCGAGACAGTCGAAACTCATGTGACTTTTTGAACCCTTTCTCGTTCTTATTCCTCTTTTGACAGCTCGTCCTCTCTCCCCCCCCCCCCCCCCCCTCTCTCTCTCTCTCTCTCTCTCTCTCTCTCTCTCTCTCTCTGTGCGTGTATCTGCCTACCCATCCGTGATGATCTTTATTGGTTGACTCTTTTGCATGGGACTGCTCTCCTCTTTGCTCCTTTTCATCTTATTTTAAATCTGAGAAAGGAATCAAATTTAATTTTAGTAGCTCGAAGTTAAAAAGGTAAGAATCATGCACACATGCGACGATCTTAAAGAACTGCGTGCACCCTTGGATAGCGAGCTTCATATGACCTACATCTCTACCGAAAATTTCTTCTTCTTTTTTTCCTTTCATATCCGACACCCACTTTCTTGTACCTTATTACTTCTTCTTGTAGTTAAACTATAAATTAACCTTAAAATGAGGTCCCGGTTTTGTTGGTTAGCCAAACGCACAAACACCAAAATAGAAATGCTTGGACAATGTCCCCTATGGGATTATTGTTATGTTGCGATTTCACTGGCTAATGAAAAGATGGTGCAAAATGAAGAGAATTTACATGCCTTCAAAAAGTGAGACACAGATAGTAGCTTTGCGCTTTGTGACCGGCCTTGCAATGAATTTCCTAAAAGGAGGTCCATTCATCCGTCAACCACCCCAAGTGTTTCACCAATTATAATCTATAAATGCATCTTGAGAAAGAATCTGATGTTCCAAATGAAAAAATTCAGAGCCAGTTTATGTAGAAACCCATTTGTGGAGTAAGCTTCATTTGAGATCTTTTTTAGGAAAGATGTCCTTGTAGCAATCAAGATGTATTTGTGTTGTAATTCAGCTGATAGATTATGAAAAAAAAAGTGTTACATGATGTATCACGCCGTAACAAAAAAGGTGTTTTGCTTCATGGTCTACAGTTTAAAGTCAAGACTTACAAAACCATAACCCTGCAAATAAAGCAATAGATCTCATCTCCCACTTTTCCCTCCATTACCACGTGTCAATTAATCCACCAACATGTAGTTACCTACGAGAGGTTCAAGAAATGATCCGCAGTATTTTTTCTGATTTAGGCTCAATTTGTTTTACGAAAAATAATTTTCAGGAAAATATTTTTCGAATTTTCCGGCGTTCATTTCACGGAAATCAAAATAGTCAAGGAAAATATTTTTCCACCATTGGAAAAAAAAAACACCTTCAAAAATGGAAAAAATTATTTTTCTACCCTTTTGAAATTGGAAAACATTTTTTTGCATTTTTTGGTTACCTTTAAATACCATTGTCTCTATCAGTGTGTCTTAACATCGTCCAAGACTGACGAGTCAACGGCCTTTGACAGCGAGCTTGTAGCATGTAAAGGCGAGCTCGAGGCTTGCATTGGATTGGCAAGTTCATGGCATCTGGTGGCAAACCGGGAGCTCATGGGAGTCTGGCGAGATTTATGGCCACCAACATGTCAAAGTATAACAAAAAGAATGAAAATTTTATAAATCTATTTTTTATAATTTTCCTTAAGTTTCAAACGAACACTCGAAAATATTATCATTTTTCGAGAAAATGATTTCCTAATTTTTTTTCAATATTGTTATATTTTCCGCGAAACGAACAGAGCCTTAGATATCAATCTTTTATTCTGTCAACAACCAACTATCTTAAGACTCCCACAATTAGTTCTCCACAATCTGTTCTTGTGATTCGGCACAAACGTAGTGCATTCATAATCCAGTTTTGAGAAATGAACTTGTTACTTTCGCAGCTTTTGGTAAGCTTTTAGTTTAGCAATGGCAGTTCACATGCCATTATCAACCCTCGTGGCATCTCTTCATAATTAGATGGCCCTTTCACGACCAGCTTTAAATTCTCATGAGCTGCATAGCTAACTCAAGGGACCAGATTTTTTTTTCTCCTTTTCCTTCTACAGTTGATTCATTAATAAACATCCGAAGTAGCATGTAAGATTTATCAGGTTAGGTAAACCCCTACCAAACATAGTATTAAATTTGGATGATGCATTGGTACTGAGATTCTTTCGGAAATTCTTGATGAATGTTAGATGACCCCTATTATTCCAACTTGAGAACAAACTTAACGTACGTAAGCATCTTGCTCCAATGATTAAACTCCACCATGTTATTGCTGCTAGGAAGAGATTAATTAAGGCCAAGGACCCTTGTGTTAAGTTTAACAGTCATACCTAAAAAAAATTTCTGGTTCCCCCCTAAAACACTCCTTTCTCTACCACCATCTCTGGATGCAACCCAACAAAAGTTTTCGATTTCTTCCTAGCAATAGCTACTCTTGGTTGAAGATGGGTGGAACTATTGATGTCCATTAATAGTTTCATTTAGCTGATTGCAACTGTAGAAACACAAGCACATAATAACATCGGGTGTTCTATCCGATTCTCTTTTCTAGTTTCACTTTTTCTCTCTCTTTTATAAATGGAAGCTCCCCTTTTTGATTGGCAATTTGCAATCGTTCATCTACCTACTCACTTCGGGTTTACATGTTTCCAATCATTAATTTATTAGCTTTCGTGTAAGGGAAGTGTTTAGCTTTTGAATTGCGTGATTAATCTCTCACCTCTTTACCTACGCAACTGCCTATCAAAGGCCTTTTTAACTGACGCGGTACAAGAACAATTGGACAATACAGTTAGAACAGTGAAAAGGCGGAAAGTGGAAGAGAGTGCTTGAAGATGAAATGTTTAACCCCAAAAGTTATAAATTCTAAGGGGGTTTTGTCCGCTTTGACTATCCTATTTCCCTAGCTTCCAAGGATTTACTTTCCAAGGCATTTCAGAAAGAATTTGAATACTTTGTCCCCATGCATGAAAGGCCAATTTTTTTTTCTCTTTGGGAAGAGAAGCAGTCCCCATAAGGAATCATATTCAAGGATTAGGTTTAGCTACAAGACACTCGAAATTGACTAGAAATCTGTGACCCCCACATTAATATGTTAACAAAAAGTCTTTTGAGAGAGAGAGAGAGAGAGAGAGAGATTCTAGCGAGGAGGTGAAGACAAATATTCGAAGGATTAAAGTAATTATTTGGATGGGGAAGAGTAAGAGAGAGAGAGAGAGAGAGAGAGAGAGAGAGAGAGAGAGACATGGGGTCTTGTGTAGTTGAGAAAATAAGAAAATTAATAATAATCGTACGTACCATTATAATATCTTGCATGTCCTGTCTTTACTTGTGCATGGGGGTTGACATTTTCACTAATCCATGACGTTGCTCCAGCGACAAAGAATCTTTTTGAGAATTAGTCCTCGTCGTATAGTAAAGCCGGACAGTGAAGTCTTACCTTAGTCTTAATTATGTAATTGCATCATCCAGTCTTCATTCATTCACGGTTACTATAGACAATGGGGTTATTCAAACATATAATTTTGATCACAAACCCAGGGCCAGCAACAACCTATTGGTCCTACCTTCTGACTGTTGCAATCTCCATATGCATCTTCTATACTGTCACTAGCAATTCTGTAAAGTTCACTGATGCATTTCAGAAGGAACAAGTGCAATTGAATCTGTTTTAAATTGCCAAATCTAAAAAAAATTTCCATGGATGTATATTTACTTGAAGTTCTGAATAAGAAAATTCAATTAATTAAAAAGGGGCCGAGGGAGCTATAAGTGTCTTTTTATTCTGTTGGGCAAGCAGGGTTGTAAATGGTCATATAAAGAGTTCGGTTATATATGAAGTAAAGAGGGTCGTAATTCGTAAAAATGATGTCCATTCACTCCCAAATGGACCTCTTCAGTTTACCTCCTTGCAGCAGTGATCACACCGTGCAATGGATGATCCAAGGTTTACATTTGTGACCCATCTCCACAGGGAGATCTTGATGCACGCTGACGACAGTGCATCGGCGGGGTTTCATATTTTGCCGCGATGATGTTGACAGTGGTTAAAGACAGAGGCGAAGTTAACGACGGTGGCGCCGTGGCTGGCCTCTCTGCTTTAGGTTATCAATAGAGGACGATGGAGGAGAAAAAGAAGGAAAACCACAAATGCGTAAGAGATAAAAGAACCAAGATAAATCCCGGGCTCTGAAAGTTACTGGTGCTGATATGACATCATCCCAAGTTGGATAAATCGATTTAACTAGCTCTAAATTGAGAGAACTGTCATCTAACAAACTCAATGAATGTCTTTCTTATTCAATTGGAGAACTTACAGAATTGCCTCAGAGTAAAAAAAATGTTGCAAGTTTCCTTGAGAGCTACCTAAGTAGGATTGTTGTGGGTTCTACATGATTGAACCCTTTAATTTAAACAAAAGGAAGTAAAAAGGCAGTAGGTTTCCTCCCGCGGACTAGCTTATACACATGCTCTCCTCGGTTCATTACACGCCAAACTAGGTCTTTGAAGGAATAAGTGTGCATGTAGACAAATCTAGACTAATTAAGAGAATGCCATTTGTCCAAGATTTCACAACGCTTTCCCGCAATGCAGTGAATATATAGACACACACACACACATCGAATATTCTTATACGAGGGTTGAAATCAGTCAAGACTTATTACTCCACGTCAAGAAAGTTGAATATGTGTAGGAGTTTTGGGGCCCTATCAAACACAAATATTCCTCACAACTTGGTGGGGGTTGTTCAATCACTTTCAATTGCTTCAAATGCAGAGCTTGGCGTTGGTGATTTCACTATGTTAGGAAATTGATTAGACATACTTGTTTAACTTCTAATGATTAGAACATATAAAAATGTAGTAGGAGATCGACATCTACACCATCTTCCATGCACGCAATGAACTCTACAAAGGGCCACATGATTCTCGCTTGATGGCGTAGTATTGCCAGATGCGTGACCTATGCGAGAAGTTAATTGAGGAGCGTTTATCATAGGAAATAAGAGATTTAGGGACGTGTCATTTGGACTAAAGAGCTCTGTTGACTCATTCCAATGAGGCAAATGATTTTAGTTTCGTTGTATGGTTGCGGAACAGGTGAGTATAATGTTTATAGTCAAGTAGATATAAGATTAGATGGTTGCATATGTTTTAAGTTTAAGAACATCTACAGGATTGGCCCTCCCATAAACGGCACGTGATTTCTCACTTTATTACCAGTTGCGTTATTAGGGCAGAAATTATCTATTTTCATTTGGAATTTTTGTGATGATATGGAGGTTCCATTTTTCAAGATCTATCCATGTTTATGTATCTATTTCGCTTGCATGAAAATCGATGTCACGTATACATTGAGTATAGTCATGCGTAGGAACATGCTTTGTTTTTCACTGGGTAATAGCAACGACGGTTGTCAAATCCGCTACAGAAGAACAAATTACATTAAACCCGAGTCTTGCTTCTCTCCACATGAATCGGTAGCAACATAGTTTAAATTATCAATGACTTAGTGTTGGATACAATAAGTGAACGCATGCGTATAGAAAGCAATCTAAGTATGATAGCTCCATGGTGAAATCTAAGAAGAGCTAGCCGAATCGACGTCAAGGTGAATAAGGAGCGTGACCCCCTCTTCACTTTGATATACAACTACGAAAATGATATCAAGATTGAGCCGGTGTGCGCTTGTGTGTTCTTCCCGAGCAATCATGAGGAAAATTAAGTTAAATGCCCTCGCAACCATGGAATATGGGGTCAGATAGTCCCAATGTGCAACGCAGACCCCACAGAGAGAGAGAGAGAGAGAGAGAGGTTAATGATGAACGTGGATATCAGAGACTAAACCCGTGAAATGCCCAAGTAGACTTAAATGTGTTGGTATTTAGATTTGCAGATTTCAAGTGTTCGATCTGAGAGCAGGGAGAGTTTGAGAATATTCATGTGAATGATGATTATGATATTTGGAGTGGTTGGATTCACTGAAATGCGGTTCAAAGGTCTAGGCGTCAACTCTCTCTGTCTCTGCACTATGGCTGCGTTGGCAAAAGAGTCGCCGCGAACATAGGCAACATATGCGATCTCACTCAGTCACTGCAACACAGAGAGAGAGAGAGAGAGAGAGAGAGAGGAGGAATATTTGTGCGTTGTAAATTCACATGTCCCATGTTTTACGGAGGGAGGGATCTTAGAGTGAACAGAGAGTGGGGTTCGGTGCCATTTGAAGGCGCAAGAATTCTCTTCCTCTAAATCTACATGTGCGGTTGTTTGCGTTTGCATGGTCCAACCCGTTTGTATAATCACCCTTTAGCGTCTCCAAAAATTCTCCTCCTTCATCAATGGCCACCCCCACCGTTTCTCCCTCTCTCTACCCCTTCCCGATGGTGCTTGTGAGTTCACTCCAAGCGAGGAGGAAAACACCGTCCTAAATTCAGCTTGTGAGAATATGTAATTCGCCATCCGGAAAAGGGTAAGATCCATGCTGGACCAGCTTATAGAACAAAAGAATCAGACCCACACAAATCCTTTCATCAGCCAAAATCCCCAACAAAAGGCTGAACCTTGTACAAACAATATGTCGACAACCCAAAATAGCCCCCAAAAAAGGGGGACTAAACGGCTCGAGGAAATAGGACAAAAGCTAAGTCAAACATAGCGTCTCATCAGACGGTCTCCACACAGATTCCCTTCCCTCGAGAAGCATAGGCATCTAGTTTTCTCCCAAGAGTAAAGAACGTAATGTAAAAGTCTGTCCACATAAGGAGCAGAACCCTTGTGATTAACCTCAATTCTTACCCTCCAAAGGTGGGTAGATGGTCCTATCCGATCTAGTTTCAAACGAAAGTTAATTGTCGCATATGTGAAAGTTGGGAAAAGTGTTAGAAAAGTTATAAACTTTTTTTGCATTTGTGTCAATTTAATTCTAAATCTTTTAAATTTATTAATTTAACCATAAACATTTTGAAATAATGTCAAATTAGTCATTTCAACTAATTTTTACTATATATTATTGACGTAAATGTTGGCTGGCTGATCGGCATTTGCATCAACAATTTTTAATAATATTATGATTTTTTTTAAAACTTTTTAATTATGTTTCTGAATTTTTTTTCCTTTCTTTTCTTTATGGCTTTCTTCTTCATTTTGCCTATAATTGGCCATCAGCCATGCCCAAGTAGGTTAGCCTTGCCCAGGCAAGGATTACCATCGCTTGTCACTAGCAAGGTTGGAATGGCGAGGCTTGCCCGGTCGAGGGTGATCCCTGGTGAGGACTCCCCATGCTAGATTTGGCAAGGCTAGCCCTCGCCCAGGCTAGGATGGCCTCGCCAAGGGTCACCTAGGCAAAGGCAACGCTCGGCGAGGCAGCCTTGCCTTGGCTTGGGCAAGGGTGAGCCCTAAAGAGGGCTCCCCTCGCCAAATTTGGTGATACCGCCTTGGCAGGTGTTGGGGCTTGGTCGAGGCATGCAATGGTGACCCTCATCCAGGAGAGGCCAACACATTTGGGCACGACCAACTATAGACCAACGACCAGTCCTTGCCCATGGGCAATGGCCAGTCATTGGCAAGAGGAAGAATAATGGCAAAAAAAGAAAAGAAAAAGGTAAAATGATACAAATAATTTATGAAATTTACATAAATATGCAATATGATTTATGAACTTTCAATTTGTTCAATGTGGTCCATAAACTTTAACCTAATGTGCAATGTAGTCCATTAATTTTCAATTTATCCAATATGGTCTCTAAATCTTTTGTACATGTTTAAACTAGCCACTCTACTATATAAAAATATTTAATGTAGTCATTGAATTTAAATTAATGTAAGTATCATATTAAACATTTGCATATTGTTCAAAGACTAGTTTGAATTTGTACCAAAAGTTTATGGATGACATTAAACAAATTAAAAATTTACAGGTTATACTACATATTGGGCCAAATCTTATGGACCATTTGCGCCATTATTAAAAAAATCATAAAAATAATGACAAAAATTATCATTAAAAATTATCCATGTCAATACCAGTAAATTGGCCAATGTCTAAGTCAATTGTAACAGCCGTGCATGAGCTCGGCCCAACAGCCCATGCCGCGCCCAGTCGAGCCGAGCCCATCGCCCGAGCAAGCCCACGCCGCAGCCCCTCTCTCTCCTCTGTTCTCCCCTGTTTTCTCTCTTGCGCGCGGAAGGTTGGGAAGCTCGTCGTGCGGGCCCCACGCCGGCGAGACGGCCGGCCATTCGCTCGGGGTCTGCTGCAGCAGCCCTGGGGAACTGGCCGGAAGTGACCTCGGCCAATGAGGGCTCGCCATGGGTCGCGTCCGGCGGCGAAACTTCTCCTGCACGCCTCCTTCCCCTGTTTTTCGTCCGCCCGGTGAGCTCACGTTGAAGTCGCATTTTTCTCACCTCGGATCTCCGTTTGAGATGTGGTTGGTGCCATTGGAATCGTGGAGACTCCCTCTTCAAGCAGCCACCGACCGCCGTCGACGACTCGCCTCCCTTCGCCGCCAGTAGCCCCCGAAACAGCCGCCCCTCGCAGCTCGGTCTCCCCTGTTTTGCCGGTAGGCTGTTCAAGCTTCAAAAACCGCGATTTGCTTAACTTCCTTTGCTCAAATGTTGAATTGGTTGATTCCATTGGGTTTGTAGATAAAGTTAAACCCCAGATTAGTTTTCAATTTCGTTCGATTTGGTTGGGTTTTCACCGATTTTGAGATTGAATTTGGTTTGCCCCAATTTTCACAAAATCGAACCCTAGCTCTTCAATCCGATGAACCACGGCTACCCACTCTTAATTGAAGCTTCGTTTAGACTTGTATGAGTGTTGTGAGTGTAGTTTAGGAAGTTATTGGGTTCGATTTGGTCTTGGGTGGATAAATTTGAGCGATTTTGTTGACTTCCTCCTCCCCCTCCCGCCGAACCGCCACCCCTCTCCTTTCGAGCTCGATTTCTTCCCCCTCCGACCACCTCAGCCACTGTGGTTGGTGTCGTTAGACTCGTAGGAGAGTCCTCTACAAAATCCCTATGGTTTCGAGTCTCGGTTTTGCGTGTGTGCGACAAATCGAAGGAAATTCGAGCGAGACACACTCGACCCGACGCCTGACCCGTTTTAGCTGATTCAGGTCTGCAGGTGGGCTGCCCCGCGTGTGTTTTGGGCTGAGCTTTGTGGGCCTCGTGCAGCCCAAGTCCACGACAAAAGCTATTCGGCCCGCGAAGAGGAAGAGAAGGAAGAAAAGAAAGGAAGAAAAGGAGAAAGAAAGAAAGAAGAAAAGAAAAAGAAAAAAGAAGAAAAAGGAAAAAGGGAAAATTAGTCCGCGTGTCGCCGTGTGATTTTTGAAAATTAGCCAAGGTGAGGGAATTTCCTAAATCGCTCTTAGGCATACTCTTGCGCTAGTTATTTATGTTTATTATTTTATTATTGTGGTGTTATTAATATTATTAGTATTATTAATATATTATTATTAGTATTTATTAATGTTATTATAATTAATGGAGTTGTTAATTTAGTTAATTATTGGTTACTATTTTATTAGTTTAGTTTTATTATTATTGCTGAGAGATGGTTAAATTAGGATTATTTAGCCAAGAATTTGGTTTACGAAAGCAAGATTGAGCAAGTGAGGAACGGATTGAACTATAAGCCAAGTGAGACGGCTTTAGTTAGTTCCTTCAATTACGCAATTTATTTACTTAATTACAGTAATTTATTTAATTATAGCAATTTACTTATTGAATTACATCAATTATTTATTTAAAGTCCAGTATTATTATCTTACTGCAATTGATTGTTTATTTAGATTAAGTGACTAGTCAATATCGACGGAACGTGGGGTTAGATTGGACTTGAGTGACGGACTAAGAATTTTTGGGATTGGTGTGAGTTTAGTAGGCTGTTTAGTGACAAATTAGGGACCCTATGGCCGAGGTAAACCTAATTGCGGGATAGGGAGTTAACTTGCTGAGATAAGTAGTATCTCACCCCACCACCCCAAACCCTCTCAGGTAAGGAGCATGAATCAAGAAGACTTTGAACCACCAGTACCAGATAAACCCGCTGATGGAGGTTGGGTGGTCGACAGGAGAGTGACTAAAGGTGGATGGGTTCTTGAAGACCATGAAAGAACACTATGAGATTTTGACGAGGCCTTTTGGGTTTGGGTACCACACCAGCATGTGATCAGATTTATGGGTAAGGTAGGCGAACCATTGGAGATATACAACGAGCGACATAACCGTCCCTGGGGAGGCTACGTGGAGTACGTTAGGGACTGGTGGAGAGATGAACCCCCAGATAGAAGTGTTTTCAACCCTTAAAAGCGAACCAGGATGATGGAACCTAGTTGTCAATTCTAGCGGGAAGTTGTTTGTAAATAAAGTACTAGTATTTTAAGTTCTTCGACTGGAATTTGGCGATTTATGGTGGTTAGTTCCAGAAGGGGATCCCATTGCTCACGTTATCTATTATTTGGTGGTTTTGATGGAAAAGAGACTTTTGGCGATGTAATATATCGGTGGAAGTTTGAATTATTTCGCGTCTTCGTGCTTTACTCTGATTTTTGGCATTGCGGAGATAAAAATAAATTAAAATCGGAAACCGTCGCGTGCTTGAAAACCGAGGCGTGACATCAATAGTATTTGAGCAAAATTAGTTGGAATGACTAAGTTGGCACATTTAAAAAGTTTCTGACTAAATTGGTACAAATACGATAAGTTTTGGAATTTTTTGGACATTTTCCCCTTTAAAAATCTAACCATCATGTTTTCCATTGGTGAAAGTAGGAGCAAGCGATTCTAGATTCTTTACAGATTCCAGCTAGAACCTACCCATCTGAATATGTTTCCCATTTTTCGGAATCCAAAACTTTTACACATATACCCTAGAACTTGGAACCTACCATGTCGCAAGGTTTAGAGTCAGTTCGGGGATCTAATAGGTTCTATCTATATTCGTAATTGAAGTATTATAGTGAATCACCATCCCTAATTACCATCATTTATTGTTGCAATCCATTAACCATAACTCATATTTAGATATACAAAAAAGTAAAACATAATAAAGAAAAGTTTTAATTACTTATATCATTGGTAATGGAAGCTTAGACTAGTAATTTCATATTACTATTCATCATCAAGCACGATGAAATACCTTAGGTTCACGTGAAAATATAGATTGAGAAAAATTATAAAGAATTATCTTAAGTTTAGGTTCCAAGTCCAAGAACTTGGAACTTACCCGCCGAAACAAATTCCTTAAATTTTGGAATTGAGAACCGATCTTATATATCTTGAAACTTGGAACCTAAAATCGGTTCCCATTGACTTGGTTCTCGAGTTTCCAATTTTATCTCGGAACCATGCTAACCTTTAGTTTTTTTTTTTTTTGGTCAGTTCACCCCAGTTGAAAGTGAATGTTAATTATTCCTAGGTAAAATTGAGGCAATGCTATAGCAATTGTATCATTCCACCACCGTGATAAACTACAAGACCTATTCACAATTCATTCCGTCAGGGCGGAATCAAAGGAGTACCACTGTAGCTAACACCAAAAATCGATGGGTCACTTCTAAAGAGAACTTTTTGCCAGAAGGAGCGCAAAAACTTCTTGTGAGAACACGGCACGAGTGAGCTTAATGCAGAGAAACTCTTAAACATCAAATTTGTCGATCCACGATCCCCTATCCTCACATTGACCATGATAGCGAGAAGAGGTTTTATGGCGTCAAGAAGTTGCGGGATGCGTAGGAAAAGTTCTGGCTACAGATTGCAGGAGGCTGAACGTGGATGCTAAGCCAGCCTAAGAATGCAATTTGGGAAATGATGTGCTAAAGAGCAACGCGTTAGCCTTTGACCGTTTGCTAAGCCGTCAGTTAGCACGTGATTTGCTCCAACGTTTGCGTCTACGTTTCCAGTAAGATACGAAAAGAACTCATGACAACTTATGGTACACAAGATGAAGGAGTGTCATATTCTAATGACAGAACCTATGCATTAACTGTCTTCATATCAGAGTTATCAGGGGGTGGGACTTCTTCTAACCAAGTTATATTGGAGGCCGTCGTCCAAACAAAACAACGGATGTTGGCTCCCCTTTTGGTTTAAAGAAGGATGTGACGCGGCCATCTCAGCATCTTTGACAAGCTTCGCAGATCTTGCTGCATAACAAACGAACTTTTATAGTGAATTTTGGGGAAAAAAAAATGGACTCGACAAATAAGTAAAGCAATGGCGTCAAGTATTTATGCTTTTGATTTGCTCTGCTTCCAAGGAAAGTATCACAAATTGCATTCATTTCAGAGCCATCCAATAACCCCTAGATAAGGATCGCGCGTTGCATTTGTTTTCAAGCATTATGGAGAGTGCGGCATTATGCTAGAATACCTCCGTGGGAATGTGCTAACCATAGCCAGCACCTTGGCTTGTACAATGGACAAGGAATTGCAATTAACATGCTGTGCAGGAAGCAAAACGTAGCACTCGAAAAGGAAATTCTTCATCTCCAATGGAAGGCAATGCAACATGTTAAGCGTCAAATTCTCAGTCAAAACAGGACATGTTTGATGGTGACGGTGAAACAGGGAAATTTCTCTCTCGCACACGACACACACACAAGAAGCAATTCGTGCTTCACCCAGAGAAATGAAGCCTAAGAGGAGACCTTGAGATTGCATGAAGGTACATCACTTGTCTATAGGTCGAGCCACGGCTCTCAGTACATAAAACGATTATCCCAAGGCTCGCAAAGCCGTTCACCCTTGTCAGTGTTCAGTTGTCCTAAAAGTGAGATGCCTCTTCAAGTAAAGCTTGCTGTTTCCATTATTTGGTGTACAAGAATGCTGGGCTTGTAGAGGTTGAATAGACCCCTTTTATATTCTAAGGCGAGAGGGAGGAAATTGGGGAGGGAGAGAGAAACCCGAAGGAGCACCGGAAATTGGAGATACCTATTTCTGATATCCTCATGACGCGTTCGCTTAGTGAAAACAATGGCACAAACCTTTTAACCTTGTAGCATATGCCGATTTTCAGGAAAACAAAACTGAAGGATGGAACTAACTCCCTCAGGCAGATCCCCTTAGCATGCTCCCCACTACTTGAAGGGATAAGTCTTTTGGGTCTCCTTCTTAATAGATAGCAAGCCTAAATTGACACCGAGAATTGATGTCTTGAACAAGCAATCCCCTTCTGGCCAAATGAGTAACCCACTTCATTGGATTAGATTGCAAGTCAAAAGAACCTCCACGTCGCTACTTAGCCGCAGGCTTTGATGTAAAACGAAGTGTCACAACTCATTTCCGTTTCCTCCACGGGATGTCTGTTGACTTCCAGACCTATGCAATGACCTCTCATGGAACTCTCTCCGTCCACACTCAACATACACGTTCCATTATCGATGCACTTCCCCCTTTCATACATCAGGAAGTATTAACATAGATCGAGTTTCCTATTATATTGAAAAAGATTATCTAGTTAGAAAGAAAAAATCTCTTCGTGGTCGTGCTCATCAATGTTTGATGCCTATAACCAAATTCTCCTTTTTTCATAGTTTTAGCGAACATGCATTCTGTGTCACGTGATATACTTCTCCTATCTTCTAAATATGAATCATGTACCCATTTTCACATATCAGATATCTTTAGTCAATAAATTACTTCAAAATATTATCTTCAGTAAATCAATAAGACCGAAATAAAAAGATGAGAGGTCTAAATGCTTAGCCTCGTAAACAAGCTGGCTGAGCAGTCACTCCAGCACGATTGAAAATGGTAGCATGCAAAAGATTCCAATCTGCATGAAACAAAAGCAGCTACAGTAAGGATATGGTTCTGAAACAGCAGAACGTGCCTGCAAATTCAAATTATTCATCTGTGAAGCAGGTATATCTCTTATTAAAACGAAAGAATATAATGGACAATGTAATGCAGATTCTCACAGAAGCTATCAGATTCATGTAAATGCAGGTATTTGATCGGTGAACGTGAAAGGCAACTAAAAACTTCATAGGATCTGAAACTGCTTCCAACCACATAGAAACACAATACACTTCAGCAAATAGAGAGAAATACATTACCTAAAACACCAGCCATGATTGTTCGAATCTGCAGAGCACAAGGAGAAAGTGTTAGCTCTAAGAACAATCGACACCTAAAATTGACCCTTGCTCTTTGAATGAGCAAAAACAATGCATCTTGGATATCCTCCAAGCGATAAAATGCAAAACTTGTTCACATGCAAAGAAAGATTGTTGTCTCCCCCTAATACGACTAGCTATCAGAGTTCATACGAGAACACAAATCAAAACTGAGTCTAACATACGAAATAGGCAGTTAGGACAGGGATACAAAAACTACAGAACCATACTCACCATTGCCACTAAGAAATGCATCAGAAATCCAGTTTTAGAGAGACCCACCAATGGAAAAATCTTGGCAGGTATCCGATTACAGAGTAATACATTCAGACAAAGGCTCTACTAAAGGACTGGTATTGGAGCTTTCCTGACAGTTAGATGGATATGTTGTCAAAGTTGAAGTAAATTGCAACTTAAGCAACTTTCATCAGAGTACGATGGAAAAGACTATATCTTCCGAAATTCCCAAAGCTTCAATACATGTGCTCTTTTTTTGTATCTCATAATCAGAAGTTCTGCTATAAAATGAAATTCCAGCAGAAAACGGGGCATTAATGATATTTACTGTTCACAAGAGGACATGGTCTCGCAAATTTCACTTGGACAGAAACACATACGCCGTGTCCCTCCAGTATTCACACTTCTGGTAGACCTTCCCTAGAATCCCAATAGACAAAGCTGCAGACACACATTATTGGTTGCTTCAGATGTTCGTGCTCAACTTCTTCCCCAGGGTGGATAGCACTCATTACTATTTAGAGTATCTTAATAAGGTGAAATCTGTGAACTTGACTAGCTTAGTATACAACAAAAGTTGGCTGATCCAGGCTGCATCTAGTTGCCAGTTCTAGTCCAAGTTAATTTCTTCATGCAGGCAAGCATGTTAATTTGATTCCCTTCAATTCACATCAGACATTCTGCAATGCTCGTGAAGTAAATTATAATTTGTTTCTGTGAAATAGCAATTGCCATGGTACAGTAGTGCATATCAACATATAAATTTGGTCAGTAAGTCTTCAGCTGAAAGAAAAGGGAGAAGCGTCTATCCATAAACTGGCTCATAATGATTGCACAAGTTACAGGGAAAAAATCCATTTCTTACGTGGCCCAGCATGAACAATTAAGAAAGCTTGATCCGAGACAGGTCCATTGGGTGAACATGATGCCTTGCAGATTTTGTAAGGCCTCTGTATTACGAGACATGATGCCTATAGCAGCAGCCACACAAAATAAAACTCACAAGTCACTGTGCCGATATCGCCTTCTCGAGGATCCAATCTAACTGTGTACTTTATGGGTAACTCTATTTAATTCTTCAAATAAAAATGCCGCTAGCAGGCCTACATTGTAGCTTGCGATCCTATTTAGTAGTCCTGTTTAAGAGCAGCTATCATGCATAAAAGAATTGAGTTAAGCAGGCATCAAACCCGTAAACACAAGAGCATATTCATCAATTATTGCTACAGAGGCCATAGTTTTCCAACGTATATAAGAACAGACCATGAGAATACAAATTTCACAAGAAAAGATTGGGACAAGCTACAAACTCTAGATTATGTAATAGCAGACGGTTCATTCACAGAAAATGCAGTCCACATAGCAAATAACAACTCAGAAAGCACACCAATTTCTGGAGGATAAGTCCAACCAAGACCACCACCCAACATGGAGAATAGGTTCTGCTCGAAACCTCAAAGAAAGATGCACAAAATTTTCTGTCCTAGTTACCTTTCTGTCAGTTTCTTTATCGAGAATATATTAACCCATGAAGCTAATTAATCAATAAGGCCCCACAGAGCAGCTCAATGCGAATCCGATTCTCAGTTCCATCATATCTCGAGAAAGTTAAATGTCGAGTGAGAAGAACACATCATCAGCCTTACAAGAAAAGGTGCTGCTAAAAGTTGAAGCAATAAGCACCCATGACATAGAAACAATAAGCAATCAACCGTGGATTAACAAAGGACAAAATTGAATCTTGACCAGAAATGCTCGCGCGAGGCGAAGCAGACAAAGGAAGAATGAGACAGCAAGCCAAGATATCGCACGGTGTATGTTCCTTTCCCGAAAGGAAGATGGGAGTTTCTACACTATGTTCATAGCTCTGGATGTAACCAACATTAGCGTAACTCGGGAAACATGCATGGCCAATTCAAATGTTTATGTCGATAATCCCGTTGTGTTATGACTCATTAGTCGAATTTGGTGCGTATAATCCACAAACGTGTCTAAACACTTCAATAAAGAAAAATCATTTTTCATGCACTGTCTTGCTCATATTATATCCTCTCAATGTATTGAAAATGGAAAAAATATTGTCTTGTTCGTTTTATTTATAATTGGTGTATTGAAAATGAGAATATACTCTTTTTAGGTTCCGTTTATTCTGTAGAAAAAAAAAATTTGAGAAGTTTTTTTAAAATAATCCCTTATATTGCCTAAAAAGGAATAAAGAAAATTATTTTCATCGTCCATAAAAATAATTATACATAAATTGTCATCAATAATAAAAATATTTTTCATTCATTAGTTATTTTAAATGATACGAATCATCATTTTCAAAGAATATTTTTAAAATCATGTACTTTTGACGAGATAATTAGAACCAAAGTATGGTTAATGAGAGTCTTAAGAAAACCCGATAACAAGACTTTTAAATCAGACCTTAGGAATATGTAGAGCATTTTTCTTTCTAGATACTTGACTATAAGGTCTCTTGGGCCAATGAATCCAAATTAAGGCAATTACCAGAGTACATCCATGTAGAAAATTGCACCTTGATCTAATTACATCCCTTGCCAATTAAAGGTTACTCTGTGTAATTTATAAGATTAGGTGATATGGGGTTACTGTGTGCAATTTGCCTGTAGTATCTAATAATCTTGGGATAATGACATGGGCAGTCCTAAAATTTTCTTTACTATTCAATATGATCCCTAAACTATTCTTTCGAGTTTAATCTAGTATTTGAACTTCCGAAATCCAATTAACATACTCTATCCATAAAGTTCCTAATACAGTTAGCTAAGTTGGTCATTCTTTCCATTAACTCGACATTAGATTTGTTATGTTACCATCTATATGACTTTTAAGCCAAATCTCTCTTACTAAAGAAGAAAATGATTTGTCGACGTGGGAAAATGATGTGGCAATCCGTATAATTGTTCTGGCCGAATACACTCTTAACTTGGCAGCTCATGTCACACACAAAAAAAAAAAAAAAAGGCCCCGTGATGTGGCCATATACTAAACGGCAGGACTACATTGAACGGATCTTTAAGAGCTGGGGGAGAAAGTTCAATTGCCAAATCTAACATCGAAGAAAAGTTTAGGGATCACTCATTATTGCTCTTCACTTCTTTATGTTTTGACCCATGTTTATTAATTTGGTTTTGCTTAAGGCATAACCTGGCTGACCTCAGGAAGAACCTTCTTTCGGGGTGGCGCCAGCTCTTTTTCCGGTTTCCAACCTGACATCGTCCAACTAAATTGAATGGCTTGGTCATTTGACTTTGTCGGTTTCGATATGGAAAAGGTTGTCTTCCAACTTCGTCTTGAGCATGTTTTATGGACGGTTCAACGCGGTGCGAACACTAAGTACCATATGCCTCGTCCATAACCGGCCACGATTAATGTCAGAAACCTGTATTATTGGCTTATCTTCGCCTTTGATTGTGACAATGCAAGGGCTTTGCTAGAATAATAGTTTCTAACCCACCATTAGAAACAACATCAAATTCTTGAAAGAGTGGGACCCCAAAATAATATTCTGATTATTTGTTACTTGTTTTTATATGATTCAAACTATGCTATTATTCTCACGGTAGATTAAAAACCAATCACATAAGCATCTCTCTTGCGAAACATAGGTTCCTCAAGCGATTTGAAGTTGCCAACTATAGATTGGTATCTCCAACGCCGATGCCATCCATTCACTTTCTGAGAGATGATGCTTAATTATCGTTCACGAAGTCTCTCCAATTACATCGATGGTATCAGATTTGTTTCTCTAAGAGCGGCATCGATCCTCATTCTGAATCCTTCTTTAGCGAGCCCTCACAATTAACCGGTGTGCTATCTCGAGAATCAACTTTTCAAAACCATTTTTTAATGTCTTTGACAGTAGTATCTCGCGCTAGAAATTCACACAAAAAGTGGAGGATGACTATTTAATCTTAATAGGTGCAGGGACCGCTAGTGCGTCGCGTCGTCATCCCATAATCATTCATCTTATTATATAGATTACGCGATCGTGGGGCCACCTATCATAGTGTAGACATGTTCTCCAAAAAAAAAAAAATACTACGATACATATATATGCGCCAAGAAACAGCCTTCAGTCCCCCCTATCAGAGCCGAGACATGTTCACCAAATTTGCCTTATACGTCACCATTTTTTAAAGAAAACCTTGGTCCCAGAAGTTCAAATTTCAACTCGGTTTAGCCACTAATCAACCTTGCGCACGATGCAGTCTCACCGTATCACGGTGACATTGGAGAACCGTCCTTAACTAAATCAACAACGACAAGTCCCGTAGATCTCTCATGCACATCGAAATCACTAATTTAGTCAAACACCCAAATAGACACACGACACATCAAGGGGAGTGAATGTCCGAAGGACAAGAGCACCTGCGACACAGACGGTCAACAACCTTTCAAGACATCGAAAGAATTAACTAACAATCACCGCCCATCCGGCCGGCCAGCGGGGGCGGGTCAAAACTCGGGGACGGGCAGGTCCTCGTCGGCCAGCGACTCCATCACCCACTCGCCGTCTTCATCGAGCACCATCCCCTTGTTCTTCTCCACCCACCACGACGGGGGCACCAGGCACTCGTCCTTCAGGAAGTTACAAGACTTGTTCACCAAGGCCAAGCTCCTCTTCACCTTGAGCTCGAACTCGCCCTTTTCACCGTTCCAGCCCGCCACAATGTGCAGCATAGCCTGCAGGTTGTGCCAGTCGCCCGGGTCCTTCGAGTCCTTCAGGTGCGGCGACTTCCTTGTGTCGATCTCAAGCTCGGTCCCCGTGTATACGTACCCCAGGAGCTTGCTTGGGTAGTGGGGGATGAGGTCTATGGTGTTCCTCACGTGCAGGAACTTGAGGTTCGAGTAACCCTTGCACCGCTCGGCAAACGCCTTGTTCCCCACCTGAGGGCACCCGAAGACGAAGGCCGAGACGGGGATGTCCCGGACCCCATTCTCGACAATGTCGAACGCACTCAAGATGGACAGGCTCGCGCCGAGGCTGTGGCCAGTGAGGGTCACGCTCAGATTCTCACCCTCGTACTTTTCTCGTAGCTCGTTAATCTTGGTCAAGAGCTGCGTCCTCGCGCTCAGCTTAGTGAAGGGCGACTTCGGGTCGTCCGTCGTGTAGATGGTGTACCAACCCAGCATGACTTTCGGGACTTCCTCGTCATCACCGTCATCGTCATCGCTGCTGCTGGAGTTGTTGTTCTTGGCCTCCTCTTCTCCGACTTCATGTCCGCCGTCGTCGTTTGTGCTGAGGAGCGACGCGATGGACTTGCGCTTCGCGCCAAGGACGTTAATCCACTCGTAGTTCCGCGTCGTGCCTCGCCACGCGACATAGATTTCGCGGCGGCCCAGTTGCGCGCTGACCTCGTCGGTGGTTACGGCGATGTAGCCGATCCAGTTGGACTCGCGGTCCCACGCTTCCCGCGACTGCGAGTGGAACAAGAAGCTCTCCTTGGTGCTGACCCGTGCCGTTCCGTAGAGGAAGGCCACGACCTGCCCGTGCGGAACACGATACCTATACCATTACTGCGAAGTACTTGACTAGACTCTGATTCATAATCAGACTGATGAAAGAATCCAAGATAATATCCGACGGATCAAAAGCCTAAAATTACAGGAGAGGTTCTCGAATTCGTGAAATCCCAGAGAAAGAAGTCAACAAAGAGTCCAGCTGATTTTGGCTGTGTCTAATCACGCGCCAGTAATGCGTGTCAAGAGCATGGAAGAACATGAACAATTTGGTCAACTAATCCTCATGCTAAAAGCACACCCGGCATTTGAAATCCGTCACATTCGCTTCCGATGCTGTCGGCACCGACCACACCCACGCACGAACAATGGAGTGGGATAATCTCATCATAAATCTCTCGGCAGGACGAGCAAACATATGAAGCCAAACGAGAAGGTAATCAGAGAACTCGGGGTGAAATTACTCTTACCTCGTAGTCGGATCCGTTCTCCATCATGACCTTCTGGAAGAAGTTGGCCTTGCCGTAGCGGCTGCATCCGCAGTACTTGGAGTTCTGGTCGTTGATGAAGGTGTCGTAGGTGGCCTGTATGAAGTCGCCGCACCGGAGGATAAGCCTGCGGAGCCCCATGTCGAGCGGCTCCAGCAGGCCCTCCCAGTCGGCGCTCCCCAGCAGCTCCGCCCACGTCGGCTCTCGTTCCCCCGTCACCGCCTCCGCCTCCGCCATGTTGGTCAGTCCGGCCTTCTGCTGCTGCTGGTGCTTGTGGGGGTGGAGGTGGTGGTGGTGGAGAAGGTTTTTAATGTGGTTCATTATCGTGATTGGGGGAGGAACAGGATATGCAGGCGAGGGAAAGCGATGGAGAATGGGTTGAAAACCTGTGGTGCTCTTTCTTCGCGTTGCCCGACCCCACCAATGGCTAAATAAGAGATGGTCTCTCGGTCAACCGGTGGGAAGGGATTAATTAATTAAGATAGTCTCCGGGGACACGAAGATGCGACGAAGGCGAGTGTATAACAGTGTGAAACTGACGTACCTGGTAAACGCTACTGGGCGGAGGAGGAGGATGAGGATGCTTCTGCGGAGGATGCTTCTGCGGCTTGCCTCGGTCGTTCAATGTCGGACGGCGTTTGGGTTTCGTCGGGATCGAGGACGTTGACAGCTTCGAGTTTCTATGGTGTTAGGAAAATGGCGACGACCCTTTATTGAATGGTCGCGTTCATTGGTTTTTGGGTTGCTTTTCCTCTTTTTGCGGCTGCTGAGCTGCATTTCCTTTCGGGTTCGATGGCCCTCCCATGTGAATTCGTGACTTTTCCTTTCTTTGTTTTTTCCTTTGGGGGGCATTTACTTTGTATGATCCGCGCCCATTCTCGTTTAAGGCAGGTAATCCATCCTCATAATGTCTATTTAATGACATCTAGAAAAAGCAAGATCACACGCCTTGAAACGCGACTCATGGATGGTGCTTGCTCTTCTCTTTGGATTAATCAGATCTGGACTTTTAGCACGGTGGTAATATGAGTGAGTAATATGGATTAGGTGAACTAACAAACGCTCAAATTGGACCGGACATGCTAGTTGTGGGCGGTTCTAGGAAGAGTAGTCAGTCCGGCTTTTGATGTTTTTTTATTCCTATCTCCAATTTCAAAAATGAATCTAACTGACTGAGCCGTCTTGATCGGATCGATGATTTATTTTGATTTTCTTTAGTTTCTCACACGAGTTTCTTTTCCGCAAGAGAGTCCAAGCGCTGGCCTATGAGCTTTGCTTCTGATTGAGTCATGAGGGCTGAGTTGTAGAGGCCATCTAAAACCATAAGTCCTAGGAACAAATCTCACAAGAGTGACGAGATCAACGGGGATCGAAGGTGGGATCTTGGGGATGGACGACGCACGAGCCGGAGAAGGCGTCGGCGGAAAGTGGAGGTGGCTGAAGAGACAAGATAGATGGCTCGTGGTCTTGGGCGTGGCCCTTTCGTGCCGCGTACGTGCTAATAGGCATATTTCACATCTACTTGACAAAATCCCATCGTCCACGGCATGGATCTCGTGGCTCCTCGCTTCTCTGCACCCGCCGAGCGCATCGTTCTTCTTGTCGGTATTATATCACACCCACCATTGGGAGCTGGAGTGGACTGATCGGTTGGTTCGATTCTCGGTTCTAGAAAACGGGAACCGGGGGAACCGGTCCTAGCGGTTCAATTCCCAAATTCAAGAGAGAATCCGATTGCTCAACCAATCATGATAATCGATAGTATATGCAGATAAATTAGGCCCATCAAATGAGTGGGTCATGTCCGATTTGAATTGGATCATAATTCATTTAATTCGTTTTGACTCATATATTTAAAATGTAAATTTCTTAATTCATATCAAATCTTCTCGGGATTCCCCTTTCGGCAATTTTTTTTCCTTCTTTAAGCGCGTAAATTCCGCAAATCAATTATGTTATGCTAGCTAAATTTCACATGACTTTCGCATAGTGTGTCGGGTATGATTTAAGAATTTAAAGATTTGTTATTTGAAGCAGTTCATTGCTTTTATTAAGATAATTCTTTCAAAATTACTTAGGTAGTGTTGTCTCCACCTCTAATTAACTCGATCGGTGTTCCTTGGGACACTTTGCGACAAGACCCTCGAATGAATAGAATGTTAAGAAACGTCGGAGGCCATGGAAATTTTCTGAACCGATTTCTTATGATAAATGTTTCTAGGACGACGCAAACGACAAGTCTTTCAAAAAGTATAAGGGCATGCAAGTAATTTTTGCCACACCTGCCTGGAAGATCCATCCGACTCGAGCGACTTCTTGGGGAGCAATTATTTGGAAGGACGACTCCCTGCTTCGAATCATTCACCACGAAGACCTGATTCACGTGCTGGGCCCCACTTCAGGACAATTTTCCTTTACCCCCACTAAATATTTTTAAGAAGATTTACTCAAAATTCTAAAATTCATCCTAAAAATATATATTATCCTAAAAAGTACAATCAAATTATAAAAACTTTCAAAAAATACAATCAGATAAAAGATTTTGTTCGATCAATTTGACAAGTCTCTAGACGTAATTATACTTTTTGAAAATTTTACAACTCGATTACATTTTGTGATAAGTTTTATAACTTAATTGTATTTTTTAAAAATTATAGAATTTAATTTTACTCCCATGATGAGTTTTAACACTTTCAATATACTCGTCCCTAATTTTTGAACGAGCGATTCGACTTCGATATTTTTAAATCCATTTCCACCCCGTTCTTCAAATGTCTAATAGCCCAAATTCAAATAGTTAAAGTAAAAAAAAAAAAGGGGGTCGATAACGCATTTTAACACCTCCACAGTAGGCTCCATAATAGACAAGAACCTGCTATGAACCCTCGTTCATCTCTTATATGCTTTCTAGTGTGTGCTCTCTTGTCAATCTCTCCTTTTCAAAGCCGATTTCAGAAAGCTAATGGTGGTGATTTGGCTTATCTTTTGGAGGATGCATCATTACTCGTGGGTGCTTTTTCCTTCCGGGTGCATTGTTGGTCAATCTAATCCAACTTGGCTTCGGTCGGGTGAAGGGTCTACTTTGTTTGGTGTAAGGCGTAATGATTCATTAGAAAATGCATGGGATAAATGTAATCCATGGCAACTTCAACAACAACAACAACAAAAATCTTCATGCCTGAGCGCATGAAAATCTGTTGCTGGATTTGGCATTGGGCTGTGGGTATTTGAGGGAGGCGATAAGGGCCAAAAGAATTTACTTCAAGGCAAATTACCAGGGCCCGGGCGGAATATCGAATCTAGCCGAATCCGACCCGACTCCAATGTGTAGGGCTTGGATTTTTTCACGGGTTTATGCTCGACTCTATTGGTCGTTCATCTCTACAAGTCTAAATTTGAGTCGAGCTTGGATTTGGATTTCGAAATTACTCTCTGGTTCGAAAAAAAATAACACCATGCAGTTCACTTGATTGGAGATAAGCGAGTTGGGCCGAATCCACATCTTTTGCTAATGCGTCCATGATCTGTTCCCCACTTCTTCCTGGATTCCTCTTAGCGTTGTTATGCTATATAGCTCCTTCAATTCAATGACCCGTTGGTCAGGGAGAATTCTACTTTGCCATGCTTAAAAATATATGTATGAAAAAATAGAAGGTGCCTATGAATCTCAATAACGGTGGCAAGTGTCAAAAATACTATTGGTAAAAAAAATTAGTTAGTAATTTTTTAGGTATCGTCATTACTGACTCTAATCTATACTTTGTAAAATAGCATTTTCTGGATTATCTTACCAACTGTTTGAATTTACTGACTCTCATGCGATGTTTTTAGTGACATCATGAATAAAGTTGAAAAATAAAAGTTGATAAAACATGAAAAAGTATATATATATATATATATATATATATATATATATATTCCGAGAGAGGAGAATTTAGGAACTTATAAACAAAAGCCAAATAAAGGTTGGAAACCAACTCAAATAAGAGTTGCAATGCAAAATTAGTTGGTGACTCGGTTGTGAAAAAAGTGGGTAAATTCAAAAACCAAGTAAGCAAGACAAGTAAAAGTGGGAAATATATAGGGTAGTACAAATTTTATGAAAAAAAAGGTAAATGATTGCAAGAAACTCGAAAAAGAATCGATAACCAAAGTTAGTCGGTGGCTTAATTGGGAAAAGTTATAAGTCACACAAATAGTACTTGATAATTTCAAATGATAGTCAATATATTTAAAGATAAACAAAATAAGAAGGAAAAGCTTATTTGGTCAAATATAAGAGAAGACGATACTTAAATAAAATAACTAAATAAAATTATTAACTAACTCAGATAAGATTTAGTAATGCACAATTAGTTGATAATTTAATCGAAAAGATAAAAGATTGACTTTGTCATTTCAATAAGGGAAGTTAGTAAATAAAAACCAAATATAAGTAGGTAGCTAAATCAAATAAGAGTTGGTAATGCAAAACTAATTAATAAAACTAATTATAAAGAAGTTAGTAATTCTTTTAAATAAATATTAGTAAATTCATATAAAAGTTGGTGAATTTAAGTCATTGTAAGAAAGTTAAATGTAAAGTAGTAAAAACGCGAGATAGATGGACAATTTATAAATCGTAAAAATGAGTTAGCAATTTCACAAGAGTATTTGCAAATTACGAACAAATTACCACATTTGATAATTTCAAACTATTCTTTCTAAATTACTTTACCATATATTTATTGAGGAAATTTCCGAGTTTAAACTTTCAACTTATAAGCCCAACTTACAAGCTCTTTTAGTTAATATGTAAAAATTATCGACATTAATATCGAAAACAAGAATAAATTCCAAGTGCCAATTTATAAATCGCCTTAAATATATTCACGAGCACGAAATTTTATAACTTCTTATCTTTATTTTATGATTTTTCCCTCTAGGGTTTCAGAAATGAAATACTATCTATCTTTTCGAAAAAAACTAGAGAAAGAGAATAACGCGACATGGAAGATTTCAAAAATGTCTACAGGATCTTGTTGGAATTCATGCTTGAGTTTCCACAGAATATGCAAAAGTCAACTAAAAGAAAACAAAATAGGAATATCGTATTTTTAACGAAGCAAACCGACCTTCATGTTGCTCTTTGACTTATCCGAAGCAGTTGCAATTTCGAAGAATTGCTCTGCAAATCCGAGCTCGCATCCCGCAATGGCGTCCCCTCTTTCCTAATCACCGTTCTTCGAATTGAAGGAAGGGGGTTCGTGATTAGCTGAGCTTCGATCGGGAATTGACCTCTTGTCGGTCCCTCGTTTTGGTAGAAAATCCAGCGGCCGGTCGACCGATTTCGGGAATGATGGAAGAGGAGGAAGGCAGGGTAAGGCGGCTGATCGAGAAGGCGGCCAACACGACCGCCGCCGAGGTCGACCCTCGCCTCCTCAAGGCCATCAAGTCCGCCGTCCGGTACTCCGATGCGGAGCTCCGGATCGCCGCGCAAACCCTCATGTCCCTCATGAAGCGAAACCACTCTCAGGTCCGCGCGATGTCGCCAATGGCTTCGATTTCTATTCGATGTTCGATATTCATGCTTGGGCTGCGTGTTTCGTGGCTGTGCGGTGTAGTGATAGGATAAGGCGACGTGAGTGGGTTTTAGGCGTATTGCTTGCCAGTTTGGGAATTCAGTCGGTTGTTTCCTGTCGGCCGAAAGCATATGCATAGCGGCTGTTTCCTGGTTTAGTAAAAGTCTTTGAGATATGGTCGGAGTTTGTTATTGCCTGGAGAGTTTCAATATGGCAATTAGGATGGTTGATATCCTGGTTAGCATGAGATTTCCGGTCTTAAGCATAAAAAAGAGTTAAAACTGTTTAAGTTGTAACTATGTTAAATTTAATTTGATGCTTGGGACTATAGTGGTTATAGCTTGATCCATCAGGCTCACCCATCGCATGAAGATGTGGGGTTTTAAGTACACATTGTGGCATCAGTTTGCAAGTATATGGGATGCGACGGTGCTTTTGATTGCATAATGCTTCTTCAATGGCATAGACTCATAATGTTGTATGGTGGGTCGTTTTTTCTCCTTATTTTTGGTCTTAGAGATATGTCTTCTATGTATCGTGTTCTCATGTCTGATATTTCTCAGGTGCGGTACATATCGCTGCTTATAATCGATGAACTTTTCATGCGTTCAAAGCTGTTCAGAACCCTTATTGTTGAGAACTTAGATCAGTTGTTAACCTACAGTGTGGGCTTCCGTAAGAATATGCCTCTACCAGCACCTCAAGCAGTTGCATCTCGTTTGCATTCCAAGTCCATTGAGTTTTTAGAGAAGTGGAATGCTTCTTTTGGTGTTCATTACAGACAACTTAGATTAGGATTTGATTACTGCAAAAACAACCTCAGATTGCAGTTTCCTGATATACAGGGAAATGCAGTTAGGGTTCAACAGGAGAGAAGGGAAAGAGAGATTAGAACTCAAGAAATTTTACGCAAAAAGTTCGAAACTCTCAAGGAAAGTTTTTCCTTGATAAAGGAAGAAATACAATCAACAGTGAATGAGATCGAGGAATGTCTGGATATAGTTAGTACTAAGGAGGAGCCAGTGCCACTTGCTCCCCTTGATGATGAGGATTGTGACGAGTTTCGTTCTCGTGAAATCCTGCAGCTGCGACTTACATCATTGAAAGAAGCAGAAAAGGTTCATGAAGATGTGGATAACAAAGTTTTGTTTGATATGTTGAGGGAGCTGTACAGACTTCTAGTGACAAGGCATTTAGTCTCTGTACAAGAATGGATCACTGTTGTTGTCAGAGTAGATGTGACCGATAACAGGCTCAGAGATTCGACTTTGAAGGAGTTGATCAACATTCAAAACAAGATTCAGTCAGTGAAAAGAAAATGTGAAGAACTAGTTTCTGCGTTACCGACTACTGCAAAGCGTGACCTAGAAGAGGAAGAAGATATCTGGGAAGAGGGAAAGATTGAACCAAGTGATAATGGTTCTTCAACAACACTGATAAACCAGTATGAAAATCCCTCTGTTCCATCAATAAGTGGGTTGGAAAGCATGACTTCTGGATGCAGTATCGGAGAATCTGGTGGCAATAAGGCCTCCGATGAATCAGACGGTGGAAAAGATACTTCGAGGAATAAGCTCTTGTTAGAAGCTCCAGTGATGGGATGGGGTCCTTACTTGGATAATTGGGGTTCAAATAGTGGTGTTCTGGCTAATCAGAGGGGATTGGATCTGGAAAGCCATTGGGGTCGGGTGGACTATGATGCTGTTATTCCGGCAGAAAAGATTGCAGAGCTGAATGTTCCGGCAACTCTGTACAAAGAAGAGCAAGTAAATATTAGACCATGCCATGCTCCTCTAAGCAGAGGGGGCCTCTGTCAGAGAAGAGATTTAAAAGTTTGTCCTTTCCATGGACCCATTATTCCTCGTGATAGTGTTGGTCATCCACTCGACCAGGATGTCTCTGCAGATGGTAAAACTTATGGTCCAGAGACTGATGTAGCGAAGCAGTTGGCAAAACAAGCTGTGAAGAATATCAGGACTCAAGATAGAGAAGAAATAGAGAAGAGGATAAATGACAAGCAATCATTGAAACGTGCCAAGTTAGCGAAAATTCGAGAACACAATGAAGCAGTTCTTCGTGAAGCTGCATTGGCTTCCACTTCAAGATCCGCAGCTATTGCAGAAGACATTGACTGTATTAATACTGATAATCCATCATCCAGACATAAGAAAGAAACACTTGCAGCCATGCTGCGCAAAAAAGTGACGACGAAAGATAGATTGTCTCAGAGACTTCTAAATGCCCGTGCAACAGATGCAGCAATCAGGCAACTGAGGTCGGATGAAGATTCATGTTATAGAGAGGCTTTCCCAAACCAGTGGTAGATGAATGTTTTTTCCTTAATTTAACGAGTTCACTTCAGAAGAAGTGTGTTGCTACCTTTGTGGCTCTCAATGTATAGATGAAGATGGTAACTTTTTTGCATGTCTATAGTACAGCTTGTAGGCATATCACACATGATTGCTTCTCATAATTCTTTCAGTTTGCTGAGAATTAGGAAATAGACTGAAGGAACAATTCTATGTTCAACTTTTGTATTCTTGACACTTATGAAATATCAATAAGAAAAAAGATTGTACGTTTCTCTTAACATGGTCTTTCTTTATCGCGGAACACATGCATCTATTGATCATTGACATGCACAGTTGGGAATACTGTTAGTGGACTCTTGCATTCACATGTTAATAATCATGCATCTCATATGTAGCAGTGCACAGGTTTTAACTATGCAGTCTGAAATATTCTTTTTTTCACTGTACTTGGCCGAACTCTCACATTTCCGTGGTGCGAACTATGTCTATTGTCTATGTCACCCCATTGCTGTGCTTGTATTGGGATGGTTTCTTTGCCATCTAGCCCAGGAAAATGGTTCTTTAATCGATCGTATCATTGTCGTAAGAGAAAAGTAAGAAATTTTTCATAGCACGGTCTGTTTGATAATTCCTGCACAAACATGCAGAAATTGGTAAGCTCTCTATAGATAACGATGGTCATTTCTGCATCCATCACCGTCAAAAAACCATCCCTTGCTCTCTTGTTCTGCAAAAGAGAAATTACTCTTGGATGCAGCAGTATCGCATGATGGCTCTGCGATGCAGCCGGATAAAATTGAAACTCCCACATGGGCAAAAAGGGAAAAGAATCTTGATCTCATAGATTTTCTTACCTCTGCTGCCGCTGCTGGGCAGAAGATTTCGTTCATCTTTCCAGATTGTTACTGTAGGAAGCGGACAATTTGGTGATTTGAACCATGATTGATGAAATAGTTGACATATGCTGGAGAACTTGGAGGTAAGATGTGAGATTTATCAACGACTGGCAAACCATGGAGACAGTTGAAACGCTTCACGTGCTACAGGTGAAGGATGGGACTGGACAGGAAGGCTTACTGAATTTCATGTTCTCAAGGATAGAAAGAAGCTTAGTCATTCTGATACATGGCAGTGTCTTATTCGGATAAATCAGACATCCACTCCGCACCTGTTTTGCGTCAATGAGGATGAGACATCATTTGCGTAAGAGAAGTAACGCGTGTCCCTACATAGCCAGAGGGGCAAAGAAGCTTTGGCTTCGACATGAGACTGATTGACTATTTGTTCACGAGTTTTAAGATAGGATGAGGATCCGTTCTCTCCTTCTTAAGCGAGAATCTATCTGGTCCATTTCAATTATGCCCTCCCAAATTTGACAGGAACGGATCTGTCAAAGCTGGCATATAAACCAATCAATTCTCAAATTGTGTATGTATCCTCTGTTTTGAGCGGATAATGTTTGTTTTCGCCGGAGCTGTTGATCCTTAATCTTATACTTGGTGGAGCCATTTCGGTTTCTCGCTTCTTGTGGGTGATCTGGGAATCTTGGTTTGCTGTCGAGCAAGTGCGTCAAAGAATGATTTTGTTCAGTTTTGTGGATATTGCATTAATAATTGGATCTTCTTTGACCTGCTTTCGTGTTGGGCCAAAATCACCTTTAACATACTTAATTCTTATTATACTTCTCCTGGAGCCCTCGGTTCCCTTGAAGCAGTGTCGTCATGCTCACGCTCTTCAATCAGAAGAATTCTTCTTCTTCTTCTTCTTTTTTCTTTCTCTTTTTTTGGGTTTGAAGGATAAGGTGGGAATGAACCAGAAACGGCCAAACTAGGACTGTGCAATAGAGAACGCAACACAGTCTATTTGGACCCCCCACCCGATCGCAGATTGGCTCCAGAATCCCATTTAGAATTCGCAAGCTCTGTTCATGCAACTCGAGAGTTCTGCATGGTGAGACCAACTTCTTCTTTTCCTCTTTATCTTTTTTCTTTATTCCCATCTGTCCCATTATTGAGTCAGATATGAAGGGCCAATTCTACTTTTGGTCCACTAGATTTCTGTACTTAGAGCTTCGAGATTTTCCTTTCAGGGGGATAAGGCTGAACGCTGGCACAAGTAGTCCTAGGCAAACTGAAGGACCAGAAGCTCTCGATGTCCACTTCTCTACCGAATTTCTCTGCACTGTCCATTTAGACTCCTCAGCTCAATCGGTCGATTTCTTTGAAGGGAAAAACTGCGTCGGCCACAGGACATTCATATCATTCATATCCCCTCCTGAAAATAGAAACCCTTCTTCTTCTTTTTTCAAATTTTTAAGACATGGGTTTGTATTTTTGTGATTAGCGAATGCTGGAATTTTTTGTCTATCCTCTTTGTGGATAATGATCAAGAGAATCGGCCTCGATGATGGTTCTTGGTAGGACCAAGATGCAAAGTTACTCCGAGGTCAGCTTCTATCATGGCTCAGGAGTGATCCAAGGAGAAATTTGCTTTCGCAGTGGGGTCTTTGCGGAGGGTCACTGCCATCAATTGGCCGGGACAGAAAAGGTTTCCTTTTTACATCTAGTGGGTTTCGGCCAGAGGACTTGGACTTTCTCTTTTGCTGAAATTGGGTTCTCATTCATATTACATAACACCCCCTCTTGTTCTCTTTTCCCTTTCATTTTCCCACCCACTTTGGAGGAGGAGAAAAATAAATTCAGAGGGACATGAAATAAAGAATTTGGTGAAGGAAAAACCTTCTTATTAGCTCAGAAAAGAAGAGGCTTTTATCAGTTCCACCGAGACACGATAATTATAAAAAGCTCATCGATTAAGTGTCGGAACTTTTGACTTTGCTCGATCTTAACGATATCGTAAAACACTTGCCCGAATTTCAAATAAGTCAATGAATTCATGATCATCGTGAAATTTCCAACTTGGCTCTCATGTAGCTCGACGATCGGAATGACCCGTTAGTCTTTGGATCTAGCCTACACAAGTATGTCCTTGCGGCACTGCGAATGAAAAACCGCTCTATGTCGTTTTCAGTTAAAGACGCCGCGGCAATAGGCTTTTTGGTGCGATTTCAGGACAGCACAGTGATATGCTTCTCCCCTCTTGAATGCATGCGTAATCGAGGTCATCATTCCACAGAATGACCCCAAACTCACCAATCCAATTCCATAATATTCTGTACTTAAAAGGAAGCAAACATGGCGATGCGGGATGCGGGATGCTGTCCCAAAACTGGGTAGGCCTCGGTCCAAATGAGAAGACACATTGCTGAAAGTCGAAAGGTCGAGAGCTGAAAGTAAAAATTCCTCGCCACTCCCGCCCCCAGATTCCACCCCCACCACTTGTCTTGTTCACAGTCCATGGAAGAGATCATTTTCAAGCACGCCATTCAACATGGTCGTCCGAACCCTGTGTTTTCCCATGATGTCTCATGATGAGATTCTCATTTAGGCAAAATGCAATTTGGGACGATGGTTCTTGTCGCTTCGGCATGGATTGATTCCCACTCGTTCTTCAAACTGGTCATGGGAGATCAGGAAGATCGTCGGTGGAACCCGAGAGGGTGCCCAGGAAAGCACATGAATGAGGGCCATCACGGTACGATCTGCCATGATAGATTGGGACTGTTCTTACTTAAAGAACTCCTGTAAGTTTTGGTTTCGGCCGGGACTGGGACGTGGACTTCATAGGCTGCAAGAAGGATTGGCGGAGCAATTTTTCACATGGCAATATGCTTAAGGTGACTTTGGGTTCTAATCATCCTTCTAGTCAACTCCCCTCCTCCGCTTCCTTGTCCTTGTTTTAGTTACAAACCCGCAATTAACACGAGGAACAAAATGAGATAACGAGCTCTGCAATCATTATGCGACGGTGAAATGATACGTATCGAAAAACCTTTTCAATAACGAGCAAATCACTCAATATGTCATCTGACGTGTTCAATTTCTTTAATTCAGTTGTGCTATCGCACGATCGAGATACGTCGGTTCCATGCAGAGGAAGGTTATCGACACTTTCACGTACAAACATGCATGGAAAGTTTTTCCAATTAAATAAACTACGTCACAGTTTAGATATCATCATTCAGGCGCTACTCTGAATCACTAATTAGGTTACGAAGAGGGGGCTTCTCTTAACTCTTGATTAATCAGTTTTCCAAAAACACTAATGCTAGCGCGACTTTTTTGAAATGGTTCATTGCTCGTTTTTCCAATTTTCTCATGAACCACTCGTTAACAAAATTCCGGCATCCCGACTTATTCCGCCGCATCAAAATTATTAAACAAAAAAAACATGTCTTTTTAAAGACGGGGAAGAAGATGAGTCCGCATTTCCCGACAGGTAGATAATAAAAGAGATTAGATAGGGCCGTTTTATTTATGCTGATTAATCTTAATTAATCAAGATTAATTGAAATGATTGGAGCGTCGTCGTCACTCTCCTTGAACTCGGCGTGGGTCTAACACCCCCCTCTCTCCTCACTCCGCTCTTATTCCTCATCGAGACAGTAGAGAGAGAAAATCTGATTCAGGAGAGGAGAGAGAGAGAGAGAGGGAGGGAGAGAGTGCGTTTCTGTGCGTCGCTCACATGGCCTCCATGCCCTCGGGGCCTCACCACCACCACCACCACCAGCCGCCGCCGCCGCCACCTCAGGCGGAGAACGACCCCCTGACGCTCGCCTCGCGGCAGCACGATCCAATGGACACCGACAAGGTCTCTGTTCTGGTCCTCCCTGTTTCTCTCTCTCGCTCTTGCTGGACGCCCGGTTCAGCTCATAGTGACTGGTTGCGCCGTGGCGGTTGCTGAGATCGCGATCTTGGACGATCCCAGCTCCAAGTCTTTGTTGCTTGCTCGCGTTTTGAGCGATCCTCGCGTGTATAGGGTTCTTACTTCTCTTAGCTGGAGATCTGGGCTCGATTGTCTGGGGCTTCTGAGACTTTGCTGTTAGCGAGTGGTTCCGCCTGTGTGCGTTCTAGGTCTCTCGAATGTCTCCTCTTCTTCGTCCTCTTCTTGATGTGTTCGTATGTCGACCTTGGTTTTTCATAATGAAGATCCGATCTGCCGGTCCAGCCTGCCTTTGGGGAGCACATTCACTTTTCTTTAGGTCTTGGGAAAACGTGAGGGAAAGTCAAAATGATTTGGAGTTCTTCTCCTAAGTGGTTTTTTTATTGTGATTGAAGGCGAAGAGTGAAGGAATGGGAAGGACGACCGTGAGAGAAATTAGTTGGCCCAAGCTCTGTTGAGCTGAGCTCTCATTTTCTCACTTGCTGGTTGCTAAAGGCTTAGCAATCTCAATGTTTGCAGATGTGAATGCTTTCACTTCGCTGGCAATATTGGCGGCCGGAATTAGGGTTTCTCAGAAGTCTTTTACTCTTGTAACCCCTTTTTAGGATTTCGTCCATACTTAAATCTGTTTAAGGTTCCCCTCACTTTGCTTGATTTATTTTTCAGCCATTTGACATGAAGGTCATCAGAGAATTTCCTCCTTTAATTTCGATTAACTTATTAAAGATTATCATGCAATCAGCTTTTGCTTTTTGTTTTGTTCTCTGGGTGCTTTCTTTTCATTTGCTTTGGGTTACAGATGTAGCTTGATTCGGCCTTTTAGTGTGTAGGTTGAGGTGTTTGGAGATATGGTCATACGAAATTGCTTCTGGAGTTGTTAAACTTTAGATCGTCAAACTCATCTGTACTCAGCGACACCCCTGCAACACCTTGTCATTCCAGTTTTTATTAACCGCGTGGTAATAGATTTGTTATTGCTACCAATAAAAGCAAAAAAGAGTTCTCAGGCATCTTGATTTTGCTCTTTGAATGAGCTTGCCGTTTTCTGTTTGAATGTAAGTGATCCTTTAACGCAAAATCAGGCGAGATCGTGGAAATTTCTTGACTCAGATGACGATATAATGTCTTTTCGTGCTTTCTGCATGACACGTGTTACATATGTGTATTCATGTCCACACACTTGTTCTTTTTTACTTTGATGATCTGTTAGAATCTATTATGCAAGTGTCATGACTGCTGAAGATTGACCGTGCGCTAAAATCAAAATTTAGTGAGACTGACTTTGTTCGTAATAACTGCTTTGCCTGTGTATTTATAGTCCGTTACTCGAATTTGTTGGAAGTCTTGAAATTTCTTTTTTAACCCTGCATGCCATTTTCACTACAGGAAGCATCACCCGCTATTATTGAGAATAATGATGCCGTCACTGGTCAGATTATTTCAACCACAATCGGTGGGAAAAATGGTGAACCTAAGCAGGTAACAATAGCTGTTTTTTCCCTTGGCTCTGGATGTATCTAGATGTAGTCTCTGCATTCTTCTTGCCGTTGAAGTAAGCTACAGCTCTCTTAAAGAGGCATTGAGTTGCATCCTATTAAAGCGGAGTAAAATTGCGTTGTAACTAATATCTCATGGTTTGCCTGAGTTGGTACGTACTTACTCAAGAAGATTTGCATCAAAGTTGGGGTTTGTTTTAGTTAGTCGTCAAGTAACATGTTGTCCTCGAAAACTCAAGCATTATCCTTCAATGCTTCTTGTAGACCATCAGCTATAAGGCGGAACGTGTTGTTGGCACCGGATCTTTTGGAGTAGTTTTTCAGGTTAGCTGTTGGGATCCTTAAATCAAACAATGCCTTGTTGGTTTAACTTTACTAATATGCTATCACTCTTCTCAGGCAAAATGCTTGGAAACTGGAGAAATGGTTGCCATAAAGAAGGTTTTGCAGGATAGACGCTATAAAAATCGAGAGCTGCAGCTAATGCGTTTAATGGATCACCCAAATGTCGTTTTGTTGAAACATTGCTTCTTCTCTACTACTAGTAGAGATGAGTTGTTTCTGAATTTGGTCATGGAGTACGTACCCGAAAACATGTATCGGGTTCTGAAGCGTTACAGCAATTCGAACCAGAGGATGCCGCTTATTTATGTGAAACTCTATACATATCAAGTATGAACTGTAGTTCCTTTTTTTGGTATGGAAATTAGGGACTGTTGTTCCTTGTTTGGCATGAGTTTGAAATCTTTCCTCCTGCAGTCATATTTAACAGAAACTTTTTGACAGATATTTCGAGGGCTAGCGTACATTCATAATGTTCCAGGGGTTTGTCACAGGGATGTGAAGCCACAAAACCTCTTGGTATTTTGCAGCATAACTTTCTCATCTTTCAAAAAACTATGGTAGTTGCCTGGACATCATTGTTATGGATGCCTTGCAGGTTGATACTCTGACCCACCAAGTCAAGCTTTGTGATTTTGGGAGCGCAAAAGTTCTTGTAATTACTTTTCCTTTCCGATTTCTCCATTCTCTCGATTTATTTTGCTTTCTTGCTTGAGCTTTTCTATTTTTTCTTCACCATTGGTTCTTGAGCTATTTTTCGTATCATATCGTTAGCAATAGTTTTTCAGTCTTACATGCCAAGATGTGCATTTTGGCTTGTCACTGAAAATGCGTTTTATATTTTGCTTTGTCATGCATATGCCTTGTCTCGAGCCACCCCCTACAAGGATGGCATTTTATTCTAAAATTGCCTATTTCTACATTGGTTGCAGTAGTTACTTTGAATCTTGTGGTTTATGCATCGTTTTAATAGTTTTAAGATTCCATCAGGTTAAGGGCGAAGCTAATATATCATACATATGCTCTCGTTACTATCGGGCTCCGGAGCTTATATTTGGTGCGACAGAATACACGACATCAATTGACATTTGGTCAGCAGGTTGTGTTCTTGCTGAGCTTCTTCTTGGTCAGGTTAGTTATGTTTAGCATAGTAATAAGTAATGTATGTTAGCCGTGTAATTTGCTACTAAAAGTCACCGCTTGATTTTTCATTTTTTTTTTGGGTTTTTTTTTTTTGGGACACATGTTATGTTTGGGGTTAGATGTATGTATATTATAACTTTAATTGCTATTTATTTCTTCTAAAACATTATTTTGCTTTTGTAGCCATTATTTCCCGGAGAAAATGCGGTAGACCAACTTGTGGAGATTATCAAGGTGAGCCTCTCCACCAATATTAATTAGATAGTCTCTCTGGTACTATTTGACCATATAATTGATGTAATGTTTCAGGTTCTCGGTACGCCAACTCGAGAAGAAATTCGATGCATGAATCCGAACTACACAGACTTCAGATTTCCCCAAATCAAGGCTCATCCTTGGCACAAGGTTAACTCTCACTTCATATAAGTACCGTAAATGCTATTCCATCAGCCTTCTGATTCCGTGACTTAATTTTGGTTCAAGCAGTGTTATTTAGAATGTCTCACTAATTTTGGTGGTGATTGAGTTGCATCTATAGTCACGTGTGCATTCGGTTTTTCTTTAATCTGCTTGGAACTCACAAAGTTTGAAAAGTACCTTAGAAGGCATCTGATGATATTTAATGTTGTTGAAATGGGACATCATAATCCTCTACTGAAGAAATCACAATTTCCTCCATTTGAAGATCAGATACTTAATGTTTGTCCAATTCAAATATGACCGGTGATATTTTGCATTTGGGGTTTTTTGCGATGTCTGAGATGAGGTGCCCTCTCCGCCTGGCTGGTGTAATTTTTTAATTGTTCGATAGTGCTGGCGTTATGGAGCTTATGTAAGTAATATTTATCATGTTTGCTTTTAGGTATTTCACAAGAGGATGCCTCCTGAAGCGATTGACCTTGCATCACGACTGCTTCAGTATTCACCAAGTCTTCGCTGTACTGCCGTGAGTGAACTTATTCTGATCTTTGTATTGGATTCGTTGCGACCATGGTCTGAGGACTCTCTGCATTAGCAGAATGAAAATGTTAAACAACTTTAGCTGCAAATCTAGATTGTGCTGTTTGTAGCTGTGGATTCTTCTTTCTGTCAGATCAACTGTCAATTTATGGTCTTTAATGTATTAATTGAAGTCTCTCTTCCATCACATTATCACTGATTTCTCCTTTATTGCTTGCAGCTGGAAGCATGTGCCCATCCTTTCTTTGATGAGTTGCGTGATCCAAATTCACGGCTTCCTAATGGTCGCCCTTTTCCACCTCTGTTCAACTTTAAACAAGAAGTATGCAATTGGCCTTTTCTATTTTCTTAATTTACATGAGAAACTTGGAAAAGAATGACTCTTGGCTATTCATGATTTCTGTTTATGTATAGTTGCATTTCCTTTCTCCTTTTCTTTGTGGGGATAATCATGGATATAGCCTTGCAGATGGATGGAAGTAGAGCTCCTCTCCCTCCTCCCCTTCTTTATGTCTAAAGAATCATTAATCAATGTAGCATCATCAACCATTTGTTCCATGAATGCTGCTTCACCAGAAGAGACAAATGATTGCGCTCATTCAGGAACTATTGATAACAAAGTAAATGTGATTTGGTGGTGAAATGGATGTTTATGTTACCTTCTACACTGTTTGGGGAAACCTATAGCTGTGTACGAATTGGGACATGGACAATGCAATGTCCCAGAATCTTGAGGCAGAATGTAAATTTTATGTTTTGCCTGGGCATCCCTTATCAATTGTCTCTCTGACTCTTCCGTGAAAGTTATGTCTTGGGGTTTGAATGGGTACTATCTGATTGACTGTTGCTTGGCCTCAGTGTAATAATACCAGCTCTGTTACTGTCTTTGGTCTCTCATCCTGGTCTTTTTATAGGCTGACTGGTAACAAATATTAGGTTTGCTAAAATTTGAGCTGTCAGTGCATTTTCATACTGGCCTGATTTCGTATCGTGGCTGTGCACTGAATATCATGTTGTGAAACATCTATGTGTGTGGGACTAGTATCACTTGGCTCTATTAGTAGGTCCGCATTACCCATGTATGACCACATCGGATGCATGCTTTGCTAGCTCATTCTCTCAAGTCAATGGCCAATTATATTCATATGGCCTATTAACTGTCTTGGCTGGTCCATAAAATCAGAATGAACTGTTATTGGGTTAGCTGCGTTAGATATTTCTTGCTTGTGGTTCGTATTTGGCTCAAAGTGTTTATTATCTCTCAACAGTGTTACCTGAATTTTGTCAAATCTCCTGTCTGCCTAACTAAGATTGATCTCAACGTGTCTACAGTTGGCTGGGGCTTCACCCGAATTGATTAATAGGCTGATACCAGAGCATGTGAGGAAGCAGAATATTGTCAATTTTCCTCATCCAGCCAGTACATAAGCGTAGAATGTGAAACAAGGAGTCAATCATCAAGTACTTGATGGAAGTGAACATGACCGAGGACCATCTATGTGTTCTGCAGCTTCAGCCTGCAATCAGCTTTTCTTGCCCTGCAAGATGTGGAAATGGTGATATCTCAGCTTTTAACATGGAAAGTGGTTGACTGTCTTCTCATGTCATTCTAGCGAAGAAAGAAAGATAGTATTTCCTTGGATGTACATCGTTTTGATCCTGAACTCTAGAAACCTTAGGAGTATAAAAATGTGATGCTATTTATGTCCAATTAAGTAGGGGCTTTACAGACCCAGAAAGGAGCTTAAGCAGCTCATTTAAGTTAGCATGGCTTCCTTTTTCTAATATGATGAAGAAGAATATGGTGCTTGTTTCCAGCTTGTGATGGGGTGCTGTCATTAACTATCGCGGGGCATCGAGATCTCTGTCCAAAGTTTGTTTCATTTTGTCTTCTTTCGTGGAATTCAATGTCTCTTCTCCGTAGATAGAAAGATAGATCACCGATCCATCTGCCTGATAAAGATTTATAGGTAGCTGATGGATGCATCATTGTCATCCTTTGTGCAAAATTATATTTACAGGAGGAGATCGATCGAAGGGTGAAACTAGTGATGGCGATCTTGCAGAGTCTTGGTGATTCTTGACTGATTGTTGACCTGGATTCGGTATTGATTTTGGGACAGAGTTGCTCAATGAAGCAAGCTGAATATTGTTCGTGTTATCTCAGATGCCATTGACAACATGTATGTCCCTGTGCAGTGGTCTTGATGTGTGAGCTGGTGTTAGCCATTTGATCGTTTAAATTAAATCATGGAATGAATTTTGATGCCGTTGTAGTCTCTGGTTTTACTCGGACTTCTTCCGATTGAAGCAGCGAAAAACTCGTTGATGGAGTTGCTTTCATATGTTTCTGTCGTAGACATGGGCAGAAAGATTTCCGAGGCTATTAACCATGGTTGCGGCAATCAATTCAGATTGGCCCCATAACGATAAAAAGTCAAAAAGCATCTAACTAAACTGAGCAGAATTTACTACTATTTTAAGAGGAAAGGTTTAATATTGTGGAAGCAGGTTCTTGATTATGATTACTGGTGGGGGATGAAAGAACTTTTTTCTCAAGAAAATTGAGGTACGACATCGACCGACATCGACTTTCTCATCATGCAAGGCTCAAAATCCACCAAAGTAAAGAACAACCTGCCCGACACAAAAGTTACAGCATTAGGTAGACAGAATCATTTGGCGAGACTTCACCACGAACGTTTTCACCCCAGCCAAAAAACATGCTTTAGTCTCTGAAGCCTAATGTAACAAAATGGTAAAAAAATTCTTCTTTACAAGCTCATATCTCGCACGTTCTTTTTCCTCTGAATGACCACGCCAACCTGTGGTTTTATTCCTTGAATCATTTCTTTTATTGACATCATCACTTTACAGCATGCGTGACATCTTTCTAAGTTAGCTTCCATCTTTATTCTTTTGGCCGTGACTCAGCTCAATCGTCCCCTCTTCTTTATTTGGTTCAGCTCAGTAAAAAAGGAGCAAACATCGAAGTTTTTTTTTTTTTGCTATACCCACATGAGAGAAATCTCTTCTTGTTTGCTTTGATTCTCGTCATTTTCATCCTCACAATGTAGGAAAAAGGATACCCCAAATGTGGTCACTTTAGAATAGGTGAGCGGCATAACCTTTTTTTTATTCACTTGAGCGCTACGTCACTTCAAATCTATTCACTTAGAGTGTCCCTACATAATCTTTACTACTTCTCTTTCATATGAGAGAGAGAGAGAGAGAGATATGAAGCAAATAGCGAGGGAATGGAAACTAGATATGCATTAGATTTCGATGGAGAGTAACTGGTCGATCCCCTTTTGTAATGGTTGGTGTAGTTAGCATCATCATTAATGGGGGCATTAATGTGTGGTTAGATATGATTCTATATCTGCTTATGTATGCCAGATCGATCATAACCGAGGACAACATCCTTTTAGCGAGGTGTGTGCTTTGAAAATGAACAGGGTGAAGGCTGGTGAGCTTACAGCAACTAATTCCAATGAAGTAATTCAAACATCGACCTGAAGGAAATCATCTCCAGGCGACACCGGTTGACGGTAATGTGCGGCGGCATCAGCCGTTTGATTAATATGAGGAATGGCATTAAGCGTGCTGGATGAGGTTCTAATGAATTTACTTTCGTGGCTATCCATTATCCGCGATGTGTGTATAGAAAGAATCATGCTTGATTCACTACATATGAGCATTACTAATAAAGGCGACAGAACAAATTACTCAGTCTGATGATCTACTTACTGAGACGTGAGCCAAACCCCCAAAGTTTCTGCAGGTTTCGTTAGATTAGGGAATATAGGTGGACCTTCGAAATAATAGAGCGGCGCAGCGGAAGCACCGTAAACTACTGTTTTGGCACCTTTACATGTAATTTGAAGTACATCCACCGGCCAATGTCGACTTCCCTAATCATAGGCTCAAAATCCACCAAACCAAAGAAAAAATATGCCCAACAAGGCCACAGCATAAAGTAGTCAGGATGATTTGCCAAGACTACCGCCTACGCTTTCACACCAGTAGAAGACATGCTTTAGTATACAGCTTGGACCCCTGAAGCCTGACGCAAGAAAAACTGGGGAGAAGCATTCCCAGAAAAACTTGGAAGCATTGGTATACTTAATATTTTATTTAATGGTTCACCCGTAACTTCAAAAGTTGCAATCCCCAAATCTCACGGGGAAAAGAATGAAACTAGTCAAGAAAGAAACAGGGTGCGCTCTAAATCGTGCGCATCTTATTGCCCATCTTCCTAGCTGCAACAAGATGGGAACTGAAAGAAAATCTCACGGCACTCGACGCTCGTGATGACCCCAGCAATCTAATTTAGGGAAAATGCATATGGCGAGTAGCATTATTCAAGGACTGACGCCTCCTCAATTAGGAAGAAGATTTCGTGACCTCGTTGATGGCATTTGCCAAATATCCAACATTGCCAGTGGTTACACCTGCCATACTGTAAGAAAATTTCACGTGAGGAGAGTTGATGTACAAAAGGAGGCAAAGGTTCACATCTGAGGAGCGTCGATGTACAAATGGAGGTGATTCTGCTGAACATGTTTGTGGTGGGGTTCTTACCTTATACGGCCATTACGAGTCATGTAAATGTGATATTCTTTTGTCAACCGATCAACCTGCTCTGGAGTCATCCCACTGTAGCAGAACATACCAATCTGTTTGGGGAAAAGACAGTCAAGAACAAGAAATTATGTAATTGATGCTAAAAAGCTAGCCAATGGAATGAAATTGGACTATACCTGTTCGGTTATGTGCTTCCATGATAATGGCGACCCAAGCTTTTCAAGGTTATCTCGCAGGGCAGTACGCATCCCGATGATGCGGTCAGCCATTAGCTGAACAGTTACTAGGTCAATGTCAATTTACTCCTCAACAAGGGAAGGTGATTCGTATTCAAATTAATTTCTTATGAAGCTAAAACAAAGGAAACTTCCATGCAAATAGGAAAGCCAACAGAACAAGCCTTGCACCATAATGCTTTGTTTCTTCTATCAGTGAAACTCCAAACCAGTGAAAGTAAATACAATGCAAATGATTGTTTCTTCGTTGGATTCTCAAGGAATAAGCTAAGCCAAAATTGGTTAGAAATTACCATCAATGGGTTAATAAAAAACTACCTTAACTTCCTTGAGCCATAAGCTCTTCAAGTCTGGATCACCAAGAACAGTTGACACTACGAGGGCACCATGGACAGGTGGATTGCTGTACATGGGTCTGGCAAGCTGCTGCAACTGACTTTTCACAGCTATTGCTTGTTTTTCATCTTCACAAACAACGCTGAACAGCCACAAATAAGCAGACAAAGCATGAGTTTAAATTTACTCCAGGAACGGCAATTGAGTTTCGACTCATCATCTTGAGGATGGTTGTTCATACAAGTTCTGCGGGAAGATCTTTTCAACTATATTTACAGTATTCTCAAAACTTTTGAAAAGGAGACTAGAGAAAACTCCATTAGCTTCATGCCCATGATAATTTTGAGGAAGATATGATAGGAAAGAGAATGCATGTCCACTTTCTCAGAGAGCTAAAAAGCATTATTTATATCTTAAAAGCATTTCCTCCCTCTGCCTCAGAGGGATCTACAAAGGTCCTGCTGAAAATATGCTCCAGTTAAGAGTTTCAAGAAAGAGTAGCTTTTACCAAGTAAAAAAGGTAATGCTAAATAATTGACCCTTAAACTTCTCAAATGGCAAGCGCAGAACTTCCATCCCCAATACCCAAGTGTGGTCAAAATATCCAAAACAATTAGTACAACAGCTAAAAATAATTCTACCTCAGATTCAGTATTAGACAAACCTGACACAACCCACTCTCTGACCATACAGTCCCATGTTCTTCGCATAAGATTGAGCAATTCCAATTGCATGGCCATCCTTAAGAAAGATCCTGATGGACTTTGCATCCCTTTCTGGATCACCACTAGCAAATCCTTGATATGCCATGTCAAAGAAGGGAAAATGACCTTTGACCTGAAAATTGTGTCATATTTCAGTCACAGAAGTAATAGGTGAATGATTGTAGCCATTTCCTGAAATTATACCTTGAATTGATAAGAAATCTCTCTCCACTGGTCCTCTGAAGGATCCACACCAGTAGGATTATGAGCACATGCATGAAGTAGAAAGAAGGAACCATTTGGTGCATTCTACCGATTGTCCATTGCAGCCCCAGAGAACAGGTACCAAGTATCAGCAAAAAGAATATCAGACAAAAAGAGCATATCGATGAAAAATCATCAAGAGACGAAGGAGTTATCATCATTGGAAGAATGAATACACTAGGAGAGTCAGAATGTGCCATTGCTCACCTTGATGTCATCCATTAGTGCTGCAAAATCTAAACCCCTAGATTCAGGGTGATAGTAATGATAAGTCCTCTGTGGAACGTGGGCATCTCTCCAGATGTTATGGTGGCTGATTGCAGTAATTACCAAGGCTTAAATTAGTCATAGCATAATTCACAAGAGAGAGAGAGAGAAAGGGAGGGAGGGAGGGAGGCAGCAAGCTCACTTAGACCAGGTTGGGATGGGTATATAAATCTGGGAATCAGGACAAAAACGCTTCTGAAAGTCAGCAAAAAGGCGGCATGCACCAGTCCCAGAAAGGGCTTGTACTGCTGCTACTCTTTTGTCTTTGAGGAGCTCCGAGTCCTCACCATATGCCAACTTCAACGTTTCATCCACCATGTTGACACAACCACCCATCGGCAGGTATTCCCTATCCAGAAAAAATCAACCAGCCACTCGTTGAGTTCATCTTATCTAACACATGCAAAATCAATCCTATAAGTAAGTTTGTGCGTCAACTGCGATTATGCAACGGTATGAAAAACAAGGCAAATAGAGGAGAATCAAAATTCTAAGCAGACTTAGCAGTTCTGACTGAAATTCCTTCTGGAGCTCTATTTATGGCTTAAACTTCAAGACTTGCTACTTAGTCAAAAACAGAAAATATGCCCTTCATAAACTTTCAGCAAAATCTGACCCATAAAGAAAACTCTCAGCAATAACCACCATTAGACATTGTTGTCTCCATAATTTACTAAATGAATATCACGTATACATGAAACCCATCAAAGCTAACACAGCAAGCTGCCATTCTTCACAATGTTACTGGTTCAACTCAAATAAGAGGCGAGCACCACACATTTTTTTTTTTTAACTTGAATCTTCTTTTCATTTTTGTTCGAAATATTACTACTAGCATCAACCGATGAATAATTTTTGTCAAGTAAGAGCTGTAGGTTAAGATAGTACGGACAGAAATTGGATCCTGACATGCGATGAACAAACTATTCATGTGGCTTGTGGAACTTTGAGCATCAGTTGAAATTTAGATATAGTAGCAATCTATTTCGCAATGGTCCAGTAAAAAAGAAAGATATATTTCAAAATGGTGACAAGGTAAAGCAAATGACTTTCTTACTTCCATAATATTTCATCGGCATCAATTACACACTGGAATGGCATTGACCACGACTTTTGCAAGAAAAAAGCAAATTAATATGTCAACTTTTTTCTGTAGCTTTTTGCTTCAATCACTTGCACCAGTGTCCTTTAATCAGCATCAACAGAGTGACAATTAATTTACACATACACAATCTGGTAGAGTACATAGTTTTGAGCAAGAATCTGGACCAATTGGCAAAACTTGAAAAGTAAGGTTATCTTCAGATACCATCAACGAAATGGTTCCCCAACAATCGGGATAAAGTCCATCCAGAAGGAATCAAGGTGGTTAGTGGAGGACAAAAGTAAAGGTAAGCTTGATGGACCACTGCAATAGCAGCGACATGCTGAAAATGTTACTTTCGCTTTTTCACCACAGAGCGAGAATGTTAAGTTAAAAAGGAATTGGTCCATAACGAAAGTAAAGACCTATAAAGCTGTTCTATGATATAAGGACTGGAAATAAACGAACTCACATGTTCAGGTTTCCGGCAATTCTGCGCTCCGCTTCTCTAACGCACTCAAGAACAACTGGCTTCCCATTATCGTCGCGATAAGCACCCTTCACAATCATACCATATAACATAAATCAAATGGGAAAAAACACCAAAAGATAAACAAAAAAATTGACGCCCGCAATCTGAGCTCCCAGGATGATGAAACACTTGAGCTCGACGATTTTTTGAATATATAAAGCAAAATCAAGCACCAGAAAGCCTATTTTAGCGTGCCAGTAACTAATTGAACTACCCAGGTAGCACCGAAGTAAAACACGATTTTGACAAGAACACTTTATATCTTTGTTTGATTCTTTTTTGGTTGAGCAAGAAAAACTCGAATTTCAAGAAAGTTACATTTTCTCCTCAGTTCTCACAAACATGCAAGAGGAGGGGCATTTAAATCACCCCGCTCAGTTCATCCCATCCCATCCCATCATCAAGAAACACAAGCCAAACAAAAGGGGTACTAGAGTAACGAGCTAGTCCAAGAACAGGAATCAAACCCACGCAAGATATAAAGGAGAACCAGCTCTGCTCACCACGCCGACATTGACTTTGTCGGGGCAGGGGTCGGCGAGGAAAGCCTCGGTGACCCCGAGGATCGGGTCCTTCGGCGCCGGCTCCACGCTCCGCCACCAAGACGACATGGATCTCGCCCCGAGCACGGAGCTCCGGCTCAGGATCCGACTGCAAAGACCGGCCCGGACCGCCATGGGGGGGGGGGGGGGGGGGAGTGATCGAGAGAGCAAGGAGCTGACGGAGGAAAATGGGACACTGAAGAAGAGCTCGAGAGAGGGGCAGCGATTCAATCGCGTGACGAAAGCTGCGGTTTTTTCTTATTGATGGTGGTGCGGAGGAGCGAGCCTCGAAGTGTGTGACTTTGATCTCTCGCCACTTGACGTTGCTTGCTTGACGGTCGGTCTTATGATGTTGGGATGATTTCAACTTTTCCTTTCTTTTCTTTTCTCTCTAGGAAGAATCGAATTTGGAGTTGTTTTCTGCGATTTTCTTACACACCTAACGCTTTTGTCGCCCGCAGGTGGCGGATTCGTTTCCGTGCTGGCGGTGCGTGTCGCGGGCCGTCCGAGGGGGAGCGTGGGGAACACATGAAGGCGAGGCGCGTGGCTCTTGTTCGTCCAAAAAGAAAGCAAAAATTGTATTTCTGGTCCTCTAACTTATGTATGTTGGGAAATTAAGTCCACGCAATTTTTAATTTGTACAGTCGAGTTGTTTCATCATTGAGTTTTTGTTTCCCGATTAGTATGGGCGAACTATCACGCGAAATTTCAAATTACATCTCCCGCAACACAAATATTGTAGATTTTCCATATCACAAAAAATCTTAAACTCGCTCGCTATAACACACATATCCCGAATTATTTTACGTCACGGAAAAATACAAACTTATATATATAATCTATTTTAGTTCCATTTAAAGCATACGCATTATATTAGTATAAAATCATAGTTTTTTATAATATAAGAAATCGGAGCATCTATATCGCAATAAGCAATTTTAGGATTTTTAATGACATAAAAAGAGTTTGAAATATTTAATGTCATTATGGGCATAATTTTGATTTTTTTATGTTATTAATCTAGTATTTCCTGAAATTTTTATACTATTAGAAATAAACTCATAGCTAGAGAGAGAGAGCACGTAACGGGAATGAAAAGAAAGGAATCGCAACCGCGCATCAAAATATAGCATAAAAGAAGTTCAAGGACTCGCGACTTCGATAATTGCTACTGCTGGTCGGTTTTGGGAAATGAAAACCATTCATTAATTTTATTGTCCATTTTATAGAGCTGCGGATGATAATTTTCAGTTAAACATGAGATTTCATCTTTGGAAAGTTCACTAAATTGGATATAAATAGTTATGAATTTTAGCCCAAGGTGTTATATGTTTATGAACTTTCAATTTCTTCAATATAGTCTATGAATTTTAACCTAATGTGCAATGTGGTCCCTGAAATTTAAGGTGGCATTGAATAAATAAATTTTTTAGGAATTAAAATATATTAAGTCAAATTTCATGATCATTTGTATTATTATCTCTTAATCCAAAGAAAATCTATCACCTGGTTTTCTTGGGCCAAAGGGAAGAAAGATATGGGCCTCTCTAAATGGCCATCATAGCCCGCTTAGTGACATCGAAAGTCCACAAGAGAGTCCTCCATTAATAACCCTGCAAGAGCCGAACTCTAGGGTTCTTGGCCTTTTCTCAAACGCTCACCTCCCACCGCCGTCTACCTCTCTGCCGCCGCCGCCGCTCCCTTGCCTTCCGATGGTGAGTCTCTCTCCTTCTCAATCCTAGTTTACCACGTTCGTTTTCTGGGTGTCTGGTTGATCTCAACAAGTCTTTGTCTTCCCTTGCGTTCCGCGAAAATGCCGGATGGGTGCAGGCGTCGGAGAAGAAGCTGTCGAACCCCATGAGGGAAATCAAGGTCCAGAAGCTCGTCCTCAACATCTCCGTCGGCGAGAGCGGAGATCGCCTCACCAGAGCCGCCAAGGTAAATCGTTTGCATTCGCGCACGTCGGAGCCATCTTCTCTGTCTGTCTCGTGCTGTTTGGTTAGATCGTTATCCTGAATTCCTACGTTGTTTATTCGGGTTTCTTCACTCGATGTGCTCAGGTGTTGGAGCAGCTCAGCGGTCAGTCCCCCGTTTTCTCCAAAGGTTGGTCCTTTATCCCGGTTCGCATTGGATTCGATTTTCCGTCGGTTGTTTTCGTGTCTTTGCTCTCGTCTGTAGGAATCAGGAAAATCCGAGTCCATTAGAGTTTCATTTCTGTGTCATCCGTTAACGATTGATGGATTGAGTTTGTCCGTTTGATTTATTTTTGAGCTGAATACTGACGTTGGGACGCATGTAGCAAGAGCTTTTCTAACTATAGAGCGAGCTGAACCCATGCCCTTGATTAAGTAGGAAAAGTCAGGTCTTTTTTACTTTGACTAACTCAAAGTTGCGCGTGGAGAACATTTGTTAGAGTCCTTTTCTCTAAAGGGGGTCGCCTAGTTTTTTCTTCCTTCGGTTTTGAAACTTGCTGGAAAGAGAGGGAAAATTGAGATATTGCTCCTGAGGTTCGAGATCGCTTTAATAGCTATTAGGTTTCTGAAGTAGATAATTTAGAATTGCTTCCCAGGCAGTGGTAATGCAGTGGATATGTCCCCAGTAGATGATGCAGACCTATGTGGCATGCTTTCAAATGTTTGGCTTTATAATGGATGTTAATTTACTCAGAAAGTCTTTGATAGTGCCTGAGAGATTAGGAAAAGGTGATGCATATGCTGAACTGGAGACCACTTGAACTGCAATAGCTGTCCGAACTCCTTAGATTGCTCTGTTACACATGTCATTGGTGTCATCTCTCTTACTTGGAATTCAGACGTGGCCATCTGACAACTGTGTGTTTTGAGAGTGCAAGCACATTATTAATTACATTTTTTATGCTCAATTCTTTCCTCATATACACATGTTAATGCATGCATGCCATATATGAAATTAGTATGCATTGGATGCAGTAAGCTACTTGTCCTTTGTTGGACCTTATCGCTCGCTGTTTTGTTGATTATGTGGAGTTTTCCTCTGTGTCATCTAATGTACATTTTCTGTTATCCGTTGTTCTGTACTATAGCTAGGTACACCGTTCGTTCTTTTGGAATCAGGCGTAATGAGAAGATCGCATGTTATGTAACTGTTCGGGGTGAAAAAGCAATGCAGCTTCTGGAGAGTGGTTTGAAGGTGAAAGAATATGAATTGCTCCGAAGGAACTTCAGCGACACTGGTTGCTTCGGCTTTGGTATCCAAGAGCACATTGATCTTGGTATTAAGTAAGTCAACCAAACCTACCTAATTTCCTTTAGGAATTTGTGGGAAAAGTTTCTTCTTCATCATCCTCTGAATGGCTGCATAGTGTGTGATTACCATCTCACTATGTGTCCACCGGTGGCCAGTCAGTTCATTCATTTTCTTGAGCACGCTCTGCATGCCTCACTTAGTCGAGCACTAATTTGTAGCTCTACTTTCTCCAAATTAAATGCCAAGGAATCAATAAATAGCTACTTTACTGGTCCGACAGTTGCTTTTTAAGTCTTCAACTTCAACTCTCCATCATAAACTATTTCTTGCCTTGCTTGCTGAACAACCGTGTTTCCTTCTTTCCTAGGTATGACCCTTCGACTGGTATTTATGGAATGGATTTCTATGTTGTGCTGGAGCGACCTGGTTACAGAGTTGGCCGTCGTCGGAGGTGCAAGTCTCGTGTTGGGATCCAGCACAGGGTCACCAAGGAGGATGCCATGAAGTGGTTCCAGGTTAAATACGAAGGAGTTATCCTTAACAAGTCCCAGAATATTACCGGCTAGGCTCTTAGATTCTAAGAAGTTCTGTTTGCTCTCCTTTTATTTGTTCAAGTCGTAAATTACGATATGTCGCCATTTTTGCTCAGGAACAGGTGTTTTTATGTAACGGTTCTGCTTGGGAAGCCTTGTTTTTGTGTCACCTCTTTCATTGTTTCACGCATGTTACTGATGTAGTCCTTTTCGGGCCATGTCTAAGTGGATCTCTTTCCGCAAAACTATTACCTGTAGCTTTGGAAAAAAGGCGAAACGAGCTATTTTTGCGTTGGGAACTGCTAGTATTTCTTGGTCCGCAGGTGTGCAAAGTTGAATTCTCAGCCAATGCGGGGTACCCTGAACTGACTAATCTCTATTCGACAGGGTACCATCCGGACCTCACCAGCAAGTTTCATATTAGTACTCATAAACTCGATAATTTAAGCTATTTCCTTACACGTTAAGCTATTATCATTTGCTCAGAATTGCGCGCAATTACTTTTTATGAAGTGAATGAATCCCGACTTCCTTCCTATTAATGTAGCTGCCGCAAACTATCGAGTGGATACGACATGGCCAAAAGGAAGAGCTAGACTTTCTGAGTTAAGTCTACAATTGTGTGCGTGTTCACTTCGAAAAGTTTCTTGGCCTGTCGAACTCTCCCAAACATTTGATGGTATCAAAGCGGGTCACTCCAGAACAGGACAATTGGCACCCAATTGCTCTGAGGGTGTGCCCTCTACACTAGAGCCTTTCACGGCAAGGTCTTTAAAATAGCCAAGGCTAGACAGGACTTCAAACTAAGATTGTCGAGACATTAAAAACACGGTGAACCCTCTACATCAACATCTTCAAGTACTTGGCGTCCTCGTGGATAAGTTGATTGACTAGGGTATGAAGAGAGAGATCCGGAGGACCTGGAAATCAAATATAGTTCGAGCACCTGAAATTGCTTCGACAGCGCAGCAAACTTAATTTGCCAATCGGTGCAAGACTCAATCAAACCCAACATTCAGGTAAAAGTAGGGATGGGGATGCCGAATCATGATTCGGTTCAAGTGGGGCTCTCAGCAACAAGATCCTGATCTGAAAACACGGTTCGGTCTGGTCTCAGTCTCTCTCTCTTTTAAGTGTGAAAACTCCTGTAAACAACTACAAACCAGTGGATTGATGCTGTTGGACTTATGCGAAGAAAGGGACAGAGAAACCCAAAAAAAGAAGAACAACATTTGTGAACACGTACTCACAAAGGAAGGAAAGATAAGAGAAGCTATGGGGAAGAGAGCGACAAATTAGTGGAGAGTGGGAGTATTATCGCAGCTCGTCAAATGTCGAGAGGGCTACGATTCAGATATCAAAAAGAAATAAGCTATAGAGAGGCTGTGGAAACCTCTGTGACGAGAGATAAGTTTTGGGAAAGATAGAAATAAGCCATATTATTTAAGACTATACGGGGAAACATCTCCTGATAGTTTTCATGGGCCTAAGGAAAAAAATCATGGGCCAGCAAGTGGTCATGGAAGCCCACTTGGGCGTTGAACCCTGCAAGAGTCCTTCGACTAAAAAAACCTAGAAGAGCCAGATTAGGGTTCTTGGCCATTCTCAGACCCTCTCTCCCTCTCTATCCTCAACGTTCATTGCCGCCGCGGTGTTACGTTCCAATGGTGAGTGTCTCTCCTTCTCAATCCAATTTTAAACGTTCATCTTTACATGTCTGGTTGATCTCAGCAAGTTCTTGTCTTTCCTTGCTTTCCTCGGAAATGCCGAATCGGGGCAGGCGTCGGAGAAGAAGCTCTCGAACCCCATGAGGGAAATCAAGGTCCAGAAGCTCGTCCTCAACATTTCCGTCGGCGAGAGCGGAGATCGCCTCACCAGAGCCGCCAAGGTAATTGTCTATTCGCGCATGCCCGAGTGACCTTCTATATCTGTCTGTTACTGTACGGTTGGATTTTTTCCTGAATATGTCCGATGCTGATTCGGGTTTCGCCACTTGATGGGCTTAGGTGTTGGAGCAGCTCAGCGGCCAGAGCCCTGTTTTCTCTAAAGGTTGTTCCTTTATCCCAATACACATTCGATTCGATTAGCCGTCATCTTTGTCTCTGATGTCGATTGTAGGAATTATTATAATCTGGGGTCAATGGAGATTTGTTTTCTGTGTCTTCGGTTAAGAGTTCATGTATCGAATTGTGCCGCTTTACTTATTTTGAGCTGAATATTGACTTGGGGAAGGATGTAACAAGAGCTTTTCCAAGTATAGATATTCGGTGGGTGGACGCTAGCTGAAAATGCCCTTGACCAATTAGGAAAAGTTTAGTCGGATTTACTTTGACTCACTTGAAGTTGGGGTGAGGAGAACATTTTAAAGTCCTTTCATCTAAGGGACGTCCCCCAGTTTTATTTTTCTTTTTATTTGGTTTCATTGAGAATCTCTGGAAATAGAGAAAAACTTGAGATATTGCTCCTTTTGAGATTAGTTAGTAGCTAAGGTACTGAAGTCGAGAATTAGGAATTGGTTCCCAAGCACTAATGCAGTGGATTCGTCTCTTATAGATGATGCAGATGTGGAATGGTTAATAATGTTTGCCTTGATAGTACATGTTAATGTACTCAGAGAGTCTTTAATGGCACCTGAGATTGTAGGGCAAGGCTGATGCATGTGATGAAATGGAGATCACTTGAACTGCAATGACGGTCCTTAACTCCTTCAGATTACTCCATTACATTGTTATTGGCGTTATTACTCTCCGACCACTGTTTTTTAAGAGTGCAAGCACAGTATTACCAAGATTTGCAATGCTTTGTTTTTTCCCCAAATGCCTGTGTTAATGCGTGCATGATATATATGAAATTAGTGTGCATTGCGTGCAGTAAGCTCCTGGTCCTTCATGGGGACCTTATGAATTGTATTGTTGACCATGTGGAGTTTTCCTCTGTCATCTAATGTGCATTTTCTGTTATCTGATGTTTTATTCTGTAGCTAGGTACACCGTTCGTTCTTTTGGAATCAGGCGTAATGAGAAGATCGCGTGTTATGTCACTGTCAGAGGTGAAAAAGCAATGCAGCTTCTTGAGAGTGGTTTGAAGGTGAAGGAGTATGAGCTCCTGCGAAGGAACTTTAGTGATACTGGTTGCTTCGGTTTTGGTATCCAGGAGCACATTGATCTTGGTATTAAGTAAGTCAATCCAACCCACCTAATCTTGACTGGGAATATTCATCGTCAACATCATTTGAAGTGCTGCATAGTGTGCGATTAACGTCCCAGTATGCATGCATACAAGGAGCATGAAACACATGACATGAGAAAGTAAGTTAGAGTTTGCATGAGGCTTCTATCTCCTGAGTTGTCCTTGTACTGGCCATAACACATCAGTCGATTTCTGTCTTCTGGCCAGTCATTTCATTCAGTCAGTTGAGCACTCTGTGCATGCTTCACTTGGTCGAGTGTTAATTTACTTCTCTGATTTTCTAAAAAAAATGCCAAGGAACGCATCGATAGCTGTTTCCATATCAGGATTACTGGACCAAACTCTTGCTTTCCAGTTCTTAAACTTTCCTCGATAATCTATTTCATGCCTTGCTTGCTGAGCAACCATGTTTCCTTTTTTCCTAGGTATGACCCTTCGACTGGTATATATGGAATGGATTTCTATGTTGTGCTGGAACGGCCTGGTTACAGAGTCGGTCGTCGTCGGAGGTGCAAGTCTCGTGTTGGGATTCAGCACAGGGTCACCAAGGAGGATGCCATGAAGTGGTTCCAGGTCAAATACGAAGGGGTCATCCTTAACAAGTCCCAGAATATTACGGGCTAGGCTCTTAGATTCGAAGAAATCTGCTCGCTCTCCCTTTATTTCTTCCAAGTCGCGAATTAGATCGTGTCTCCATTTTTGCTTAGGAACAGGTGTTTTTATGTATCGGTTTTGCTTATGAAGAACATGTTTTTGTGCCACCTTTCATTGTTTCATGCTCAGTTTCGACGGTCTATGTTGGATCTCTTTGCTCAAAACTACAACTTGCGGCTTTGGATACGAAAGGCCGAACGAACTATCATTGCATCGGAACCCAAATCCGGCTAAATTCAATTCTACAATTAACCATCCGAACAGTACAAGTTTCGTAGTAACGCACATTTACTTGATAATTCAAGTTATTTCCTCGCAATCTAAGCAAGTTTTATGTGAACAATCATTTACTTGAGCAAATGTGAGCAAACCCTTTTGATGAAGTGAACGAATCCCAACTTCCTCCCTGTCGATGCAGCCGACGCGAACTACCGAGTGGGTACAACGTGGTCGAAAGAAGCTTATGGGTGCTGCAAGTATATAATAGCCAGATTCCCGTTGATTCTATAATTGTACATACATGGATCATAAAAAAAGTTCAATTCTTTCGGGATTGCTAACTTTACGCTAAGAATTCGGGCATAAATTGCAGTCAACATTAAGCGGGCGTGACTGACGGTTCAATATTAATTGTTACGGGTGTATTGCTGATGACTATTTGGTGGAAAATCTGATGAAGTTGCGACTGACTACTCCATTCTTGGTGGAACGCTGCTCTTCTTCTACAATGGCGCATATTTCGGTCCACGTGTCAACAGCCCATTCGTTGTCCCTACACTCCCCACGCGCCGAGTGGGCCCACTCGTTTCTGTCACGTGTGGCGCGTGCTCTTTCGCCGCTTGAGTCCCCAACCTGGCATTCCCCCAAAAGTCGGCTCTCTATTAAAAAACCTTATCCATTTCTCAGTTGAGGAGCGGAGGGAAAATTACAGTGACGGGGGCGGTCATCGAAACAATCCCCGTGGGTCACCCGCACGGGCGTAAAATAGAAGGTCCCGTATCCAAATCCAATTCCGTCACGTGCCGAAAAAGATCCCAGTCGTCAGAGGAAGTTGACGGGGGCCGCGTGCTCCTCATGTGACTCTAACACGCCATTCCTCTGCCACGTTCCCCAGTTCTTCGTTTTTTGAAGTATTATAAACTTGACCCACCCGCTTATCTCCAAAACTTTAGCATCTGAGAATCAGTGAAAGATTCATCTTCTTTCTTCGTTTCCCACGGGAGAGCACCACGTTACTTCGGAGATTAATCCCTTCGTTGCCGCCCTTGATTCTCCTCGTTTCGCGAGCCTTGAGTCATACATTTGACGTTCTTGGTTTTTGGAAGATACTGCATTGGGAGGAAAAGATCCGGTTGTCGTTGGCTTTTCGAGTAACAGAGGTGGTGTACGTGAACTTCCCATCGTTCCTTCCTTCTTGTTTTTTTTTTTTTTTTTTTAAATTCCATTTGCGGCTGGTTATCTTGGCATGATGATCAATGGATCGGCGTGAATTTCTCTTTCTTGGCAAGTGGGACATTCCTTCTTTATACGTTTTCTCAACTGTAAAATGCAATGTGTGAGGTGAATGATTCTATTACACCATTGTGCCTGTTTCTATTGTGGTATAGACGTCGATGTATATTTTGTGCGGAGAGAGGTTTGATCTCCAAATTGTGGTTTTGCATCCTCTCGGATCTGACCTTGGAGAGCAGGGTCATTTTCTTGCGTGTCGTTGGTCTTCCTGTACATCGACCAGGGGCTTTACTGGATAATGTGGCGTTGCTGTTTATGTTGATGTTAGTGCATAGGTTTTGCGAAATGTTGCGATTTCTAGATTGTATTGATGGAAGTGAGAAGTTTTTCAATCACCGGCTTTGGGTTCTTGTTGTTAGCTTCTTGGCGTCTTGGTTTGTCAGGGCTTTTGTCACTCTGGCAGATGTTCAGTAGCATTTATGCGAGATGATCGAAGAGTTAGGTGTTTTGGTTGCCCAATTTAGCTATGCTCTTAAACAATGTTTGACACGTTTTATTTATAGAAGTGTTTCATTATCCATCTCTCTTGTAAGTCGCCTGAAATATGTTTGGCCCTAGACTGTTATGTTTGCAATCACCCCACTTCTGATCAGACATTTCGTTTCTTATCAAAAGCTGCTTCAGAAAAGGGCGACAAGATGATGTCACGGTCTTATACCAATCTTGTAGATTTAGCTACAGGGAATTTCCCCGCGATGGGAAGGGAAAGGAAGCGGTTTCCACGGGTAATGACGGTTCCTGGGAATATTGCGGAGCTTGACGATGATCAAGCATATAGCGTAACTTCTGAAAACGCCTCTTCTGTTTCTTCTGATCGGATGATTATAGTAGCTAACCAGCTTCCGCTGAAAGCAACCCGAAGGCCAGATAACACAGGATGGAGCTTTAGTTGGAATGAGGATTCTTTGCTCCTGCAGCTTAAGCATGGTTTTGCAGATGATATGGAGGTTTTCTATGTTGGTTTGTTGAAAGTCAGCATCGATGCAAGTGAGCAGGACGATGTTTCTCAGACATTGTTGGAAAAATTCAAATGTGTCCCCACGTTTCTTCCTTCTGATATTTTCTCAAAATTCTATGATGGCTTCTGCAAGAGGCAGTTGTGGCCACTCTTTCATTACATGTTGCCCTTCTCAGCAGAACACGGGGGCCATTTTGATCGGTCTTTATGGGAAGCTTACATTTCTGCAAATAAGTTGTTTGCCCAAAAAGTGGTTGAGGTGTTAAATCCTGATGATGATTACATCTGGATACATGATTACCATTTGATGGTGCTGCCAACATTCTTGAGAAGGCGATTCAACCGTGTAAGAATGGGGTTTTTCCTTCACAGTCCATTCCCCTCGTCTGAGATCTATAGGACACTTCCTGTGAGGGACGAGATACTGAAGGCTTTACTTAACTCCGATGTGATTGGGTTTCACACCTTCGATTATGCTCGACATTTTCTTTCTTGTTGCAGTAGGATGTTAGGTTTAGAGTACCAATCAAAGAGAGGTTACATAGGCCTGGAGTATTATGGGAGGACTATTGGGATTAAAATTATGCCAGTTGGCGTTCATATGCGTCGTATTGAATCATTGATGAAGCAAGCAGAAGAGGAGTATAGGATAGAGGAGCTGAGACAGAAGTATAATGGGAAAATTATTTTGCTTGGCGTTGATGACCTGGATATTTTTAAAGGCGTCGACTTGAAAATTTTAGCAATGGAGCATATGCTCAAGCAACATCCAAAGTGGAAGGGAAAGGCGGTTTTGATCCAGATTGTTAATCCTGCAAGAGGGAGAGGAATAAACATAGATCAAGTAATGGCTGAAATACAAAAAAATTGCAGGAGGATAAACAAGGAGTACGGCCAACCGGGTTATCAACCAATCATCTTTATTGATAGGCCTGTTTCAGCGAGTGAAAGGGTGGCTTACTATAGCATTGCCGAGTGTGTTGTTGTCACAGCATTAAGGGATGGAATGAACCTCACTCCTTATGAGTACGTTGCTTGTAGACAAGGATTGTCTGATGCAGAGTCGTTTTTAAGTTTACAAGGGCCTAAAAAGAGTATGCTGGTGATATCTGAATTTATTGGTTGCTCACCATCGCTCAGTGGGGCAATTCGTGTCAATCCGTGGAATGTTGAAGCCACCGCAGAGGCTATGAATGAGGCAATCGCAGCAAATGATTCTGAAAAGCAGTTGCGACATGAGAAGCATTATCGGTATGTTAGTAAGCATGATGTGGCTTACTGGTCCCATAGCTTTTTGCAAGACATGGGGCGCATATGTGCTGAACATTTCAGGAAAAGATGCTGGGGAATTGGCTTTGGTTTTGGGTTCAGAGTTGTGGCACTTGATCCTAATTTCAGAAAGCTTTCAATAGCTACAATACTGTCAGCTTACACCCGGGCAAAAGCTAGGGCCATACTGTTAGATTATGATGGCACAGTTAAGTCACAAAGTTCTATGATGAAGTCGCCAAGTGAAGAAGTGGTATCAATTTTGAATACACTATGCGCTGACCCTAAGAATACAGTCTTCATTGTAAGTGGAAGAACCAAGGCGATCTTGAGCAAGTGGTTTTCCCCCTGTGAAAAGCTCGGTATTGCAGCAGAACATGGGTACTTCTTGAGGTATGTTCCTTGCATTCTTTCTGCTGTGTCCTTTCTCCTCTCATTTTTTGCGAATATGCAGAAACTTATGTTCTTATTCTTGTCATCTGTATATGCTCATGCTGATGCATCAACTGGCGTATATACTTGTTTATAGTTTTATCTTTTGCTTAATGCAGAAGTCTAGTATGTGACGCGCAAGCTAACTTATCTGGATCTTAAGTATAAACCAGAATGATGTTTTTGGTCAATTAACATGCCATTTTACCTGCTGGCAACTGTGCTTTGTTGCTGAATGAGCTACCCCTTCTCATCATGATCCTTCATTGCTCGATGAATGAGATATAGTTTGTATTAGAACCATTAGGGATGGTATTGACCTGTAATATGAAAATTTGAACGAATACAAGTTTTTAAAGTCGAAAAAATGCAGGATGAACTCTTCGATGTTTTTTCCCGGAAGCTTATGCGAAGTGGGCTCTTTTTTGGCTACCTATTTCCCTCCTTGCCTCCATCATTTTCTTTCTTTTTTCTTTTAATGTGCTAAACTATGAAATTTTTATTTTAAGTTGTTAATCTGCCTCATCCTAGGTGGTCACAAAAAGAAGAGTGGGAAGTCTGCGGTCAAAACTCAGATTTTGGGTGGATGCACATAGCTGAACCTATAATGCAACTCTATACGGAAGCCACCGATGGTTCTTCAATTGAAGCCAAAGAAAGCGCTTTGGTATGGCAATACCGTGATGCAGACCCAGGATTCGGATCCTCTCAAGCCAAGGAAATGTTAGACCATCTCGAGAGTGTTTTAGCAAATGAGCCGGTGTCCGTGAAAAGTGGACATTTCATAGTGGAAGTCAAGCCGCAGGTAAAATATTGGAATCTAACTTCAGATTATATAGTTGCGTTGGTGTTCCAATTTGTTCTTGTTGCCAATGGACCGTCAACTGATGAGCACGAGTGATGATTTAGTTATTTTTCTCCTCCTTTGATTTCCAGGGAGCTACTAAGGGTGCCGTAGCTGAAAAGATATTCACAGCGATGACTGAGAAAGGAAAACAGGCCGACTTTGTTTTGTGCATCGGAGATGATCGATCAGACGAGGATATGTTTGAAATAATTGGCAATGCGGTATCGAGAGATATTCTTTCCTCCAACACGGCGGTGTTTGCTTGCACGGTGGGTCAAAAGCCTAGCAAAGCCAGGTATTACTTAGATGACACATCAGAAGTGAGGAATATGCTGGAGTCTCTTGCCGAAGCTTCTGATCCTTCGCCTACCCAACAAGCAGAAAAACAAGAGGAATTGGAGAGCCCTCTTCGAACCCGTTAGGATCTTCCAATGTTTAGACGGGTTTTTTATTTCCTTCATTTGTAGATGATTCGTTCCCCTTGCAAGCAGGACAAATAAAATTTCTTCTTGCTCTTGTAAGAGGAATACGGTGAAAGATGAAAAATTTTGCAAGGGATTGGACAACGGGTTTTTGAATCAAAGGCAAATTAGCAAAAGGGCTGCGCGTTCATGAACTTGGGTAGATCTGAGACTAGGACTGTATCATCATGTTCTCAGGAAGCCAATTTTTGCGGATCCACCAAACTCTTTTACTTGCTGATGATCTGCAACGAGGGAACTACCGCATGTAATGATAGCGATTCGATGCCCAATTTGGTGCTCCTTGTTGCTGAAACATGTGGTTAACTGGAGGAAGCGAGAGATGTTCATGCGTTACAACCGCCAAGCTTCTCCATCCCTCTGATCATCACAATACCTCTAGAAATCTATGCTTAATGCAGTCGAAGATAGGCCGATCCATCACCGAGGTTCAGATTGTGTCCTGGCAGGAGTTCAGCCACCACCTCCAGTTCGAGCACCTCGTCGAGAGTGGTGGTCACGAAGGGGTGGGACGTGAGCTCTCAGACCTGCGCCTCAACCTCACACGGGTCGTGCCTTCTTGGCGCAATCTCAATAATATAATATGAATACTTATCCCACGAAAACCTTCGTAAAAAAGAATCTAAGGTATTTTCATAAAAATATAATGGCCCAATTGACTCTTATACACCCATTCAGTTTTGTATTGACTCGTGTTAGTTATATAGGCTCAAATTTGTGCATAAGAGGTTGCACAAACTACGTCAAAAGAGATCATTCTCCTCACATGCATTGCAAATGGGAGTTTAGTATAATAATCTATTACAGTGAACTATCATAAATTAGGATCATTTACCAACTTATTCCATCTGACAACCTAGGATTCTTTCGAATCGTGGCGCGGCAGACTCATTTGGTTTCAGAAATTTAAACCTATGTTTGTGGATGGTATTACATAAATCCTGAACAAAGTTTCTGGTTGAGAGATACATTCCATCACGTGGATTTCCCTTGAACAACTGATAAAATAATGAGTTAAAATTGTGAGGGACAATTGATTAATGAGTAATCTATTTGCTAATTAGAATCTCTCCAAGAAATGAATGAATAAATAAAGAGGATGTTCTACCAGTAATCTCCACATGAGCATTGGCCATTCTTAAAATGATGAAATCTACTCGCATCCCGCACAACAATTTCTCGATTTTTGATCTCGGATATGTACTTTATTGCGACGTGACAGTCACTGCAGACCCGCAAGTTTTTCATCACTCTGATTGGTGCATCTGTCGTAATATTCATCAGAGCAAAGGCAATAGCCAACTTCTCACTATGGTGTGCTAGGCTATATTCTTTATCCTCATCATCCATATCTTGCAAAACCGAGCCCATATCGGGCACATAACCGTGCAACTTCATCTCCACAGCGAGCTCTTTCAGATATGTGTTTATCTCCTTCGAGTATTGATGGGATTTGTCTCCCATCACGAACTGATGAACTTGATTCTTGAGCTCCACCCAACTCACCCCCGGTTCCTTCTTCACTTGCTTCTCCCTCATGGATTTTCTGACCTGGGAAACATCTTGCCATCTCTTAGCAGAAGCATGCAAGTTCGACAGGAGCACGTAAGAAGCCGAATCCTGTGGGTCAATCTTAAGAACTTCCTCTGCAGCTCTTCTTGCCATGTCTGCATTCTTGTGGATTTTGCATGCAGATAACAAAGTTTTCCATATCACTGCATCTGCTCTAAATGGCATGGATCTAATCATCACCTCTGCTTCCTTCAGACAACCTGAACGTCCCAGGAGATCAACCACACATGTATAATGTTCCAACCGGGGACTCACCCCGTGCTTCTCCACCATAGAGTCGAAGAACTCAAGCCCCTCATCCTTCAAGCCACGATGACTGCAAGCATACAGCAGACTCAAATATGTTACATCATTTACCTCTACTCCTTCCATCTCCATTTGTTTAAACAACTCAATTGCTCTCTCTCCTCGCCCATGAAATCCATATGCCGCAATCATTGAGCTCCAAAGTACGCCATCTGCCTTGGTATCCACGCATTCTTTGAAAGCCTTAAAAGAATCCTCTAAACATCCGCACTTTGAATACATGCTAATCAAAGAACTTACGATGCTAACTACTGAAATAGCCCCAGCTTTGATCACTTCCGCATGAATTTGTTGACCCTGTCCTAGCGTTGCCAGATCCGAACACGCGGTAATCACACTCACATAAGTGATCCTATCAGGTTTCACAGCTGCTATTCTCATCATGTTGTATTGATCTAAAACTCCCTCTGGTGACCCATGTTGGGCTTTCCCAGCAATAAGAGTATTCCAAGCAACCACATTGCGAATTGGCATCGAGCTGATTATCCCTTCGCCTTCTACCAAGCTTCCACACTTCATGTACATATGAGCCAATGAGCTCCCAACTACCAAATTGAGTTCAAATCCACTTTTCACTGCGCAAGCATGAATCTGCTGCCCAGCATGCAGAGCTCTCAAACTAGCACAGCCCCTGAGAACACTCCCCAAGGCGTACTCATCAGGCAAAAAAACAGCCTCATGCATCTCTTTGAACAAAAACAACCCGTCTTCATTATACTCAAATTTGATAAGACCAGTCACCATTGCATTCCAAGTGGCAACATTTCGCTCAGGCATTTCCTCGAACACTTTCCGGGCACCATCCAAATCACCCATATTCAAATACCCGTTTATTAGAATGTTCCGCGACATAATATTCGCCCAAGGAATGTGATCGAACAACTTCAGAGCAGTTTGCAACTCTCCGCACTTGGAGTACATATTCAGCAAATGATTGCACACGAACCTGTCCGAGCACCCAGAAGTGATTACCAAGGAATGAAGCTGTCGCCCTAAAGGAAGCGAATTTCTGGGTAGACATGCCTGGACGAGGTGGGAAAACAAACGGGGATCAGACCATATTTCACATTTGAAGTTCTGGAAGGCTTCTTTAACGCGTCCGCTCGAGCAAAGAGCCACGAACTCCGCGGCTGATGGAGCGCAGTTTGTGAGCTCGAAAGCGTTCGACGACAAAAAGCACGAGCTTGGGACTCTCAGGATGTCTAGTAAGAAGGGCAATGAGCTATAGAATTTTCCCACACATCTTGGTGGCATCGAGGAGCCACCTAGTTCCCGTCCAATGTATGTCCTGTCGCAGGAAGTCCAAGAATCGTTCGCTATGTCGAGCGTTCCGCTTTCATCGCGCTTTTCTTACGGGCTTCTAACATTTAAACGTGTTCGACTCGACGGCATTTTGGTCGGAGTACTTAAAGCGGCAGTGGTCATTGGGGGTGAGCATTATAATCCGCTCCGGTCGGTTCCCGGGAGGAACGGTCCGATTCCCGGTTCCATATAAATGAAATTGAGAATTTTTGATCCGGTTCTCGATTCTGGAGTGGAATCGCCCGTTCGGATCGGATCGAAATAAATTTATTAAAATATTATATAAAATAGGATTATATAGACTCTTTTATCTCTCTTTTCCCGTTATCTTTTCCCCCTTTTCACGCTAACCTTCCAACTTTTCCCCCTTTTTTTACTTTCTCCACCTCTCTCTCTCTCACCTATTCTCTTCTCTGCCACACTGAAGTACTGACCCCCTGACACTCTCTCTCCTGTATACCTTTGGCGCGATGCCCACTGCATCTTCTCCCTCGCGAACTCCAGATTTCCAAGCCTGCTACTGCCTCGTCACCGAAGCTTGCCTCGCGACCACCCAGCGCGACGCGACTTCTTCTCTTGTCGCTCTAACTTGTTTTGATCCTGCCCGAACCTCTACCGCTGCTCGTGCTCACTGCGCCTGTGCTCGGCGAGACAGCGGTACACGAAGCAGAACGCGCGACGACGTGATCGGGCAGCGAGGTTCTGATGGGCAGTTGTGCGGAGAAGGCGGGAGCGTCGAGCTTGAAGTGGGAGTTGGGGTTGAAGACGGAGGGCCAGGAAGATGAGTGGAGTATCCTCATCGTCATGTGCGGGAAGGCAGGATTGACTTTCAGCAAAAGAAGCCATGAAGCTATCGCTGAAGCTTGCAGAAAACGCCCACCTTTCTCTCCGATAGCGATGGCGACAGAATTTGCTGTGGGCCGTCAAAATCTTAACAGGGTTGCTCAAAACAAAGGTAGTTGAAGGTCAAAAGCAAATCCAAACCACGCCACAACCGCGTGTTTTTTCAGGAAAACTCCGTTCTAATCGACCACTGGAGCGTGTTTTCTCTCGACGACTTTGATTTGGAGCGGCGTAGTGGAGAAAGTTCTCTCTCATTTCGTTTAATTTGTTGGGTTTCCACGTATGCCGTCAAGTTTTAGATCAGGCCGGCGAGAGTCGTCGTGCCGCTGTCGCTGTAACCTGTTTTGGGCATCTTGCTGCTGTCTCGCCGAGCTCCTGTGCTCCACCGACGCCACACCCAACTGCATCGCGCCGTCCTCGCGCCACGCATCGCTGTTCTCTGGCGTCGTTTCTGCTTGAGCCCTGGCCACGCCTTCGACGTCCCTCAGCTTGCTTCAAGTTGTACCAGTTGCTGTTCTTGCCGTCCGACGCCACCGTTGACACCTCCTGACGCCGTCCCAGGGCGTCTCTCTTGATTCGAAAGTCTTAAATGAAAAAGATTAATTATCCACCCAGGGACCGGACCGGGCGGGAACTGAACCGGACTGCCCAATCTCCTCTGGATTCCCGGACTGCCCAGTCTCCTCTGGTCCGGTTCCCTGTTCTCAATAACAGGGAATCGGTTCCACTGAGGAACCGGGAACCGATCACCACTAGTGGTCACAGCCGTTACGACGTGGAAACAGTACGACCCTGATAGGGTTCTTGTTTAAGTAGTCGTATGGAGGAAAACCATGTTAACAAGTGTTCCCAGGCACTACCTAACCATATGTTGGTACCATCAATACATTGAAAACATACATGTCGTGAAAGAAAACACGTAAATTTGAAGCCGAAGGACCACTCAAAACAAGGTTGTGCCATCCTCATTATAGAGATGATGTCAACACGGCAAGCAGAAAGAGTCCAAGAGCGAAAAAAGCAAGGAACTTCAACGTGAGTGACCAGGTTCCTGCCTCAGTAATGAGGCATCGCCAAGAGAGACGTGATCAACTTCCACAAGAGATGTGCAACATCATTCAAACGGTTCACTGCATTTTTCCGGAAAAGCTCCCCCTAACCGGATGAGAAAAAAATACACATGCTGTATACAGTGGTTCACGGAATCCTATATCACAGGTAAGCTGTTATCTGATGCTAAAGTATACAGATTTTTAACAGATAACAACAGCTGAACGTACAAATCTTCTGGTGTCTGGGACAGCTAGTAAGTGTAATTCTGGCTTAAGTGCCAATTTCACGATCCATGCACTAATCAGTTGAAGATGAATGACCAAGTGTTGAGGGATGTGCAAGGTGGAGACTGACTAATGCCACTTTATACAGAGACAGGGGATGGAACTGAAGGAGGAACCCCGTTCTCAACAGGAATTTCAACAAACTCCGAGAGGAGAGCACGGAATTCATCCCCGGTCATTGTTTCTTTCTCGAGGAGGACTTCCACAATCTTGTCTATGGCCTCTCGGTTATTCCTTATGTGACTCAGAGCAATTTCATAAGCACCGTCTGAAAGTCTCTTCACAGCTGCATCAATGTCTTCCGCGAGCCTTTCTGACATTGAATTCCTGGCCATCATCCTCATGATGACATCGCCACTTTGTGATGAGTCCATAAGTGACCACGGGCCAATTTCAGACATGCCAAATGTGGTCACCATCTGCATGTGAATTAAATACCGGTTCAATGACACTTTCCAACTAACTGAGAGTTTACCTTTCAAGGAGGGAAGAACTGGCGATAAAGGTAGTTTGGAGCTGTGGTTTGCCAATAATCAGAGTATGAAAACTTTGTGATGATGACTCAGATGGAATGTCCTCACCAGTAAGTGGGCAAAATCTTTTGCTTTAATGTGTAAGGGACTTTGAATGAACTTATTAATCTACGGAATAAATCAGAAGGCCAGTTCCCTTGTCCCTTCAGAAATCTATTCACTAAAACTTGAAAGGCCTAACTTGGATATTTATTGGCATTACAAAATGAAGAGTAAATGAAATGGGGAGTTGCTCAAATCACCTGTCTTGCCAAGCCAGTGATCTGCTGCAAATCACCCGCTGCACCTGTAGTAACCTCAGGCTCCCCAAAAATCACTTCCTCAGCCGCTCTGCCACCCAATCCACCAACAATTCTTGCATAGAGTTGCTGCTTAGAGATCAAGGTCGGGTCATCAGAAGGAATAAACCAGGTAAGTCCTCGTGCCTGACCACGTGGTACAAGGGTGACCTTTTGAACCGCATCATGCCCAGGGGTCAAAGTACTGAAAAGAAAGAGACAGCAAAGATATTAGCAAAACAAGCTAAGCTCCTTTCATATGTATTTACTGAAATTATGTACAAAAATATGTATACAAGCATTTAGTGCAACCCAAACTACGTAGGTGACTCAAAAACCCTATTAACAATCGAGCATCATTGCACGTCTATGGAAGCAAATAATAAAAATATTTCAGCGATCTAAATAAACAAAAACCAAATGAGCACTGAAATTTAAATATCACAAAAAGGAGATACTCATGCAACAAATTTGCCCAACAAACGATGGGAACAATGAGAAAAAAGATTAGTGGCTGGCATTCTCACTTACCCGCAAATGGCATGACCAACTTCATGGTATGCCACCAGACTCTTACTCTTTCCATCCGTCATCACAGTTCCTTCCATTCCAGCAACAATCCTGTCGATTGAATCATCAATCTCCTTCGGAGATATTGCTGTCTTCCCACGACGGCCAGCCAATATGGCAGCCTCATTCAAGAGGTTGGCAAGATCCGCTCCGCTAAATCCAGGAGTTCTCATAGCTATGACATCTAGAGATACATCTGCATCAAACTTCTTATTGCTGGCATGCACCTTCAAAATTTCTGTTCGACCCCGGATATCAGGAACATCAACAGTTACCTACATTATACTACAAGTAAGCATATGCACCAGAAGACTGACTGTTCCATCAACACTAACAAGACTCAATAGTCGAGAATAAAACATACATACCTGTCTGTCAAATCTTCCAGGCCTAAGCAAGGCGGAGTCCAGAATGTCTGCACGGTTAGTTGCCGCAACAACAATGATACCCGTATTTCCTTCAAAACCATCCATTTCTGTCAACAACTGATTAAGGGTCTGCTCCCTTTCATCATTACCTCCTCCAATTCCAGTTCCTCTCTGACGCCCCACAGCATCAATTTCATCAACAAACACAATGCAGGGAGCATTCTCTTTCGCCTTCTTGAAAAGGTCACGAACTCTGGAAGCACCAACACCAACAAACATCTCAACGAACTCAGAACCTGAAATGGAGAAAAATGGAACACCTGCTTCACCAGCAATTGCCTTGGCAAGCAGCGTTTTTCCAGTTCCTGGAGGACCAACTAGAAGAACACCCTTAGGGATACGAGCCCCGACTGCAGTAAACCTCTCAGGTTTCTTCAGAAACTCCACCACTTCCATGAAGTCCTGCTTGGCCTCATCAACACCAGCAACATCATCAAATGTCACGCCAGTGTTAGGTTCCATCTGGAACTTGGCTTTTGATTGACCAAACGCGAGAGGAAAGCCAGGCCCACCAGGCCCACCCATTCCTCCAGAAGAGCGTCTTGATAGAAGAAATAAACCACCAATCAGGATCAACGGGAAGGCCAGATTTCCTATCAAATTAAATAGTAAAGAGCCTGAGTCCTCTTGAGCATTATGGGCTGCAAAATCAATGTTCTTCTCTCTAAACTTCTGAAGGAGCTCTTGGCTCAGTCCAGGGAGCTGCACACGGACTCGTTGGACCCTGTTACCCAACTCAGGAGAAACTGCCTCAACAATAGCTATGGTCCCATTTTCAAATAAATCTACCTTATTCACCCTGTCCTTGTCCAGATATTCCAAAAACCTGGAGTAAGACATTCTTGAAGAAGAAACACCTTGCTCATCAGCCAAAGCTTTTCCACCACTCAACAGTGCAGGTGCTGCTAGTCCCATATTCCCTAGCAATTTCAGAAACTTCCTCCTGCCTCCATGTTGCTGGTCCAAAGATGCTTTTACCAAAACAGCTTTTGCCTCCTTTCTCCATAATGGAAGGGAAGATGAAGGCAGAATCCGCCGACCATAGAAGTCCTTGGTCAAATTTGATTTAGTACCGCTGGTGGTTAGACTGTTAGCCACAAGGCATGACATCGATGAAGCCATGGGACTATATTCTGTCTGCATGAAATGAAAATGTAAATTAACCAGCCACAATATAGTGAAAAATTGCACAATGGTCAAATACATAAGTTGGTGAGCACACCACATCCAGGAAGAATCTATCTCACGAGTATTCTCAATTAGATTTAAAATGACGCAAGCATCTCACTATTAGAAGTGCCGCTTGCAGTGAGGAGCTCAACATATGCATGCAGTGGTACAATCCCTAATGAAGCATAATTTACCAATATGAACTGCAAAATTTAAAAAGAAAATCAACTGATGTAAGATCAATTCTAGTTGCTTGCCAATATTAAATCAGCTAAGTTATGGTTCAGGACTGGCTTTTCCATCAAGAAAATTAAGATTCAAGCACATTGTCAAATGAGTCATCTTTCGAATTACAAGTAAATTCGCAGTTTTATTGAAGTCCTAATACAGCTGAAATTACCAGCTTGACGATTGGTTCTTTAATTCATTTCCAGCATCAAGCTTGCAGAACAACTGGCAAACTGAACAAACTCCAACGAAAACAAACAACAGAGAAAATTCAAACCTGAATAAAAAAGTGATGCATCTCAATCGAAAAGAACGAGGAAGAGAGAATTTGAGCTGAATTCAGACATAGCTTATGATGGAAGAGGAAAAGCTCTAACCAGCCGCACGATTAAGTACTTGAAAACCGCTTCCGTATTACCCAGACCCAACCGAAAAACTCGAACTTTCTCGAAATTCAATCTATATCTCGACGACAACAAATAGCAACAGCTAATTGCTTCCCATACATGCAACGACAAAACTCATCATGCTCGTCCCAAACCAGAGTAAATTACCAAGACCCACGACCTCAGCTCCGCCCAGCACCTTCCGGCACTGGACAATCATACACGACCATAGTCAAGCGAAATATCAACAACAACAAGCGACCATCCTCCCATCCTCGAGCGAGCGAGCTAACGTTGCAATTCAAGATGGGAACCGAACCAGCACAGAGAGTAAGGGCTTACCTCGAACAGAGAGGAATTAGCGGTCGGAAGGAGGAATCAGAGACAGAGCTCTGTCTATGCCGAGGAGAGAAGAAGAGGAGGGAGTGTGTCAATTTTAGAGGGAGCGGATGTGGTTCGCGAACGGAAGACGTGGCTCTTTCGCAATGGCTTGCTTCCTCTTCTTTGTCTCCTCGTTCCCAGATTTTTCTCTCTCTATCTTTTATTTTTATAATAATTTGCTTGTTCCAAGAATTCGTTTTTTTTTTGCCCTTTTCATCTTAGTGATATATTGATAAATTAGAATTTTTATTCGTTTCACGAGATGGACCAATCTATGATTTCAAACCGTTTGGTTTAATTTTCCGCAAATATGCATCACACCTTTTGATATATTCCGCATCTACACATGAAAATGTTGCAATTTTTTTTATTATCTCGACCGTTATCAGAATGGTTGTATCCAATTTCAATTACTTGTATTGCTCAAAATTTATGCTAAACAGCTATTCGAATGAATTCGATGGACCAAATAGAAATCGAGGGTTTTTTTTTTTCTCTTTGGTAAATTATATTTGCTCTTGATTGAGCCATCATGGGAAAGTGAGATTCTTTTTCTCTTCATCCTTGGACTCGGGGCCCTCATGTTTGAACATTGCTTGGATGGCAATCGAAAGGGCACTCTCTCCACCATGCATGAGTCGTGGAGCCTATTCGGACACCCCTTCATAATACCTGCGATCAGCATTCAATTTGTCTTGAGCTACACGATGGGTGGAGACTGGAGAGTGACGTTTTTCCTCATAGGCGTTCCTGAATGTCGTGCACGGAGTTCAAAGCTACATGTGTTTCCTCTCCAATGAGTAAATCATCAATTTCTGCAACATAAATTATTGCTCAACACAAAAGAACAAAAGACAACCGAGGAGCACTTCTGTTTAGTTGATCTTGAAAAGCATTGTTGGGACGGATTGTCAAAGTAATTGTTCGTTGAAGAAAATTGCTCGTCACTTTAAATAATAGTAGTAGAGAAATAAAATTATCTTGAGTTTCGAAATTTAACTTTTTGATGATTCATTTTAGGAGGAAATAAACTCAACTATCATTAACAAGATGATGATTTGCCACATACATATAAATAATCGATGTTATTCTTGTCGGGACTGTTATTATCATCGTCGCATACAAATTCATAATCCTCTTTTGCCACCACACGTCCATGTTCTATTCAAATTTGACATAGTTGCTCAACTAAGCTCGATTATAATGAACATTCATGAAACTAACCTTTTCTAGTGGTGATCCCGTCAACACAAGCCGTCCTACGCCACATAGCCACAATGATTGGTGTGACACGACTTTGTGAGTAAGGCAGCTGTTTGGCATAACTATTAGCATGAACATACTCTGAGACAGAACGTTATAACTTTCTCTTTTTAATCTCGATCCGCATCCAATTTTAGATAATGGTGTTAATCAGTTTATGCTAGGCAGCCAGATGACTGAACTCAAATGGACCTAGCAAGACCGTTTTGAAACCGCACTTTCTCTTGATTGAGCCGTGGGGAAGTGAGATATTTCTGCTCTTCATCCTTTGACTAGTGAGGAAATCAACATTGCAATTGGGCCTCGTATTAGAACCTAGCTTGGCAGCCAATCGACAGGCCAAACTATTTCCACGACTTGTGGAAACCCGTATGGACACCGTATCCCCTATCCCCGGGATGAACAGTCATCTGTCTTTAGCTGCACAATTGGTGGAGACTGGAGATAAACATCTTCCAGGGGCGTTCTTGACGTAATGGACAAGTTCAAAACTGCGCATGACTCCTTCAACAAATAATCACCAATTCTATCTTGAATTTCGAGTTACAACTTTTCAGTGAATCCTTTTGAGGAGAAAAACCAATCTTTCATCCATAAGATGATAATGAAAATGCGAATCCAAGATTTATGAACATACGACATATTCAACTCATTACGAGCAACGAGTTCCTCATATCAATCATTAACTCGATGTTGTTCTATCCTAATTCATGAATATCTGTGACCAATAAATCTGAGCAAGGTCTCACATGTGAGTTCATAGGAAAATGCACGAGTGTTGTTTATTTCTGCGTAACTTCATATACATCAAATTAGTGTGCTAAGCTTCCTCCTCTATCCTTATTACCAAAAGGATGTTTCAGGCACGTAAAACATCACTCCCCAGGGTGGAATTTCCACCGGTGCAATAGGCGGCGGCTGAGTTTGCCTTGTCTGTTCAAAGAGTGAAAATCGGCAAACGGGGCACTGGCCGTGACCCTGCAACCACGGCACAATGCAGTCCTCGTGGAACATATGGTCGCAAGGAGTGACCGTCACCTCTCGCTTAGGCTCGAAGTCGTCTAAGCATATCGCGCATCTCTTGCCATCGTCGTCGTCAAGGTACCTGTTCCGATCTCCGGGGGCATTCCTAGCGTTTTCCCTATAGTATAGGCTCACTCTCCTGGAGAACCTCTTTGGCAGGGGATTGTAAATCTCCTTCCTGAGCTTGCTTAAGACCTCCTTCTGTTGGTCGCCCGTCAACATGGAGTCTTGCTCAGTCAAGAACTGGGCGTAGGGTTGCCCGGTGGATCTCAGAGGAGGCTCGTGGACGATCACTCTGGGCCTCGCGAAGGCATTCTCGAGGGGTAAAAGGGGCGGGATGGGTGCTGCAAAGCTGCATATGAAGCCGCATTTAGGGGTCGTCAACAAATCACAGCTTAAGGATCATGTGTCCCTAATGCTCGATGACGACAAAGAAAACATGATCGAATTGAATTCGAAAGGTTAGAATGTGTTTTGAGCGAGCATGATCTCGTATGCAAAGGAGAACGTATCTTGTCATCATAATCATGATAATCACTTCCAAGATACCAAAGCTAAGATCATCTATGGATTCTCCTGGTGTGCTTACCCTGCTAAACTAGAAGGAGTTGGCCGTGACGTCACTCTTTCTGGGACAGACGGTCGAGTCCGTGGTTCCCCCTGCATATTTCGACACACAAAGACCATGAAAAGCACGAACGCATACTTGTTTCGCTCGTCTTCAAGCCTCTCAAGCATTTACTCAAACAATTGTTGTGTGCGGCTTCAGAACACCACAATTTACGCCAGCGAAGCCGTTACCCTCCCTTAATTTTTTACTTACTGGAGGAGTCGTTCGATATGAAACAGCCCGTGGAAGCACAGCCGCATTGAAGAAGTCCCATGGAGAAAGCTCATGACTTGCACCGCTGCTCATGGCGTCCGCCGACAGTCGTTCACGGCCGACTCCGGTGATCCTTTGATTGCTCACTTCACATCTGCGGGCGTGAAATTTTGCAGCTTTTTCTTTCGAAGCCGTGTCCGAATGCGATGGATATAAGCTCGAGGGAATAAGTACGTAGTATTTGCTTTTGCCATTTTGTCAACTTTATGCCAGGGTCTGGTTCAAAAGAGCGAAGTGATTCCGTTTGTCCCCGCTAATTTGATGCTCTGCTTTTTTTCTACCTCGGGTGTAGCTGATTCTCTGAAGATAAAGAAGGTGCAGCCAGTTTGAAGGAAAGAATCTGTTCTACCTTTTCTTGCAGAAAAGGGGGAAGAGCAAGAGGAAGAATCGAATTCAATCTCCGGCCAGCCATGCTGCACGTCATCTGCCACGAGCTTACAGCATAAGTTAGTGGGTCGGCATAAGTTAGTGGTGTCAGCAACTTGGACGGCGTCGCGGCTTGTCCAGGAAGCTCCTCCTTGGCTTGACAGTAGATGGATGCTAGTGAGTCATTTTCCTTAACTCAAAGGACTTCCCATCTCCGTGATGTCTCCACTGAGTTGTTTATATACAGCTTGAGAAGGTGATTAGGATGTCTCCTTTGATGCACATATGCTATGATTAGAGCAACGGTAGCATCTCGCAAGATTGCGTCTCTCCCTGATTGCTAAACTATAAATTTCAAACTCGGACTGATTCCTGTTTTGGCTGGACTTAATATGTTTTGAGTTTCATCCGGGGAAAGTTCACTACTTTTTGTCCAGTGCCTCTCGCTTAACAAAACTCATTTCTGCTCAAAGGTAATGGGTTTCCTTATCTCCACTTGGTTACTTTTGTCATCGTTTGCATAACATGTAATCTGAAGGCAGAAGCTCGTATAAAAGCTCCAGTAGTCGATGTCGGCCCTTGATAGACTCCTCGTCAACAACTGCTCAGTTGTTTTTTTTACTATGACTAATGGTCTATTACGATTGCCTGAGTAAAATTGTGCTCCGTGCCGTGCTTTAATCTTCGCCTTGTACGTTGCACATGGTTGTTTCCTGATTGTGTAATAATGTAGATCCTGTAGTTGTGATTCAGCAACTCTATGCTCGGAATAATCTTCATTCCTTTCTCCAACTGAGCAAAATCATCTTCCCTCCGGAAATTCCCTTCCTTCGACGAAACTTACATACACCAGTCTAGCCAAATATACATTTTTCTTCTGGAATTGAAATTATTGATGTGGTACGTCTCTAAAGTTGGTCGTTGTAGCAATTTTTACTAGCCACCCATTTTATAAACAGTTTTAGATCCATCCCTTTTGGACTTCTTACCCAGATTATGGTGTTCAAAATGCTAGTGAGTACATCTGATGCGTCACATCTTGATTCGGAGAAAGGATCTTTCTTTCTTTTAGACGAACGTTTTTTGCTTAATAGAGAAATGGCCATCGATTTATTTGTTCGCTGGAGTTGGTATAGAAAAACTTGCGTTTTACACATCTGAGTAATATTATGCTTATCTTTGGGAGCATCTTGTATTTCATAAAAATTAGGGGCAATATAATCCTTACGTATAAGAATGAGGTCTAGAAACACTTCAAACAGGACATGTTGCTTTGTGCGTCAAGCTGCTCTTTCTGTTTGGAAATGAGAAAAATCATACATTACAACAAGAAACAGTGTGGTGATTTACAAAAGGCATCTTACAAGAAAGGTTGCCTTGATGTACATTCTCTGTTTGGACCCCTACGAGAAAGAGTGATGGATCTGCGCATTGTCTACTGCAAACTGATTTGTGGTTGTAATCTTAATTTGTACCCTGACCTTTCAAACTATATAATGAAAATGACAAGCTGACTTAGAATCTCGACAAAATTATTGGACCATAACTATGACAACGAGAAAAAGAAAATTCATATGGCAGAAATGCCAAAAGAAGTCGCCGCACTTAAGCATCGGAGTTCATGTCCATAGCTAGTCTTGTTCACCTTGGACCTGATAGTTGTGAGGGTAATAGCTGAGTAGCATCATCAACACTATCATCGCCGTGGCTAGAAGGAACCGAGAAGCTGCATCTCAAGCCATCTTCTACATTAACTGAGCCCTCCAAGCATTTAACCACTTGAGACATGGATGGCCTCTTGCTACTATCATCTTGCAAACACCATGCTGCGATTTTCATAATCTCGACAGCTTCTTGGCCATGTAATTGCATGTCACCACTGGACTTATCAACCATGTCCATTAGTTGTTCTTGCTCTGCTTTGCACTTGAAAAGGGTCAGCATATGCACTTCATTACTTGGCATACTGCGTTCCACATTTTTCCTCCCAGATAGGACTTCTAACATCACAATGCCAAAACTATACACATCTACCTTTTCCGTGATAACAGAGCTTAACCACTCTGGAGCAAGGTACCCGGTGTTCCTCGCATGGTCGTCATGACATGGCTCTGGTCCTTATCAATCAGCTTCGACAACCCAAAATCAGCGAGCTTTGCATTGAAATGTTCATCCAGCAGTATATTTTGGGGTTTGACATCCAAGTGAATTATCTTTTGATGGCATTCCTCATGGAGATAGGCTAGTCTCTTGGCAATGTCAATAATAATCTTTCTCCTCACTTGCCAACAAATGTCAGACTCTTGGTCTGTATGGAAAATCCACTTATCAAGAGAACCATTGCACATGTACTCATAGACTAAAAGCCGAAATGATTTTTCAGCACAAATTCCGAGTAGTCTTACCAAATTAACATGATGTATGGTGCCAATGGTTCTGGCCTCCGCGAAGAACGACTTCTTTATTTGACCAAAACCAACAAGGCGCTTGACCGCAATCCTTATGCCGCTGGGTAAAGTTCCTAGAAATACCGAGCCAAATCCTCCTTCACCAAGCTTGATGGTGAAATCTCCCGTCATGGCCTTCAGGTCTTCATAACAGAATCTAGTTATCTGAAGCCTTGGCAAGTCTGGATCATCATTCTCGACATTGTTTCTTCTCACCTTTCTTAAAATGTAAATCCCAAATACGCTTACCAAGAACATTAAAACTGCTCCAACCGTAGTACCTCGTATTAACATAGTCCGTCCCCTTCTCTTCCTTGGAGAAATTGAGAATGGCAACGGTATGTTTGAAATATTGTTGACCTTGATAAATGCTACGGTGGAATAGTACCCATCAAAGTCGTCCTCAAGGGAAAATGAATCCGCAAATAAATAGCAGTCTCCAGTAGAATCAGTGGTTTGGTTACGAAATAGTGCCATTGTGCATGAGCACCGTTTCCTCAAACACGCTTCCTTGCAACCCTCTGCTGTTGTGTTTGAGCTGTCGGCACTAATATAATCATTCTGCAAAGCAAAGAATGTGACATTGTCGACTTTTAAGAAAGTATTATTGAGTGAATCACAAGAGATAGGTGAGCTGGGTTTGCAGCCAAAAGACGGATTCCTCTGTTCAATTTGCTTCATCTCGCTTGGACACTGACACTGATACGAAGCGCCATATGAACAAATGCCATAACTACCACACGCTAGTGGGTAGTCGCAATCTGCAAGTTGATTGTCTAGAAGATCCGTCGGATTCCACTGATTGGAGTACTCATCATAAACGTTAAGCATCAAATGCCCATCGGACCACAAATAGATATACTGAGCCGATGGAGTTGGGGAAAATTCAAACTCACCGAAGCTTCCATTCTTGTAAAGTGCTGCAACCTGTCCACTGTCGCTCTTCATTTGGCTTACATTTCCCGTTGTATAATAAATTTGGGGAGAATAGGCTGACGTTACAGATGCGACAAAGCCTAATCGATCATCAGTGGTAAATGTTTAGACCCGCGCCGTCCCATTTGGCAAATTTGATGGCGCGGTTAGTTTCATGCCGGGACGTAGCTCCTGTCCAGGACGAATTCTATCTGTGGGGTGATCGAAAGACTGCCAAACGATGGAGTCATTTGTGTCGTACAGCACGAGATTTCCAGCTTCAGTCAAGTTTAAGCCAACGACTGACTTGCCGGCAGTGTTTGTGGACCACATTTTTTTTCCATCGTCACCCAGTAAAACAAAATCGCCTTCCTGGGTGAGTTGCATTTGGACCGTGTCGTTAATCAAATTCCGACTGACGAGCCAAACTGCCCGAAAATTGAAGCTCTTCATGTTGGGCGTCGGCTGGAAAATAAACAGGCCGAGAAAGCAGCCACTGCCATCATAGCACATGAAGCCAAAAAAGAAACTTGGTCCTGAGTTTAGCCTGGAAAGCGCGACCTTGACACCGATACTGTCGCTTGTATCGAGGTCGTAAGGTTTTCTGGCATTCCATGCAGCGGGAACACCGACCGATGTAGGTCCATCCCAGAATTTGGCGATAGTTAGTGGCAGAAGTAGGAGGAGGAGGCTCAGAAAAGGAGCGGGGAAACAAGAAGGGATTATCCGACGAGGCAGGACCATTGAGTTGTGGGCAAGTAAGGTCAGGTGTTTGAAAGTGGCAACCAGGTGGAGAAGGAACGCATCTGTTACTAGAGATCTGCGAACCATGGTGCCTTTTATAAATGAGAGGTCTCTTTGCCTGTGGAAAGACTTCAAAAGTCTATTAAAAAATTAGAATTCTTTATAATGTCTTATCAAAATAAGCACAACTGCAAGACTTATTTGGCTCTGTTGATGCACCGGTTTTAGGTCTACTGAGTACCATTTATAAAGTAAATCACGAGCCCAAACTAAACGGCTCGCCTAGATATGAAATGAGAGCATTAAATTCACGTGATTTATTTGTTTTACACATAGAAGCATTTTATTTTCTCGTTATACTAACCTCACGACTTTTGAGTAAAACTTGTTGAAAGCAAAATTCTAAATTAAATCTAACACGCCGATATCAATTATATAAGCATAAATGTGTAAACACAATTCCCGAAAAAATTGTGAGATGAAGCAGGTATGAGACTACTATTGAGTGATTTATCTAGTTAGATCATGGCCAATTTATCAAGTGTTTATGCAATTTTTTTTGTATGAACTAGGTCAATCTCCGATATTGAGTGTGCACGATACAAAAAAAATTAAGTGCGTTCAAAATTACTAAAATTTCCTAATTTATTCTTGATAAACGAATGGTTAAATCAATTAACAAAAAAGTAAGGGCATCCCATACACGACGAAAGACATTGTGTAGAACTGCCGCGTTAGAATCCCGGCAATTTTAACGACGAAGTCAACCTTCTCAAAAGTAATGAGAACAAAAGTCAACCTTTGAACCTTCAAATCGCACTATTTCTATGGCGAACAACGAAAAAAGGCGACAACGTGTGCCATGCTCTCGCGTCTATTCCAATGATGTTACACATTGCGTGTTACCACATCTCCACGTGATTGGATAATTCACACGGTTTTGATCTTTTATCAATTGGTCAACAAAACATGGCATCTTATTGGTACCAGTATCCATATCATATATTTAAGTAATTTCTTTCCTCGTTATACTAAGCTCACGACTTTTAGGTAAAATATATTGATGTGGAATCATAAATTAAATCAAATCAAACTTACACCAACTGTATAAATTATTTCTTGTACTCCTAAAATAAAAAGAGTCGCTCAATAATATTTTCTTTCACCCAAAAAATAATCAATGCAAGTCGTATTCAGCACCTTTACTACGTTGACTCTAAGTCTATTGAATATCAATGACAAAAAAGATCATAAGCCCAAATATGAAATGAGAACCTGAAGTTTGTGTCGTATGTCATACACACACATATATATATATATATATAGTTGTATTATTCACACCATTTGTAGGTAAAACGTGTTGAAAGCAAAATCCTAAATCAATTGGAACATGCACTGATATTAATTATGTAAGTATCAATGTGTGAACACATTCATCGAAAAGGTAGTGAGATCAATTAAATATGAGATGAATCGAATGATTAAATTTATCTGTTTATGTAATTGGGCCGTGGCCATCGAGACCATGTTAAAAAAGTGCTTATGCACATTTAATAAGAACGAGTTCGATGTTCCAAATATTGAGTATACCTCACTAGAGAAAGAGTCAAGTGTATTCAGAATTATGAACATTTTCTAGATTTCTTTCCTAATGAACGAAGGCTTAAAGCAGTTGACAAAGAGTCAACGTTCCCTAATGTGGAAAAAAGTGGGAGGCATCCCCGTGCATGACAATCGAAGTGGTGGGGTATTACGGCCAGAGATTTTCAGCAACCCTTGTTGACGAAGTCAACCTTATTAGAAGCCGTGGGATCAAAAGTTAACTCAGACCTTCTTTCTTTGCTCATACTTCATCAGGCTAAGGTCGGGATACATCGAGGATGGACCCAAGACTTTATTGCTCGTGTCCAGATTCAGGATTGCCCATGTGCAAGTTATTAGTGCCCAGAGAGTGCATTACACCAAACAACATTATAATATTTTTTAGTATATTTTCAGGCTGAGACAAACACCGAACTATATTGTCATTTCTCTAAAAAATGACTTGTTTGAAGAATATTTTCTAGAATTTCATATTTTTCGTGAAATAAATGGAGTCCGAGTATGTTCCCTCGGGATTTGATGATTGCGAGGCTAGCTTAGGAAGTTGATCGACAATGTGATCGTTGTGATCTGAATGTAAGCGAGAAGCTTGGCACAATCAAAAGGGTCTTTCTATAGGAGTGTCGTTAGAGCTTATGTTGGAGACTAGTTTCTTCACCTAAGACCTGATATTTGCAAAGCTGATAGCTGAGAAACTTCGTCAACAATCTGTTTGCTATGACTGCACGCTATAACTAATTAACCTCTCCAAGCTTCAAAGCCAGTTATATTAGGGAGAACCGCGCAACGATTCACCAAAAACTATATCAAATTCAGGATCAATATCTTCTCCAAAAACTAAATTGATCGAAATCTCAGTAACAACCAGCTAATACAACCTCACAATAGGTAAATATAATGTCAAGTAATAAAGTAATAAAGCAATAAAGCAAATAGTCAGCATCAAGTTTTACGTGAAAAATCCAATGAGGGAACAATCACGGACCCCCCAAAAAACTTCAATTGAACACCAAGAATAGTCGGATATATAAAGTATTCTTCTCTAGTCACACACCAATACAATAGAATTTTTTCACCACAAAAGTGGATTAAGATAAATGGAGCAAGAAAATCCTAATCACAATTGGAGATTTTGAAGGAAATTCTTAACGAACAAGACTCAGCAATTCGTAGCCCTTGGTCTTATGAACAACATACTGAGATTTTAGCCAATTCTGCGAAATCGGAACTGCAAAATTAGGGTCCCCCCTCTCTCTCTCTCGGCAGCTTTTTTTCTTTTTCTTCATGGGGTTTCTACGAACCAGCCCTTCTTTTTGTTTTGACTTTTTGACTTGACTTTCGATACTGATATGGCGCCAAATTAGGGTGAACGTTCAAGGAAACATATCGCCTGCTATGCGTACGGCGCACAGCAGGGTGCTGTCCTCTGGGAAAATTTAAAAAAAAAAGTCAAAACTTTTTATGTAAAATCCCAGCCATCCGATCAAGACCGGACGGCTGGGATTGCACATCAGCCTACTGTGCTCCTTCAGCACAGCAGGCGATCCAAATCCGACGTTCAAACAACTTCAGACTTTTAATGGCAACTTTTACCGAAACTTAACGGGAAGGTTGGCGTGTCATTGAGGTAAAAGTATGCAATTTTTTGTGACAAAAAATTAAAGTAGATGTGTCAAAATAAATATTATCAGTATTTTTTGTGACATTCTTTTTTCAACTTAAAAAGCTACAAATTTTTTTTCCATTTTCCTTCAACAACATCATCAGTTAGCAAAATAAAAATCATCGGAAGTCTAATTCGGCCCGATTATTCCATCGACGCTTCTATGATCTCTAGGCCAGCTCTGTCTCCATGATAACCTTTTTTGACAAAAGTTTATGGTTGTCGGTGATCCTAATTTGGTTATTAAAAAAACACACACTCTTGTAATCAAGTAAACGTGCTGATAGGGTAAGACTAACTCGTTTGCGCGTAATGTACGTGTTTTTTCAAAGTCAAAAAAACTTATGTTTGACCGATAACTCTTAAGTCTATGAAATGAAAGGATCATAATAGTGCTGTGTCCGGCTCTGCACGTACAAGCATTTTCTTTCGTCGTTGTATTGACCTCATGACTTTCGAGTAAAATACGTCGAAACTAATATCGTAAACCAAATACAATGCACACCGATAGTAATTATATGAACATCAATGAGAAGAAACAATCGCCGAAAAGATCATGAAATCAAGCAAATACAAGATGATTTGAGTGATAAATCTTCTGCGTCCAAGCAATCAGGTTGTTTTCATGTTGACAAGTGCCTGTTAATTATTATACACAGTTAATTCGAACTGGTTCAATTTTTAAATGTTGTGTAAAGATGACTTGAGAAAAATTAAGTGTGTTCAAAATTATGAATTTTTTTTCTTGATTTATTTCCTAATAAACGAAGGCTTAAAACGGTGGACGAAAATTCGACGCCCCCTTACGTCAAAAAAGTGGGAGGCATCCCATGCACGGCAATAGACATCGTAGGGGTCCTACCACGTGAAATTTCCAGAAATTTCGTTGACGAAAGTCAACCTTCTCCAGAAGTAATGAGAACCAAAGCTAATCTCAAAACCTTCGGATTGCACACTGTTTCTATTGCGAACCTCGGAAAGTCTACAACGTGCGCCACGCCCTCGTGTCTGATTCCCCTGATGTTCCAGATTTCGCGGTTACAACATGTTGCGTGATTAGTTAAATTCTACAATTTTCATCTCTTATCAATTGGTTAATGAAATGTGACGTCTAATTAGAGATTTTTCTCTAATCTAAATAGTTGACACCTTCAAATTGAAAATTCTTAATTTCTTCTTAATTTTGTTAATTTTGCTAGAACCCCCAAAGACGAAACAAGCTGACATTTTTTTTTTTTAAATTCCATCCTTAGTTTTTTTTTTTTACCTTCATGAAGAACAATAGCAAGTCCGTCCAATATTTATGAGCTGATGCATTTATTAATAGTAACCCCAAAAAGGCATTATATGATTTTTAGACCATGTAAATCAAATCATCACCAACAACGGTCCAAATGATAATCTTAATCCATATAGTCTATGGATCAGGTACAATCAGCTTGGGAATTCCATATCCTGAGACTGTACATACTTTTCATCAACATTGGGTTTTATCTTGATGATAAAAATTATAGATTGAAGATGTTCGGGCTTTTCCAAGGCAAAAAAAATAATATCAAACGCCTTTTAGTCCCTTCTTTTAAACTGAAAAGTTCTCCTTTGTATTCCTGAAGCGGTTGATTTGCAATTTTTTGCAGATTCTTTTATAACGAGCTTCAGTCGTTGATGATCTGAACTAGAACTCAGGTAGGTCTCGGAAATGATAATGGGAAAACGATAGTAGAGAACTGGGCGACCTTCAAGACAATGCATCCAGCACGGTTCGGTTTTTACATTCTGGAAAGATTAAACATTCTTGGAAAAACAAACAAGAGCATTACTGCTAAGCGAAGGAAACTGCTCAAACAAAGAAATCGCTTCCACCATGAATGACTCCTAATGTGTTCACATGTTACAGATATAAAAATCCCACGACGGCCCAAATGAGAAGGCGGAGTAGAAGAATTTGGCGGAAATGACAGGGCCGAATACTCGAAACGTTCTAGCTTACAGCAGCCCTCTACATGCTTGACATCTTGGAAAATAAGGCAAAATGGCCATCCCATTGGAAGTCCAGCCCACGATATCAAGACGTGCGCTTAGCAGTCTCCTGTTAGCATTCTAAGTTGCCTGACCTCGAATCAGAAGCAGAAGATGGCAAGCCCCAGAAACTAAGACCAATAACCAAGTGACCTAGACATTTTCACAAAGCTTCAAAAAAGTAATAAGAGAGGCGCACAGACCAATCAATCGTATCGGTCGTATTCTTGAATTTGGAATGAAAAGAAGAGTAAGACTTCCTAGCACGGGACACAGAATAGGACCACTTAGATCAGAATAGCATTCACAGAAATGTTCTAACGTGGAATCCCGTGTGAATCAGCAAGGACCACCTTGCAAGGCTAAATACTCCTGGGTGACCCATAGCGAAGTAGTACCGTGAGGGAAGGGTGAAAAGAACCCCCATCGAATGAAGCTGATCTCAATGGAAATCGTACAGGTCGACAAGCGTCTTCAAATAAATTAAATTGGACTCGTTGGGGGCTCAGTGTCTGCTCGAGAACAACAAACAGATGCATGTAAAGCAGAAAAAAGTTGCCTTTCATCGTCGTTCATCATCCTCTCGTCCTTTGAGATTATGTCAGCTCCTATGTTTGGAAATAGAACTCGTTTACCCCATTCATATCGTAATTAGACAGCACCACTCAATAACAAAGTTCAATTATGCAATAAGAGCTCTTAAAGAATTGATGTGTAGGAGCTTCTAAGCAAAACAAGTTCTGTTCACCAGGGACCTGATGATTGTGAGGCTAGCTCGGTCAATTGATCGACAATGTGATTGCCATGATCTGAATGAACTGAGAAGATCAGCACTAGTAAAGGGGTCTCTCCATTGAAGTGTCGGAGCTTATGTCTTAAACTAGTTTTCTTCACCTAGTGCTTAGATAAATGCAATGCTGATAGAACTTCGTCCGCAATTTGCTTGCTGTGACTGGAAGGAACTCAGAAGCTATAACTTGAGCTGTCTACTAATCAATCCCTCCAAGCATTTATCCACTGCAGAAATGGGAGGCCTCTTACTAAAATCACGTTGCAAAGACCATGCTAATCTAACCGTCCGTGGTCGCCCCTGCATATTTCACCACACAAAAATAATGAAAAGCAAGAAAGCGTAGTCGCTTTACTCATCTGGGAGCGTCTCTCGGGCATTAAATCAAACACTCGTTATGTGTGGTCCAGAGGACAATCTATCCCGCAGTTTGGTACTTACAGGTGGAGCGGTTCGATTATGAAACAACACGTGGAAGCACAGTCCGACTCGGAGGAGCAACATCAAAGAAGTAGGTCCATGGAGGCCACTCATGGTCTGGCACCGGAACGAAATTACTAGCGCTGCCGCTCATGGCGTCCGCCGACCCTAGTTCACGGCTGACTCCGACGATCCTTTGCTTGCTCACTTTACATCTGCGTGCGTGAAATTTTGTAGCTTCTGCATTTGAAGCAGTGTCCGAATGCGATGGATATAAGCTCGAGGCAATAAGTACGTAGTATTTACTTTTGCCATTGCCAAATTTGTATCTGGTTCAAAGGAGCGAAGTCATTCTGTTGTCTCCGCCAATTTGTTCTCCCTCCAGTGTAGCTGGTGCTTTGAAGATAAAGAAGATGCAGCCAATATGAAGGAAAGAATCTGAATTGTTTATATATTGCTTGAGAAGGTGATTAGGATGTCTCCTTTAATGCATATGCCATGACTAGAGCAATAGTAGCATCTCCAGGAGTTCGATTGTGCTTTTGCAAGATTGCGGGTCTCCCAGATTGCTAAACTATAAATTCCAAATACGGACTGATTCCTGTTTTGGCTGGACTTAGATATGTTCTGAGCTTCATCCAGTGAAAGTTCACTACTTTTTGGCCTGTGTCTCGCGCGAACCAAAACTCATTTCTGATCCTGTAGTTGTCATTCAGCAACTCTAAGCTCGGGATAATCTTCATTCCTCTCTCCAACTGAGCAAAATCATCTTCCCCCCGAGGAATTCCTTCCTTTGGCGAAACTTACATACACCAGTCTAGCCAAATCTACCAATTTACCTATTTTTCTTGTGGAATTGAAATTATTGATGTTGTACGTCCCTGAAATTGGGTTTGTAGCAATTTTTACTGGCAAGCCATTTTATAAACAGTTTCAGATCCTTCCCTGTCGGACTTTCTACTCAAATTAAGGTGTTCAAAATGTTAATAAGTACATCTGATGCGCGTCATCTTGATTTGGAGAGAGGATCTTTCTTTCTTTTAGAGGAATCTTTTTTGCTTAATAGAGAAAAGGCCACTGATGTATTAGTTCACTGGAGTTGGTATAGAAACACTTGCAGTTTACACATCTGAGTAATATTATGCTATCTTTAATTTGAATGAGGCCTAGAAACACTTCAAACAGGACACGTTGCTTTGTGTGTGAAGCTGCTATTTCTGTTTGGAAATGAGAAAATCATACACCGTATTCATGACAGCGAGCAACAGTGTGGTGATTTACAAAAGGCATCTCACAAGAAAGGTTGCCTTGATGTTCATTCTGTGTTTGGATCCCAACGAGAAAGAGTGATAGATCTGAGCATTGTCCGCTGTAAACTGATTTGCGGTTGGAATCTTTATTTCTACCCTGACCTTTCAACCTATTTAAAGATAATGACAAGCGTCTTAAAATCTCAATAAAATTATTGGATCATAACTATGACTAGGAGAAAAAAGAAATTCATATGGCAGAAATGCCGAAAGAAGTCACCGCACTTAAAGCTTCGGAGTTCATATCCAAAGCTAGTCTTGTTCACCTAGGACCTGATAGTTGTGAGGGTAATAGCTGAGTAGCATCATCAGCACTATCATCGCCGTGACAAGAAGGGACAGAGAAGCTGCATCTCAAGCCATCTTCTATATCAACTAAGCCCTCCAAGCATTTAACCACTCGAGACATGGGTGGCCTCTTGCTACTATCATCTTGCAAACACCATGCTGCGATTTTCATCATCTCGACAGCTTCTTGGCCATGTAGTTGCATGTCACCACTGGACTTATCAACCATGTCCATTAGTTGTTCATGCTCTGCTTTGCACTTGAAAAGGGTCAGCATATGCATTTCATCACTCGGCTTAGTGCGATCCACATTTTTCCTCCCAGACAGGACTTCTAATATCACAATGCCAAAACTATACACGTCTACCTTTTCCGTGATAACAGAGCTTAACCACTCTGGAGCAAGGTACCCTGGTGTTCCTCGCATGGTCGTCATGACATGGCTTTGGTCCTTATCAATCAGCTTTGACAACCCAAAATCAGCGAGCTTCGCATTGAAATGTTCATCCAGCAGTATATTTTGGGGTTTGACATCCAAGTGAATTATTTTATGGTGGCATTCCTCATGGAGATAGGCTAGCCCCTTGGCAATATCAATAATAATCTTTCTCCTTACTTGCCAACATATGTCAAACTCTTGGTCTTTATTGAAGATCCACTTATCGAGAGAACCGTTGCCCATGTACTCATAGACTAAAAGCCGAAATGATCTTTCAGCACAAATTCCGAGTAGTCTTACTAGATTGACATGATGTATGGTGCCAATGGTTCCGGCCTCGGCCAAGAATGACTTCTTTATTTGACCAAAACCATCAAGGCGCTTGACTGCAATCCTTATGCCGCTGGGTGAAGTTCCTAGAAACACCGAGCCAAATCCTCCTTCACCAAGCTTGATGGTGAAATCTCCGGTCATGGCCTTCAGGTCTTCATAACGGAATCTAGTTATCTGAAGCCTTGGCAAGTCTGGATCATCATTCTCGCCATCGTTTCTTCTCACCTTTCTTAAAATGTAAATCCCAAGTACAATTACTAAAAACATCAAAACTGCTCCAACCGTAGAACCTCGTATTAACATAGTCCGTCCCCTTTGCTTCCTTGGAGAGATTGAGAATGGCATCGGTATGCTTGAAATATTGTTGACCTTGATAAATGCTACGGTGGAATAGTCCCCGTAAGAGTCGTCCACAAGAGAAAATGAATCCGATATTAAATAGCAATCTCCACTAGAATCAGTGGTTTGGTTACGGAATAGTGCCATTGTACATGAGCACCGTTTTCTCAAACACACTTCCTTGCAACTCTCTGCAGTTATGTTTGAGATGTTAGCACTAATATAATCGTTCTGCAAAGCAAAGAAGGTGACGTTGTCAACTTCTATGAAATTGTTATTGAGTGAATCACAAGAGATAGGGGAGCTGGGTTTGCAGCCGGAAGACGGATCTCTCTCCCCAATTTGCTTCATATCGCTTGGACATTGACACTGATAAGAAGCGCCGTATGAACAAATGCCATAACTACCACACGCCAGTGGGTAGTTGCAATCTGAAATTCGATCCTTAAGAAGATCCGTCGTACTCCATCTATTGGAGCTTTCATCATACACGATAAGCGTCAGATGCCCATCAATACGCAAATAGATAAGCTGAGCCAAGGATGTTGGCGGAAATTCAAACTCACCGAAGGTTCCATTCTTGTAAAGTGCTCCAACCTGTCCACTGTCGCTCTTCATTTTGCTTACATTGCTCGTTTTGTAGTAAATTTGGGGAGAATAGGCTGACGTTACTGATGCGACAAAGCCTAATCGATCATCATTGGTAAATGTGTAGACCCGCGCCGTCCCATTTGGCAAATATGATGGCGCGGTTAGTTTCATGCCGGGACGTAGCTCCTGTCCAGGAAGAATTGAATCTGTGGGGTGATCGAAAGACTGCCAAATGATGGCGTCATTTGTGTCGTAGAGCACGAGATTTCCAGCTTCAGTCAAGTTTAAGCCAACGACTGACTTGCCGGCAGTGTTTGTGGACCACATTTTTTTTCCATCGTCACCCAGTAAAACGAAATCACCCTCCTGGGTGAGTTGCATTTGGACCGTGTCGTTAATGAAATTCTGACTGACGAGCCAAACTGCCGGAGAATTGAAGCTTTTCACGTTGGGCGTCGGCTGGAAAATAAACAGGCCGAGATAGCAGCCACTACCATCAAAGCACTTGAAGCCAAAAAAGAAACTTGGTCCTGAGTTTAGCCTGGAAAGCGCGACCTTGACACCGATATAGTCGCTTATATTGAAGTCGTAAGGTTTTCTGGCGTTCCATGCAGCGGGAACACCGACCGATGTAGGTCCATCCCAGATTTTGGCGATAGTTAGTGGCAGAAGTAGGAGGAGGAGGAGGAGGAGGCTCGGAAAAGGAGCGGGGAAACAAGAAGGGATTATCCGACGAGGCAGGACCATTGAGTTGTGGGCAAGTAAGGTCAGGTGTACGGGAGTGGCAATCGGGGGGAGAAGGAACGCATCTGTTACTAGAGATCTGCGAACCATGGTGCCTTTTATAAATGAGTGGTCTCTTTCCCTGTGGAAAGACTTCAAAAGCTTGGAATAAGTCTATTGAAAAATTAGAATTCTTTCTAATGTCTTATCAAAATAAGCACAACTGCAAGACTTATTTGGCTCTATTGATGCATCAGTTTTAGGTCAACTGAGTACCATTTATAAAGTAAATCACGAGCCCAAACTAAACGGCGCGCCTAAATATGAAATGAGAGCATTAAATTCGTGTGATTTATTTGTTTTACCTAGAGGCATTTTATTTTCTCATTATACTAACCTCATGACTTTTGAGCAAAACGTGTTGAAAGCAAAATTCTAAATTAAATCGAACACGCTGATATTAATTATATAAGCATCAATGTGGAAACACAATTTCCGAAAAAAAAAATTATAAGATGAAGCAGGTATGAGACTACTATTTATCTAGTTAGATCATGGCCATGTTATCAAGTGTTTATGCAATTTTTTATATGAACTAGGTTAATTTTCGATATTGAGTATGCACGATACAGGAAAAATTAAGTGCGTTCAAAATTACAAAAATTTCCTAATTTATTCTTAATAAACGAATGGTTAAATCAATTAACAAAAAAGTAAGTGCATCCCATACACGACGAAAGACATTATGTAGTACTACCGCGTTAGAATCCCGGCAATTTTAACGACGAAGTCAACCTTCTCAAAAGTAATGAGAACAAGCGAACAACGAAAAAGGTAACAACGTGTGCCATGCTCTCGCGTCTATTCCAATGATGTTACACATTGCGTGTTACCATATCTCCACGCGATTGGATAATTCACACGGTTTTGGTCTTTTATCAATTGGTCAACAAAACACGGTATCTTATTGGTACCGGTATCCATATCATATATTTAAATAATTTATTTCCTCGTTATATTAAGCTCGCGACTTTTGGATAAAATATATTGACATGGAATCATAAATCAAATCAAATCAAACGTATACCAACTGTATAAATTATTTCTTGTACTCCTAAAATAAAAAGAATCACTCAATAATATTTTCTTTCGCCGAAAAAGTAATCAATGCAAGTTATAGTCAGCTCCTTTACTACGTCGACTCTAAGTCTGTTGAATATCATTGACAAAAGATCATAAGCCCAAATATGAAATGAGAACTTGGAGTTTGTGTCGTATGCCATATACTTTCTTTTATCGTTGTATTATTCTCACAATTTGCAGGTAAAATGTGTTGAAAACAAAATCCTAAATTAATTGGAACATGCACCTTTATTAATTATGCAACTATCAACGTGTGAACACATTCATCAAAAATGTAGTGAGATCAAACAAATATGAGACAAATTGAATGATTGAACTTCTCCGTTTATATAATTTGATGAGGCCATGTTAAAAAGTGCTTACGCACTTTAAATACAAACACGAACGAATTTAATTTCCAAATATTGAGTATACTTGACTAGACAAAAAGTCAAGCGTATTCAAAATTATGAAGATTTTCTAGATTTCTTTCCTTAACGGACGAAGGCTTAAAGCAGTTGACAAAAAGTCAACGTTCCTTAATGTGGAAAAAAAGTGGGAGGCATCCCCATGCATGACAATCGACGTGGTGGGGTATTACCACCAGAGATTTCCAGCAACCCTTGTTGAAGAAGTCAACCTTCTTAAAAGCAATGGGATCGGAACGTAAGTGAGAAGCTCAGCACAATCAAAGGGGTCTCTCCATCGGAACGTGGTCGGAGCTCAGATTGGAGACTGGTTTCTGCACCTAAGACCTGATGCCTGCAAGGCTGACAACTAAGTAATTTCGTCGACATTTCGATGATGACCTTTTTGGACAAAAGTCGATGGGCGTTGGTGATCTTAATTTGGACCAAAAAACTCAGACCATCTCGTAATCAAGTAAACGTGCTGATAGGGCAAGACTAACTGGTCTTGTATGTAACGAACGTGTTTTTATTGAAGTCAAGAAAGCTTACTCCAGGCAGATAACTCTAAATCCATGAAATGGAAAGATCAAAGTCGTGCCGTGTTTCTTTCGTCATTATACTGACCTCACAATTTTTGGGTAAGATACATCGAAGCTAGAATGGTAAACCAAATAGAACGCACATCAGTAGTAATCATGTGAACATTAATGGATAGAAACAATTGACGAGAATTTGTGGTCCTCTTAAGTCGAAAAGTGAGAGGCATCCCCCTACACGGCAATAGACATCGTTGTGTTCCAACCAAGTGAGATTTCCAGCAATTTTATTGACCAAAGTCAACCTTCTCAGATGTAAAAAGGACCAAAGCTAATCTTAAAACCTTCCGGTCGCACACTAATTCTATTGTGAACCACACAAAGGCCGTAACGTGCGCGACACTCACGTGTCTAATTCCGCTGATGTGCCACGTCGCACATTACAACATGCTACGTGATTGTTAAAATTATATAGTTTTCATCTCTTATCAATCGATCAATTACGAAGCGTGAGAGTTAATTAAAAATATTTTCTCTAATATAAATAGCTTACATCTTCAAATAGAAAAATTCTTAAATTCTTCGGAAATTTGTTGATTTTGCTAGAACCACTATAGATGAAACGAGCTGACATTATTTAGTTCCGTCCTTAGTTTTTTTTTTCCTTCCGAATAAACAATAGCAAGTCCGTCCTCTAATTATGAGCTCATGCATTTAACTGATCCACATTACACGTTATGCTATTTTATTTCGTCATTACTATGTATTTCCTTCATTTTTCCATGTATGCTAATGGTCCCGGTTTTATCTTCTTCCTTTAAGTGATCGAATATCAAGGGTCAAATTTCTTTGAAACTAAAACCACCAGATAACTCATTGTAGGTACGATAATAACCCAATCACGTTTTATATATTTTACAAGCGAATTGGATGGTAATTTTCTTGGAATGCATCTGCAGTGATTGGACAGCTCGTCTCCATCTGTGTTAGTCCTTCACATCAATAATTCAAGACCTTATATGATTTCTAGATCACGTAAATCAAACTCATCAACAATGATGATTCAAATGATAATCTTAATTCATATAGTCTATGGATCATGCCATATCAGCTCGGCAATTTCATATCCCGAGACGTACGTACTTTTCATCAACATTTGGTTTTATTAGACCCAAGATGTTCGGGTTTTTCCAACGTCAAAAAGTAATATCAAACGCCTTTTAATCCCTTCTTGTAAATTGAAAAGTTCTCCTTTTATGTGTAAGAGTTTTTTTAATGTGGGCTAAATTAATTGAGATTGTAATTAACCATTTTACGGGTTTGGTCTAATAATTGTGAATATAAAGATTCTTAATTAATCTAATATGGTCAAGTTGAGCCCGGCCCGTAATGAGAGGGCCCAAATGGAAACTTTATAAATAGCGCTCAAGTCCCTCCTCTAACTCTAAGAAGAATGATAACATTCCACAATTGCAAGACGGACCGTAAGGTTTACTGGCATTCCATGTAGAGGGAACACCGATCGATGAAGGTGCATCCAAGAATTTGGCAATAGTTAGTGGTGGGAGTAGGATCAGGAGGAGGAGGCTCGGAAAAGGAGCGGTGAAACAAGAAGGGATTATCCGACGAGGCAGGACCATTGAGTCGTGGGCAAGTAAGGTCAGGTGTTTGGAAGTGGCAACCAGGAGGAGAAGGAATGCGTCTATTGCTAGAGATCTGCGAGCGATGACGCCTTTTATAAACGAGAGGCCTCTCTTTCCCTGTGGAAAGACTTCAAAAGCTTGGAACAAGTCTGTTAAAAAATTTGAATTCTTTCCAATGTCTTAACAAGATAAGCATCATCGCAAGACTTATTTGGCTCTGTCACTACATCGGTTTTAGATCTACCGAGTATCATTTATAAAGCAAATTATGAGCCCAAACTAAATGGCTGGGAGCATTAAATTCGCATGATGAAATTGTTTTGCACATATAAGCACTTCCTTTTCTCGTTATACTAATCTCATGACTTTTGAGTAAAACATGTTGAAAGCAAAAATCTAAACCAAGTCGGACATGTCAATAATAATTATACAAGCATCAATGTGCAAACACAATTCCTGAAAAAATTGTGAAATCAAGCAAGCATGAGACTACTATTGAGTGATTTTGTAGTTAGGCTATGGCCATGTTAGCAAGTGTTTACGCATTTTTTGTATGAACTAGTTCAAGACGTCACGCTGACATCACGTGCCCCGCACATGCCCAGCACGTGGTCCGCACGTGCCCAGCACGTGGTCCGCACGTGCCTCGCGTGGGCTCCGCGAGCCTAGCGCGGCCTTCCCTCGTGACGGGCCACCTATCAAAACGCTCGTATCGACGAGCCCGTCCTGTTGGTATATTTATATATTGTGTATTTCATATAAATTTTGCAAAAATATGAAAAACCGTCACTGCCCCCATCCCGAAACTGCCGCAGCGTGTGGGGAGAGTGCGGCCTCTTCCAGTGTCCTCTCGGGCCGGTGACCACTCAAAACGCTCGTATGGAAGTGTACATTTTAAGCATCGGAGTTTATATCCATAGCTAGTCTTGTTCACCTAGGTTCTGATAGTTGTGAGGGTAACCGCTGAGTAGCATCATCAACATTATCATCGCCGTGACAACCGAGAAACTGCATCTCAAGCCATCTTCTTTATCAACTGAGCCCCCAAGCATTTAACCACTTGAGACATGGGTGACCTCTTGCTACTATCATCTTGCAAACACCATGCTGCGATTTTCATCATCTCCACAGCTTCTTGGCCATGTAGCTGCATATCACCACTGGACTTATCAACCATGTCCATTAGTTGTTCTTGCTCTGCTTTGCACTTGAAAAGGGTCAGCATATACACTTCATCACTTGGCATACTGCGATCCACATTTTTCCTCCCAGATAGGACTTCTAACGTCACAATGCCAAAACAATACACATCTACCTTTTCCGTGATAACAGAGCTCAACCACTCTGGAGCAAGGTACCCCGGTGTTCCTCGCATGGTTGTCGTGACATGGCTTTGGCCCTTATCAATTAGCTTCAACAATCCAAAATCGGCAAGCTTCGCATTGAAATGTTCATCCAGCAGTACATTTTGGGTTTGACATCCAAGTGAATTATTTTACGATGGCATTCCTCATGGAGATAGGCTAGTCCCTTGGCAATGTCAATAATAATGTTTCTCCTCACTTGCCAACAGAAGTCAGACTCTTGGTCTTTATGGAAGATTCACTTATCAAGAGAACCATTGCACATGTACTCATAGACTAAAAGCTGAAATGATTTTTCAGCACAAATTCCGAGTAGTCTTACCAGATTGACATGATGTATGTTGTCGATGGTTTTGGCCTCGGCCGAGAATGACTTCTTTATTTGACCAAAACCGTCAAGGCGCTTGACCGCGATCCTACTGCCACTGGGTAAAGTTCCTAGAAACACCAAGCCAAATCATCCTTCACCAAGATTAATGGTGAAATCTGCCTTTAGGTCTTCATAACGGAATCTAGTTATCTGAAACCTTGGCAAGTCTGGATCATCATTCTCGACATTGTTTCTTCTCATCTTTCTTGAAATGTAAATCCCAAATACACTTATTAAGAACATTGAAACTGCTCCAATCGTAGTATTTTGTATTAACATAGTCCGTCCCTTTCTCTTCCTTGGAGAGATTGGGAATGGCGTAGGTATGCTTGAAATATTGTTGACCTTGATAAATGCTACAGGTGGAATATAACCCCTAAGAGTCATCCACAAGGGAAAATGAATCCTATAATAAATAATAGTCTCCACTAGAATGAGTGGTTTGGTTACGAAATAGTGCCATTATGCATGAGCATCGTTTCCTCAAACACGCTTCCTTGCAACCCTCTGAAGTTGTGTTTGAGATGTCCACACTAATATAACCGTTCTGATCGTTCTTCAAAGCAAAGAATATGACATTCTCAACTTCTATGAAAGTGTTATTGAGGGTATCACAAGAGATAGGGGAGCTGGGGTTGCAGTCGGAAGATGAAGCCCTCCCTCCAATTTGCTTCATCTCGCTTGAACACTGACACTGATATGAAGCGCCATATGAACAAATGCCATAACTACCACACGCTAGTGGGAAGTGGCAATCTTCAATTCGATCCTCAAGAAGATACGTCCCATTCCATTGATTGGAGTACTCATCATTAATGTAATAGCCAAGGATCCCCAAAGCAAAAAAAAAAAAAAAAGTTGACCTATCGCGAATAATAAATATTATATTATAAGGGATATGGATAAATTCAAGATGCAGCACAAGGTGTGTGGTAACTGCTCCTTTTATCCAGGTTTGACTATTTAACTCAGTCTTCATTAGTTATTACAAAAGTCGCACTATGTTTAAGCCGAACAGAGGACTCCAAGAAGGATTAACGAGGAGCCGAAGAGAGGAGTCTTCCTTGGACGCGCCAAAGAATTTTACGTCCAATTGAGTTATGTATTTATAAACAACGTGATTTTGGGCTTAATTCAGGTGAGGGAGACACTCGAGCATACGAGCAATTATAACTCTAATTCTTTGACTATTAATTGATTATTTGCTGTCATGGAGTAGATACTGACACTCGTATCGAATCGTGTAAATCTCTATTTTCCTTGTTGTCCCTCGTTTTATTTCTCTCGATGATTTTGCATTGGTTTAAATTGCAAGACCCATTTGTGGTTACACATCGATATTATTACAAATACAATAGACAAAGGAAATCATAAGTATAGACTAAAACGGATAGCCCAAGTATGAAATTAGAATATCATATTTGTGCCATGTGTTTGTTCCACACATACAATCACACTTTCTTTTATCGTTATACTTATTTCTCAGATTTTGGGTAAGATATGTTGAAAGTAGAATCTAAACCAAATCGAAACGTGCACCCATGTTCATTATATAGGCATCAAACACCTTTTTGTCTCTTTCTTTGAACTGAAATTGAGAAAAATGTCAGGGCTCCTTTTGTGTTGATCGTCGGCCATTGATTTCTTCCGGGAGCAGTAGATTTGCAGTTTCTGTAGGTTCTTCACAACCTGCTTTAGTAGATAACGAACTGCATAACTTCTTAGGTAGTTCTGGAAAAGTGGCAGCCAACAAGACAGAGCATGTAGCATAGTTAGGTTCCGCGCGCAGGAAACATTTAACATTCTTAGAAAAGATAAACGCGAGCATTACCACCGACAGAAGGAAGCTGCATAAACAAAGAAATGGCTTCCGCTATGAATGACCCCTAACGTGTTCACCATGGCCCAAGTGAGAAGATAGTAGAAGAAAATGAGGGAAATGCAAAAGCCCAAATGCTCGCTTTATCAGCGTTGGGCCACTTCCTTTTTCAGGCAGTACCTCACAATCATGGGCTTTCGCCTGATGCTTCATTTTCGGGGAACACAAGAGTCATAAGCCAAACCAGTTAAGGGTTCTAAACCAGAAGCAAGCGACCGAGACATTTTCACGGGCTTCCATTAAGCGGATCTACCTTACTGTGCAGGTTGACAGGCATCTTCAAATAAAGCAAATTAGACTTGTTGGTTACTCAGTGTTTGCTTGCGAACAACAAACCAATGCATGTAATGCAAACAAAGAAAATTTTTTACTTGGATAATCCATTTAAATGCTGCCTTATATTCCGTCCATCATCCTCTTTTCCTTTGAGATGATGTCAGCTCCAATGTCTGCAAATGAAACTCATTTACCCCATTCATATCGTTATCTGACATGAAGACTTGATGGCAACAGTTTAACAATGCAATGAGAGCTCTTAAAGAATCAATTTACAAGAGCTTATGAGCGAAACAAGTTCTGTTCACCTAAGACCTGATGATTGTGATTGCAAGGCTAGCTCGGTAAATTGCTTTTCACTGTGATTGCTGTGATCTGAAGTTCTGAACGGCCTGAGAAGTCCAGCACTATCAAGGGAGTCACTCCATTGAAGCGTCAGAGCTCATTTTGGAAACTAGTTTTCTTCACCTAGGACCCGATAATTGCAAGGCTGATAGCTGAGTAACTTCCTCGACAGTCTGCTTGCTGTGACTGGAGGGAACTGAGAAGCTGTAACTTGAGCTATCTACACTAACTAAGCCCTCCAAGCACTTAATCACTGCAGACATGGAAGGCCTCTTGCTAGAGTCATCTTGCAAACACCATGCGACAATTTTCATCATCTCGACAGCTTCTTGGCCATGCAGTTGCATGTCACCACTGGACTTATCAACCATGTCCAGTAGCTGTTCTTGCTCTGCTTTGCCCTTGAAAAGGGTCAACAGATGCACTTCATCACTCGGCAAAGAGCGGTCCACATTTTTTCTCCCACACAGGACTTCTAACATCACAATGCCAAAACTGTACACATCTACCTTTTCCGTGATAATAGAACTTAGCCATTCTGGTGCAAGGTAACCTGGTGTTCCTCGCATGGTAGTCATGACATGGCTTTGGTCCTTGTCAATTAGCTTCGACAATCCAAAATCACCTAGCTTTGCATTGAAATGTTCATCAAGTAGTATATTTTGCGGTTTGATGTCTAAGTGAATTATTTTTTGATGGCATTCCTCATGGAGATAGGCTAGTCCTTTGGCAATGTCCAGGATAATCTTTCTCCTCACTTGCCAACCAATGTCAAACTCTAGGTCTTTATGGAAGATCCACTTATCAAGAGAACCATTGCACATGTACTCATATACTAAAAGCCTATGTGATTTTTCAGCACAAAATCCAAGTAGTCTTACCAGATTGACATGATGGATAGTGCCAATGGTTTCGGCCTCCACCAAGAATGATTTCTTTATTTGACCAAAACCATCAAGGCGCTTGACTGCAATCCTAATACCGCTGGGTAAAGTTCCTAGAAACACCGAGCCAAATCCTCCTTCCCCTAGCTTGATGGTGAAATCTCCTGTCATAGCCTTCAAGTCATCATAAGGGAATCGACTTATATGCAGTCTCGGTAAATCTGGATCATCATCCTCAACATCATCTGCTTTTACCTTAGATCGGATGAAAATGCCAAATATGCTAACCAAAAGCATCAAGACGACTGCAACAGTTGTCCCTATTATGATCCTAGTCCGTCCCCTTCCCCCTCTTGTAGGTGGTGACATCTGATTTCCTGAAGGATAGTCCACTTTAATCAACGCTAAGGCATTAGGGGTACGGCCCGTGTAAGTGTTATCCATAAACGAAAAAGAATCTGATGACAAATAACAGTCTCCGCCAGAGAAAGTGGCTTCACTGCGAAATAACACCATTGTGCATGAGCACCCTTTACTCAAACAGGCTTCCTTGCATATATCTAGAGTCGTGTTTGAGATATTGGCACGAATATCATAAGAAAAAGCAAAGTAGTAGATATTTTTAATTTCCGCAAAAGTGTGATTTGGAGAATCGCAAGAGATAGACATGCTAGCATTGCAACCGTTATCCGGTTGCCTATCTTTAATTTCCTTGAAGTATCCCGTCTCCATTGGACAAAGGCATTGATGGCTCATAGACGCCTCTGAACATATGCCATAAGTCCCACACACCAGTGGATAACCGCAATCGCCAATCCTATCCGTCAAAAGATCTGCCCTCACATTCCAGCTAGAGTTCCCATCATGAACGTAAAGCTTCAGATGCCCACCAGACAGCGTGATAAACTGAGCCAATGACGTGGCGGGAAGATCAAACTCACCGAAGCTTCCATTCGTGTAAACTGCTGCATCCTGTCCGATGTTGCTAGTCATTTTGCTTACATCGCTAGTTTTGTAGTAAGTTTGGGGAGAACCGCGTGTTGTTACAGAGGCCACAAAGCCTATACGACTCTGAATGGTGAATGTGTAGAGGGGTACCCTCCCATCTGGCGTGGGTGATGTCGCTGTTAGTTTCATTCCGGGATGTAGCATCTGCCCAGGAAGTAAACAATCTGCAGGGTGATCGAAAGACTGCCAAATGACAGCATTGCTCCTGTCATAGAGCATGATGTTTCCAGCTTCGGTCAAGTTTAACCCTGTGGCTGACTTACGTTTACTGGCGGTATTAGTAGACCAGATCTTGTTTCCATTGTCATCCAGTAAGACTAGATCGCCCTCCTCAGTGAGTAACAGCTGCGCAGTGTCCTCCATGGATCGACCATGGTTAGGCGACCACACGATCACTGGCCGGATGCTTTTCATGTCCTCGATCAGTTGGAAAATGAACAGGCCAAAGTAGCAGAGACTGTCAGAATAGCACGTGAAGCCGTAAAAGAAACTTGGCCCTGAGTTTTGCCTGTAAAGCACAATCTTGATTCTTACCTGAAGGTCAGCTCGAGTTAGATTGTAGTCATAAGGTCTACCAGCGGTCCAAGCAGCAGGAACACTAACTGATGAAGGTCCATTCCAGGATTCGGCCATAGTTAGTGATGGAAAGAGTGCTAGAAGAAGGAGAAGGAGGAGGAGATTCAGAGAAGGAGCACAGAGACCAGAAGAGACCATCATCCCACCAGAGACCATTTAGAGTTTTGCACAAGGAATTCTCCGTTGCAAGAGATTAGCTGCGACTGAGCGACAGCCATGAATTCAGAAAAAACAGGATGACATTGTTAGGCGCAACTGTTTTCTAAATGCTGTCTGATAATCTATTTACACGGTTTAGAATTTCAGCGTCTGGCCGGCACCCCAATAATTGGAATGTCGACGACTTGAACCACATTGTGGGGCATCTCTGGACGCACCAAGTAGGCCAGAAGAAATGGAAAGATCAACTAACAAGAGAAAACGGAGTCTTCAGAAAATTTTGTCACTATCGAACAACATAACTGCATAGCACAAAGAACGAAACTTCGTCGACCACTGTCTCCATTAGACTTTCGTGCCTATTAGATTCCTGTCAGCTTCCTATGAAGGAGGACTGAATCCCCAGAAATCAATACCAAGTATCTATTCACTAATCCTCGAACGATTGCAACCTCTAAATTGCCCTTTTACAGTGTCAAAGGAGATATCATCGAGCAACTCCTCTCTCGAAACGTGGATTTAGCAGAACTTTCCTCGTGTCTCAGGAACCACAACAAACACTGAAGGGTCGCTCATAATTTTCAGCATGAAATACATATCGCTATCAACTCGAGAGGGGGACGCCTTCGAACACCAGAAGAACAAGTTCATTGCAGTGTTTTCGTAACAGCATTTCCGGGCACATAATTTCCGGTGGCCGCTTATGATTATGCTACTAGTTTCAGCTTCAATCCTCGCACCTGCACTCACTTAAAGAGCTTCTATTATTAAAAGAAGATGGAAGTGTAAAGATTAAAACGTGACCACCTAGGTCGATTCCACAAACATCGAGACAAGAATACGATTAGCCCCAATTCCACTGAAGCCGTGGATGGGTGTGCAGATCTGACAAGCTCTCCCACTTGTTTCTTGTCGCTTCCTCGCTCCACAAGGCAATGCTAACGACAGAGAGAAACATCTGTAGCATATCGTTCTGGATCGACAACGACCGCTCTCATCACTGATTCATTAGTTTCGATCAAGAATAGATATAGAGTGAAAAACTGGATCGAGACAAAGCGTCCAAGACAAATTTGCTTTCACGTGCAGGGAAGATCAAAGGTAAAGATGCTATCAAACGAAGGATACTGCCTCCACAACGAACTGACTTCCACTAAAGACAGCCACTAAAGGTGTCCACATGTTACAGCCATAACAATCCCACAGTGGGAGCAAATGAGAAGACGAGTAAAATAAATGGAGAAAATAAAAAAAGCAGATTGCTCGGAATATTTCTGAGTATACAATGGTCATCTACGTGCTTAACATCTTAGGGCAAAAAGGCTATCCTGTTCGGAGTTACATCTCATGAAATGAAGGTTAGCCGCTTAGCAATCTTGATACATAGAAACAACTGCCTTATGGCAAACCTCCGACAGATGCTCAAGAAAAGAGCATCAGCTGTTAATTGACTGCAGGCAATCAAGCCACAAGGATGCGCGGCTTAAGTCTTACTGGTATTCCAAAATGCGTGTCTTCCCATCAAAAACAGAGAGGGCCTTGCAGTGACTGTTGTGGAGAAACCAAGCTCAACACCAGATGCGATGAGACATTCTCACAAGCTTCAAGAGGTTGACCTGAATGAAAAAAGTACAGGTCAACAAGCATAATTGCTATGCATCATCATGCATTTTATATATATAATATATATGCATGCCATTAAATCACAGTTCCAAAGATTTATTGAAGTGCAACAGACATGACATATCTAGCAACTTCAAGTCATCCCACTATGGTGGAGATGAACTCACTTGAGACTTAACAAGAGAGTATAGGATCATATTCCTCCAGTAGTCAAGTTTCATCAACTTGATCCTCCATCTCCTCAAGAATAACATATTTTGCCGAAGCATTTGTTGCAGGTGATCCTGAATGATCATCTTCACAATGCCCTTTTTGTAGCTTTTGATATCTGCAGAATGAACAAACAAAGAAGATAATTAGTGCTTAACACCATACTGGAAACCAGGAAGATAACAGGTGATTTAGCTAACAAATCATACAAAAAGATGAGGATTAAAAATCATAACAGCCACTCAATAGAGCAAAAACCTCATTAGGAGAAAAACTTTAATGAACTCTATTTACCATCATATTGAAGAAAGACAGGTAAGAGCCCCGTAAAACCCTAGTGACGAACTAGCACAGAAAGCGTTGTGCCTGTGTAAGTCTAGACAGCTTCTGCCAATGGACTAGTTGTGCCTGTGTAGTCCACTAGTTGCCTAGACAAGTTAAAAACTGACAGAAGAGTTGAGCTACAAACCAGAAGAGAATTCAGATGATTTGTGCCTCTTTGACACTATCGTGGCCTCAAAGTATCTCAAAATTACAATAAGCAAAATACAGATTTGTGAACTTTTTTTATGTGAGTTCAAATAATTTGCACCATCGCATGTTTGATATCAAACATGGTTTTCCTAAGTATTATATGATATTATATTATGAGACTCATTTAAGTAATGCTACACTGCATGATCAGGCCATAGCATGTCTAGCAACAAGGAAAGGAGACATGCAGGGTATTCAAATCTCACAACAAGAAACGATAGGCTTATTCTCTTCTTCCACATAATTTTCGCAAGTAAAAATCTGAGCTCTCAGCAAAAAATATCTATTTTAGGTCTTTTGGCAATTATCAAAAAAGTTTGTAATCTTTCACTTCGGTATATTACATCTGTCTATGAAACAAGTTGGCACTGGCATTCATCATTATTTTTTCTTTTGTTTGCAGGAGATCAATATAATCAAACGTGCACCCCAGAAGAAAACCTCTGCACTGTCAGGGATTATGAACATCAAAACAATAGGAGAGTAAGAAATGCATTTCCCATTCATCTGTGTATGTTCGTTTTGAGTGACAAAGCATAAAAGCCAAATTGAAGCTATAGCAGAGCAGAGCCAAATCTAACTACATGGTTTACTTATCGTGCATGAAGAAAGGATAATTCATAAAAAACACATACAAATGCATCTACCATCTACTTACTTGTACCAATTGAATAGACTGACACCGACCATAATTGTCAAGAGACCAAGTCCCTTCAACCAGGTAAATTCATCGTGGAAATAGAACACTGCAACCTGAAAAACGTCATAGAGTACAAATATAATGTCTCTGAAACTCCACATAATTAGGGTTAACTTAATAATAATGTGCAAAAAGAAATATTTAAAAATGCAAGCTAGTACACTCATACGTAAATTCAATGCAAACTACAACCCAACTTCTTAAGGCACTGTAGTTGGTATCTAAAGCGTCATTGCTATTACTCCACATCCAACAATGACAATGTAAGTGCGTGAGTAATGAAGAAGAACCAAGCTACACTAAGTAGCATCATGCTACTGGACCAAAAAAGCCGAGCCATCAATTAACTAACGAGTTGGACGTAAAACTACTTTTTTTATAGCTGACATCATGGAAGACCACTCCAGACATAACTTACATAATCTTTATGTCAGCTCTTCCCACGTGGCTAGCTGAATACCCAGTAAATTTCAGCATTGAATAAAAAATAAAATAAACTAACAACAGTGGAGGAAAATTATCATCTTCTGTTTAATTCATATTGGACATTTTGTTGTTGAATGATTTAAATTCTATCTGAATGACAATGAGCTCTTGCAGAACATAGTGGAATCTTTGCAGAACATTATAGCACATAGTTCCAAAGATCCGTATCCATATAAACAAGTAAGAATGACCTAGAGAGAAGTGCATACCAAAATGGTAACAGCTTCCTTGACAACACCCGCAATCGTAACCGTAACAGCACTTGTCACTGAGACAAGAATGTACTCAGTTAAAACCTGCAAAAAGGACAACATGAAGACATGTCAAACCTCTAGACCAGTGGCAACTAGCAAAAAAGCCAAAAAAGTAGTAGCAATTAGCGGCTCAGCTATGAAATTACAAACCAGAAAATGGTCTAAATATACATATATAACAATAAGACACCAGCTTGAAAGTGATACAAGTTCCACGATGTACATAATGTACCTACCATGAAGAAGGCCAGTGTTCCACCCAGAAGCAACAGTAAGCAACTTCGTGTGACATGATGTGAATTATCGAAATAACTATTATTCTTAAAGTCGTCCCATGGATCCAACAAAATGGAAAGTAAACCAGTTGCTAGTGCCATCACTGGAGCTACATAGCTCATCAAGGTCAGTGGATCTTTTAAACCTGAAACAAAAGTCAAGACACTTGTGCATCATCAAAAGTAATCAATTCTGAAGACAAAAAGGTATAACTTTGATCAAATGGCAAGCTTAAGTATTTAGATAAGCTGGCTCAAAAAGTAATTTTTGCCCTTTTCTTTATAGAAGCTGTACAGCAGAAACTAGTATGTATGTGACAGAACAAACTCCAAATTCATTGAACAAATGTCAAAAATCCACAAGAACAATTCAGCAAGACCAGATTTTCAAGAAACTTAAACACTGTCCAATATAGAACTCTCCACATAAATATCTGATGTTCTTGTAGAAGTATTAAAGTTATGTTCTGTACCTCACCCGTCATTTTCTATGAAACATTGAACTTTTCCAGATTCGAACGGATCATTTTTGTAAGGAAAAAGAAAACTCATGCACTCAAACAGACAGATATCATAGCATAGGACCTGTAGGCCCTTGATGTTGTTCTACTACTGTGAAAGAAACAAAAGAAACACTTACCATAGGCCTCTTTCTTCAGATTGGTAACGGCATCAGAATACGACGGTTTTTTATTTTTATTTTTTTAAGATAACAAGACAACAGAAATAAAGTTAGTCCAAGCAAGTGGCATATCTTTGCTAGAAGAGAGGAAAGAAGCACAATGTATGTTGTACCTGAAGCAGTATTTGAGTCATGCACCAGCGAAATCCAGACATAACAGCAGCAAGCATAACAAAAATGAACCCCCAAAATTCAAATGCAGTCTCCCTGGCAACTGGAAAGCAGAAAATAAAAATATAAAAGAGGAAATATCATGACATGCCAGAGAAAGTTACAGAAAAAATATCAAGGCCAAGGCATGTTGACTCATAAATTTTAGTAAGTTCTGCAGTGACTCAAAAAGATTACTGCGTCTGGGCTTCTAACATAAATTAGTGGCAAGGCATAATCCATAAATAGATAGAAAAAACAAAACAAAATCCATTACATACCTGTTAATAAGATTCCAATAGAGATGACAATGATTATACCCAAGAGTTTAATGCTGGGAGACTCCAACCTTTAAACATAACATGAAGATAGAACAAGGGATGAAAAAGATTCCACTAAGAGATGGATAAAGGACAAAGGAGAGGGTTTGGAATGGTAAGAGCAAATGCACATATAATGCAACTCTGAAGGAAATTGATCTTTAATTGTTCTAATATCAAGGAGCAGGATGAAATCAGCCATCATTGCAAAACCTAGCTAACAGGGGACATCATAACTCTGAGGATGTTGCCATCCAAGACAATTTGGTCAAACACATAAAATTAGCTCCTAAGTATAGAGGTTTCCATCCCTCTCCCGATAGATATTGAAAGAATGAAAAGAGCAAGGAGAAAAATATCAATACTTGGTACACGCGTACAACCATTTTTACTAGGCCGAAACAAACATCTAACTACAAAATTACGAAAACAGAGAACAGATACCAAACATCTATTCTGAAACAAGAAACTCCAATATAATTTCAGAATTAAAGAAGTGTGAGACACAATTACAGGCCATATAAATTATAACGACACTTTAAAGCAGGATGGTAATGCTAGTCCTACAACATCCTAGCAAAGTTACGGAAAGGTTGCAGTAATTTTGATGTGGTAAAGGTTAAGAAGAGAAATTTACCTGAAAGCAAAAGCAAATAAGAGAAGAAATATAGGAGCTGCTGATTTACACTGCAAAATGAAAAAAAAACAGAGAGTTGAAGTTGGCCATGTAGCAAGAGATTTATAAATAGAACTATCAGTGAGCCAATGAAACATGAAACCAAAGCAAACTGCGAAAGCATGGGCAAGCATCTCTGAAATACAAAGGATAACAACCAACCATTGTTGCAAATGTAACAGAGATGAAGACGAGGGATTCATTGCTGAGGTTCACATCCATGGCCGTTGCAAGTGCAGTCGGTACAACTGTGAAAGGCAAATTCCATCTGTCCCATTAGTTGATCGAAAGTTAATTAATTAATTTTCAAAAATATTGCAGAAAGAAATGTAAATATTCAGTGATTGTGAACAAAACCAACCCTAGGATAACTAAAAAATCAAATTGGACAAGCATCACCGTATCCATGATAAGCACCATTGTAACTTGGACACATGTTCAAGACGTCATGTATCCAAAAGAGATTCCATTAAAATGCAAAACCAGGGCCATTTTTATTGCAAAAAAAAAAAACTAATAGTCCACTAGCTTACCTCTGACAAAGTAGTCTGTCCATGACATTGTAACCTTAGTTTGATATTTATGAGACCAAAACCAAGTGATGCTCTTGGCTAAAACAGCTTGCATAGTGAAGTGGACAGTATTCATCAACATGGGAGCCGGGAACTTTCCCATATCATCTCCTAGTAGAGTTTTGTTGTACCTGCTCATGTTATGGGGGAAATACAATGAACGAGCATATTAACATGCCACTTAAATGAGGGAAACAAATATTTCTCGAGATTGACTAGAAAATGGAGTAACTTACAAGGTCAAAAGAGTGCTGAAAGTGTACCATACAAGTATGAAAAATAATGTCTTCAACACAATAGCAGCAGAGATAGAACTCTCAGAATGTGGTGCAGATACTTTATGACCACTAATAGAAGTGAGGCCATCTGCACCGATATCTGAGAGATTTCTCTCACTAACGGATCCATTTTCAATATTTAAGGAAGAATACTTCTCGGATTTACTTCCTTCTCCATGTACAGGGGAAATGACTCCACTGCTTCCATTCATATGCACAGTTTCCATCTGGAACTTACTATACTGATATCTACTGTGGCCTAGAAACCCATTTCCCTGCTCATTCTGCTGGAGAAACGGTAATTCAAAATCAGTCTCTTCGATTGACGCATCAGAGTGTTCTTCCTGGATATTCAAAAGAACTCCGCCATCCTCATTGCACCATCGTGAGAAAGAAGGCTCTCGCCGTAGACTAATGGTCTGGCTTCCACTTTGAGGGCAGCTTCTAATGGTGTCTTCAACCTCTTCTGCAACCAAATCACTGCCTAACATCTCCTTGCTTCACTAGACTCAAGCCATTAAAACTACAGGATGCTGTCGATATTAACTTCATTTGATTTACATCTAAAAAGACAGCAAACTATGTGGTCCCACTGGCAAAGCTACAAGATACAAAGTGTCTCATTCAAGAAGCCGAAATGGTCTGTGACCTGACGAAACTTAGAAGAAATAAATGGTGCCCGTTGTATTTCACCATAACCAGCAACAAGTACTTAGATAAGAGTTCAAAGTTTTCTGCTGCAGCCAATTTCCAATCGTCTAGAAAAGTTGATTCCAGCAACCTTCCCTGCTTCCAGATCACATATGTAATACAAATGAGAACAAGCTTAACCATTCAGCAACCAAAAGTACATTCAATACAATTTTCTTCGCCATCATCAACAAGCCAGGTGTTAAGAGTAAAATCGAGCTCAGGAGATTAAACCAAACAATTAATAGGAACATTTCAACCTCCACGTGTATCTCTGGTAATCGCATCCTCATATACGTTCAGAATCATGCTAAGACATCAGTCTGGATTTGATTTAACGGGGAAAAACAAGAGCAAATTTAGATTCTCCCCACGACATTCTACGTCAGCAACCAGTAACCCGACGGTCCTATGGATGCAAATTACAATCAACAGACAGCATCTACGTACCTCCGTCGCTAATAAAAGATCAAAAGGCAAAGAATTGCCAGTTCACACACAAGAAGATGCCGCACGAATAAAATCCGAAAAAAAAATGAAACTACTGACGAATAATTTACATGCTTCGAGCGCAGGAACAATCAATCACCAGAAACAAGCTCAAACTAAACAAAACGACGCAAATGTCAGGACCACCGCCACCTCCTTGCACAACGCCAAACTCGGCCGCTGAAGCTAACACCATTGAATTACCACGATCGAAATGCGAGAGAGGAGAAGAGGTGCGGAATCGACGCTGACCTGCCGTGTCGTCGACGCGAGGCGGAGAGATCCGAGATCGAGGCTTCGCCGATCCGACGGAGACTTTCTCGTGCGTGGAGTGGGAGCCGGCGAAGTTTCGAACGGAATGGCGTGTGGACTTTCTTCGGTTTCGATGTTTCCTTCGATTCGCTGAGAATTCTTGGTGTTTCGGTTTTGGTGTAATTGTCTGGAGCTGTTGCGCTATCGGCTTCGTTGGTCTAATCGTAGATCTGAAGGAACATTTTTCTTCTTGTTCTTTTTTTTTTCTATTTTCTATTTTTGCCCTTTAATTTATCTAAATTAATGTCTAATAATATCTAATAAAAATTTAGAAAAGGGCCTTTCTCGATTTTGCTCCAAAATTAAGAAGAAGATTATGTTGAATGCTGAGATTCAATGAAGAGCCACCAGTTGTGGCCACAACATGTCAAATTTTATGCTATTTTTTCTAATATATTTATTCATTTGTTCACAATATAATTAATCATGCTTTTCGAGCTCTATTTGCTTTGCGTAAAATTTATTAGCATCTCGGACAATTTCTGAAGGCGTATTAATTTTCACCCACTTTTCCTTAATCACATCATTATCGTGTGGAATCTCTTTCATCAAATCAAAAAATTGATCTAATCGCAATTTCTCTTCTATTTAATGATAAAAAAATCTCGCCTTCAATCAGCCAAACAGGCACCCGAATTTGAAATGCACGTCCAACACCAAACGAAGTTTGGCACATAGTCAGCAATCACCATGTTCTTAGATAGTGATTGAGCCGTGTGAAAAATTCACGTGCCGACACTCCTAGTAACCTCACGAAAATGCACATCATCCTTGTCGAGCAAGAGCTTCATTCAAGATTACTGTTGCGGATTGCAGAATCTTTGCATTTCCTAGTGACGAACGCATTATCAAATCTTTCAGCACGAAGCTCTCTATCTCTATGATCTTGGGTAGCGTGAAACGTGCAACATGATCATTAGTTTGCCCTGGCTGATACATCAGTTTATTCGAATGCATTTGTTAACTAATACCTAGGAGCATATATGCTGTATATCAATAGAAAGAGAGCGAGCGTGTATGTGTACAGTAACCAAGGAAAATGAATGACCCGACAGCCTATGCAGGTGGAAAAACGTGTAGTAAACTATAGGTGTTCCTAAAGCATTAACAAGTATCAACTTCTTCCTTCTGAAGCAACGCTTCCAACATGCTTTGTGAAGTCATTTCCGTGATGCGAGTTCCACCAAAACTTCCCAAAGTTAGGTGGCTTCATAGGACTCCTGCTTCCAGTACCTTCTCTTCTTTCGGACTGCACTTCCTGAGAGTCGGATAGGCAAGGGGCTTCGGTGAGGAACTGCTCCCAGAAGACATCGTTAATGGCGGTTGGGGCGCCGGGCATCTTCTCAAGAATCTGGTCTTTAAAGTTATCCGAATCGTGGACGCAGGGTGGCTCCACGTTCATATCAATCACCGATGATTTGAGGCTAATGTCCATGTTGAGACACACTGACGATGTCTCCGGGCTTTCAACGTAATCCGTACCAAGTGCAAGATCCGGTGATGATGCAACATCTTTTGAAGATGCAGGTGACCCAGATGACCAAGGATGGATATGCCTGTCAGAATCATCCGAAGATTCTTTTCTCCCGGCGAAACCTGCCTGTGAAGGCAAGGATAATGCACCGAACTCGTGCTGTTCCACACCTAAACTATTATCAACTCCTTGAAGGAGATTTTCAAAAAGGTGCAAAGACTGCTCCAATTTCTCAACCGAGTCCATATCTATTAGAGAAAAGGGAACTCCAGTGGGATTTTCTCTCTGCAATTTCAAACCCTCTCGCTTGTCCATGTCATCTGAGTCATGCAAATGACTCAGTTCCAGTAACCTTCTCTTTTTGGTAGAGATATCCGACTGTTGTGTAAAAAGCGAAGCAAATACCGGTTTTTGCATTAGTTGAGCCAAAATGGTGATCAAGTGCGTCTGCTTTTGTTCCATACTTTGGAATTGCTTACTTAGTAACTGCACTTGGAAATCGACATCCTGATTCTCTCCCTGATATCTTTTAAGTTCTGACTGAAGCAAACTCTTCTCGTGATGCAGTCTCTTGATTTCCTCCTCATACGCCTGTCTTTCCGTATCAGCTAATCGAACACCCTGCCCCGAATGGCTATGGATTGGTTTGCGTCGGTAGATATTATTTAAAAGGTGTTTCTTCCTTCTTATGAATTCTTCATTTGCAAACTCCCACTGATCAGGATCTATCTTTCTAAAACCCTGTTCAAGCAAAAATCAAATTCAAAGAACCAAACAAGGAAATTCACGTACGTGGATTAATCAAACATCTTGCCAAATTGCATGTTCCGGCATCGGGACAACCAACAAACAATAACAGAAATGATGAGAGTACAGCCAACAGCAAGACGAGAGAAAACTGAAACTACGACTTGCAATCTATTAACCCGGTGAGGCATTATTCAGGTCACGGCAACAAAAGAGTGGTAAAAGAATTCCCATCAAACTTTTGTTTCATCCTTCCGCCTGCTTTTACAGAAAAAAAGTTCAAAGGAAACCACTAACCACCACCGGTTTCAATTTACCAAAAACTGGAGACTTGTTGAAAGTGCTAGCGACCAGATCGAGCATGCCTCATTCACGTAGCGAAGAATCAATCGATCCAAAGGTATGTAAATAGGAGAGATAGATGGAGAACCTCTAACCAGCAAATCATAGCTTGATTCAGCTTAAAACTTGAAACCGAGAATCTCTAATGCACCAGGTGTTGTCTTTTGACTTTTTAAGAGGTCTTTAGTTTTTGTTCACGGATTCAGCTAGCCAATCCAAGAAGATAAGCAGGAATATATGCAAACATCGAACTAAGTAAAGAACATTGCGGAGCGAGAAAGAAATCAAGAACTCGGGTTCGAAATCAAATCTTACATAAGTGTTGAGCTGCCTCACGAAACTCGAGAAATTGTTGTGCTTGAAGTATTTGGGGAGCAATTCTCTGGAGAATTCGGGCGGGTTCCACACCACGAAGCTGCATCCACTCTCACTCCAGGACACCAGGAAGTCGGTCTGAGGATCATCGACCATCTCATAGGTCTTGACCAGAAATGGAGCTGGAGCATTTGATTTTCCTTGCGAATCATCCATCGTTGATCAACTCTCTATGAACTGAACATCCACAGCACGAACCCCAAGAGCTTAAAGCCAACGAATCTCCTATCAAACCCACCCAATTCCGAAGATTGAAATCTGAATATGAGAAGTCAGCTGAATTCTCAAAGAAAGTCAATATCGGAGATCAAGGACTGGAATTCAGAAGCAAAGGGAGCTAACTTCAAAGCACCAGAAACAGGGCAAGCTCTCCGATCAAATCGGATCGCCAAGATTGCCAGAAACTGAGCTCGACTTCACGGAGTTTCGCTCCCAGAAGCCTGATCACCAACTCCTTCCGGGTCCAATTCCGACAAGATTGACTCGTCAAGACCCAATCAAGATCCTCAACAAAGAACACGAAATGACTCAATATCCCCAAGGCAGGCCAAGCTCAACGGGCGCTCGCGGACAGAATCGATCGTGAACTCGGAGGGAGATCAGAGAGCAAAAGGGGGCGAGAACCGACCGAGCAATGCGGTTGAAAGTTTGAAACTTTTTCTGGTGGGTCGGAGAGCAAGACAGAGAGAAAGAGAGTCAGAGCAAGCAAAGGGGAGGAGGTTTGACTTTTATGGCCCAAGGGCGCAAAGATCTTGGCGAGCATTGGACGACTGGTTTGAATATCGTCCTTCGCGTGGAATTTTTTGCATCTTTGACCAGTCTTCCTCTTCGCCTGTATATGAAGCCAGACCATGTCTCGATATCACTAATTAATTAATCCCAGATCATTTATTTCTCATCGTCTGACGGAGGTGTAGCTGATGGACCGTTGAGGCCGAGACGCGGTCGTTGAATTTTCTGCACCGGCGACGGGATCAAGAAGGCGGCTCGACAGCGACGGCGTTAGACATTTCAGTCAAGGGTACGGCAAAGGCCAAAAAAAAAGGGCAAAATCGTAATTAAATGCGTATTTTCCTTCTTCTTTTTCCCTAGATAAGTACCTATCGTTCGATTAGTAGTGGTGGTGTTCCGTGAGGAACCGGATCACCTGCAGTAGTGCAGTACTACTGCAGGTGATCTTGGCCCTTCATTGAGGAGCCGTCAATGGAGGGCCCACCAATGGAGAGTCAAGATTATCTGCAATAGTGTTGCACTATTACATGCAATCCTTTTCCGTTCCGTGAAGCAATTTCTCAAACACCTAGGTGGCACGAGGGGATTTGGTGGAAGGGCGCGAGCATTAGAAGCTTCGAATCTTAATTCGTTTGTCTTTCTTTCTTTTAGGTTAGAGGCGAGCTTGTCTTTTTTTATAATCGTGCGGGGATGGCGTGTTGACTCGGGCAAATCGCCGATCGATCATCCATGATGCCGCTGAGGAGTCACTTTTCGAATTTCTCGAGCGCTGGCTCTCCGATTCACACGGGCGAGAGGAGGGTAGATTGGAGAACTTTTTTGTCGAACCTGGGCCTTCTAGAAACCAAGCTTCTCTATCTCTCCCATGCGTCTCAAACGAGGAAATGGTGGATTGTACGTCCACGTTTAATCGATAGGGTGACATGGATAAGGCCGAAGAAGAGCGGAAACAAATGGACGTGAATACTCATCACGTGTATGGAGATTTTCGAAATATCTAGATTTTTCCAGTCTGTGCGAGTTTAATTCATATGAGCTATACATACACTAACCCAGGAAAGAAAGTGTCGGAAATATTCTTAACATATTGTATTAGCGTCAATTTAATCATAAGTCTTTTGATCGGGTGTCGATCTTATCTTTCCAACTAATTTTGCTGCATATATATTGAAATATAGTCTAACTAAAATATAGTCTAACTGACTTACATGGTACTACCAATACTGATATGAATAATTTTTAATAATATTATAGCATATTTTCAATTTTGTTATTTATTCTTTTTTCATATTTTGCTTCCTTTTGCCAATGGTTGATCCTCGCCTCACACACAATGGCTAGAGGGTCGTCGTTGCTTGCCACAAGCGAGGCTTGGCTGAGCTAGAGTTGACCTCACCGAGGACAAATTGGCAAGGCTGTCCCTCACCTAAGCCAGGGTGGCCTAGTCGGGACTTGCTTGTGGTGGGCGATAAAACCCTTGCCTAGGTAAGGCCAACTTACTTGAGCATGGCCAATCACAAGCAAAAGGAAGAAAAATGAAAAAATTCAAATATTATAAAAATTTATCAACGTTAGTGTTGATGGTGTTACATGACCTGCCCATGTTTATGTAAGCAATATTTGATCAAAATTAATTAGAAAATTTTGATTGACATTAAGTCAAAATATCTATAACTAAATTGAGACAAATGTAATAGATTTCGAATATTTTTAACATTTTTCCATCATGAGTTATGTTCACATGTACTGGAAGCTAACGGTGCATTTAATAATTTTTCTATTTTCAGGAATAATTTCTTTTCAAAAATAATTTTTTTCTTTATATTTTTTAGACAAGTTTCTTTGCACAAGAACACCTAGCATTCAGTTCAACCTATTATTTTGATATCTTTCAAATATTTTGCATTTTCCTTTTTTTTTCCTTTCTTTCTTTTGTTTTTTCTTCCTCCTCTAGGCAATCACTAGAGATTTGAGCCAATAAGGCCAAGGCCAGGAGATGCTCAACATTGTTGAGCCATCGGCAATGCTCGACCTCGTTCAGCCATAATGAGGTCAACCCTACTTGATCGTGGCGAAATCTTCACCGGTCACAAACCATTGTCAAGGACTAGTGACTAGCTAGAAAAATAAGAAAGAAAACAGAAAAAAAAACTTATTTCTAGATACTATTTTCATGAATAAGAAATGAGTTCTTATCATTTCTTTTTTTAAAGTATTCCTTAACTACTTTTTTATTTCAAGGAATAGAAAAGTTATTCAACTTACACAATCGAATCTCTGTTGGTTTTTTTTTGTGAAGAATAAAAAATAATTAGAGGAATAAATATATTAGTAAACGCACTTTAAATATTTTTTATGAGTCACACCAATTTCAGGAGAAGTCTTGACAAATCCCACGTGGACGGAAATTTATCTGCTCTACGCTGATATTTTCGCGCGCGACCCCCTTGCTCCTCAGATTTTTGGAAAATGGATCCTCCAAATTGCATGAGAAAAATGAAAGTAAAAGGGGCATATATATGTTATATGATATATATCATATCCATCTATATTGAATTGGGGAATCTTTTGTTACAATAGAAGCAGAAGTGATGTGGATTATTCAAGAATCGAAGTCGATTATGTACGGAACGCACCAGGAGTGACGTGGGGAGCTCCACAGTCGTTCAATCTAATCGGACGGTTGGAGAATTTTTTTCAAAAACAGTCGCGAGTTTTTGTGAAATTACCATAGGGTCCCACCCATCCTCCCCGACCATGAACCGACCATGAACAAAATATCTCGAGCTCACTCCACAGCGTCCTCCTTTTTATTAAAGATCGTTATCGTCGTCGTCGTCGTCTTCATCGTCGCATGCATCTCCCGATAAAAGATAAAGATTCCTGAGCTCCCCGCGGTCCGGAAAGGTGCCGGCTTCCGTTCGACGCGAGAGAAATGGAGGGCCATGTCGCGAGACGCAGGATCAGCACGATTGCCGGCCACTTCGTCGCCGGCGAAGAGATCTCCGCCGCTGCCGCCCACGTCGTGCCTCTGGTAAAGGCTATACCGATTCTCCATTCGGCTGTTGTTGGGAATATTGTTTAATAAGAAGAAGAAGGGGAACTTGGTTGGCACGTCGAGGCAAATCTCGAATCTTTATGAAATCCTTTTCGTGGACTAAAGTAATTGGAATCGTGGCGCATGTGATTCCCGATGATAGCGTGTTCTCGATGACTTAAGCATGGGGAAAATTAGAATAAGGTGTCGCCAAAGATCACGTGTTTCATCTGCGCGTTAAATGGAGACGCGACTCACGGGCATCATAGACTATTCACAGGCTCATAGACCAAGAGGAATTGCTGAGAAATTATGTTGGTGTGCTTGCTGTTCACATATGCTGCTTATTCGTTGATTAAGGAGGTGGCTGCTCTGTTGTTAGAGTGATGTCAGCGAGTGCCACTTCTTGGAAAAACCTTGACTTTTAAGACACTGAATACACGATATGGGAGGGAATTGGAAAACGTGGAAGTTTCTTTATCTTGCTCTGGCGATCCTATGATCCCTCGAGATGCCCATTCTGCGATCATGACCCGTTGTAATCATGTGCAGTTTGTCGAAATGCCAACACAAGATGCCTTACATTGTAAAAACTTCAATGGTATTCAATCATGAGGTTTTAGGGGAACCGTTCGATTGTGGAAGCGCTCAACTAAGCTGCCCGACAAAAGTCATTACCTTCTTCATTTTGGGTCCATGTAGTAGAACTTTTAGTTGTATATAGTTCTGCTTTCATTCAATTTCTTATGCAATTGGCCCAAGGCAATCTGCTCAACTATGGTGCCATGAATGTGAAACGATCATAGGAGTTTCTTTGCGTTTTGTACTTTTTATCGTAAACTCCAGCATATAAAGGAAAAAATTTGACAAGTAGGTAATCTTACATGTGCTGGGGATCCCATGAAACTGGAGATACTTTCATCTTCTCATATAATCATTTACCTTAGTTCCTGTGCTCCCCGAAAATGATTAAAATTAGTAACTTGAAAAATATAATTTAACTGACAGTTTTCTGCTATGTTAAGTCAGAAAGTCAATACTGTCACCGTTTGAACTTAATCTCAGAAGCACTGAACGCATGTTAGGCCCAAAAAACCATTCAAACCTTCTATAGTTCTACTAGCAGTTTCTTGTTTTGGTTGTACAATTGTTTCAAAAGATCTCTTTTCTCTTTTTATTCAAGATGGCCACTCCATTTTCTCTTCACAGAACTGCAGTGCTAGTTTAAACTCTGTGATCCGAAGATGTGACAACAAAATGTACTTTTCAAGGCAAGGGTCTAATTCACAAGGTAGTTTCATGAGGCAGGCCTCAATTGGTCAGGTATATTCTGCTTAAACTGTCCACATCACTTTCCCAGAACTTATCTATATTTGCAGTCCAATTACTAATTTTGTTTCTTTATTGAAATAACCACAGCAGGTGAGATCAACTCAGCCTGGCACTTGTCAGGGCTCTTGCAACGCTTCTGGGGCTCCATTATTTTCTAGGCCTTCAAGAATTCAACATAAACCGCCGAATTTTGGCTTAGTACAACCTAGAACGCAGTGTTGCAACTTAGCTGCAGCTGAACCAGCACCTAGGTTTGCTCAGCCAGACAGGAGAATGAGTAGACCAAAGGAATCCAATATGAAGAGGAAGGTCTATCCTCCAAACTCCACGGGTTAGTGGATTGTCTTTCCATAATTGTTCATTAAGTTTTTCCTCCACTTGTGATTGAGATCAAGATAAGCACATTGTGATATACAGTAATACACTAAATGATGCTCATTAATTGTCTAATGGAAACCCATGCTCTTGCGCCACATCCTTTGAGCAAATCAACTGGGAATATGACAATTGGCTTTTCATTGGGATGGGTTCCCTTTCAGAAAGAAATTGCTACCATTGATGAGGAAAAGATTTCTCTAGTTGTGCCAGATGTCTTTCATTTATAACTTCAAATCTCTAGCCATAGTTGGAGAGAAACTGATGAAAAAAGTTGACGCACAACATTTGTAATAACAGTCTGAATAAGAAGCTTCATATAGGAAATATAAAATATCTATTCTGGTTTTATCATCGGCTTTAGGTTCAAATCTAAGAGAAATTCTGTGCCCATATTTATAAGCAAGAAAAAAGGGCTTTAATTAGGGGAATCTGCTTTTTTGCTCTTGAATTGGATATGCATAACCTTATTTCTCTTTCTAACTAATGTAGGGGCTAAATGGTCCCCGCGAATGGATGTGGTAGAATCAGAACGCAATTATGTTCTGACTGTGGAAGTCCCTGGAGTTAACAGCAAGGATATCAGAGTGGAAGTCAGTAACCAAAAGTAAGATAGTAATTTCCCGTTTCGTGAATCTTAAGTAGAACTTAGCTTTTACCTGTTTGCTAGGGCGAGATAAGGCTCTTTGCAGATACACAAATGATATATTTAACTGGTATACAAAATTTCAAGTCCAATAAGTATTAACTTATTTGATCCAACAGATTGACTGTGATGGGAATGCGTCAAACATGGAATGTATCTGGCTTTTCAAATGACTCGATCATGTCGTATCACAAGAGAGAGATCACACAAGGACCCTACCAGATCACATGGCCGCTTCCCACCAATGTAAACAAGGACAGTGTCTCGGCAGAGTTTGTGTAAGTTATAATCCTCAAACATTCATTTGTGATTTCTTGCTTGCACTTTTCCGAGGGTAAAGTAATGAAGAGTATACATGTCGAAGAATGCTTCCACTGAAATCAGAGAGAGGTTGTCCAGCATACATCAGTGTAGTTTGTACATGTGATCCTGAAGAATGAATCAAGATTTGATCATAGGAACGTGTAATTGCTGCATTAATTCAATATCATATCTTCCTTTGTAACCCAGCATAAGCTGCATTTGGCCACTCTTTCATGTCAACAAGTTGTGCTTTTCTCGGCTGGTAGTTGGGCTCTGTCAGTCATTTATACCTGGATCTAAACTCAATGAGCACGTTTATTAGCTTCTGCTTTATCTCTCTGTATGGAATGCTTAATCTTACATCTCTTATAAGTCAGGAGAACCGTCATCTAATGGTTTGTGGTGGTTTGGTGCAGGGAGGGATTTCTCCAGATCATTGTACCCAAGCTTTGAGAAACAGCCGCAGAGCAGCATATGCAAGAGTGAATGACTCCGTCATTATGAACAGCGAGAAGCCAATATTGGATAACCTTCTACACATGCTCTTAAATTATTTAATAGAAAATTTAGGCACTCTGTGAGCTCCTTGTCTCGACCGTGTCATTCTGTTGCTGTTTAACGTGTAATTACTTCAAAAAAGTACGAAACATGAGCTATAAAATGAACATTACTATAAGTCCAATCAAATACTCGATATACAGGGGGTATCCTCCCTTTGTCTACGGTTTGTTTCCTCTTGTTCCTTTCTTCTTCTTTACCATTATGTAGTCATTGTACAGAAGATTTATTTTTCAGGAGTCGGGAACCAAACTATTACAAAAAGCAAATGCGCAAAAAACGCCGAAAGAGAGTCTTATGTACGCTAATACCCTGCTGTACTTGATTGTTGAATTAGTCATGGAGAAACTCCGCTGCAAGGTAATTTGGCATGATGAAGGAACAAGGGCTCGCGGTGTGACTCAATAATGGAAGTTTCTTACGAGATCTCTTCAAGGACAAGGTGTGGTTCCTTATGAAGTACTTCAAACAACCAGTTGAGCATTGTCCACTTGGTTGCTTAAAAGCAGATGAACACAAACGCAAGTACGCAGAAAGATTTTCTAATGTCATGGCCCTTCTGGCTTACCCACATGCCCTAGAGAAGACAAAATTAATTGGCATGTTCAGATCATGGAGTCAGTTTCTCTTGAATCTCTTCCATAACGTGCTGCTTTCCTTAAAGGTCGTCATCGCTTTCTACTTCCACTTCATTTTCCGTACAATCCGTTCTATAGTAAGCATAATGGATGCGGTGGAAGAGATAGTTTTTCTTACAGATTTCTCTATGGACACACCGTGGAATTATGTGAGAGTCGTGTAAAAATTTTGCAGATCAACTTTTCCAATAGGCAAAACACTCTGCTTGATGAGAAGATTTACCCACATTCACTCTTGATAGAGCAAAGCTATGAAAGCACAGCTTGATAAACTTGATGACCTAGTTAAAGTTGATTCAAAGATGTTCCCCACATTTATATCATTGGTGAGGCTGCTTCTTTTTTTCATTTCTTAAGCCAAATTTGTTTGAGTAAAAGAATTTTTAGCAAATAAATTTTTCGAAGCTTCACTTACTATTTTGCTGAAAATAATTAGTTAAAGAAAATCAGTTACAATGAAAGAAAAAAAATACATGCTTCAAATTAGAAAAATTAATTTCTTAATCTGAAAAGGGGAACGCATTTTTCTTGAAATTGATTTGCACCAAATGCAATTTTCGTTGTCATAAAGTTTCCCCCCAAATAAGCATACCCTTAAAGTCCATTGCACATAAGGACACTAGTGTTGCTCATGAGGACCGCCCCTTCTCTGGCTATTAATGTTGGGTGTGGTTCTTATTAATTTATTACTTAATCAATGAGGTCTAACATCACCAAAATTGAGGGATATTATAAAAAAAAAAGTCCTATAACCTATTGCATTTGTACTAATTATGTCCCAAACCTTTCAATGTACAAATTGAATTAAGAACATTTTGACAATTTGACCATTTATTTTTTCTGATCAATTTTGATTGAAAATTACTTATATAGATATTAATTGTCCTATGTGATAAGCCCAACGCTAATGTGAACACAAAAAAAAATTATTTAAATTTGCATTTTATTATTTTTTTCTTTTTCTTTTTTCCTTTGACAGTCATTGAGCCTCAACAAGGGCTAGCAATCAATCATAGGCAAGGGTTGATGAGCAACGACCTTACCATCTTTGGGCAAGGTTCGCACTCTTACAAGGCTAGTGAACCTCACTTGTGGCTGAGTGTTAGTCGTCGCGAAGGCCCGAGGACAAGTAGAGGAAAAGGAAATAGAAAATAGAAAAATTTATTGAAATTTGTAAAAGTTGCCATCAATATTTTTTTTATTGAAATTGTCTAGAATGACTAAATTGTAAAATTATTAAAACGCTTGTGACTCAATTGACACAATTGACATGTTTATGACTGAATTGGCATAAACATAATGGGTTTAATAATCTTTTGATAATTTTCCTATCAAAATTCTTAAACTGATAGACCAATGCCACTGAACTCTAAACTAATTTTTCATTCATGTCACATAAGATCCCAACTTAGTACGTCAGTGCTGCATTTACCTTAAAACCAATTTTTCATTGATAAAAAAATTACAAAGCATCAAAATCTTAGAGTGTGAGCTCTCTCAAATTTGGAAAATATGCTAAGTTTTCTTATTTTTTGTGATACAAAAATTAATTTGAGATAAATATGATATGCATGCATCAATTTGGACTTTTAATGCACGAAAATTACTGTGGGGGTAAATTTAACACAAGGATACCCCTTTGAATTTTTTTGTAACAAGAAAATTATTTTAGAATAAAAATTATGGGTTTGAATTTTTTTGTTTTTTTTTTTTATAACCGAGATGTCCGGGCCAGCTTGCGCGCACCTCGACTATTTCTCGGGGGAGACTAGCACAGCAACCTACCGCCATGGCCCCCCACTTAAATCACAGGCGCTTCCCCGGGGAATCGAACCTAAGACCTCAACGAAGCCCGAGTTCGCCCTAACCAGTTGGGATACCTATGGGTAGGTTAGTAGTTGAATTTTTTTGTTGGTAGCAACCAACTCAACAAAATATTTGTAACTTCATCAAAGTGTAGTTTCCTTATATCTTCCTGGCAAGCGAAATTCGCCTTCACATCTGAGATTCTGTTAACTGTCCATACGCCTCACAATTATTTAGCAAATAAAAAAACAGAGAACTGTCTCATAATTATTTGCCAGGGACACAAGAAAACTTGTTTAAGAATCTTGTAATAAATGATCATATGGGGATTGCAGTTGCTTCCCGCCTTCATCTTCATCGTCAGATTCCCCTTCTTAAACTTACTTAATGACAACTGTCCTTTCTTAGGGGAATTAAAGAAAGACTGACGAGTCAGTAGCGGGTCCAGTCACAAATAGCCATGAATGCTGCATTGGGGTCGCGAGTAGGTGTCTGTCAAGTGAACCGAAAGCTTAAAGAGAAAGAGAAATTACAAGGAGGAACTCTTACCGGTAATGCTGATGAATATGACTAATCTCATTCAAATGTCCACTTAATATTAAGAAAATCTCCTATCCATCTCACAACAACAGAAATGCACGTCTCTTCTCCTATATAACTTCCTCTCTCTCTCTTTCGATTTAGCCCATTGACTCGTCTTCTTATCTTGCAGTTGTGGCTTCTGGAATCTGCAGGAGGACACTCTTCAACGCATGCATGCATGGCAGCTTCATTTCATATAATTTGGCCTCTGCTCATCTTTGTATTGCAGGGGGTGCATGGTAAGGATGGTGATGTTCGTAACAATGCGGAGATTAAGAAATATCAGAAGGGAGGGTGTGATGTGTCCCAAGGGAGATGGGTGTATGATTCCTCTTATCCTCTTTACAATTCGTTCAACTGCCCGTTCCTCGAGCAGGCGTTCGATTGCCAAAAGAACGGCCGACACGACCTGTCATACCTCAAATACAGATGGCAACCCTCTTCCTGCAATTTGCCTAGGTCTATGTTCCCATTAATTTTCAATAATGCTCTCTCCATTTCGTTAATCTCCTTAACTCTTTTCTCCGAATTTTTTGGTATATATATGCCTGGTTCATGGCTCGTTTGGTCTAAATTAAAGTTGATGGTTTTGACGCAGGTTTAGTGGGAGAAACTTCTTGAAGAAGTTAAGAGGGAAGCGCATCATGTTTGTAGGGGACTCGCTCAGCCTGAATCAATGGCAGTCGCTTACGTGCATGCTTCATGCCTATGTCCCCAAGGCGAAATACACCTTCTCCAGAACGGCAGATATCTCCACTTTCACATTTTCGGTAATAAAAAAAACCTCTCTTTCGCTTCATCTTTTTCCTTTGGCTCGATCATTCCACTTTGGGCATCCTTCTTGAATTCGAGGCACCCTCCCCATTCTCGGTTTGATGTGTCTTCACAATCTTGTTCCTCCATTTTCCATATCAAGCTTATCAAAACAGTGTTTCATGGCGGTGTCAATGCACTTGTACATCCGCTTCGTCCTGACATCCAGTGAAGGTCTTGTCTCCTAGTCATTTGCATTCCGATCACACTCATAGATCTATAACTGTTTCTTACGTCATAGGGCCATGTGATGGAGATTTTTTTTCAGCTAGAACTCCTTGGATACCCGTCTGTCCTTGTCAGTCGATTGATTCTTGCATTAATGTGGAGTCAAAATAGGGTATCTTGGGAGTAATTTCTCCAATGTGGCGGAGTTAAGGGACGTTATCACCTCACGTTGTGTGACCTATAATCCAGGACAGATTGCCTCAGATTGGCAGAGTTTTCATGATACAAAGTTTGATCAGTAATAGGATGGCCGGTCAATCTCTTGCATGAAGTACATTAACGGGGTCATTAATATGTTGCCATTGGAGTAGTAAAAGCAAGCATATATCCCCAGAGTCACAACCATAAGCAAGATCGAATATAAACAATACGAGCGCATCCAATGACGAGGTTCTCGTACTTCTTGTAACTATAATACGATGAAGCAGGCATACAACGTCTCCATCATGCTAGACCGGAGTGCATTCTTGGTGGACGTCGTGAAGAAGAAATACGGGCGAATCTTAGAACTGAACTCGATCAGTAGCGGGAGCCTATGGAAAGGAATGGACGTATTGGTCTTCAACTCGTGGCACTGGTGGACCCACAGAGGAAGACAACAAGTGTAAGCCTTCCCCCAGCATTCTCGGCGAAGAGACAAACATATTTCTTAAATCGTGTTTCGTGAGTTCAGTTGATTGCACTGGGCATTGTTAGATGTGCGAATGCACAGTTTAGCTCATAGAATGTTGCCCGACTTGTTGACCTATTCGAAAAATCACATGGTTTCCTGATGTGACAGGTGGGATTTTGTTCAAGACAAGAAGGGCACTTATAAGGATATGAACCGGTATGTGGCTTTTGAGAAGGGGTTGACCACATGGGCTCAGTGGGTAGACTTCAATACAAATCCCAAGACCACCAAAGTCTTCTTCCAAGGTGTATCACCAGTTCACTCCACGTAAGTTCGCACCTTTTGTGTAGCCCAAGATTGATTTCTAGTATGTCACATCGTCAGAGTGAACGTAAGCGAAGCGTGCATCGCCAATGAATGACATCCTCCATTGGTAGATCAAGTTATGCTCTGCCATGAAAAAATTAGATGATGGCATATTGAGGCCCAAAGGTCCAAGAGAGCCTGCCGGTACTCCGACTCATCAAACCTAGCAAGCTAGCCATGCTTTGATGGATGCTTTATTGTTGTTATAACAGATCAAGAGAATGGGGGAACTCAAGAGCGAAGGATTGTCGAGCGCAGACTCAGCCGCTGCTCCGGTCAAGCTACCGGGGAGCTTTGAACCCAGCAGAGGCCATTGTGGAGAAGGTGTTGCGCGGAATGTCGAAGCCAGTCCAGTTGCTCAACATCACGGCGCTTTCAGCATTAAGGAAAGACGGGCATATGGGTGCTTTCGGATATGGCGGACCCAGAGCCACAGATTGCAGCCACTGGTGTCTCCCTGGGGTCCCTGATACTTGGAACTTGCTTCTGTATTCATTCCTCATTCAAAATTAATTCAGTTGTCCGGTGCATGATTTCCACCGGCTTTTTTTAGAATGATTCTTAAAGAAGCGACATGGTATATTTGATCATTTCTTTCATTTCTAAGACAACTTCTAGTGATTAGATGTGTTTTCTTGAATTGTTATTGTTGCCTTTCAGAACGAGACTCGAAAAGCACCGATGGTTGGCGATACGAAATTGATTTATGAAAGAGAAACCCCCCCTAGAAATAAATGGTAGAGGTGATCTCATATTTGAGTTGAGTATCGGAAGCTCATCATTGCAAATTAATGGTATGTTTATCATCTTGATGAAACTTACGAAGTCATTTAGAGAGCATGAAATTAACGTCCCTTTTCCCGTTTGCATTTTTGGGTTTTTAATAATAATCCGTGTCATTCAGCATAGTTAATTTCAACTAATCGATATACCTTTTTTTGGCACGAGATGATACAATGTACTTATGGGAGAGAATACACTCTTGTAATAATGTTCCACGAAGACCAAAGTCGACTGTGTCTCACCAATCACACCAACTCTTGTGTAAGTTGTAATGTCTAACGGTATGACGCACATTTAATTTTAAACACGTTTCGTTATAGTGAATATAACGCAAAACGTGCAATTACAATTAAGTTCTTGACTTTAGCATCCATGTTGGATGGTCTTGGGCTCGAGCTCTCTTATCTCAAAAGCTAGCTTGAGCTCTCTCATCTCAAAAACTAACTCAAAGGATGAAACTTTCCCTTACACTTATAAATCGCCCACCAATGTCTGACGTGAGACAACCTCAACAATCTCCCCCTCACACATCGGGCATGGGTCGGAGGGGCAACAACCTGTAACTCTCCCATGTGACTGTTAGGTTTAGATTTGTTGGCAACCTGGGTTCTAATACCGGTGTTGGGTGGTCTTGAGCTCTCTCATCCCAAAAGTTAGCTCAAAGGATAAAACTTTCCCTCACACTTGTAACTTGCCCATTATCGTCTCCTCGAATCGATGTGAGACAACCTCAATAAGGACAGCATGGATTTATTGGTAATGGAAATATTTTTGGAAAATCGACTTCAGTTCTGAAAATTCAATTGTCGGGTATCATTCACAGTCTGAGCAATTTATAAAGGAGAGACCATGCAAGAAATTTTTCCAAAAATCTTAAATTTATTATGTGGCAACCAATTCACTCCTGAACTTTTAATTTTTCCTAATCGAGTAATAAATATTTTGATAATTTGCTTATATGGATACCTAGTCAGCATCGGCAGTCGTATATGGCCAGATCGATGGGAGGCCGGCATCGATGTAAATGTTGAAGATCAAAATGGAGCCCTTTTCTTTCAATCAAAAGGGGCAAAAAAACAAAACAAAACCTCTGATTGTTAAGAAACTCAGTTTGTCAATAGCTCATTTTGTCATTGCTTTATTATTTAAAAATGACTAACCAAGGAAAGAAGGTAAAGATCCATGGCCAACATAAAAGAATCTATGATACAGTCTGTACACCTATAGCGCAAGGCGGTTCTCAATATTCACATTCGTTTCCCCCCCTTGCATCACCCTCCTCAAGCTCCACTCATGGCAGAACTCAAGGGCAAGCTATAGAGCAGTTCCCAAGTCCAAGCACAATCATAACTCCTGCAGCACATCATTTCACGCGTAGAAAGTCAAAACCTAAGTAGCCTCTTAATAGTTACCCCTTTAATTTCTAAGAGCCTTTAGATAGCAACGAACCAGATATAAGTTATACAGACTGCATTGCAAAGTGGGAGAGTCTGAAAGGCAGCCTTCATCGGAATCTTTCGAATCCTATCAAATTCAACATCGGAAATTTCGTGCATTCATGAATTAACTCTATGGTTCCTCCGTAATTCGCAGTTTGGATGGGCGAATTTGGGCGAAGCCTTTGGGCGAGCATCAGGAAAATCTTGGCAAAAGCGTTGTGAAGGCGTCGGGTTTGGATTTGGGCCACAATTTGAGAGCAATTTGGGGAAGATCTCAATTAGGTTCTTGAAATTTGGGGCAGATTGGTCAATTGCGCAAGCGGGCGAGGGGTTTGGAAAAACAAAAATTTATGTTTTCTCTTGATTACTAAAAGAATGACTAAAGCTCGATTGATTCGAATCATTATGAGAGCTGCGTTAAAAGATGGAAACCCCTAGCTGAGATAAAAATGCAAATCTAAAGAACTCTAATTGAGATTTACAAGCTGTGGCTAGGGTTCTCCGGATTGGACTAAATTGTTCGGAATGGTTAAATTGAAAAACAATAAAAAGATTTATGATTATTTGGAGCTATTTGGACAATTTATCCAGAACAAGACATATTATTAACTATAATCCCACGTTGCTTAAATATTTCACCATAATGGAAGTAGCTGCCTAATAGATGAAGATGACATTATCCCCTTCTTAGAACAACCAAAAGTTCAATAATACTAAACAGAATCCTTGAGCTATGCTAGTAAGATAGACATGAGATAGAGAATAATCAGCCACTCATATTTAAGTACGGCCGCTAAGCAACCAGTTTTACCGTCCTGTGTGCTATCAAAAGAGGTCATTTATTTCCCATGGACATAAGACTTGGCATGCGTAAAGTGAAAAAGGACCGAAAACAGTTCGTCCAATATGAATTTTAGCTTTTGCTTTCTACACAACAATCATGTCATGCTAGTGAAATGACTGGTCACTAGCTGAGAATAATCGACTTAAGTCCAAATTTTCATGGACCAGACATATATTTGAGTGCCAGCTTGCAAGTGAATGATTTTTGTTTATGTAAAGAGGGTACAATTTGGCAGGTCCAATGCATGCAAGGAAGGTTCACGGCGAAGAAGACTCTCGAGTCTTTCTTTTGTCTAGTCTGACCGAGGCTCTGGTGAGGAGGCTTAAAGAGGCATTAAAGACTCGTGCCCATCGCAGTCATCGAAAAGCTCGAGATTCGGCACGAGCTCGCAAAGGTTGCCATGCTCGCGACCATCCATTCCGTGGCCATGGCGGCCGTGTCTGTAGCATGAGGAGCTAGACTTTTGCCTAAACGTACGCGTTTTCCAAGTAAAAGGTACGCAAGCCGCCTACTTACATTTTCGAGAAAAAGATTCGTAGACCCCACACGTCCGCGTTAGAACCAAGCCGCCTCGTCCCCACTTGTTACTTTTTTTCTCTTCTTGGATCCATGCATGGCGACATGATTATCTTCGTCTTTATGTCGTTCTGGTGAATGATTGTTCTTGTGGATCGTTTGTGCTAGAGGATGGATCGTGCGTTGTGTAATGTAATGTCATATCTCCGATATAATGCGATCCAAAAGCTTGGGAGTGGTCCAAGAACAATGATGTGTTTATTTGACAAAGGTTTTGTGGTGCCCTCCCAAGACATTGCATGCATCATTGATGGCCTGAGACCAGGCGAATGAACAAGTATGGCACCGATAATCTTCACCAAATCAATGCATCATGCGTTATGGCCTTCAATCCTTCACTGCTCTTTCCCATAATTGTTTTCGAGGATCATGAAAAAGGTGTAGGACAATCTCTCCTGGTTTCATATGTTCGCCACTTCAACAGCAAACGGAATAAAAAAGACAAGAACCACAGGGAAGAAAAAGCATGTGAACGCTCCATCCTTTCGCTCTCAATGCCGCTGATGCATTTACTGCTCCAAAACGCGTGGCTTCCAGACGATCTGTATGGTGGGATTTTGCATTGTTTTTCTTTTATGCATGACGAGAAAAACATTATATGGACGACCCACAGAGTACTTAATGAATCATTGTTTTCTCCATGGGATGAGAATTCCTTTATCAGACGTGGACTTGGACTGTGGAATTACTCATCAATGCTTGGCTCAGCTCTTGCCTTCAACACTACTTCTAGCAGTGCAGTTGGTCGCTGGTCATCTGTCGAAGAGCACATGGATAGTATTAAGGATCGATCCAATTTAGGTCAATACAGTGATTTTGTGCATTTTCTAGAAATGCTCATCCCATGGAGAAATCCAGTTCCAACATTTAATAGACTTGACCAAGGTTAGTTGCAAATAAGGAAAGAAATCATCTCGTGGTTGTTGGGCCTCTTGCTTTCTTTCCCTTTTGGTCTATATGAGTGAATGGCTGAGGAGTTAGCCTCGATTCATTGCCACTATCTCTTCTATCCGCATTGGCCAGAACCCATCTCTTATTGAATAAGTTGTGACGACGAGACGTAATCAGCTTAATGAAATCATTCCCACAACAAGAGCTTCTAATAAAATTTACTGCTTTCACTTGGTTTAAAGTAAAATGAAGATGGTACGCTCGATTAGGTTGGATCGTCGGATCAACCGACTCTCATGCAGAGTTCTTTGCTTACTCATAAGGTTGGAGTAGCTCCCACTTGTCGTATACAATGAGATCGAACTCAGAGCAATTCATGGAGAGTGCAATCGTTTTCAAAGGTCAAACTTTTGGAAACGCTTACAGTGAAAGTCAACAGACAGCTGCCTGGAAAGTTTATTCAGTCAACTCCACTACTTCAGAGCCGACAGGACAAAGAAATCACAACTCATCCTTTGAACGACAAGTGCATTTTTGTGATTGTGTGTATATATATAGCGGAAACATTCCAAAATTCATGGGTCCACATCTCCTGTAACGTTAATTATATAATATTTAGTTTCATTTTCTGGTTTAATCTTATTGGCAGAACAAGCAAATGAAGGGGTCCCGATTTTAAACAGTAAGATCATTTCGTTTATTTAAACATCTTCGGATAGATTCCCTCCTTAACATCACTCTCTCTCTCTCTCTCTCTCTCTCTCTCTCTCTCTCTCTCTCTCTCTATAGCATAGAGAGGTCATTAGATACGTACAGAGAGCTTGAGCTAAAACAGAGCATTGCAAATTTATAGGCAGGCACCTGAAATGGGTGCTGGTCTGGGGCCTGCTATGCTGCTGATTCTTGCATACTCAATCTTCTTGGTGGAGTTGTACTTGCCTTCAATCTCGGCAATTTCGGACGCAGCGAAGCTCCATACAACGGAGGGTAACAACGTCGAATGTGCCTCCTTTCCTTGCTTTTTAGTTGCTAAAGGAATTAGAAGCAGCATTGGAAGTGAAAGTTACGAGTAACTAGGGTGGGCTATGTTGGGTTTGCATTTTGCAGTGAAGGCACTGAGAGAGATAGGCAGGAAACTGGGCAAGACGGACTGGAACTTCGAGGAAGACCCGTGCAGTGGCCGAGGCAATTGGATCAAGGTTCTTGATGATGTTGATGGTGATGGTGGCGGCGGTGCAAAACCAGGGTTGGAAAGCAATGTCACTTGCGACTGTTCCTTCAACCATAATACTACTTGCCACGTCGTTACCATGTGTGTGTCTCTCTCTCTCCCCCCCGAATTTATTAACAACGTTCTCTATGTTATTGCGTTGCGTTCTCAAATGCTATTGCAAGAACTGAACTTGCTTGCTGACTTGGGAAAAAATTCCACATTGTTTGACGGTCCCATACCCACTCACACTGGAGTGTCATTGATCACTAATTTGAAAGTTATCAATGATTGATTTGGTATGATCTAAAACTGACCCGCCCACGGGAACACTGATGCAGAGCTCTGAAGGCACAGAATCTGTCTGGAACTGTCCCGCCGGAGTTCTCCGAGCTTCACTACCTCAAGTCGCTGTGAGTAAACACCGTGACCAACAGTTTTGTTTCTCATCGAACAGTCTCAGATGAATGCGATAATTTATCAAGTCTAGAACATAGCATTGAATTTGTGTGCTTCTGAAGGGACCTGAGTCGGAACTGCCTCACTGGCACAATACCTGCTCAGTGGGCTTCCATGCGCTTGGAGGAGCTGTACGTGCCTTGAAATTCAATTTGCATTCCGTGGTTGCTTTTCTGTTGTATTGTATGATCAAAGAAAGTTATGAATCCTATGCTTTTGGTGGAATTTTTTCATGCAGCTCTTTTATGGGGAACCGATTGTCTGGGCCATTTCCCAAGGCGCTCACAAGGATCACCTCCCTTAGAAATCTGTATGTGACTCTACTTCTGTTGTGTATTATGTTTGCATTGTTTGTCCACGTGTGCGAGCACCTTGGATGCTGATTGGTTTGGTGGTCTTCAGAACCTAGGCTTGCATTTGAACCGTCTAGTTGGCACAATAGTGCTAGTTAGCAATTTACTCTAGGGCCGCAGCTCAGATGTGAAATTCAATATCTCTATACATGTTCATCAAGATTGACACAGACGAAATTTTGTGTTGGTCATTGCTTAGCTTTGGTCCTGAAAAGGAAGAAACTAACAGAACTAGAACAGCTAGCGGATAAAACAGCCATGAAGCTGCACAACGTTCTGTCCATCTAGTAACTTTGCCTGCTCACGGCAGACCTTACCTACCTGTGTCCCAGATTTTTTTACCAGGATTGAGAGACCTTACAAGAAAACTGTAAATTAATGTTCCAGGAGCATTGAAGGAAACCGCTTTTCGGGACCAATTCCGCCACAAATTGGGAATATGATCAAATTACAGAAACTGTAACTTGTTTCTCCTTCACTTTCTTTAACATTGTCCCTGAGCTTAGAATGTCCTTGCAGTCTCACTTGGTCATCTGAAAGATTTGTTGAATTTTATTGTATTACAGCATACTATCATCCAATGCTTTTACAGGGGAACTGCCATTACAGCTCTCCAAGTTGACCAAATTGAACGACATGTAAGTAAGTGGGTCGTTTTCAATTCTGCTCGAGTTTTTTAGACATGCTCAATGCAACATACTGATGACAAGCCTCACTTGGCCTTTCTAAGTTGATGAAAAATTCAATTGCTGGATCATGTCAATCATCAACACCTTCTTCCTGTGGCATGATTTATAGCATATCTTGTGGATAGAAAGTTTCATAGATCATAATTCAGTCCTTGGATACATAATAGGGATCTAACAAATCAAACTTTTATAAAGTATCTGTCTCTTTATCAATAGGAGGATAAGCGACAATCCTTTTTCTGGAAAGATACCTGAATTCATAGGAAACTGGACAAGCATCGAGAAACTGTAAGCTTCTGAGTTTTGACATTGAAGTCTGCTTTCTTCATGTCCATCATCTATTATTGTGATTTCATTGTTTTCGGGTGATAACTATGATTAATTCCATCTCTGACTTGACTTCGCAGACAAATGGAAGGTTGCTCTCTGGAGGGGCCTATACCTTCAGCTATCTCTGCATTGAAAAGCTTAAGTGATTTGTATGCAACTCTTAGACCATGATTAGAAGTGTTCTTAAAGAATCTTAACACTATAGACTATCGTTAGTCGTGATTTTCAAATTGGATACCAAAATTATTTTGCTTAAAGCAAGATATTTACTTTCAACTGCTGTGATATTTGATGAGATAACTGCACATGATGAGACTACATATATTCACTCTCAAACAAAATTTTTTTAAGGAATTCTTCCAGTATCTTTATTATCTTAACTTCTAGAAATTTAGGGTATCCTCAAAGTATTTCCATATTTATAAATCACTGAAGCTGTTTCTGTTATTATATTCTAACAGCTTTTAATGTCAAATTTAAAAGAGAAATCCAGAGGATAGTTTAGCTTATGTGCTTTTCATTTCCTAGGAGTTGTATTAAGAGATTAATGGGGCTCTTTTCTTTCAAATTTTAGGAGGATCAGTGATCTAAAAGGCAGAGTGTCCTCTTTTCCGCCATTACATGACATGAAATCCATGAAGACCTTGTGAGTTGGTTGAGTTGGATATCCTAGTTGCTGTTCAGTGCTGTGGAACTACATTATTTTGTTTAAATTGAATAATAAAATTTGAGGATAAGAGTTTTATTGTGCTTTCACACTTCAGGATACTTAGGAAATGCTTAATTGAAGGACAGATCCCTGCATCTATCGGTGACATGAAAAAACTCAAGAACCTGTAAGTATTCGTTCCACGTACTTAGATGAGTTTTGCTGTTGGTGAATTCTCAAAGGCTCACATGTAATAAGCAGACACGAATAAGCTTATTTGAAGTTCAATATGCGGTCAAGACTCGCAAAAATTGGGTGTTTCTTTGATACTTCAATGTACATTGGCGTATCTTATTTTCCTGAATTTATTGTTGAGACTAAGCTATTTATTCCACATAAATGCAGCGACCTGAGCTTCAACAATTTGACTGGCAAAATTCCATCATCGTTTGTCCACCTTATTAGGGTGGATTTCATGTAAGCAATTAAGTTGACCGAATTCTTGCTTCTCAAACTCAGTTAGTCTCTATAAATAGTCCCTATAACAAAATCTTTTTCCTTTCTTCTAGGTATCTGACTGGGAACAAGCTCACTGGTACCATTCCTTCATGGGTACTTGGAAGAAACAAAAATGTGTAAGCAGAATTTCCTTTAATCTGAACTTTCAAGATCTATGTCTCCCCAATGTAAATGGAGGTGTTGTGGACCATTTTTCATATAGGTCAAAGGAACTATGTTACTTTCTCAGTCATGATTAAACTCGAGTAGAGTTCATGAGTTAAATATTGGTGAACTGTGAGCAACCAATTTTTAAATGATGCTATCGCCTTTGGAAGTTTGGCCTATGTTGTTTGAAAATTACTTTTCGTGAGTACTGAAAATTTTGTTTTTCTCAACTTCATTTCAGGGATCTGTCGTACAACTACTTCACTTGGGAAAGCTCAAGTCCCATCGAATGTCCTCGAGGGAGCGTGTAAGTATGAATTTAAGTTTTATGTCGTGTATCTACACTTGCACATTAGGAAAATTGCACTGACAACAGCTTTTTGTTCACTTATAGGAACTTAGTCGAAAGCTACTCTTCATCAGCAGATAAACTGTAAGTTATGACGATTCATAACTGGATAATTTGTCTAGGTGTCGTGGTTGGGTTTCTGGTCACTGCTTTTGGCTCAAGATCTTTTGTCAGACTAGCCTCTCTTCTTTACGAGCTTTCGCCTAAAAGCTTCTGCATGGTCAATTCTTGTCCCAATTTCTGCAGAAATAAAGTTCTTCCATGCCTGAAGAGAAACTTCCCATGTGCAGCATCAAGTAAGCAATGTAAGCAAACAATTCCAGAAAAGGATCTTTTTCAGCAGTTGTTGCTTACGATTTCAAATCATGGAATTGTGTGCTATGAGACACTCTGCAAATATGACCCCCCGTAACAACATATCCTAGAATGGTGAATGAATTTCCTGATTCCATTTTATTTCGATTACTGCCTTTTACAATTGCTTCTACACGAAGTAAAAAGCAGTGTGCTTTCTTGTCTTGATTGATTATGTGACGAGGGATATGTCTGCTGACACACTTCCAATGCATTGCTAGCTCACAAAAGTTAGATTGGTCGGCAAATAAAGAATTCCTAGTTTTCACCTGGTTTTTGGTTACTCCAAAATAAAACAGCTCTTCCATAGCTTAATCTAATTTATAGGTTTTTTTGACAGATAAATCATCATTATATATCAATTGTGGAGGTAAGGAAAAGAATGTTGGCGTCAGGACATATCAAGCTGATAATGAATGGAGAGGGGCATCAATGTATTACTCGGGTCAGAGCTGGGCATTTAGCAGCACCGGGAACTTCATGGATAATGACATTGATTCAGATGATTATATTGAGAGAAATACTTCTGTTCTGTCAAGTGTCTCTGTTCATGATTCGGAATTATACATGACAGCACGTGCTTCTCCTCTTTCACTCACATACTACGGGCTTTGTCTTTTCAATGGAAATTATACAGTCAGGCTCCACTTCGCAGAGATAAAATTCTCGAATGATAGTTCCTTCAGCAGCCTGGGAAAGCGCATATTTGATGTCTATATCCAGGTTATTTGACTACTTAGTGCACAAAAAGAGAGGTTCCTTTTCTTTGTGGCATGTGTAAATGAAGTTTTAATTTTTATTTCTTTGACCATAGGAGAAGTTGGTCCTGAAAGACTTCAACATTGAAAATGAAGCTGGTGGTACTGCCAAAGCCATTGTAAAGAAATTTACGACTGTGGTATCAAGTAACACGCTAAAGATCCACCTTTACTGGGCTGGGAGAGGTACCACAGGAATCCCAGTTAGAGGAGTTTACGGACCTCTCATATCAGCCATATCAGTAGATCCTAGTAAGTGGATCTACTTTTTCCCATGCAATTCTCAGCTTACTCTCGCACAAGCATTCTATGTTGTAAGATGACCACAACTTGTCAAAGAGCTGCATCTATCTTCTCTCTTATGAGCTGCTTTGTGTAGCGGTAGCTTGATCTCCATACTGTCAAACTAAATATTTTAATGCCTACTTGCATGCAGAAAGTGTGCATTATTTCTCCTGGACTAAAATTATAATACCAGAAACGTGGCCGCGCGCCAGAGCCCTCAGTCCTATGTTTCGTAATAGCTTAAATGACCAGTAGCGAAAGTGGTGTCATCATGCCTCAGACTGCTAGTGAATCTTTTGAGCTTTTGTGGAATATGTGAGAATGTATAAATTGAGAAATAGGCTTACTTATTTGACTGTGTCTATTGCGAGATCTGGGAACTTCTGATACAAAATTTAATTGACTATCAGAGGAATACTGGTCCTTGATACATTTTATGTTGAGCAATTGCCACTTCTAGACACATTCAATGGGACTGCAATTACATGTACCTAAACTTTCCCTTCTTATACAGATTTTAAACCTCCTTCACTTGATGGGAAAAGGAGGTATCCTGTCGATATAGTGGCTGGATGTGCTACTGCTGCTGTAGTTCTTTTGATCCTCGTTCTTGGTATAATGTGGAGAAAAGGCTGGTTGGGAAGTGAGGTATCTCCTGATAAAGGTATACCGGATCTGAACTATTATTTCCTTTTACTGTGGCACTTAAATGAAGAAAGATAGGAAAAAGAACAAGTAAATCTCATAATATTATTTCCACAAAGAAAACTCTCCAAGGGCACTTAACAATAATAGAGTAATTGATGTCCTCCACTTTGTTATTGATCCGTCCTTGTATCCGATTCTGGCAACAAAGTCATTCATGTTACTAATATTTAATTCGGGAGAACCATTAAGAGTATTTGATTCCCCCAAATTCGGTATGATATTGTACCGACAACCACTATTATCCAGCTTGAAGGATCTACTATGATGTTTGAATATCACATTTCAATAAATAAATAAAAAGACGATGAAATTGTTTTTGTCATCTGATAATTTTAGCTTTCTATTTTGGTGAAGTGATCTCTTCAAAGCCATTGCTGTTTACTTACTCCTCATTTGTTCTTAAAAGATAAGGTGGTCTTCCACTTTCCCTATAGGAATAATTGCAAATAATATAGATTGTTTTGGCAAGTTCAATCAGTGTGGAGAGTCCAATGCTTCACAAGCCATCCAAAATCAAGAATTCAACCTGTGCGCTGCAGTTGTGACTCCACCTCCTTAATTTGCTATTTCCGTTTAATATATCACTATACTTTATGAGTATCTCTGTATAGTATGGCGATAAAATTGTCTTGAAACTGAAGATAATTGAAAAAAATTTAGTCTAAAGGGTACTCCTAAGGGTAAGTGTCTCCACCTTGTAACATCTTATGTTGCTTATATGCAGAACTTAAAGGTCTAGATCTACAGACAGGATTATTTACCTTAAGACAGATCAAAGCTGCTACCAAGAACTTCGATGTGGAAAACAAAATTGGCGAAGGTGGATTCGGTACAGTCTATAAGGTAAATCCATGATCTGCCCAGGCTTTGATTATTGATTTCTTTACATTCATTCTAATGTCGGATTTTTCTTAAACAATCAATATTGTAAATCTTACTGGGCAACCGGGCCTTCTCTGTAAGAAATGATCAGCTGACAGCCACATCCATCCTTCGCTAAGGTGGCCTTTTAGGGTTTTTTCTTTTTTGGTGAAATTAGTTATCATTTTATTTCTATAAATAAAAGCTCCAAGTGCCAGAGCAGCACTGGGCGATAGAGGCAACGTGAAAAGCATGACTGCAACTTACATCTCTGTATACCAGTTATGATTGTCCAGTATCATATTCTATTCTGACTTTTTGAAGCAATGTCAGATTTTTAAATTAGGTCCTTTGAGGAAAGCTATGCTTAGCTTTCTGAAAATATGAATATGGAATTTATCATACAAAGAAACCACGATGTACCGCCATTATCCCGGTTCTAACAAGTAGCTGATGTATCTGCATTCTGGAGTATAGGGCCAATTATCAGATGGAACTGTCATTGCAGTGAAGCAGCTCTCATCAAGATCTAAGCAAGGAAATCGCGAGTTTGTGAATGAAATTGGCATGATCTCTGGCTTGCAGCACCCAAACCTGGTAAAATTATACGGATGCTGTGTTGAGGGGAACCAGTTATTGCTTGTCTATGAGTACATGGAAAACAACTGCCTTTCTCGTGCTCTTTTCGGTGAGCTTGGTACTTTATCTTTTCAGAGTTGCACTGTTCCACTATAAATGGACATTGACAAATTTGTTCACTTTATCTGCTCATATTAAAGGGAATAATGCTATCGGCAAGTTAAAATTGGACTGGCCTGCAAGATGGAAAATTTGCCTTGGCATAGCCAGAGGTTTGGCCTATCTCCATGAAGAATCAATATTGAGGATTGTGCACAGAGATATCAAGACTAGCAATGTGCTGTTGGATAAGGATCTCAACCCTAAGATCTCTGATTTCGGCTTGGCGAAGCTCAGTGAAGATGGTAAAACCCACATCAGCACAAGAGTTGCCGGAACCATGTAAGTACCAACATAAGGAGGTAGAGCATCTAGACTGTAGTATTCCTTTTCCAATTGTTACCCACTAGAGCTGATGCAGGGGCTCTCTAATTCTTGCAGTGGCTATATGGCTCCAGAGTATGCAATGCGAGGTTATCTAACTGACAAGGCAGATGTCTACAGCTTTGGAGTAGTTGCATTGGAAATTGTTAGTGGAAAGAGCAACACAAACTACAGGCCAAAGGAAGAGTTTTTCTATCTTCTTGACTGGGTAAAAACCTCCTCTTGAGCTGCATTTTTTTTCCCTCTATTTGGTGATTGTGCAGATATGCTTTCTATTTTCTAGCGTCATGTGCCTAAGTAAAAGTTAGCTTCCTCTCAATGCTAAAGCATACGAGAAATTTTTTAAGGGTCGGATGTACCTGATTTTCTGATTCTTTTGCTGAATGTCAATAGTTGATCCTTTATGGGCACGAGTAGCTTTGAATTAAATTTACACTTGCATTGCCAAAAATGTCATTTTCTTCTTATTTTTTTCGAATTTCCTGTTATTAAAAATCTTCTCTTAACGTATTTACCAAAAAAAAAATCTTCTCTTAACGTGGTTTCTGTCCGTCCTTGTTTAGGCGTACGTTCTTCAAGAGAGAGGGTGTCTGTTGGAGATGGTTGATCCGGACTTGGGCTCGGAATTCTCTAGCAAGGAAGCTATGCTGGTGCTCAATGTGGCACTCTTGTGCACCAATGCGTCTCCCACTCTCAGACCTGTTATGTCTCAAGTAGTTAGCATGCTCGAAGGCCGGACCGCGGTTCAGGAGCTGCTCTCCGACCTGGGGAATTCGGCTGTAAATCCGAAATATAGGGCCATAAGAAACCACTTCTGGCATCAACCCAGCCAGAGCATGTCCACTAATGGTCCCTGTAGCGATTCCTCCATTTCGAACATAGAAGAGACGGGTCATCTGATAAATGTTGGCTCAAACAGATCAAACAGTGAGGTAGATGACTGAGTTGCTTAGATCTTTTGTCCTAACATCGCGCAAGTGTAAATATCTTTATATGATGATGATGATGTTCCTGTTTCTCGACCCAAAAATGTCACGGGTTCTTGGTTTCTTTAGTCACGAAATATAAGCTTTACCACGCAACAGTAGATAGCTGTGTTGGTCAAGAGTCTCAAAAATTCGAAACCCAGTGAGGGGTCATGGTGTTATGATCCTATGCTAATCTCTCTCAAGATATAAGGATCCGACCATTTCTTGTCGTTCGAATATGAGAGGCCCGTGATGAAATACTTGGTCATCAAAAAAAAAATCTAAGGTTTCCGACTCGCGTTGTCCAAATCAATCATGCAGAAAAGCTTGTCTCTTAGCTGTAAAAGTAACTTTGTTGTGTAGCAATTGGGACACTAATAAGTGTTTTGAAAGTTTAAGATCCAAACATGGGAGTCCAATCATCAACAGTTTGCTTCACGGTTTTTCTTCTTTGGCAAAGAGCCAATAGGCAAAAATCAGATGCGAGTACAATCACATCCAACATAATTAAGGTGGCCTTTTGAGTTGTCTTTGCTCGTCACTTCACTCGTGAATTTTAACATCTCGCTACATTGCGGTTCACGTCTTATAAAATTGAAGGTCTCATTAAAAAGTATTGGCAAAGATGGACATTGGAAATATCATGTGATGTTATGTTGTCATCTATAGTTCGCATAATATCTTGTCCCCACAAAATCTTTTGGGAATATTATCCATGTATTTGTATTTCTTGTACGTTTTCATTATTATTTAGTAATACGTGGTTCATCATGTTTCGTAACTCGGTTTCCTATTCAAAGATAAGCTCTTTTGTTTCTGTGTTTTCATTAGAGTCGCGCGATCTCGTGTCGTTCTCTTTTTCAACTACTAGTAACATCGCTTTCTCAAAATTGATTATCAACATTATTCGTCTCGCCAACACTGGGATCCTATAGCAATTTGTGCACACCCTGTTGGTGCAACCTTTCACCGATTCTCTCGTCAATGTGGCAACACTCATATCCTACAATGACCTAGTTATGTCCATGTTCCATTAGCTTTCATGCAAGAAACGAATTTACATATGATTGAAAGTGCAAAATGGACACCTTCTACCTAAGAATACATTCGCATCTGTAGCGATTCTAATCGATAATATGCACATCAAGAGTCAGTGCAATTTTTTATGGTATCGAATCTCAACAATAGATAATAATGTAATTTGTTTGATACGGTTATGTCTAAATAAATCTTTTTGAAGGAACGGACTGACACACCGAATGTGATTGTCTATTACGTTCTCAAGTTTTTAAGTGTTAACAACATTCGAAGACATTATTTGCAAACTCATCCTTATTTTCATATTGAATTTGAAAGGATGTTAGAGAATATTGTTAGTATCGTTTATCGGATATTAGCCAAAAATCATTTGTAATTTCCTTATCTAATCAATCTTAAAATATATAGTTCTCAAAAGAAGATTCAACTCAATAGTACGGTAAATCCGTTTTTCAGCATTTTGAATAATTTCAATTCAACCCCCATTCTTCAAAAAGAAAAAAAAGAATTCATGATGCAAAAAAAGAAAAAAAAGAAGAAGAAGAAGAAGAAGAAGAGAAATTAAGGGTGCACATGGTAATATTTCTGTTCCAGGGAACAATTTTTTTTTCAGAAATAGTTCTTTTTTATTTCTACTCCTCGAAATAATTTCTAAATAAAATAAGGTGTTTGGTAACCATACAAAATTTATATTCTTGGAATAAAAAAAATAGGAATGTGTTTGGTAAGATCCACAAATTTTTGTATTTTTTCTTCTTACTCAAGGATGATTAAACGCTGCCGCCCGTTGCTGCCCAACTGCCGATATTTGCCCGACCATTGCCCACCGGCCGCCACAGCCAACCGCCGGCCAGCCGACGCCCGCAATCGACACCATCAGGCAATCGGAGGACGGCGGGGGCTGACACCGATGGCCAATGGCAGAGGCAACCGGCGGTCAGAGGAAGGTGGTGGCCGCGGCAAGAGAGTGGAACAAAAAAATAAAAAATATAAATCTTATTTCTAAAAATTATTTTCGAGAACAAGAAGCTACTTTTTTATTTTTTATTTTCGTTTCAAATTTATTTTCTGGCTACTATTTTATCCTGGGGAACAGAAAATAAGTGGACATTACCCAAATGGATTCATATTTTTTTTATTTCAAAAATAGAAATTGGGAAAAATAAAAATGTTATCATGGAAGCCTTAAGAAACGAATAAGGGCCTGTTTGGTAAAATGTGTTTCTGTTCCCTATAACACAAATTTCTGTTTTTTTGTTCTAGGGAACAAAAAAAGAACAGAAACGTGTTTGGTTACATTTTTGTTCCAAATTTGTTTTTTATTCTTGAGAACAGATTTGGAGTAAAAACGAGAAGTAAAAAAAACATGCTTTTCTGTTTTTGGAACACATTTGAGAAACAAAAAGAACAAAAACATAAATAAAAAAAATTTGCCGCAGCCACCTCCTGTGACCACAGCCCGTCGCCGCCGCTCGCCTCCCTCCGTCGGCCGCCGACAAGTGGGGCGAGCGAGCCCGATATTGTTGGAGGCAAGATCGAGCCTCACGAGCTCGCGTAGACCGAACAGAGACTCGGGGATCGGGCCAGAGAGACGATTACCTTGCAAGTACAGGTTGCGCAAGCCAGTGCAAGAAGCGAGATCCGGAGGAATCTGGCCAGCGAGCGAGTTGAGCCGGAGCGAGAGACTCCTGAGCTGAGTCAGATTGCCGAGAATGCCGACCGGGATTTGACCAGAGAGCGAAGCTCCGGGAAAGCAAAGAGACGTGACTCGGCCGGACTCGCATTGGACGCCTGTCCAAGAGCAGGGGCTTTGCTGGCTCGCATTCCAGAGGAGCGTCCGGCCACCGAGCGAAGATCTCAGGGAGGGAAGCGCATTTCTGTCCGAAGCAAGGTCTTGCTCTGTAACGGGGAACAAGAATGAGCCGATGATGGTGAGCACAACCAGGAGGGTCTTGTGCGCTCGCATGTTTCAAGAAAATGAGAAGTGCAAGAAGGAGAAGGAGAGACTCTGCCAAGAAACGGAAGGAGACCAACTTCTCGAGGCCACTCAGTGAGTGGAAAGAGAGAGTTCGTGAGGATTAAAGAGCTGCTGCATTCTCTCTCCCCGTGCGTGCTCTGTGGACGAGAGTGAGGCGGTGGACAGGGGTGTGGACGGAGGAGGAGAGGGCGAAGAGGGTGGAGTGGAGGTGGCGGATGAGGGATTGGTGAGAGAGGAGGGCGTGGATGGAGTCGGCGGTGATGAAGATCGGGTTGGCAGGAGGAAGCCATTGTTGATGTTGAGAGATTGAGTTTTGTGCAGTTACCAAATGTGTTTCTATTCTTTTTTTATTTTAGAACAGAAATTTTATGCAGTTACCAAACGCAAGTTTTTGTTCAGAACAGTACAGAAACGTTACCAAACGCATCCTAAAGAGCTCAACACAAATCATCAGACGCGCGCGCGCACGCGGAAAACCCAAGCACACGTGCGGACTGCGGATTCTCTCTTTTTCCCTTTGTAATTTTTTCTGTTGTTGGCCCTTTTTCATTTTACTTTTTAAATACGGAATTGCGGTCCTCGTCCCATCGAAGCCTCCCCACCACCACCACCACCACCACCAGTCACCAAACTCCCCCCCCCCCCCCCCCCCGGGGCGCCCGAAGAACAACTTCGCGTTTCTCCCCCTTCTCCTTCCCACGCATCTCTCTCGATGTTCTCATTCCTTCCGACCTCGAAAGATCCAAGCGATTCCCCCCGATCAGTCGATTCGTCCCCCGTACGTCCCCAATCGCACCGCCGATCGGCGAAGGCCCGGTCCCCCCTCCGGCCGGCCAATCGTCGTCTCCGTTCCCGATCGCTCTGGTAAGCTCCCCCCACGTCCCATCTCCTTGTGTGAGCCGTCGATTAGGCCCCCGCGAGGTTGCGTGCGCGTCCCCTGACCTTGGACTGAATCTGCCCGAGATGCTAACGCTATCGTCTTTCCCCCGATTTGTGTTTAGCTACGTAGGGTTGCGTCGTTGAGGGATTGGTATCGGGTTTTCCGTAGCTTGAACGAGGGAGTTTGGCAGTGATGGTCTATTTCTCTCTCTAACGACGTGATCCTTCTGTCACGTGATGCTTTATTGGCTCGCACGCGCATTTCTGGTCGCTATGCAATTTTTTTTTGTTTTCATTGATCCCTTATTTTTGTTCGTGATTTGTAGTGCTAAGTGATTCAATTCTTAACATCTGTTTTGGAAGTCGATTATTGTTGTTATTCTTGATCGACATTAGACTCCTTTGAGGTCATGGTGAGTAAGAGAGAGATTCAGATTCTTATGGAGCTGCTTTGTAGGTCCTTAATTCGTGTCATTGTTAATCTATCATGGATAAGCAAAACTCATGAACTCGAATTAGGGCAACCAGTCTTGATCTTTATGTGGGTTCCTGGTCTCGAGGAGCTTGCTAGTGTCAGGGCAATGATCTTAGTCAGATTAATTCTCAGTAAAATGTTGTTCTGTTTAAATAAACTTAATTTTGTGCATGGGATTTTCACTTGGCGAATTGATTCCTGTGACAAATTTTGAGTATGCAATTTGTCCCATTGTTAACTCTTGAAATTCGTAGGTCTCTCCTAATATGCATTGGAAATGTATGGCGTTTGTAATAGTAATTGAAAATATGTCATGTTTGCAGGTCCAGTACCTGCATATTTCAATTTTTGTAGTCGCAGCAGCTGCCCTTAAGAAGGATTACTGGAGAGGATCGCATAGCTACATTGTGGGCCTATTAGTGGGTCTTTCATTTGCAGAATGAGATAGAGTTACTGATAAATACGCAATTTGATCAGATTCTTGAGTAGGCACTATAAGCCCAGTGACTTGTGGACTTTGATTGGTGTGGTAGCTGGTATCATCTCTTCGTCATGCCATATTATATACAGAGACTTTATAACGTCTGCAGGGCATCATTTTCGTCAGATGGACCTGTCTCAGATGAAGCTCTTGAAAAAGTTCGTGTCATGCTCGGTGAGAAAAGTTATTTACATGTAACTTAGGCCTCATCGTAAGCCAATTACGTGGATGGATGCTTATCCCTTCTCTTTAAGCTGAAGACTTCCTCACTGACCAAATTGAGATGTTGATATGCATTTTCTGTGCACTATGATTATTGCCATTATGTGCTAACAAACTATGACTTAGTTCTTGAGCGTAGCAGAATGTCGTCACTATTTATTTTTAGAGACAATTTTGGTCTTTGTTCTCATCTGAACTCTCATAGTTAGTCTTATCTGGTGGAGGTGACAATTTTTTTTTTAGGATATCCAAATGGTATGTTTTTGCTTATTCCTAGAGAAAATTCCTGATTTAATGTGTCAATTGCTCTTGGAGCTCTCAACTATTCATTGGGTTTCATACATCCAAACAATCCTTGGTAGGCTATGTACTTGAGCCAGCTTCTACTGTACTGCTACCTTGATTACTTTGCTTGCAAAGCACCTTTGTTGGTATTTTAGGTGATACGTGCCCCTCTCTATTTGCCGAAGCTTATTTTGTGTCAATGTGGTTGAGACTGGGAGCAGTTTTACATCTATAAGAAGTTTCACTGAACTTGGTTGTCGTTTCATTGACAGTGTCTTCATAGGCTAAATATATCATTCATTTCTTTTTCTCCTCTTCTCCCTTCATGAGATTTACATTATTAAATTCTCTCTTGGAATGTTAATTTCATGGGTTTGAGTAGCTTTAGCATGTTGCTAATGTGACTACAACTTGCTGAATCTTTTCACGGATAGTCTCGTATATGTAAACTAAGTTTTGTGCTATTGTGCCATTGGAAGATGTAGCTTCTGAGTGTGATCTTCTCTCCTTTCAGATAAAATCAAGCCCTCTGATGTAGGTCTTGAGCAAGAGGCGCAATTAGTACGTGCATGGTCAGGTTCAGTGCCCGAAAGAAATGGAAGTCATCAGTCATTTCTGCCTATCAAATACCTGCATTTACATGAATCTGATCGCTTCTCTGTGAGAATTTGCTCCTTATTTTCCACTGTTTTTTTGTTTTTTTTGTTTTGAGAATGAGATAGACCTGACTTTTGGAGATCGATGACTTGAATTTGCAGACTTGTACTCCTGATATTAAAATGTATTTCCTTATTGTAGTTGCTTTTGTCTCATGTAGATTGGAATCTTCTGCATGCCCCCTTCCTCAATCATACCTCTTCACAATCATCCTGGAATGACTGTGCTCAGCAAGCTTGTATATGGGTCCATGCACGTAAAATCATATGATTGGGTTGACACAGTTGCATCTATCGATCCATTGCAAGGTTTGTCTTTGTGTGTATCTTTATCTATAACTGTTTTAAGTTTCCTGTTATTGAAAATTCTTAGAAGTATGCTTTTAGGTGTGGAACTCTTTCCCTCTGTCTGTCAATGATTGACCTCTTCGAAGATTACAAATGGAGATACAGTGTCTGTGTACACATGCCTATAGCTGGACTTGTTTTGAAGACCTCGTCTGATCTTGTTTTGATTGATTTACTTTTTAAGATGGTCATGGAATATTAAAAAACTCCAGTTAAGTAGAATTAAACAGACAAATGCTGTATGCATGTTTGAGAAAATTACCAGACAGGTGAAGGTTCATTTGCAATGATAGTACAGTTGATAAGGAGATTCTGGCATTTATTTTCTTTTGCTAATAGTGGATCACTTTTTCTCTCCTTTGATAGAGAAATGGATTGTTTATTCTTCATTGATGGTACTATGCTCTGATTAATAACTGATGAAAGAGTTTCATGACAAGTCATTAGATAGGTCCTTAAAAGACGGTCTCAAAGTTAACTGATGTCCTATAGAAGAATTAGAAGTGAGATGAGACACTTGTTTTTGATATTATAGACTGCCCCTCATAGGTCTTTGAGGTCATTTAACACTGATCTGACCCAACTAGCCCTTATATTATTGTCAAAATGTGTCATTGAGCACGCAACAACATTCACTGATCGCCGTTTGCCAATAATATCATTTTAGTGAAGGTGTATACTGAATATTGTTGGTTAACGCTTGAAGCATTTCAAAGTAAGATGCAAGCGCTTGCCTGCGTAATGAACTTTTATTATTTGGGAGATTTAGTTTGCACATTGTTCTTTAGACGTCCAGAGCTTGAGAATTGCTAAATGCACTTACTTATTCAAGGTGTTTATGTATGTCCTATGAGGAAATGAAACCAAAGGTCTTCGCTCTATGTGTGAGAGAAGAGAGAAAGAAAGAGAGGGGGGGAGGGACATGCTAAAAACGCTCTGCTTGAAAGAATTGATTTTCTCTCTTGTATTTTCTCTGATGCTTAATTTATACTATAAGTGTACAGGGCTTGTTAAATTGTTTACCCATACTGAATGCATCACCAAGATGTCAAAGATGGTCTCAGTAATTCAAAACACAAACAAAAAAAGAAGCAGCTCCAAAACTAGAGCATGCTAATTTCTTTAGTTGTTTTAGCCTGTTTGTCTAATCAATTTGCAGACGTCACATAGAGGCATAAGTTATTTAAGTTGTCCTTATCGCACAGGCGATGAAATCTTTCAGCTTGTTATGAGATGAAATTTTTAGGCAAACCGAGCTCGGAAATGGTTTAGCCGTTTGACTTGGGAATATGGACACTCAGCCTAATTTGACAATTTATCCTGCCACTATAACAAAGATGTGACATTTAATGGCCATCTTCTGCTTCTTCCTTGATAACTTTAGGTTAAACGTGTTAGTTTCTTCCTTAATCTAGCTAGGACAAGATAGTTTGAAAGAAGTGAAGTGCTTAATCTATTAAGTAATCTTTACTCAAGAAGAAGTTCTATCCCAGTGAGGTCATTCCCAAGGAACTCTGGAAGATGAAAATTCCCGTGTTTGGGTCTTGCATATTTCATAATACATGGCATACTAATTGCACTACCTTATTTTACGTGTAACAAACACTTTTTAAGCTTTTTGATTTACGAGATGATAGTTACTGGAACCATGACGTCAAATGGTTTTGTTGTTTGATTTCAAAACTATACGATCAGCCTCTGTGACAGTTCTATCCAGCCACTAGAACAAAGATATAACATATCTGTAGAATGTGGAGTATCAAATCAAGGATTCTATTTTGTAGAATATACATGCCAAGGTGTTAGCTAGGAGGTTAAGGGACATATATTGTTGGAGTGGTATAATAACATCATATTGCACTCTCAACATTGCTTTTCAAATGCAACTTGTTCTTATCCGGAGATGATTGGATAGGTTCAAATGAATGCGATTTTGTGGCACTTTTTGCAAAGCAGAGGAAATTAAATACTTTTTAGGCAAATGGATGCGATCTGTGAACGTGATTTGTGATACTTAAACAGTATGAACTCAAAAAATATGAATCTGATTTGTGATACTTTTTTGAAAAGCAGAAGAAACTGAAAAGATATATGCTTAAAGTTGATATTCCAACTTATTTCACTTGTTTTGCAAAGCCGAAGCTCCTAATAAAGTTAGACATCTTTTGCTTATATATCATGCCACTTTTTCTGAAATATCTCCCACTCAAGGAAATTGGTCATAACATACAAAAATCAGAACAGGGCTTCTTTATTAAAACTCGCAGTTATTGCTTTTTGCAGCAAGACCAGCAAAGCTTGTTAAAGATGCTGAGATGGCAGCGCCGTGTCCAACAACTAGTCTTTATCCCACGAGTGGTGGCAACATCCATTGTTTTAGAGCAATCACTCCATGTGCTATTTTTGACATCCTGTCTCCACCTTATTCATCAGAAGATGGAAGGCACTGCACTTACTTTAGGAAATCACAGAGAAGGGATCTACCAGGTATTAATTGATTTCTTCTCCGTCGTTAATTTTACAGTGTGCATTTCTTCTGATTATAACTTTTTTCTTATTTGAAGGGGAACTTGAACTGGATGGGACAACAGTTTCCAATATAACTTGGTTAGAAGAGTTCCAACCTCCTGATAACTTTGTGATTCGAAGAGGGGTGTACAAGGGTCCTGTTATTAGAACGTGACAATTCTTCTTGCGGTGTACCATAGGTTTCATGGTTGTTGTATCTTACTAGGAAATGTTGAGGCAAATGCCCTGTGGCTAGCGGTGGCCTGTCAATAATCGATAGTTCGGCTACATAAGTTGAAGGCATGTGGTTTGTATATATTAAAACAACATGGTCTGATTTTCTGACCTCAGTTTCTAGTATGGAATAGTAACTGTTTAGGTTGGAGCAAATCACATGCAACTATTGGTATAGCAGAGTCTCCTTCCATGGCAATGAAAGTTTGGTGCCTTTATGAGAGATTTCTGAGTCCTGGTTGATTTCTTTGCCCCATGGACGAGATCATAATGCATTTATACTTTTCAGCACAAACTTTCAGCACATGGTTGTCCCAATTGCATTCTTATGCTAGCCACAGGTTTCTCTTTTCTTATGTCTGAATATCTTCTGTTCTACATTTTGAATTAATTTTTTCACTACAAATTTGTCGACTTCTTAACATTGTATATGATTCGTCGTGGTTAATGTGAGGACTGTGTGTATCAACAGATCTTAATTTCTGGCTGCCAAGAGTATCTGTTCCCGCTCACTTAGTTTGCTACTGGTTGTTCTTTTCTTCCTTTCTTTATTGGAAAGTTTCTCAATTTAGCTTCTGCATTTATAGTTTTCCTCTTCCAAGGGTGGCGTTGTGAGCTAACCAACCCGGAGATAAGCATCTTTTTCTTCTGTGTACCTAGAAAGATGATGCTTGTTATGGGTGCATGTGTGCCTGACATATGTGGATCCCCTTTAGTCCACGTGGTACCTATTAAATCCAAGAGGTGTACTGCATTGAACTCATGTAGACCATATTCTTACAAGAAACTTGTGTAACACTGATGCTATTTCCATCATAAGCTTGAAATTTCAGTAGTCGGTGCTGTTCTAGTGAATAACTCTTTGCTTTCTTCGATGGAAAGATGTCGTTGTAGTAGAGCAGCTAGAAAGTTTCGAGTTGTTGGGGAAAGTGCATTTTTTAAGTCTAGGGTCAAGTATCAGATGGAACTGTCGTTGCTTTGATGCAGCTCTGATCAAAATCTCAGCAGGGAAAATCACGAGTTTGCTTACGGCATCCATACCTCGTGAAAGTATATGGATGTTGTATTTGAAGGGAATCAGCTATTGCTTATTTATGAGTAAATGAAAAATTAACTATCTTTCTTCGTGATGGTGAGCTTGGTACTTTCTCTTTTTAAAGATTCACTTTTTTTGGGTTATAAATGGTCACCGACAAAACCTTTCACTAAATTTGATCATAAGGAATGCTGCGACTAGCAAGCTAAAACTGGACTGGCCCCCTAGATAGGAATTTTCCTTGGGTATGACCAGAGGTTTTGCCTATCCCTACGAAGAATCAACGTTGAAGATTGTGCATAGAGATATCAAACTAGCGAAGTTTTGCTTGATAGGGATCTCTACTGTTGGTTTGGCAGAGCTCGGTGAAGCCGGTATATCAGCTACAAGGGCAACTCGAACTATGTACGGACCAACATATTGAGGGAAAGAATTTCAATTAGCTTTGTGTTCCGGTGTCCCATGTCTCAAACTTCCTAGCAATGGGAAAAGCATATTGAAATTTTTTTTTGTTAGTTAGTTATCTTGCACCCGATTTTCGTTTTCGTAGTTTGTCACTCTCTATTTGATACTCTCGTGGGCATAAGGCACTATCAATCAAATGTAAGCATTTCCGTTAATGGCCATGTTATCATCTTCTTGTTTATTCAGCTTTCCTCTTGTGGTCTTACCTTGTCTTGAGCCGCGAATTTTTCCCCTTGTAGAAAAATGGGAGGAGCGTGAGGGAGATGACTAGGGCAAGTATCAGTATAAAATGCTACGGATTGAGTTTTGCGCTGATGATGATGATATGGAGCTTTACTAAACTAAATTTAGAGCACGTAGTTGTCAAAAGTGAAATTGAGATGGGAATCTCGAGCAGAGTCCATCTTGTAGAAAAAAAAAATCTCCTTAATGACAGGAAGTTAGATATAATGCGTATAAGCTTAAATTTTGGAACACAAAAGATTGTTGAAGATTCAATGACCAAATAAATCCGATCACTAACGCAATTCAGGAGAATCTCTAATGATGTTCCTTATTGTGATCATTACTGTGAGTTCAACCCCAACTTCTAAAAACAATAATGTATAAATATAATGTAAAAGATGATAACGAAGCAACAAAAAAGGAAAGAGTTCGAACCAACAAACACTCGAAGCGAAAATAAATAGTTTCAACTATACTTATCAGTCCTTAAAAGTTTTAAAATTTTCAAAAAGAGTAAATTAAATTTTAAATTTTATCAAATTAATGTAATCAAATTCTTTTCGTAAACTCTATTTAATTTGGATATTGAAAGATATCAATATAAATTTTTTTAATATTATTCGTTTTCTCCTGCAGAGGGCTAAATTAAGGAAAACATGAAGCAGGAAAGTAGAGTGATAATCGTTTTTAAATCTTTTCATATGAAAAATAAGGTTTGAGACAAAGAAAAGATTACGAATTGAATATTGACGTTTCTCATTTTGTTTTTATATTTCATGCGTTAATTCAAGAAAGGAAATAAAAATTAAAAAAAATGAGGTTTTTGTAATCATTAAAAGTTTTAAAACTTCAATCTAAGTTTTAGGAAGAGTGCACTTTTTATCCCTTTTAATTATTCCTCTTAATTATTACTTGTGTATATATATACAAGAGTTGGTCCCCGTCGTGCCTCGCCGCTCGCCTGATAAACGCCGTGCGCCTTCCGTCTCCGTCAATCCCCTCCGACCTCGCGAAGATCAAGGCCATGACCAATTAATCGATTCTGTCCGCGGATCCCCGATCGCGTCGCCCATCGGAAACGGCCGGATCCCTCTCCCCCGCCGGCGATCTCCAACTCCGCCTCCCGATCGCTTCGCCGGCGTTCCCTCCCCGTCGCCGATCGCTCCCGGTGAGCTCCATAACATCCTCTCTGCTCGTAGGAGCATCAGTTGTGCGATCGGAAAGCGCTAGCTGACCTGCTTAGGATTTTCATGTATAGGTGTTTGGGTTGAGATACATGGCGTCGTGGTTTTGATTAGAGCACTGACGGTCTTTGATTCGTTGAATTCGAGACTCTGCTATTGACTCCTGCGCGACGGGCACGGTACTTTTTGTGGTTGAATCGAAATGATTCAGATTGAACTTTGCTCTGATAATGTTCAATTGTCTGCTGTTGTGTAGTTCAATGAGGTCGGAACTTGGCGGTAGGAGAACCGGATGTGAGCTCCGTAGAAACATGCTGACGAAGAGAGAAGCTCCTTCCCTGGTCGACCTCTGCGTCAGGACTGCAATTGATAACCTGAGATATCTAGGCGATGTCGGTGGAACCGATGCTGAGCTTCTCGCTAGAATTTTGCCGCATTGTACGGTTGATCAATTGATGCACATAGAGAAAAGTTCGAAAGTAAGGATCTTTGATATCTGGGTTCGCTGATGGTTTCCTCTTCTTCTTTTTCCTTCGATTCTGGCCTGTTGTCATTGACGAATATTGAATGATGGTTGTTCTCTTACAGGGAACAGACTTGACTCCGGTAACTGATGATCTGTGGAAGAATTTTTACGAGAAACAATTCGGTAGTCGGAGCACTGATCTTGTCATTGAGAGAATGGAGCAGAAGAAGGTTTCGTTTAGGTGGCTACAATTGTATGAGGTAAATTCTCAGTTCACTTCCGTTCAAAAATAAAATTCTCAGTTCACTTAACTAAAACATACATTCCGACGTTCAGATGTTGACTTTCTCGACAAGTTGCTCTTCTGTGAACAAGCAACTGGACTGTCGGCAATCTTACCTCGTTTATGCTTGAAAAATACATGTTTTTGGCATCAATATGTTAGTGTCAAGCGATATTGAAGTGGCTGTCTATTTTGCTCCAGGCAAAGTTGAAGGACATAGACGAGGCTCAAAAGAAGTCGCTGGATAGGATGAAGCAACTATACAAGGAAACGGATGCCCGTGCGTTATTTGAGCTAGATAAAGATTTCTTTTCAGCCTTCTGTTAGATATTCATGTTGTACTCATACCACGAACTATCTGCATCTGCTTGAATCACAGGCTGTATGGTCTATTAATGGAATAGAATGATTTTATTGTTAAAAGCCCTGCAATCTCTGGTCTTGTTCGTAGGTGACAGAACTATTTTCTTCTAGCATAATCGCAAAATTGGCCTCATCTGCCTTTTTTTACATCTGCAGGGAAACAAAGCCGGCAAGTTCGTCTTTGCACAAAGGTGCCACCTTCAAGCAATAAGAGAAGTTGGGGTGGGTAGTGCGAACTTCGCTTCTCTCTTGCTCTCCTCTAGGTTCACTAAGAATGCAGTTTCTAGGCATCAGCATGTTGAACTGCTGATGCACAAAAGTGGACCTATCAAGCACTATCTTCTCTATTTCCCTTACCGTTGTCAATCATCTCTAGGTGGCGGATCTTACAATGTCTCCAATCTGAAGAGCAATATAATGAAGAAGGCAAAGATAGAGGCTCTTAAGAGGTTACTCCTGCCGCTTTGCAGCACCTAATTTTACTATATGTGACTTGCATGAGTTTGGATATCTATTAAAACAAGAACACACTTATTCTTGGCCAACCCGTTTTTGGCATTTTCTACAGTCAAGAGGTCAAAAACATTGCAGCCATGAAGAAGAACGCAATCCAGAGAGAATACAGGTATTCACAATCATATGTCCACCGTCTTTGAATATCATTTTACTTCCACCGCTTACTGTACCTCTGTCTCATCATATACAGTATCTCTCCCTTGATGAAGCGACGAGGACCCTCTGGTGGAGACTCCGGTTCATCTTCTAAAGCGACAAACCCTATGGGGAGAAGAATTTAGAAGCTTGCTTTTGTTCAGAAGCCTTGCCAGGAATGGCAATACAGGATAGTGCTCATTCATGCAAAAGTTGTTTACCCAAACTTATTATCATGTTTGATCGTCTTCCCCGGGTTGTTCAAGCCTCCATGCCTTCTCACAATCCTTCGGCTACCTTTTATTGTAACTGTATTTGCTCATGTACAATTATTTGAAGACATTCAACCATGATTTGAGTGATTAAGGTCCCTCAAGTACCAGCAGCGATGTTGAGCAATATGTCTTGTGAATAAAACTCAGCCTTCCTTCCATTCTCGGTCACTTAAAGAAGCAAAACAGGCTCATTCTCAGAAACGTTTACCGCCGGTGGTGTTGTGATGTTCTCTTTTTCTTTCACTACAATGCGAAAGAAATAATCTTATGCCAGCAAACTAGAGCTTACATTGTATTGATTATTTCTTACCATTAAGCTGAACTCTGTAAATGGAGAGATCATTTATTGCGTGAGATGGGGTGCGCAATCAATTGGGGTATCTTATTCCGACTCGACATCGATGCATACCATATGTAGCCACACTTCGCAATTCGACCAGAAACTCGCAATCCAAGAGTCATCAAAATCCAAAAGCAGGAATGCATATGGAATATAAGTGGATTGCTGTAGCTCACGAGGTGAAAGCATCGATATGAGTCTCCTCCTGTTACCAAACTAGAGTAGTGGATGAGAATCCTTGGAAAGGTTGGAGCCAGCATTGGTGCCTTATCCATCCTAATCTAAATAATTGGCAAAATTCATTACTCTTTTGATACGCTGACGGTACCTCCAATCCTCCTGTTACGAAGACGATACCGACCGTCTTACCTTAAACAAAGCCGATAAGGTGCTTCAGTTACGCATGTTCTTTAGATTCCTGGGAAAAGTCTGTCACAAGGGACTACACCTATGGACAGTAATCCTTCAGGCAAAAGACGAGGGAAATCAACACCACGACATAAATTATTGATGGAGAACGGATCCAATCAAGTACAGCTTAGCAGTGGACTAATAGATAAAGCCACTAGATGAACAAATACTCCAGACTTGACATGATGAGGCTTTGAATCAGCAAATCAAGGAGAAGACGCCCAAATGAAGACTAATATGGAGAAAGCTTTTAACCCATGGCCGCTTTGGGAAATTTCCAAGCCAAAACAATCAGCACAGCCGAATCAAATGCCTGAGAAACACAGGCAAATCAAAAAATGATATCCTCATCCTTTCCCATTGGTGCAGATAACAAGTTGTGGGCTGTATTGAGTGAAACTCCTTTTTGCAAGGAAACCTTCTCAGCAAACTGCTCTTCCGCAAATCTCTTGGCAGATGCAAGCTGTCTCTCTATCTCTCTCTTCTTATATCCCTGAACCTTCTTCAGCCTAAAAAAATCTTCCCTCTCGAGCTCATCCAACTCAGCCTTGATATAATTTATTGTGTTCTCCAACCTGGGCTTCACAACATTCTCCAGCGCATTCACTCTACGATTGGTGGTCTTAATAGCCTCATCAAGAGTCAGGAATGAAGTTTGCAGTGAAGCAAGCTCAACGAGAACCTCAATGGCTTTCACATAAGCAGCCCGACAAAGCTGAACTTGTTGACCACCTCTGGCTAATCCAGTTAGGTCATTCTTGGTCTCCCCATCATTAAAATATTCGAATTTAGGAAGCTTCACACCAGCAACATTCTCTTGTCGGGATCGGACTTTCAAAGAAGCATTCTGGACATTTTCCAGAACAACATGCTTGACGTTTTCACCTGCAACATATTTGGCCTCGGTCAGGGCAAACGAGGACGCTTTCATGATGTCCCCCATTGATTCCTTAGTGGATACAATTTTCTTTAGGATCTGACGGAACTGCACAGTTAAAGCATCACTCTTCTTTTTTAGTAGAGCATGGCCTCTTGTAGCACCAACAAGACGAGCCTTCATAACTCCGAGCATCGTAATAGTAGGAACTACATTCAACCGCTGGCTCTGACCAGACATCTTTGCAAAATCTACAGCAACATTAAGATAAGAAAATTTATGATTTTGAACAGATGGTTGGTCTGTAACTTCATTGGGAAGAAATAAAAGAAATGTTCAGTACTAAACGAAAACCTACACAAAAGTTCATGATTAGTCACTGCATGACACTGAGCTTTCATCACAACTTTCATATGAGCAAAAAAATGAACAGATAGGATGGTTATAAAGAGAAAAAAGAAATAGGGATAAAAAAGCAAGACAGGTTTGAGACAGCTAAGCCCTCCCAAACATGTCCCAAGAAATTTCGGTATCTCTCCAAACCCATTATGGATTTTGAGAGAAATATCCCAAAACCAGTCTCGTTAGAATTAGCAGGTGCCAATCTCATCCAAAACCAGATAAGACAACTGGTAATACATATTTTTGTTAAAAAGATTCTAGTATATCGTTTACTCAGGTGAGGAGTGACAGCATTTTTGTTTGAAGGAAGCTACTCAAAGTGAGGGGTCTGCACAAGCCACATATCAGATGTATAGTTAGGAATCAAAACATGCATCTCCCTGTGGTTTGATAATTGGCATCACCATTGCGTCTTGCTTGATTCTCATCCTGCCAAAGTACTATAGGACTCCAATTAAGCATTAATGCTAGAGCAGCTGCAATTAGTAAAAGCAATGGCTAGAAATGGGCTGCTGCTAGGTCTGAACATCTGGTTGCTATACAAACTCCTTTGCTTGCCTGTGTATTTCCCAATGTTGATGCAGTTATAGACTGAATTTTTCAATATCCTCTGGTGACTATTTTGGTCAAGTTGGGGCTTGGCAACTGGTTAGAAGAAGAGGACTCAAAGTGACTTGGCATCAATTAACCTGGGTCAAGCCCAATATACCCAAAATAACTTCCATCAATTGTTTAGTCTTACTAAGCAGACTGCCGACATATGACAGAATGCAGAAATGGTGTGATGTGAATGATGGTCGTGTTCTTTGCAAGGAGTTAGCTAAATCTAGAAGCAATCTGCTTCTCAGATGTTCACTCTCCAAGCAGGTTTGGACTTATATTTTGCAGCTTCGGGGCATATCTACAGGTATTGGATCCAGGAGGATGAACGGCCTTGGGCTCTGCAGTGCATTAAGGTAAAGCGTGCAGAATACACTCTTGAACTTGGCATCGTGTGGAACAATTTATTTTTTATTATGAAATAAATAAATACCTGAGGAAACTGATCCTATCAAGAATAGTCATTGCCAGTGTTCTTTTTTCGGTGAGGATTTCCTCTGAATCCTTACCCGAAGATGGTTGCAGGTTGATATCTTCAGAGGTAGCCGTGTCGTGATTGAAGGAACCATTGCCGATTTGCCTTAAAAGAACTGACAAATCACAGATTTGGAGATGTAGGTTGTTGCCGATGAAACATTAATTTGGTCCAGATTTGTTCGGACATGTACAGAGAGATTATTTGGAGACGTCGACCTTTTCATTATTCTGGTGGGACATGTATAGAGGGCTCATAGATGATTAGATTAGAATCAGTGAGACATGTACGAGGGCTCGTTGAGGACTTGGTCCTTCCACATTTTGGAGTTTCGAACTATAACATTGTTTCATCATCAAGAAAGTAAATTAAGCATCGCGAGTACAAATCCTAAGAAGCAAATAGGAAATTGACGACTGAACCTAAAAACATCCACCTCCAAATGGCACTCAATGTATAAGCTAGTATATCAACTCAATTCCGTGATCGGCAACCAAATCCCACCAAAAGGAAGGAAAGGAAAACAAAATAACAAAAAACAGACCATACGAACCAGATCGCGACGAGATTCAAGGAGCAGAGGCAACGGAGCAGATCGCGGCGACGACTGAGAGGCAACGAGCTGCACAGGCGAGCAGTGCGAGAGCAGCACAGATCGGAGGGGAGGCGTACCGCCGACGGGCAGCACAAGACCCGGACGCGGGGAGCGAAGAAGGTGAGACGAGGAAGATGGAGAGAGCGAGGGATGAGAAGATCGGAGCACGGAGAGGCGGAGGCAGCCGATGGCGACGGAGGGAGGGGGGGCCGCGGCGGAGGTCGACGCGGACGGCTGTGGATTTCCAGATTCCAGTGAGGAGGAGGGAGCGGAAGGACAAAAAGCTTCGTGTTTTTATTTTTATTTTTGGTGAATTATAGGGAAGAAGCAGGGGGCCCCACCTTCCCCACTTTCCCGAAAATTCTTTGAAACGTACTACACATTGGATGCGATGAGGAAAAGGCAAAATTTAACTGCAAATGAATCATCTTATAGAAGTTGATCTCATCTTCAAATGAATAGCATCTGTAAAATGCAAGAATCGTAATCTGTGGATTCTTTGGTTTTCTAAAATCTTGCGACTTACATCGATCGTATTTACATCGAATCTTCATAGTGATTGGAACTTAGAGATAATGAAAGTATATTTTTGGTGAGGAGCTTGGATAGCTACATATATATATATATATATGTGTGTGTACCGGTTGATGGCGTTACAGCTTGGGAACACGTAGCGGTTTTAACACAAATTTTCAGTTTCGCATTCGTTTTGACTTTGGCTCAAGTCAAATCGTCCCCCCAGAGAGTGGAGGGGGAAAGTCTGTCCTTTTTGTTAGCATTCATCATGTAACATGCTCGAATCTGAGATCTCGTACTCGCGGCTCCTTTCTCATCGTCATTTCACCACTCCACGTGAATAAGTAGCTGCATAGCAGATGCTTGCAATCAGATCGAGATGGGTCACTTCGCTCGAACTAGGATGTTTGTCCAACCTGCGGTGCTCGGATGTGGATGAAGAACAAGGGAAGTCGTTGAGCATAGCCTGAGAGCCCGGGAGGATGCGAGACAGACTGCGTGTTCTGTTGCATTGTTCTAATCTGTATTCAGGGACGCGGCGCTTCTCCTGATTGTTGTGGACGTGAGGTTGGAGTAGACAATGGAGAAGAGGGCCATGTCACTGGGCATGAACTCTTCTCAAGTTTCTTCGTGGAATTGACTAAAGAGATACATCAGTCATGCTCATCGATAGTCAAATCAATTATGGTGGCGAACCAAAATAGTTCGCGTTTCACAGAACATAAGTTAGCAGAGCTTTCAAGCACATCCCGCTGCTCAGGAAATTATTGCGTCGCTATGAACAAGCATCTTTAAGAATACCCCTAGTTTCCCATTACATGCTTTATATAGATATACCAACTTTTTAAGGAAAATCCGAGGTCCCCAGCTAAATTCCCGATCCAGCCAACCTCCGCCTCGAAGCATTTGAAACAGCCACCTGGCCAAGCCTGTCGGCTTCAGTGGATACCGCTCTCTCTCTAAGGGGCATGTAGTGCCGCAGCCATACTCCTGTATAGACCTGAATGACCAAAGAGATTATAGAAGTTTAAAGATCAAGAAGAGACCAGACGAATAGAAACCAAAAGGCGAATCTCACTAAACTTCATTATTTTGGACTTTGTTGATCAATACTGAAGATGAGAATCACATGTTGTATTGGTCATTCTCAAAGGGGATCAGAGATTATACGACTTAAGTTGTCGAGAGAAGCTAACCTGTTGTGGTCGCATGATCTTTGTATCAGGATCATCCAGGGACTCTCGCCAGTGCGCCAGGTACCCAGCCATTCGGGGGACTGCAAATAAAACAGGGAAGAACTCTGTTGGAAATCCCATTGCCCTGCAAAAATATTTCGGAGTTCATTATTCTGCCGTCCTAAACCTTAAAGGCATGATAATATCACACTGACATTGACATACCTATAGATTAATCCAGAGTAAAAGTCGACATTGGGGTACAACTTCCTCTTCACAAAATACTCATCTGACAGAGCTGCTTTCTCTAAAGCAACAGCTACCTGCAGCGAAAATCAAAGTAGACACATAAGCATATTCCAGAATACCTACAATCCTTTCTGTAATGTTATTTCAAAGCAATGTTGTTGCACGTTCATGAATCTTCAACCTTTTCTTATCATCAAGATCATGCTATCTCCGCCGACACAATCAACTGGTTGAGAGGCCATATTAACAGCAAGAAATGCTTCAAGCATAGAACCATCTAAGTTATGAGAGCTTTAAGTCTGAACAGATAACATGTTTTAAGTATGGAATGCATAGGCAGTACTTAACATGTATATTCTGGAAATCAGATGCTCCTACGAAGGTTTTCTTTCCTTCTCAGAAAGAATTCAGAAAAGTGTCAATCTTCAAAGAAAGATGAATTTCACTGTCAAATCAATCGTTATCTTTACAGGCAAAAAGACACTTTTTTTCTAACGAGTCAAAGCAAGTCAATCAAAGATGAAGTGAAAGGACAATAACAGCAAAGATCTTTCTGTAATTCTTCCCTATTTGTCGAGTGAAGGTTAATCATAGAAAGTAACTTCATAGACATGAACAGCTAAAGAGCCTAATTATGTACAGGAGATTTAATGTAAATGATCTTTCACAACCACATAAGCATATTCTCCTTATTAATGCCAAAAGACAAAGCAGAAAAAGGCATACATCCCTCAAGAAACAAAAGTCAGAGCAACTTACCTCAATTAGAGGATCCCGACCAACAATGGAAAATACTTCCTCAGCCAGTTTCCTTATGACTTTTGCTCTAGGATCATAGTTTTTATAGACACGATGACCAAAGCCTGACATTTTTCGTTTCCTGGAAAAAACCAAATTAAATGTTGAACACTAAATGTTGAACACAACTACAATGTCTCATGCTATTTGAGGTCATCAATTTCAACCATTAACTTACCGATTTTTCACACCCTCTATGAATTCTGGAATGTTCTCCACACTTCCAATTTCACTCAGCATCTTAAGCACAGCCTACAGGAATATAAGTAGCCTCAGCTGATGGCAATTCATTACTTTGTGAAATAGAAACCAAAGGACTTGCTTAGTACAAAGAAAATGTCATTACTAAAGGAGACCTTTTCAGACTTCATCGTAATGAAACAGTCAAAAACAGACAATATAAGTACCTCATTTGCCCCACCATGAAGAGGGCCATAGAGAGCTCCAACAGCTCCAGCAAGTGCAGTGTACACATCAACACCACTGCACAAGCAGTTGCAGAATATTATACATCCATGTTATGACTTCAACTTTCCTCGCAGTAAGGACTTGAAAGATGAATACCTCGATGCAAGATGCCTAGCAGCAGCAGTTGAACAATTCATTTCATGTTCAGCATGCAATATGAAGAGGACGTCTAACACCCGTGCCAACCGAGGATTAGGTTTGTAAGAACGATTACCCCTGAAATTTGGTTAAAATTCTCCTCCGATCAATAAGTCCCATTTTCCCTTTTTCTATCTTCACCTCTAATAAGGAACATTAATTAGTTAAAAGCACAAAACAAAGCAACACTTACAATGAATCCAGCATGTATAAGAAATTCTCTGCATAAGAAAGATTACTAGATGGGAGAACTGGAGGCCTTCCTGCCATTCTCAAGTATGCAGCAGCTGCGATAGTCGGTGCCTGCATCCACAGAATATTTTCTGTTAGAAGCCAAAGATAAAGGAGAGTATCTGGAGCAACTGAGGCCAAGGCTTTCAAATGTAGAATATATGGAGTTAAATGAGAAGCTATAGAAGAGCCAAGAGAATCCAAAATAGCAGATCGAGACCAAACCTTCCCAAGAATGCGAGCAATTTGTTTATCTCTCACTTGCTTTGATTTGTAAAGATCTTGGCCCTGTAAACAGAATACTGGAATAATGGCTGTATACTTAACTGAAGAGCATAACTTGTAAGATAATTTCGTAAATTTGATGAACAACTGAGTCTCGTTCATGCAGATCTTGTTCATGCAGAAAAGGTTCTCATTGCATAGGCAAGCAAACCAAAACGCCTTCAATCCCCCACCACCTTAAAGAAAAAGAAAACTCTCTAACCTATGAACATTCAGACAGAAAAAAAATATTACAATAAAATGAAGTATTGAGTGAAGAAACGTCTGACCAGCTAATTCAAATTTAGCAAACTGCTTAGTTTATAATTTTGCATGAACTTTTTCAGAAACTCAAACTACCAGCTACATTCAACTGGCCCGAAGCCCAAAAGCCGAACCACACGTCAATTCTAGAATCCAACAGCTTCTTTACAGGACGGAAGAGGCTTCAACACTTTGGTCCATGTTGAATGAGTCATTACTGACAATTGCAAGAATATCCCTCTCTTTTCAACTTGACCAATTCGATGAAAAAATCCATTTAATGATTGTGCCAAGCCATGAACATCGATGGAACTGGAACATGGTCAAAGTTTTGAATACTGAAATTTTAGTTGGAAAGTCCAAAGATAGCCAAAGGAAAAAGTTTCAACAGGCATACATACCTATGATTTTAATCTCAGAAATGTTTATATCAGATACTGAAGGTCACAAGAACATCAGTATTTCACAAAGAAACAAGGCAATATCTAGAGGCACTATCACATGATAAACACAAAATCATGATGGGAAAGCAAAGAGAACGGAGTAACACGAGGACTGGCATTATCCAAATAAAGTAAGCTTCCTGCAAGTAACTTACTCTAAGAGCAGGATTGGCATCGGGATGGAAAACAGAAAGAGCACTCATTGCACTGACAAGAACACCCATTGGATGTGCATCATGTGGCATTGCATGTACAATATCCTACATAAAGAACATGGATTAGAGTGATTTAGTCAAACATAATAATCCCACAATGAAATACAAATAAGTCACAAGCGTGTTGTAAATAAGAGTTATAGTATTGTAATAAGAGTTATAGTACACCCTCTTAACATGGTTAGTCCTATAAGGACCTTAGTCAAGCTGAAAAGGAGGAAGAAACCAAGAGAACAGAGGAAGCAAACAAGGAGCTCTGCTCCATAAAGTCTAAAGCATCGATGAGATAATTGCGTTCTTACTTGCTTTATGTCAAAAGAAAAGAAGCCTCACCTTCTAGTTCACTCGTGGAAAGGCAACAACATAATGTGCTTACTCTCAACCACCTAATGCAAAATAGATCTAGCCTTCTCTACTTATGGCAAGAGCCAGAGTTCAATATCAAGAGTTCAGAAGTTGGAGGATAAATCAGAAAGAGTGTGCTTGGAAGACATGACAAAACATTTCATTGTTAAAAGCCATTATCAACCAATCAAAAGACTGACAAAGTAGAGCATTTGAAGGTCTTGTTCACACTCACAATTGCCCTCTGGGCACTAAAGTTAACATAAGGTAACAACACGCTTTGATATGAAATTGAAAAAGTTTACAGTTATTTTTTATTATTTTTTATATAATTTAAATAATAAAAAATCGCATTTTGAAAGCTGTTTCAATCAACAACATGTGCCATATTGGCACTCAAAACATTTTCCAACGGATATCATTAAAAAAAATTACATATCACTTGCAGTACCAACACCAGCTCAATTACAGTCTACAGTTGAATCTAGCATATAACCATCAGTTTTCATATGAAAAGTGATTCAGTTCCTCCTCTGCTTTTGGAATGAAAAGGGTGAGTGAGAGAATGGAAAAGAAAAGGCAACGTAAGGGTCCACCCCGAAAGAAAAATACTGCAAAATTACATTTAATAGTACTGAACTTTTGGAAAAGGCGAGACAGAAAGAATGGGACACAAACCAGTATTCCTTGCGGAACCGCTGAATGTTGAGTAATAGCAAACTCCCAGTCCGCTAGTTGACTTTCAGAAGGCAGATTTCCATACACTGCAACGGGAAACAGACTTAATTCTCAACCGATAAAACGATCAATATCTCGTGAAAGAAAAATCATCGTGCCCATCAAAGGCTACAAATGAACAGCCAATACATGCTTGCTAGGATCATTCAAATTACGTAAAACGTATGAAATCCAAGTGCAAGAAATTGCAGAAAGAACGCTTACTCAATAGGTAAGCCACTTCCATAAAGGAACTACTCTCGGCCAGCTCTTCAATTGGATAGCCCCTGTACCTAAGTATACCTTCATCCCCATCGATGTAGCAAATCGACGACCGAACAGGAGCTGTGTTCAGATATCCAGGATCATAAAGCTTGAGTCCCTTGTCATTCTTTCCAGTCGTTATCTGTCGAATTGCCAGCAACAATTGTGACATCTAAACATCCGGACATAACATCCGTGCAAAACAATTTGCAAAAAAATTGCTAGTGCACGAGCTAGACACTACGTACGAAAGAAATTCCGTCGGCAATTAAAGTAAGTCGAGGCCTATGCGAGCATTTCGAAAGACTACTAAACTGCAAACTACCTCATCTCGCGACCAACAAATCTCCAAAGATCAAATTCTGCACAATCGTGAAGCTCACCTGCTTCAAATCGGTGGCCTTGACGGTGCCCTCTCCCGAGACCGGAACCTGGTACTTACGACCGGTCCGCTCGTCGACGACGGTCAACGAGCCGTCGAGGTTCCCGGGAGGCGAGACCTGAGCTGAGGCGCAGCTCGGCTCGAGGATCGGCGCCGCCCCGTGATCCAGCGTCTCGATGGAAGCCGTCAGGTGCAACGAGAGGACGGCCAATCGACCGCGAGCGGAGAGATGCGAATCCGTGCCAGACATCCTCATGACCAAGCTGGATGAGGCCAAGGCCAGGAATTGCGGAAGCTGAGTGAAGATGAAAAAACGGAATGAAGGGGAAGGTGGAGGGAAGGGAGGATGAAGAAGAAGGAGAGAGCTTCACCGTGGACGGAGGTGGAGTTTATATATATATATATATATATATATATATATATATGTTGGAGTGGAGTGTGGGGAATCAATCGTGGGTCACGAGGCTTTGGTTGAAAAAGAATTTAATGAGATTTAGCCTGGCAAAGGAAAATTGAGGCTTGATATAAAGGGCTGAATTTCTTTTACGAAAAATAAATAACTTGGCAAATATCTTTTTAAAATTATCATTTACATCCCTTAAAATAATTAATTAATTAAATAAATAAATTCATTATGGATACTTCTTTTGATATTTTCATGATCGTTACACATATTTTTTATTTATTTATATTTATAAGTGATATAACCTATTATTTTTATATATAACCCTTCTCATAATGATCTTTCGATTTATCGCATGTCCTTTTAATCACAACAATTCTCTAGAATACAAGTTTACATTGCTCATGATTCCCTTTATAGCATCCTAAAGTATTCATGAAGATTTCAAACCCCTTAAGAATTTCAAAGCTTGATCGGTCATTTTGGTCATCTCTTCAATCTATTGTTTCTCAAAAACCTTTAATCTATTTACTAGATAGTTTTATGATATTTAACAGGAAAAAGTTTGATTTTCAATATACTTATTATATATAACACAAGAAAGACGGTGCACATAATTATTTTCTGAAAGATATTTAACCGGTGTTATCAGACATTCGTTAAAAAAAAAAGCATCAGTACTATCATTTGTGTAAACTCAAAAAAAAATGAAATTATTGCTAATTGATTAGCTGCTGTTTTAATCTTGAATTTACCATGATTCAAAGCTCCAACTCTTTTGTATGATAAGAAATTCGAGCTTAAGGAAGCAACATTAAAAGGAGAGCATCAAACCTGTTTTCTAAAACTTTAGTGTGCGCGGTCCAAATTTTTACCGTACATTACCAATTGTCGATCGGAATTATCAGGTATAATTGATTTACTTATAGATGTGTTAATTAATCCAATAATTTTAAAGAGGGGCAATTCGGTAAGCAAGGGGGGACACTTCCTAATCCTCCCCGAAAAGCTTTTGCCGAGTGGGCCCCTCCACCTCTAGAGCCTAAAGACCGAAAGGAAAGCTCCTCCTCGCGGACGAGTCGCGTGACGTGCTACTCGCTCTTAGACAGTCGACACGTCGGCAGTAACCCGAGACCATCACCATTCAGAGCGCGAGTAGGCAAGGGTTTTTACTCTTGGCGCGGAGGGCGGCGCGGTGAGAGACGTGCGGAACCGCAAAGCTTCTCGAGAAACGCAATCGTTTTTATCTTATGGGATGAGACGATAATGTTGGTGATGGGATGGGCACACCATTATGGAGTCTACTTTCAGTCCCCGAGGACTTCTGATCCCAAAAGGACAAAAAAATATATATAATTACTAAATAAATCATAATTTTTTTTATTATTTTACTGATTTAACCAAATAAGTTCTAAATCTTAAATATTTTTAACTGATTCTGGCTGAAAAATGACTACGCCGGACATCGTCGATAATGACGTGATAACAATGTGACGATGATCGGACTCTAATTTTTTTTCATTATTTTTCTACTTGGCCGGCGAACTGTGACCAAGGCCTCATCGGCCACGGGCGAGGGCCAAGGAGGCTGCCGCCGCCCTCGCTAGTGGTCGGCCTCGCGGCCAACGGAGCTAGCCGGCCAAATAGAAAAACAAGGAAAAAAAAGAAAAAAAATTTATGGTACTGTCATGTCATCACCAGTGAGGTCCGGCGTGCCACGTCGCCACCATGTAAGTATTTTCTGGCCAAAATCAACCGCAAAGACTTAATTGGCAAAGTTGTAAAAGGTTTATGATTTATTTGGTATAAAAAAGGGTTTAAGACTGAACCGACAAATTAGTAAAAGATTTAAAATTTATTTGATAATTGTCAAAAAAAAAAAAACCTATTAGGAAAACCAGTCAAGGGGTCGTGCGCAAATCCAGCCGTCGGATCCGAGGAAGGACGACTCAGATTCAGTACATCGATCGCATTAGGAAAACCGAGGCATGGTAAAAACACGCAATGGCCGGAAAGCAAAGCGATCACGGCTTAATACTTGATAGAAGAACGTCTTAGGATCGACGCTAGTTCTTCGGGGGCGAGCAAACTTGACCACTGATGCGTACTCTTGGAAGCTGCAAACATGGAATGTGAATATGCTTTGCCTATTTAAATAGTATATCTAACACCACAAGCGATGTCTCTCCAAGCTAAAAGATCAAAGTTCAATGTTAAAGAAAAAGATCTCCGAAAGGAATTAGTTTATGATGGGGACAAAGAATAAGTACCTCCAAAGAGATCACTGCATCATACTTCCTTTATTCTTCAACAAACTTTTCCGTGTATTGAACGAATTGCAAGGACTTTCAAGTGTACGTGTGGTACATTTACGATCGATGGCAATATAAACACCGGCCGTGATGTTATCCTCTGAAAGTTCCGGCTAGGCATTCTCAGATCAAATGTCAGAACAGTTTTGGTCCTGGCATGGACGAAAACGATAACCATGAGTGGAGTCTTATCTAGAAGTGGAGGAGTCAAAGACTTGACAGAAAAGTGGAGCTCTCCCATCAGAGGGACATGATCCAAAAACACGAATTTGAATCCAAATCCTGTGCCGATGAAGAATGTTATAGGCATCCATACGAAACTTCAAAATTAATCATGATCATGAGCAGAAATCGCTAAAGTCGACTACGAAATTACATTTCGATCCTCAAGTCCAAATATTCATTTGGAAAAAAAAAATCTGTAAAGGCCAATAATTATTTTATCAACATAATAAATGTTATGAGATTATCTTTACCTAGTGATTCAAATTTCAACCATGAAAACCCTACTAAAAGGATTTGCAGTATCAATTTAGTGCTTAAAAGGATTCACAGCGAACGACAATGATATGCAAACAATTTCAGCCAAAATTAACGCAAACAAGAACAATCAGAAAAACAAAAGGAGTGAACAGTAGCAGAGGGATGTAGTGGACTAACACTCAATTAGATAATCTGCCACAAAATTGTCAATAGCTGGTGCGACACATGGATTAAGAGACTATCCCATGTATCGAGCTTGCACTATATGCCATCTAGTATATCCAGACCGTATGCTTTAATCTGAACCTTGAACAATGGATTTATGATCGATGGCCACTCAAAAAATATTTCAAGGCATCAAGCCTGCCATGTGTTATTCCGAATCTTGAGACTGTATGCTTCAATCTGAATCTTCAAAAATGAATTTTGATCGTAATGGCAACTATAGGTTTATTCTTTGGATTTTCCACTTGAGAATCAGATGAATTCAATGCATGTACAAAGTTAAAAATATTTTACAGCTCCAACAGAATCTACCAAATTCTGTAAAACCTCTAATAAAAATACTCCATTAAGCGCAGAAGTCAATTATCTTAGTGAACCATGCTTTGGAACTTTCACAAGCAATTGCAAGAAAATATTCACTGCATTGGAGAAACGATTATAAAGTGTGATTGTGTGCAATCTTGATGTTTCTATCGACCGCATCCACACCCGTTACTGAAGCTCCCATCCTGAGCAATTGCTGAAGAGGCAAAAACGACAAGTATTAACCGATAACCACTCTTCGCTTGAACCACTGGAGATGGTAGATGACATTTGAACATACCAACCGAACTCAAATTGCAACAGACTTGGAATTGAAAGCAAAAAATATCATGTTATCTCTATAAAATAACTACATCATCCTCTCTGCTGACCAAACTCTAACCATGAACTACGGCATTATGACTGTTCAAGCACCTTTTGTGCTCTCCCAGCAATGAAATGAAACTCGATGTAAAGTTCACACTAGCCAGCACATGGGCAAGAGTTTGGTATACAGTATGACATACTTAACCAGCCACTTGCTTGCATGACAAGTGATAACTACGGCACATCAAGCATGCTCTGTCTGTAAAGGCACCTAGGACACCATTGATACCATCAGCTGTGAAAAATGTGGAGAAGTAAGATCTGTTCCTCCATTGAAAATTTCCTTTCTCAGAGTAAATGTCGCTGCCTTTCGCATTTTTATGACTCAAACCATCTGCACTGAATAAACTAACACTGCACAAAACAAGCCTCGTCATAGCAACAGTCCAAGTCAAATCCTCATATTGCTCATAGCAAAACTAGCAGTCTTGACGCTTACGGAGTAGCATATTTGTCAAAAAGGACATTTTATCAGGCTTCAACCTATGGTGCTGCTGTCCCACTGCTACATCACCATCACTAATCACTTGTGTCCATATTCTCGATATTAACTTGATTCTCAAAGTCGAGCTTCCAGCACCGAATGATAGAGACATTTGGACACAGAAAGCAGAAGCGGCGACGGCGAGGGACGTGCGGGCCGGCTGGGTAATGGGCCTCATTGAGGCCCATTTGTGTGATGGACTGGCCCAATGGGTTGTTCGATCAACGTAATGGCTCACGCAAGACGTGAAAGTGGATGCTACTATTTTGTTGAGGAAAAAGCTGCACTGCCTTCACCAAGTGCGGTGCCCATTCTTATTGCGAAACACATGTGCTACTAGGGGGTGACCAAGCGGGGTCGGTTTAGCCTGGGGAATTGAATCAGGTGATTCATAAGGGGATCAGTCCCATTTCCGATTTCAAAAACTAAGAAAACGGCCTTGGCTGACAGGTCGGTTCTATAAACTGGTTTCAAACTGATATAAATTATAACCCTAAATAAAGTTCTTTTAATTTGTACTTTAAAACAGAAACATTTGTTGAAGTTGAATATATTTAAACATATATCGCACATATCATTAAAAAAAAAAGTCTCGGCTAATTTCAAGGTCAACAAGGTCAATTCTTGATTCCAAAACCCATGATAAGTTTCGGGTCATAGGTCGGAAATCTATCTGCCTTTGGACGGATCACGCTTATATGCCCACAGGAGCACTTCAGGGCGTCAAGTACTGCGCACTACTTAACGCCCTGAGGTAGCGGTGAAACGAAAGGTGCACCAAATGGACGACACACGAAGGGCAACGGTTACCCTGATTAGCTAATAAATATGTACGCAGTGACCGAGTCAAAGGATGGAGAAACGAGGTCGTTTTAACATGTACTAGGAAATTTAGTAGTGCCCTGGTCTTCCCACGTGGGGCTCTGATGCACTCTTTTTTTTTCTTTTTTTTGTGTGTTAATTCGGTGATGGTGATGGTGATGGTGATGGTGATGGTGGTGGACGGTGGGGATGCCGTCCCAACCCCCTCGTGCAGTCGTCTTTCATTATTTCGTCTCTCCTTTCTTTTAGGCCCAAAACATTTATGCAGCACAGAGAGAGGGAGAGAGGGAGAGAGAGTCCCTTTTTGGTGATAGAAAAGTGGGGTCGAGACTAAAAGAGAAGGCAATGAGTCTTGTTTTGGATCGTTTTCTACTTCTCGCACGACCACATCGGGACGACACGAAAAAGGGTGTACAAGGTCCCTAAGTTGTGAGTTGGGAGTATTTGCTGAGGTTTTCTTTTTTCTGAGTGTCCTTTCTCTTGATGGTGGGGAGAAGGGGAGGAAGAGGAGAGGAGATGAGATGAGAGGAGGGGTTTCAAGGGTTTCTTCTGGGTCTGTTCTTGCTTGTTGCTTTCTTCAAACAGGAAGGGTGGGATGGATTCTCCTCCGGGTGGTTGCCCACCAAGCACAGTCCATTTCCGTTCATATAATTATTACATAGCGAGTTATAATTATTATTTATTTTCTGGAAGAGGATAATATCGCAGATGACCTTTGAATTTTGATCTAATGTTTGATTCGATATGGAATTACCGTCCCTTAATTTTTTAATTTGCGCGATGTGATCCATGAGCCTTGGTCTGATTTTACAATATTGTCTTTCGATTTTTAATTTGTTTAATTTGGTCCGTGAATTTTTTTGTAATTATTCAATGTGATCCTTAAACTATATCAAAAAAATTTAAAAAGTCAGAGTTCACATTGAATACAATTTAAAAATTCAAAGACAACATTATATATTGGATAAAAAATTATGAACCATGCTGTAAGAATTGAAGTCTTGGAGGCACATGTTTTTCGACAAGATGGGGAAGCAAAAGGAGGGCTTACATGAACATGGGTTGGGAGACACCACGAGCCTCGAGGGTCTTTTTGCACTCTACATGCAAGACAGGAATAAGATAAGACGAAACCTTTCATCCTCTTTGTGTTTTTTCTTTTTACATGCTTTTCTACAAGTGAGGTGATAGCTTGTCATGCGGAAGAGTATTGAAAGTAGAGGGTTTAACATCACAAGAATATCTAAAGAAAGTTCTATTCGCATTTTCAATAATCTTAGTCATATTCAAGTACTTACCCCATTTCTTGAAAAGTATTATGTCATGATCAATGTGTTACCTTTTATCATGCGTCAATGTCATTCGATTATGAAGTACGACAAAGCATTCTTCTTTTATAATTGATAGGGTCATTATAAAAAATTGACGATCGGGCAAGACTCGTCAAAAAAACATGTGGCACATGGCTCAACCTCTTGCAACTTTTAACCACTTTTGTGCATATATCTCTGTCGGCATCACACACACACACAACACATAATTCACATAACTTTTTAATTAGATAAATCCACATAGGGCTCCAAGAGATCAAAGAGTTGATCATATTGGAAGAGAGGAGGGAGAGCAATGCTGAGGTCGAAAAAGCGAGAGGGCAGAGTGACTCGAAAAGAAGATTCAAAATGGATGGCAAAGACTTATACAGATACTACACTGTTGACAAAGTTGAAATCTTTTCATTGCAAAGAGTGGGATCCAGCTCTCTCTCTCTCTCCTCAAGGTGTCCTTGTGCTCAGTATCCATGGGTGGTCTTGTTTCATCTAAGGACCAAACCCTTCTGTTTCCCGCTTCACCTCTCCCATCTTTCCCCGAATCTCTGTCCCACCATCGCCCAAAACTGTTGTTCACCGCCGGTGGATCCCTCCGCCTGCGGACATAGTTTTCTCGATGTTTATGGAATTCCTAGACGCAACCAATGATAGATTTTACAGCCGAGTGCCGTTAAATTACTTCTTAAATAAACTTAGTTAGGAAAAGACAATGATTATCGATGCATTTACTTTTTCTCCTGAACCCCGTTACTGTTTACCAAATTGACAAGAGCTCTATAATCTTTTAAGCTAAAATATGCATCTTGATCCTCGGATTCGCCGACCATAGAAAAGTACAGTTCGACTTGCTCCGGTCCAAAACATTATCAATTATTCAAGCTCTTGTAGGAGCCGCAATCTAGTATATTGTGAGCAGGGGGGGGCTGTTTGTAGACCAAACACTGATTGAAAGACGCATCACTTTGGATGCTGGATCGCCACTGTTGCGGAGCAGACTTTACAGGATTTTCCCCACCCCGCTTGAAGATGCCATTGAATCCTAGTATGCAGATCGTACCTGTGCCTCCCCGTCTTGGAGCTTTGGCTTCCTAGCGATGATCTTGTAACCCAGCTTCAGCAAGTGGTGCCTTGTCCATTCTTCTGATCCTTTTTTCACAGCAAAAGTAAGTTCAAGTAGTGATCTTCATTTCACTCGTGAACATGCTCTGATGAAAGTTGCGAGCAAAATTGGCATTTCATCCGGTTTATAAAGAAAAAAACCCCCACCTCCCCAAACAAAATGCCCCTACGGCATGTACCTCGTTTCTAACTTTTAATTGATCGCTCTGATTTAATTACTTAACAATCTAAAAAAGTATCGGGTGCGTGATTTTATTTGTTCATTGGATGACCGGTTAGTTTTGTTATGAGAACCGCAATAACACACCAAAGAAGAGATCATTCTGGCGGCATACATCATCTATTGAATTTTATTTTATCATGTTATGGGCATTTTCTTGGGCTCTTTCTAGCCCGAAATTCTCGGATTATGAACTAGCCAAGAAACTTGAAACTGCCCGAAATTCTATTGGAAAGAAGATGAACCGCGGGACCAGCCAGACGCTATTTTGATTGACACGCGAGTGTGAAGGGTCGACTTTATGACAGGAGACCTCACGTCCTCCACAGGCAGTGTCAGGTGATGTGTTTTTTCACTGGCATGCTCGTGTAATTTTCACAGAGATCGCATGATGGCAGACGTAAAGATCTCCAAGGATGTTTTACTTAATCTTTCATTTCAAGTCTCGTATTCGTTTCTTGCCAGCGTTCAAACTCAATTAACTCCAACAGTGACCTTTTTGTTCCCGACGAAATCAAGAGCTGCTGATCTACGGAGCTCGTCGCACCGTCTCCTAACGAAAGTCATTCTTCATAATCCTATCCGATGACTTAGCGACATGCAATAAGAGATGAGGATTACAGCACGAACTTTTCTATTTTGTTAATGCAATCTTGCCATTTTCATCGATGCCATTGAAAATTACAAGAATTTCAGAATATTTCGCATCCTTAAATTTTGAATCATCATAAGTCAAGCGTGCAATTACTATCGGATCGCTTGCATTGTTAAGAAACTTGTCTAAAAACTCTAAACAATGGCCAAGGGACGCATCAGATGGCCAGTTTCATTAATTCTTCCCGGCGAAGTGTAAACAAAGCGCAAAATGCAAACTTTCAGGAGTCCTTCCAATTTAAAATATAATGAATTAAGATGGTCATTCTTCACAAGATCGGTAGTAATATATCATAAGAAAAGTTTAAGGGCAGTCCGGAAGTAAATAGTATAGAATTAGTTTCTTCTTCTTCTTCTTCTTTTTTGGCTAAATGGAGTAGAATCTAAGTAATCGACTACTTAACTGCCCTTCAAATTAAAATGAAACACACAAAACGAATAAGTAAAAATAAATTGGACAAAAGAGGGGAGAGAGAAGACAGAATATGAAGAGGTAACTGGGACGAATCACTAAAACCATGCTGAAAACAATATTTGGGGAATACCCAGGACAACAATAAGGTAGAACCGATCAAGAATCGGAGAGGCAGCTTCAGATCGCTTCATTGGCACGATCAAAGAGCCGTTCTTGCTGGTCTTGCAAACATTGACACCAATCTTGACACTGTATGCTTCGGTCGGCCTCAGGCACAGCCCAGGATTGCCGCTGAGATCCAAGTTCTTGCCCAACCTCTTCAAGAAGATGGCATCAAATGGGACCACACCAGTCAGAAAGTTCCTGCTCAGGTTCAAGTGGTATATGTGGGACAGAGTCCTAAACCCAAGAGGGATTTCACCAGTCAGCTGGTTGTTCTGGAGAGACAATGTGCTCAAGTTCATGAGCTGGGTGAAGCTAGCAGGGATGGTCCCAGAGTACCCTGAACTGGCAAGCCTCAGCTCTTGCAATTTCACAAGCATACCGAACTCTACAGGAAGAGTTATGGCCATCGGATTATTTTCCATGATGAAGTACTGCAAATTCTGCAGCTTTGACACTCCAGTGGGAAATTTGCCTCTCAGTCCGTTGTTGCTTAGGGCTATGAAGACCAGAGAGTTGAGCTTCTCAATGGTGTCAGGAATTTTACCTGTGAGTGAATTTGAGCTTAAGTCAAGCTTTTGAAGCTGATCCAGTTGGCCCATTGCGCTCGGTATTGAGCCTGTAAGAGAGTTGTAGCTCAGATCAAGGCCCACAAGGTTCTTCAGATTACCTATTTGGAAAGGTATCGGGCCAATAAGCAGGTTGTAGCTCAAGTCAAGGTGAATTAGAGATGTCAGGCTGAACACTTCCACCGGGATGAAACCGGTGAGGCGGTTTTGGGACAGTGTGAGGACTTCTAGGGACTTGAGGGAGGATATCTGGCGTGGGATTGGACCGACGAGAGCAGGGTTCGATCTGAGACTGAGCTGTTGGAGTGAGGAATTGAGGAGCCGATTCGGCGAAACAGAGAGGGTGGTCCTGGTGTGGGCGAAGCAGTTGAAGAAGAAGACGGATTGAATGTAAGGGAGAGAGAAGATGAGGTAAGGGAAGGTGGCTGTGGGCTTGCAGGTTGGGTTAGGAAGTGTGCCAAAGTCGAGCCTTGAGACATGGAGGTGGTTGTCATTGCCGGGTTTGCATTCTATTCCAGGCCAGGATGAGCCTGTCCCGCATGGGTGGGGGTACGAGGCTCTCCAGTTTTGGTCTGAAGACATGGACTCCATGATCTTGAACAGGACATCAGATTCTGAGGGAAGCATGGTGTCTGGTCGAGAGTTGGTGCTTTTACGAGAAGGAGGGGGCGGGGGCGGCGGCGGAGGCGGCGGCGGCCGGGCGGTGGTCTTTGGAGGGCCATTCATGGACAGAGAAGGGAAACAAAAAGGGAGTGAGGACAAGAGCACGACGAAAAAGAGAAGAAGAAGAAGAGAGATCGAGGGAGACGAAAGCATTGTTGCCGAGGATTTGAACCGTGGTCGGTTGTAGTAGTAAGCTTGAGTGACTTCGGAAGCAAAGTGGTTTTCATCTGATGGGTGAGTGGCAGAGCTCAACCCAGAGAGAGAGAGAGAGAGAGAGAGAGAGACTGAGAGCGAGAGATGTGACTGAATGATAGGTGGGGCAAGCTTGATTAAAGATGGTGGGTCATGACATGAGTGAGATTTTGAAGCCAAGGTAGGGTCAACAAGGATGGGAAAAATTAGACACCCTTGTCTGAAGGAAGGGGGCTGGGGTTTCGAGTGAGAAACTTAAAAGCGCATGTCTCATTTTATCAGACACGCAAACATGATTAAGCCGTGAGAACCCGGGTGTCTCTGAGAGAGAGAGAGAGTATTAATGGAGGACTAGGTAAACTTCCAGGTTTCTCAGAGGAACGATGCCGCTGCATCATAGTGAAACTTTCGAGCATCTGGAAATTCTTTCACCATTCTCAGATGCTTTCACTAGTCACCAAGACCTTTTCATCTTGCCGGAGTTCTCATAGCAGATGAAGGCACATATTTCCTTTTGTTCTCCACATTAGCAAAGTCGAGATCGCGTGTCACCAGGGGTTTTCTCGAGTGTTAAGCTTTTCCTACATAGCAGTCAACGAGGGTGAACATTTGACTTAAAAACTATTAGTTTTAGGAGTTAGAGATCATATGAGCCAACGTTTCTCTCTTCCTCGGTTAATTTCTTAACAAGATTTAAACTCCTCTGATAATCCTATTCACTACGTCTCTCTCTCTTCGACTTTCATGTGTAAACTACCCTTTGTTCTTTTCACCTTATTCACTTCGGATTTCTGACTTACTATAGGAAAAACTAGAGCAGGAGAAAGAAGAAGGAAGAACTATCCGTTGATCGAGCCCACCCACCACGGCCGGCACAAGCTCAACTCAAGTTCAAAACTTCCGAATATCTACTTTTTTATTTAACATGCAAATGTGTGGCTTCTGCAGAAATAGTACGGGAAAACAAATGCAAGCTAGAACGTTAGATGACATCCTTACTTTTTTTTACTAGATGAGCTTGAATTCAAGTGGATTACTTTCCCAGACAAATCTAGCAGAACCTGCAATGGACATGCATTGTACCACTCTCCCAGAAATGGGTCCCTTTCAACAGTTCTAAAAATTCACCATTTGTTTTCAAAAATCCCCAGTAATGATAATTTATATGTTTTTTGGCAGCCCGATCAAAGGATCGGCCGCTGTGAACAATTTCTATCCTTGGAAAACATGAAGATCGGTGGTTCAGGGTTATTCATTTAGCTGCCAAGTGCAATTTTTGTGGTACCGGGCCCTTATGCCTTGTATAGGTTGCATGGTTAAAAATCAATATAGTTACTTACCTTACCAAAAAAAAAAAAACTCAAAAAACAAAGACCTATTCTCCAAAAGTGGGGAAACAATAAAAGAAGATTTATCCACCTGAAAGCCAAAACAATAAATGGGAGGATGAATAGTAGGGGTGTTAATTGGGTGGATCGTGTCGAGTTTGGGTCGAGTAAAAAATGATCCAATCCATATTCATCCATTTAACCCGTTTTAACCCATATGCATACAATACAATTTTAGCGACTCATACCCGATCTGACTTATACTCAACCCAACCTATATTGTTAAAACACTTTCATATTTAACCAAGTTTAGAATAATTTGCTTCATGATTTTTTAAAAATGTATTGTTAAAATAATTTTATGTAAAACAATTTATTTGATTTCTTTTTAATATTTTTTGAAATTCTAATTATGTTTATTCTTTTAAAATATATATTTTATTTTTTTTTTGCTTTATTCTCTTCCAGTTGTCGAAGTCTAGTGAGCTCATCCCTTACCTCTTGGCCGGCAACTAACTTAGAGAGAGGGAAAAAAGAGAAAAAAGGAGAGGAAAAAAGACACATTTAACATTTTAAGTTAACCCATTTATGACCCACATTATCCAATATGAGTTAAAACATAAGTTTTTGACCCATTTTTCCACCTCTAATGAATAACAATCCTTTGCTTAACCAAACCAAAAAAATAAAAAATAAAATAAAATACCAAAACAAAATAAAACCATCAGCACTAATTTATAGTCTATTTATCAGAATATGATTAGGGAAGATTGCCTAGGCCATACCTATGTTACAGATATATCACACTACCACAACTAGCCAAGAGAAGAGCTCTGTACAGAACCTTTCTGCATGCCTTGAATATTAAACAGGCGGATACATGAAGCTCCTACAAAAAGCTTGTCTAACATTTAGTAAATCAATCATAGCAGCTTCTGAAAGAAAATAAAAAATTAAAACAAAACTACCCTCACAAGACAGAAACTCAAGCTTCTCGCCAGCGTTCAAATAAAGCTGATGCTGATATTGTTTATCAGCAAAAGCTGTCGAAGGACCTCAACCTCAAGGATTGCACAGAACATATATAAGTCAGCCACAACTAACTTATTGCAAACGTCAGAACGTTCACAGCTGAGATCACCTTCCGTTAATGCGGCTAAGAAAGTAAATGAGAAGCCCGACTCAGTTTTGTGATGCCTATCAAAAGTAGAAATGGGAGGGATTAAGTCGTGCAACAAGATGGGGCAAAGCATACATGAGTAATAAAGAGAACTGTCTATATGTGGTGATGGATGAAGAAGTACAGCACCAACAACTTACTGCGATTATGGAAGATGTATTTCACAGATCCACCACAGGTTATGATTCAATATCACCAGTAACATGTGACAAATGTGAGTCATCAGCCCTATCCACTGCATTTTGGCAATGTGGATCAAGGACCTCCCTATTTCCACTGCAGAATTGTGATTCCCCAACTTCTATAGACATGGCATTGAGATGTGATCCACCATTCTCAACTCCATGGAATGGCTCCACATCAGCGAGTTCACCGACAGATTGAAATGGATTTTGATGATTGCCTTCTCCATCTGTAACGCCACAGAGTTGCACATGATCGCCATCAACAGACACAAGACAGATCTGTGAATGGTCTTCCGTGTCCAAATTACACAGCTGCGAAGTGTTGTCAATTTCAGTATGCTCTAATGGCAATTCATCAACTTTTACAACTGCACCAAGAAATTGTGATCGATCATCTTCACTGGTTCCATCGCAGTCCATTGGTTCATCTTTGTGCTTTCGTTTCACAAAGCTCTTCCTCCTAACCTTTTCCTTACCTCGTGCCCTCTTACCAAGTTCTGTCATTGGGATACCTGGTGCAATGACCGGGGTTTCCACCTGGCCCCTCAGACATTCGTGAGCAATAAACCTGATCCTTGAGATTGATTGTACCTGCTGGGGATGTAGACCCTCTAACGGGAATGTGTCGGCAATCTGGGCTATGTCCCTTAAACCAGAATTCTGCAGACATATGGCAAATCAAGAACGTAAAAAATTCTGTTAAATGAGAACTGACTTACAGTTATGGAAATAGTCTTACTGTTCTTTGGAACTCTGATGAGAGTGAGATGGGCCTGCCCACAAATCGACGAGTAATCTTTAGGTACCACTGCATGTATTCACTCTCATCTACGCTATCATCACCTTCCGCAATATTAAGTCTGCGATTCACCCACTCGTTAAGCTCGAATTCCATCTTCCCTGACAAATTTACACCTCCATCAACTCCACGATTTTTCCTTTGCCACTGTGGCACATCCTCAGGAATATGCTGTGGCAATCCACATTGCCTTAAGCAACGATCTGGAAGGTGCCTTTCTGCCTTGTCAAAACATATCAACATTGTCTTCGATCTTCCCAGGGGAAGATAGCTTTTAATATCTTCAGGTATTACTCCACTGTCCATATGGCTATAAGGGAGCCACTCCACCTATAACCAATGTAATTGGAATTCTCTTCACTCCACAAAATCCATTAATAATAAAATTATATAGCACAAGTCTCAGGAGAAAGAAACAAAAGTGATACTTACATCACACGGTTTCAAGGCATCCAATGCCTTTCGATAGTAAATGACATCACGGTTGGCTGTTGGACCAACTTGTTTCCCTTTCCACCTTAGTACATAAGGAAAGCAATCATGGGCTGGGTCATGCTTAAGCTTTGGTCGCCCAATATTTAAGTGGTAATAGCTCCAACACTGCAAAGTCAAACTAAGAAAGGTCAAATGGCCAAATATGAAGTCTAAGGAGAATATCCATTTATAGTGTAGCAAAGCATTGATCTACAATATGAAAATGATCTTCAACTTGACCAGCAGTTGAACTGCGGTAACACTGGAATGCGTTGTGAAATAGATGAGGCAATTAAAATAACCTGGAGAAGGGTCAAACAGCCACTGATAGTACTCTGAGAAGCAAGAGAAGCATTCCCTAGTGCTCTGTACAAGAAAGCCAGTGCTGCTGCACCCCAAGCATATTTTCCACACTGTTCAAAATCTCCAAACAATGGCAGGTACATTACGGGGACTTTGTTTCCTGTAGTAGTGGAAAATATGGTGCTTCCTACCAGATATAACAGGTATGCACGTGTATGGCACTCAATATCTTCAAGAGGAGCATCTTCAGGACAATCAGAGAAAAACTCTTTTAACCAACTTAACTTGACCATGCCACCACTAGCGTACCCAGCTTCCGGGGCTTTGCCAAGGAACTTTTCACAGACGACAGTGCAAGATGTATATGTGATTCCAATGACAGGGTCTCCATCAATTGCAAGTCCAAGCAAGAGAGCAACGTCCTCGAGAGTTACTGTCATTTCTCCAACATTCATGTGGAACGTATTTGTCTCCCTCCTCCATCTCTCAACTAAAGCAGAGATGAGTGGATTATCCAGACTGATAGCAGGAATTAACCTCAAGTACCCAAATCCAGCCTTCTCAACTAACTCTATCTGTTTGGCAGTGAGTCTCCACTGGTCGAGCTTTGACGTGTGCTCATGACATCTTAGTGCACCACGCTCCTAAATAGAAATGCAATTATACGACAAACCCATACGAAACAGAAATATATATTATTCATAAAATATAGCCATGGCTTCTTTGTGCATGGAATTTCTCAGGTTGCCAGCAACTATGCTCAAATTGAATTTGCTAAGAAGACCAGATTTAAATTTCCTGATTTCTAAGTGCCGAGTCCTATGATCTGTCAATGTACTACAAGTCTAAAAATAGCAACAGATGCAAGTTAAAGTTCTTCAAACTCGTTATAAGTGAAAATTATAACATCAAGAATGGAGCCTTTGAGTTAGCTTCTTTGACACTTGCTAGAAGTAGCTAATTCAAAACAAAGATGCACGAGGAACATGACTAGCTACGGCATCTCCCCATGCACTACACTCGCTTCATGGAACACGGTTTTTTAGTTAAAGAGAGCTACTAAGAAACTGTGATCAGAATCTTTTGCTTACAAAAATTCATCCAAAAGTTGCTTTCACTTTTTCAAACATCATTTGATAATGTAGCAATAGCACAATCTAGTGGACATGAGCTTCTAAAAGAACTAACTATAACAGGCACAACATTAGGAAACTTGACATCATAAGACATTCAAAACTACATTATGAACAACACCTGTCCATCCCAAACTGCTGATGAGACATGCTTATCTTGATCATAAAGTACAGATACATCAATTGGACCAGGGTTGATTGCACTGGGTTCCACCACCACTGATTCCATCGATTCCATTGATTAACTTCTGCCCAATCAGACACGGCATGTAAAGCATATTAGTACAATTTTTAAGTTAAAGTCAACTATCCTAAGACTGGAATCTCAGGAGCATGTATAGATATAACTCACAGTTAAAATTCTTAGCGCACATAAGTTCCTCTCTCCCTCAACTGGAATTACCATAAAGATGAACTTAGAGAAATGGACTCAGCTCTAATCCAGCGAGCAAAATAGACATGGTACATAAGAACGAACAGAACAATTCCTCAACATCTGCACATTGCAGGATCACAAAATTCCATCGAAGAAAAAGATTCTAAGGTCCAAGTTATCCATGCTTAAAAACAGACTTAATTTGAAAATCCTTCATGACATAAGGGCATTAGGGCAAAGATAAAATCTGCAAAACTTTGAGTCCACAGACCTCTGTATTTCTGTCAGAAAACACAAAATTCCTTCCACAACCTCAGGAGAAAGGTTTCCTCAGAAGTTGCCACAATTGAAAGCACAATACCATTGCCATGTCAAAATTCTAAAGTAATTTGTGAGAGGACAAACCGAAATGCCACAGGACAACCAACAGGTAGCATTAGCAAATCATGTTTCCGAAGGCTGTTTAACATCAGACAACCCTAAAATACGGCGCAAAATTAATGAGTTACTTTGAGGCATCTCAGCAAATAACCTTTGATTAGCTGACACTGTTAAGTATCACTATAATTAAGAACCTCTAGAGATGAATATCTTCGGAGGTGATACGGTGCTCAAAAATGGATCTTCTGTGCACTTGATGCAAAAAATATAGGTACCCAGGGAAATGATTACCTGAAGGTGTGCCTCCCTATCTCAATCACATGAGCATCAATAGAAATTTGTCAATCACACATTCCTACCGCAGATCAGTCAAGTATTACAATGCTGTTCTAATCCACTAATTTAACAAGTAACACTTCATCAAAAGCAGCATGAAATTGAACTTCAATAATTAGTGGGGGAAACTCCAAAATTCAGTTAAAGTCGCGCCTTTATCAGATAATTAACTTCCACAGTTTAGTGGGGGCAAAAAGGAATTAGTGCAGTGTAGTTCTTCTCACAAGCTATCTTATCTTAAATGCCAACCTGGAAACTCACTGGCAAAAGAAAAGTACCTCAAGTTTTGTTTCTATCAGGCTCATAAAAAAAGATCAAAAAAAATAATTTGACCAAAAAAATGCACAAACAAGTTATTTTGCCCGAAAGCTCCTCATTGTTTATTCTCTCCTTTTCTTTCCTTCTTCTGTGTTATATGTTCTTATACTTATTATGAGCATTTAGTGTCACACACTCATTACATCTAAATAAACCCGTCATGGATACTTCGTCTCAAAAATGAAAGAGATAATTTTACGTGCACAAGAAGCATGGTTGAAATTTGAAGCACATCCAGAAATTCGAGCAAAATGGACTCTATTTTCAAAATGCCATCTTTATTAGAGCTCCAAAAGCCTAGAAGATAAAACTGAAAAGGGAGGGGAAAAAATTCAAACTTTTCTCCAATCCCAGAAGAGGTAACTGCTTGGGACGTATGAAAAACCAATCATTGCAGATGGAAACCCTGAAAATATGCAATAATATTCCCGTTTTGCTGGGCTCCCATTTATTTGAACCAATTTTATAGCTTTTTGAAATCGAAATTCTAAGCTCCATTCGTCATCCTGATGAGATTCCAATATCGCCAACAATTGCGATCTAAATCAAGTCCTTAAACACATAATTCTTCATCAACCAGCCCATCTCAACAGATTGCCAAGTCTAAAGGTCCAGAAGCCCTTAAATAACCGAGCTTTCGTGGAGGTCCCCTGCGTTACTCGATGCTAACTTGCTAAGCCAGCTCAAAACCCTCAATCACTTCGCATTCCCTTCGAATGTCCATCGTTTCGCCCCCAAATCGGAAGAAAACCCTAATTACGCAAGACATACAAGGGCGAGCGAAGAGCACTCCAACGCCAAAACGACGACGGCGGACGGAGGAGTAATAAAGGTAAAGGCGAGGAGGTTACCTGAAACCGAATGATGTAAGGAAGTCTTTTCTTTAAAGGCCAAAAACGACGACGGAGAGGGGCACACCAGTCATCGCCAACCATGAACGAGCAAGCAGGAAGAGAGAGAACCCCAAACCCACCCTCCCCCTCCTCAAAACGACGATGGAGGACGTTTGATCGGGTGCGGACCGGGATCAGAGTTACCGATGCGGAGGGCTACACGTGGAACGTAACGAGTGGGCCGTGCTGATTCCCGGGTGCAGCCCACGGGCCGGGATTCGGTGCGGCCCGACCCAATGATTAGACAACCGGGTCGGATTAAAGTATGGTCGGGTCTTCTTGATTGAGATGTTGGGCTTTGTTTTCTTAGGCATTATTTTGTGGGCATTCAGCTACGCAGAACATGAAACAAAAAAAAGAAAAAGAAAAAAGGAAACGCATCAAATTGCAATGCTTTCCAGTTTCTTAGGCAATACTTCTTTGGAATAATAACAATTTATTTCGGATCAAGGTGGAATTTCATCAGTCAATAGTAAGCGATGTGCTCCGTATCATTTCAGTTCATAGCAAAACACGATGCTTGAGATCACTAAGACACTATCCTTATTATCTGCAATGCTTTCTTGCTTATTCATCCATTCTGAAAAGGGAATGGAGGAGGAGGAGGAGACGGAGAGTGAAAATGACCAAGAACCCTAATCCTGCTCCACTAGGATTTATAATTGAAGGACTCATGTAGAGTTCAACGCCCAAGTGGGCCTCTATTACCATTTTCTAGCCCATGACTTTTTTTCCTGGGCCCATGAAAACTAGCGAACATTTTCCTAGACCAAGAAAATTGGCACGATCAAAATTGGAGGTGGTGTACACACACATATATATACACACACAACGAAATTGAGAGAGTAATTCGCTCCAATTCTTATTTTCCCATATGGCTCATAATCGACCAATTAGATATTAGTTTATCGATTTCTTTTCATCCTTAAAGCTTTTTTGTTTCTTATTGCATTGGAAATTCAAAAATTGAACGAAGAGCCGAAGTTGCACATTCATTCTTAGATGACATAGTTTGTTCCATATGTTATTTATCTATATTACTAAAATTGAACAGTGAATAAAAAGGTTTCATCGAATAATCAAGACATTGACCATGTTTCTATCACCTAGAGACTTTGCTTTCTCTACAAGAATCCTAATCCTCTCGATGTTCGAAAGGGACAATGTTACTATTATTGCTCTCCACGTCGGCGTCGGCAATGCCATGTACATATGTTAGTGTCCACGTCATCAATATTCAGCCAAGATTAGCGGAAGGGCTGAATTGGTATAGAGTCAAAAGATTTATGATTAAATTGACGCCAACATGAAATATTCAACACTATTATGACACTTGCTCCAAGATATGCTTATATTCAACTTACGAAGACACAAAGTTCATGGAACTGGAAGAATAGTCGAACATCTTGGGTAAATCGGTAGTCTGAACATTAGCTTACTGATCTTAAATTATCAAATGCAGCTCCGAACATTGAAAAACAAAAGCATAGCTGCGCTTCCTCCGCGATGCATTCATCTAGAGGAATACGCAGAGCTAAGCACGTTGACTTCGAGAGTAGTAACCCGACATCGCGACTCTAAAAAGTCGACTGCTCTTTTGAAGCCAACACGCAGTGAATTCCCGTTCGTCTCAGTGGAATCAGTCACGAAAAGTACAATCACACCGAACAATTTGAAGGCATGAGATGGGGATGGTTCGACATGCGGGCGAGCTCACCGCTCGACTCTTTTAACACATGCAAGGATGCAAGCAAGTGCCAAACCTAATTCCTGAGATGCTGTTCGGACAAGCACTTATGTATATTCCTGGAAGTTGAATTCCACAAGCCAGTTGCTCAAGTTGTGAAGTACCGTGAACATATTAAAGAAAGCATTTTGCCATCTAATAGTGAGCAACGGTTGAGGCATATATATGTTGGCAAACTATGTTAACCGCAAGCAAGCGATCAGGACGAGTGAGTGTAAGGTATTGAAGAGCGTGTAGAATTATCACCATGTTTGAGTGGTAGCTACTAGGTAGCTATTGGAGTAGCAATCGGCTTACATTGCGCCATTAATGCTCGATTGAAAAGATCAAAGGCTTCTTCTTCTTCTTTTTTGTGAGAGAGAAAGAGTCCATTAGTGGAGTGGTTGACTTCAATGAGTGCCTACACAAGATGGTTTAGTAATTCTAGGGAATCACCATTGAGAACTATATCATTTACGTAAAGCAGTATAATTGTAATATGACCATGAAGATGATAAACTATTAGTGATGGATTAGTAGTGCAGCAAAAATTCCATACTTGAAAAGAAATTGCTGAACTTGTCGAACCATGGCCTAAGAGCTTGTTTGAGGCCATAGAGTAAGCAGACATGGTCCGAATAAGATGAATCACAGAAGCTCCACAATTGCTCAACATAGACAAGAACATCTGGATCGCAGTGTAGGAAGCAGTTCTTGACATCTAATCGGCGAATTTCCCAATCCTGAATAGTAGCAACGAAGAGGACAATGCAAAATTGCGGCTTGTTTGACTACCGGACTAAAAGTTTCTCGGAAGTGAATGTCCTCCTCTTGATGAAAGCATTTTGCAACAAGTCGGACTTTCAATTGGTTCAAGTGAACCATTTGCATGTAGCGTTGATTTGTTCACCATTTACATATAGCCATATTCATCGAGGAATAATGAGGACCAAGATCCCTTGTTTTGTTTGAGTTTAAGAGCATCCAACTTTTCAAGTATAACAGTTGTCCAACCAAGGTGTTTCAAGGATGATGTATAATGTGTAGCTTGGGAGGGACAGATGATATTGCTATATTGCCATACCTAGAATTCTGCTTTGAGAATTTGCCCTTGACCATGTAACCATGGGATGCACTGAGGAGTGGAAGAGACAAAATTAAAGATTCACTCTCTGCTAGCTGTGAAACATGATTACAAAGAGTAGCAAAAGAAGCATTCAAGTTTGGTTCTATCTCTCTAAACAGACATGGACGTTTAACTGCAGAATTCAAGATCTATAAGTGAACAACTATTTTGACCAACTTCTAGACTAGGTTGAGATATAGCGTAATGATCACCGGAAGCTTTTGTTTGTGATGGACTTAATGTTGAATTCCATTTCAATAGCTCCACCCTAGTCTTAGTAGTAACCTAAGAAGAAGAGGTATATATATAATTGGTAGATTGATGAAGACAAAGGCATCATTTGGGTTTTTCGTTGTATCCCAAAAGTGCACGACAATGAATACTTATCAAATTTGTTCATCATGGTTACATAAATATGGATAATAATGAGAACCAAGCACTTAGAGTAATGAGTAGTCAAGGTCCTTCTCAAATTAAAACGCGTATGGACTTTGGTTGCACTGAGCAGTTGAATGAAGTTGATTTATCAAATAATTCGTTGTTAGAAATGCTTTCACCCAACAGTTGAGTGGCATAGATGCCTCAAATAATATAGGAAACCCAAGTACAACAATGTGTTGATTTTTTTCTCCACGACAACTTTTTGCTCTGACGTACTTGAAAAAGAGAGTTGTCATAGGATACATTACAAAGATGTGTGAGAAAATATATTGCTCATGAAGTCACCTCCTCTTTGACTAAAAAAAAAAAGTCACCTCCTCTATTAGATTGAAAAACTTCAATTTTTTTATCAAGCTGATTTTCAACCAATTTATGAAAAATTTGGAAAATCTCAACAACAAAAAAATCTAATTTTTGCTTCATTGGATACAACAGATAGTATTGAGAAAATCATCAATGAATGCCATATCATGTTGAAATGTTTGCATAGAAAGAAATGGGCTCGGTCCCTACATATCAAGGTGTATTTTTCTTTTAATGGATGAGAATATCACGAATTAAATAACGAAAATGATAACTTTGAATTTTTACTAATCTGACAAATTATATATGAAGTGTCAGTGAATTTATTCACAAAAATCAAATCATCATACCACAGAAGCTGTAAAATACAACTATTTAAATGGCTTAATCAGTGGTACCATATGAGTTCATCCGCAAACTTGTAATTCCTAGAAAAGAATGCCATGGAATGAGGGTCATTAATGGCGTATTATTCTTGATGATTAGTTCCTATGAACAATACCCAGTGTGCCCTAGAGTCCTCAAGGAAACAAATCAGAGACAAAGTAACAAGGATAATCTTTCGTTAATTGACGAATAAATAATACATCTTTCTTAATTTGTGGAACGGCCACAAATTCATTAAGTACAAATTGGTCAATCTCTTTGTCAAATTGGCCAATCCCAACACGAGCTATCGACGGTAATGTACCGATCTCGTTTATCTTCTTTGCTGCCTCCTTTGCCCACGTGAACTTTGCACAGTGCATTCTCTCCGTCAGCCATTGTACAACTGCAACTCTTTGCTGCTTCTTGTTTTTGAATAGGTCGGAGCTTGTACCTTCGTCGTGTAACCATTTCCATTTTAACCTACTTGGATTTCGGACCTGGTGGCCAACCTCATCGGGAACCACTTGTGCCTTTGTTTAATCTTTTCAGTCATAACCCACGTGCGTGTCAGATCTGTTGCCCAAGCTGACACTCCCATAATATGTCTGTCCATTTGATCTCTATCCGACTCTACCATGCACATCAAATAATAGTTTCAATGATAGTAACAAAATGAAAGTGCAGAGGGATAAAGAGTATGCAAAAGACACAAAAAAAACAAAATCATTTCGAGCACAGGGCATGGGGGCCAAGGTCCGGACCACGACGGCCATGGACCCAGGCCTCTGAGGCCCCTATCCTAGCTTTAGGGGATCCGAGGCCGAGCTCAAATTTTTTTTTAAGTAGGTTTCCTACTTTAAATAGATTTCATAAAAGGGAATTTGGATCCAATTTTCTTCTATATAATCGAAGCAAAACGATGTTCGGGAAGATGAGAACAAGCATCATAGAACAAGTACTCGAAGATGGCAATTTCTAAGTTCAAATTTGCAAAGCAGGAGACTTAGTTTGAGTTGATACTGTTTAAGTGCTTGGCTAAATTTCACAGGTCTTTTCTGTCCTTTTCTACACATAGATTTGCGTTTGGAAGTTTTCACCCTAAACAAAAATAAATAGAAGAGACCAAACCGTGTCTTCGGTTCAGTTTCATTCGGCTTGGATTGCAAAAGGCATGCTTCGTTAATGTCCAGGTCGGGCACAACCCGATCTGAACCGAACCATCAAAATCCCTACCTTCACTGGAATGTTGAGCTTTAATTTTGCATAGTTCAGTGGATTGAGTTTGCGCTGTCCAAGCAAATTAAGATGATCGAGCTAAATTTGATTTTCAGGTGTCCTCTGGATCTCTCTCTTCATGCCTTAGTCGATCACGGGCGGCAGGTACTTGAGGATGCAGATGTAGGGTTCACTTTAGGAATGTAGTCTCGACAATCACAGTTTAGGTTCCGTCAACTCGAGCTACTTCGAAGACCTCGGCACGAAAGGCTTGGTGTAAAGGAAGCAGCATTCACAGAGCAATTGCTTTACCAATTGTCTTGTCCTGAAGGGACTGGTGTTTGGTATGTTTGGAAAGTTTAGGCCAACTTTTGGACATGGAAGTATAGATAAAGGATAGTTATACAAATAATTAATAAAATTTTAATTTATTCAGTGTAATCTCTAATTTTTCGATAAATATTCATCTAGTACTTAGATTATATGAAACTATCTAATATTATATTTTACTAATTCAAGTGAGCGGAATTTGCTAATTTGACTTTTCATCCGATCTGTCCCGTCGAAGATGACCACAATTCCATTGTGCTTGCCGAGAAATCTCGATCCAAGCAAACATTGACGGGCTAGTCCGACCGGATGTTAACCCTCCTTTCCTTAAGATTCGTTCTTGTATCACATCAACACAAGTCTATGTACAATCTCTCTCATTGAAAAGATAAGAAGAATAAAATAGCTTGTGGGGGCAAAAACACAACATCAACTCAGCAAAGAATAGTCAACTTTATTCGAACTTCCCGATTCAAATGACCAAAGGAGAGAGAACGTGATGATAGCACAAATTGTTGGACGGTAAAGACAGAAATTAAGCCATATAATTTACAAGGGCCGCCATCAGCACAACGATGTTTTTTTCCCGCCAAATCCCGCTTTGGGGACTCCAGGAGAGTTTCAAAAAAATGTGGAAAAAGGGCGCAAAATTTGCAAACGCGTCAAGCTACAATTGCTTCCTTACAGACCTATCTTCTCATTCTGTCGGCCAAAATAGATCCCACCTGGTACCCAGATCAAGGAGCACTTCTGCTTATCCAGATTCATATTGTCACCCTTGCAGTAACCTTGCATTTGTCAATCAGATTCGTGGACTATGAGAACATACGGAGGAAGTTGTTTGCATATGCCATCGGCTTCACATCAGGGTGCGGCTGCAATTTTTTCCAAAGCAATCGAACAAATTGGTTAAAATAATCTCAATTACTGGGCACTTGGTTTTACCTAAGCCAGCTATGCACTAGTGAAAAAGACAAAAATCCACAGAAGGGAAGTCAAATAAGTAACTGACCACTGCAGAAAATGTAACAATGTTGGGCTTCATCTCAGGGGCTTCAAATCGAATAAAAGCGCCTTTGTTACCCATCTGAGAGAAATTCAAATCAATGGTTAATAATATGTATAACTAGATATGACAAACCAAGACAGACTATTTTGGCTAAATCAACAGGCAGAGAAAGCACAATGATTCAACTATAGATATGGTAGTACCAAAGAAACAGGACAGCTACTCGGAAACTACACCGCAACAATTTAGAATATAAAAGTACCTGATCACAATAATTTGGAGCAGAAAATACGGTAATAAGTTTTCCATCGTGCTCAATCTCATAGCCTTCATCCTTCACTTCATGTGATCGCACAACCAAATCTGTTGAGGAGAATGAGAGTCAAGTCACCAAAATGATAAGAGATATTTGATTACGCTTAGCAAGGAGGAGATGCGCACGCAAGGAAACAGAAAACTGAAGCATGTTAAAATAATACCTAAGTTGTTTTCTTGCAAAAACTTTTTGGTGACATCTCCACCAAAAGAAAGACCCACACCCCGCTTGCTAGGACCTCTTCCAGGTAATGGTTGGGGATCGCTCCATAGCAATTCACACATCAAACCTGACAAAATCAGATAACGACTTATAAAGCAAGAACTCATCTAAATGGCACAGACCATCTCAAACACCTCCAATTCTTCATGTGCAGTGAGGAGGGACAGGCACTGAGAGATAGAGATCTGGTGTTGTGACAGACAACTCAGCACAAACGATTGTTACTGGCTATGAAAGGTAATGAACATGACAACTCACCTTCCTCAGGAGGCTCACAGAACCGATCGATTGACCTGATGTCAGCAAGCTTCACCCCGTCAACACTAAAAAGACCTCCATGAACCACAAAAATCTTCTCATTAATCACATGCGCCAAAGGAAGACAACAGAACACTTCTGCAAAGAGCTCGACGAATGTTTCACTCAACTTGGATCGAACTTCTCCCTCGAAGCCATAAATTTTATTCATGCTCTTGCTCTCATGATTTCCTCGGGCAAGATATATAGCTGAAAAAGTTCAAAAGGTCTTAGATCTTTAAGACAACCAAAAAGAATATGCCTTGCAGTTTGCACTGGTTATAATAGGCCACAATAGAGATTAACTTGCGTAGACTAATAGAATGGTTTGACAGGAAATGAAGAAAACACGAAATAAGAAGGTGCTTTTGTGGACAGAAACAAAATGACGTGAATACTCTTTCAGAGAAAATGATACTATTATAAATTGAAAGCATGACTAGCGAGGGTTTACCTGATGGAGACATGCACTTGAATGCAAACAAGGTAAGGATCACCTCCACGGAAAATGATCCTCGGTCCACGAAGTCACCATTAAATAGGTAAGGATTCTCTTCAGAAGGAAGCCCATTCAACTCGAAAATATTCAAAAGATCATAGAACTGCATATGAAAAATGAATTAGCACAGGTAAAACACAGAGACATACAATTTGCAGCAAGAAACAACAAAAGCGATTCCAGAAGTACAAGCGGTCGCAGAAAAAGAGATAAAATGTTTTATATTTACTCAATGTATAATTAAACTAGCAGTGGCAAATGAACAGTAACTTAGTCCAATCAAGCAATTGAACAGTCTAGTAATGAAACTTATAACACAATGTTCAACAAAAAGATATCAAAAACATTATCTTGAAGGTGTTACACAACTCAAGCCACAATAACAGGGTGAAAACATCACGCCAAAAAGAAGGGAAGAAGCTTCTGACCATGGAAGAAGAAAGCAAAGGAGAGAAAAAGGGGGAGGATGAAACCTTCTCATGCAAAAGCCAATAGAGTGCTAAATCAATCTTACACCCTAAGCACAATCGACTATCATCTCCACTTGATAATAGTACCAAATTGGGTGGAAAAATAAAGCTCAATGGTTTGTAAAGCATCAGAGACCTGTTCCCAAGGCAGGTGCTACTCTTGCATGGACAGTTGCTAAAGACTGTTACGTGGGGGAGGCTCGATCGATTATAATAAGAAGAATAGGAAATGCTAATCATCGTTACCATGCACGCACGGGGAAGAAGATCTAGTGGCTTTGAAGATGAAAGTTGGTTCTTTCAAAGCTAGCTATTTGTATTGTAGCCGCCCTATTTAAAAGGTTAAAGAGGTTTTTTATACCCTTCCTACGAAATACTGATGTAAACTCCCTCTTAGTGAACTACAAAAGAAATTGAATTCTTTTACAAATGATACATAAATAAGATAGATAAATCAAAAAAAGGCAATGCGTAGAATCCTCTTTCTGAATGGAAAAGAAATTGGAATCGGTTTAGTTTAGCTTTCATTTATAAGTGAAAAGGAAAGTACACAATCTTCATTGCCTTTTGGTACCATAGAATTCGCTCTTGCAGAATACGATGTACAAGTGAAGAATCGGTCAAGCCAGTACCAAGCTGGTTTCAAGCAGTCTTATAGGTGTCCAAGGCTTAGTTGGAGAGAGTTTAAGAGGGTGCTACAGAATCGGGGAAGAGAGTTCGAAGAAGACAGAGTAAGTGAATCGATGATCATTTTCATCCGATGGCCATCTAAGTACAATGTAAACTTATTCCCTACATGCCTATTTCTATCCGTTTTCTTCAGAAAGCACCTACATTCTCCTGCGAGTGACTTTCTCTACCAGTCTACTGTCAGAATTTCCTATATGTCCTACTCAGTGTTAACATCACCATTAAGAACTGTCAGAAAGGAAAATAAACCAAGCAATTAATACCAACAGATGCATGACGTTTGCCAGCAAAGAACTACATCTGTTATGTAAATGAGACATCAGAAACACCACCCAAGCTCTAATCTCCATTGCCTGCTCAGAAGTAAAGTGGCCAAAGTAAAAATTTGTGAATGCTCTACTGGCCAAAAAAAAAAGTTCATTAGTGTTGAGATGAACTCCAGCTTGTATACTAACTGACTCTATGCAGTTTTGGCCTGTCAAATCTACAAGTAATACAAGGAAAAAATCCTTGTGCTATTGACCAAGAGAAAACTCAGTAATCACGTTGCTGAATTAATTCAATCAGCCAAGCACACAGAACAGCGAATTATTAGTCCAGCATAATAATGAAAGTTCACACTAGGCTGTCATTAATCCAAAGTTCAATAGATTAGACGTTCTTGCTACAGCGCACTATATTGATCCTTTGTCAGTCATTTGTATTTAAATTTGACCTCCTGTAATACTACCAAGAATGATGAATTGTGGGAAAATATATCATAATTTGTTGGTCCATGTTTCATTGCTGCATTGGTGAAATCGAGAAGATTACAATTTAAGTCCGTAAATTGAAAGCAATTCTGGACAGAGTTCCAGCACTAACTCTGAGATGTAGTTGTTTTACATGGAAGGCTAACACCTCAGCAAATAATCACATTCAATATATGAGCATGCTCATCATAAAGGAACCACCGGGCATACCACCAATACTTCTGCATAATGCCTAGGTTTAGCGAATGCAATTCTTAAGATTAAGGAAGCTGAATGTAAAGGAAAATTACCTGACCATGTACATCACCACAAACAGTGAAGTGTTTTCCATAAGGAACATTGATATCAACAAGAGAAGGCAATGCCCGCAACATCTCTCTTATTTGCAAGACAATTTGGAACGCATATCTGCACCATTGCAACATGCTGAGCCCAGGAAATACCGAAACAAATTTTGACTAGCGATTTATTGTCGCCAAACATACCTCTTGTGTAAGCACTTTTGATTTTTAAAATCTTCCATCATCTTCTTCACAAAATCCAACGTGACGACATCTCCCTCTATTCTTGCACCAGAATACTGTGGCTCCACATCTGTATTAGAACCAGAAAAAAAAGGTGAAGAACTTACACTTGTTATGAAGAATGATCGTAAAAAAGTTGCTTAGTCTGCATACATGAAAAAATTAGTTTCCCAAACAAACTGCCAGGACGCAGGACTCATAATAATTGCATATCTGGCATACTTTGCAAAAACTTGAGATACTATAGCCAGTCACATCTTAAAAATTGCATAATGTGAAAAAGTCAGGAAAGGAAATACATGTAAAAAGGCAATCTCAAAAGTTTAAGTATCCAATAACCTCAACAGCATAACTGAGATTTGGAAGGACTACATTCAGATTCACAAATGAACCATTCAAATTTTCTAGAAATCCTGGCCAATATCAAACTTTGAGGTTGAATTGATGAAGTATCTCTTAAAAGGAAAGTAAGGAAGAAAGAAAACCAACGACATAATTTTTATTCATGCTACCTGGGAGCAAGAAGCAGCTTAAAAAGAAGAAATTTAATACTCTAAATGTCCCAAATCTCCTTTCATAATCATTATTTATGAAGAATCATTTACAAAGACACTGACCTCTCCATAGTGCTAACGAAGCATAAAAAGCCACTTTACACAGAAAAAAAAGCATCTTGTTTGCTTCATAAAAGAAGATACTAATATTCATCATAATGATCTAGTATAAAGCATATCATCCTCCTCAAAGATGCACAATGATCACACAAGAAGCCTAAAAAAATGAAAAACAGGTAACATAAAAGAGAATTTCCATCTGCTAAATTCAGAGAACCCTTTTTTAATCCTTCAATTAACATAAAAAAATGCAGATCTTTCTGTTAGTAATAGTTAAAAGAATGACCGATCAGGTGTTTTCAAAACTCAATGCACCCAAACCTAGGTCAATATCTGAACTCCTAGAAAAGAGGCCACCACCATAACCCCACCAATAGGCCCCTAGACACAACAGCATCATCAGAACAACTGCAGCTGCTGCAGTTCCCACCAACACTACCACTGCCGCCACAGTTGCAACTGCTACAGAAGCTACAGCCGCTTGAGTGGGCAAAGACGATGAATTGGGGACCGTTCCTATAATAATAAAAATATTTAAAATATTTTAGTGTTACTCCTTAATGCGATTTAACAACTAAATAAATATTTCATCATCGAATTAAGAAAAGCCATATCTATGGTCTCCTCCATAGTAGGTTTCCCAAAATAGAGTTGACCATCCATTATCCATCCAGGAATTCCACAATTTTAACTAGGTTTAGCTGTTGGATGACCGAGATAGGGTGCTTCCCAAATATTTCTTGACAGGGAAAACTATGATCTCCTCAGTTTATCGAAGATTCAATCTTTAAATATACAACGATTCTGAAAGAGACAGAATGACATTGGTAGGTGGTGAGAACTTTAAAAATGTCAGTACTATGCCACCACAATGTGTTCCAGAAACCTGAAATGTGAAACACCAAAGATATCCTCGACGCATTCCTCATATCATCAGATAAATTTAGGACAATTCTCGACTACTTCCAAACCATAAAGGTTTCTGAAATCGCTTCTTACATAATTCCAAAGACCCGACCATCTCAAAGCCCCTTTTTTGGGCCAAATAGCAGGATCATACCAGTGAAGTACTGCCGCATCCATTTGTAGACGAAAATAACTCTAATGGTGCTTTCCACCTCTTAGGTTGTCATATAAGATCTAAATAGATAACCTTTTCAATCAAATATCAGAGGGAAAATTCACATTTACTTCATCTACTTCTCTTGTCATGAAGAATCTCTAGTGGGCTTCAGTGGGAAATAAAAATGTATTAAACTTAAACTACCAAGCCGACTAATCTTCTCTCTTAAGAATCGAAGATATAGCTTACAATACGCATAGCACACTTCTGCATGAAGTGGTTTTTAAGGAGAAACTTCAAAGGCCCACCGCCCCCCAACCCAAAAAAAAGCCCAGAAAATAAAAATTCAACCATGCTCCTTATATAAAGTCTCATGTTCACAAAACTATACCAATCACTAAAAAAGGACAACCAATTATCCCTAGTGTCCCTCCACTGCAGTGGATCCCTAATTTTAGAATTCAGTAACGCCCCACCACACATTACCATCTAATTTTGCATCAGGAACACGTTTTATCTATTCACTATGGAAGATACATTTTTATATACGAATCTGTATGAAAATTCAGAGGACCTGACCATAAAAAAAGCCCAGTTTAACTTTGCAAAGAGGACCTGACCATAAAAGAAGCCCAGCTTAACTTTGCAAACCTCTTTGCAATTTTCAAAGAAACTAGAAAACCAAAGCGAATATCATTCTACCTTTCACCGAGCTTCCCTTCATATTTCTTATTATCTAGGATATAGAATATCCAGGATCCCCCAATGATTTAGTTAGTTCTATCTAGGGAAAGCCCTTCAGTTCAGGTTAAGAAACTGATTCATCTAAACATTATGATAGGTATAGGGAAGACCAATCTTACAATTCTGGTTTGATTTTGGCAGGTCGATCTCTAAAAGGGAAGACCAATGCCGTTCTACTCTGGATGGAGAAGAGCCAGCCTAAAAAAAAGTCAAAGACTGGCAACACAACCAACATACATGCTGATTTTTTGTTTTTGATAAGCTTAAGTCTTTCGTACTTCCCACACAGTAAAAAAAAAAAAACCCACTTCTTGCGAAGTTAACCAGGAATAAACATATTCAGAGAAGGAAGGAAATAAAAACAAAGGGGTAAAAATAGAGAGACGTACATAGAGAAATTCCTTTTTCAATAAGAAAAGTACCTATAGAGTGATAATCAATTGAATCTGCTATAGAGCACCTCTCCGATTCTGGTACAGCAATTGCCTCTTCAAATTTGAGTTTCATTACTGCCTTTTCGCATTCCTTTAATTTCTTGCTTGCATCAGGATCATTCGGAGAGAGTTTTTTAACCTACAAAACAAATTTGTTAATGATGCACGACAAAAAGCTTCAACAAAGAGTTATTGTTGAGGGTCACTCATCCAATCTTGAATATAAACATGACCTTCAGCTATCAGAAATTATTTTACAATAAGATCCATCAATCACATATCAATCACAAACCAAAGCTCCAACATTTTGCAGTGATAATTAAGTCAATGACTGTGGGTGAGGGTTGCTGGACAACCTATTCCAAGACAGGATGCTGTCATAAATACCAATAAAGGCAGCATATAAAGCACCTCCATTCTTCAGAATTGAAAACAAAAAATGAAGAACCGATCAGTTACAACAAAATCAAGCCAAAGAGTATAAACAATCATCTACCAAATTAATGTATCATTGAGAAAGAACCTATAACGCATTCAACTGCAACTTTCCCAGCATGAAAACAGGTATGGAAAAGAAACTACCGAATTAATGTATCATTGAGAAAGAACCTATAACGCATTCAACTGCGACTTTCCCAGCTTGAAAACAGGTATGAAAAATAAACTACCAAATTAATATATCGTCGAGAAAGAACCTATAACACATTCAACTGCAAATTTCCCAGCATGAAAACAGGTATGGAAAAGAAAAGTTGACGAGAGTAAAATACCTGCTGAAAATCCTTAAGTGCTTCCTTGAATTTCCCCATGGCAAGATAAGCCGCACCCCGCCTGTAATAGCCCTAAAAGTACATGAAGCCATGAGCAGAGAGAACCACAAGATGGGCAATAGCAGTGGAGAACACAACGTTCTTCGATTGATGCACACCTTTGAATATCTAGGATCGATTTCAATAGCTTTGGAAGCATCTTGTATGGCACTTCCATACTCCTCCAGTTTAGAATGAGCAAATGCCCTGTTGGCCCAGTATACAGCATTCTCACCATTCAATTCAATTGCTTGGCTATACAGATCGATAGCTTGTGCATATTTGTGGGCTACACATTTGAAGAAGTTGGCAAAGGTCATTATAAGTAGAGAAAATATAGAAGCCACTTCTAAATTATTCGACAAATACAAGTCAATAATTTTCTGAGGAGACAAAAGTTTCAAAACTTGAGGAAGGGATGAAACTCATATAAGGTTCTATCGGCACAAGAATTATTTTCTTCCAGCTTTCTTGATACGTGAATACTCCTTGCTCTTCCAGTTAGTACACATTCCATCTATTACTTCGTCCTCGATACTTTCTCTAGTGTTAGAATCAACAAAAATTGGGAAAGGCGCGTAAAATTTATTCAGATACATTCCGCTGAAGGCAGAAAACCACAATTACGATTGGCAACCCAACATAAAACACAAATCTCCTAATACAGATATTATGGATCGATATAAAGCGAAATGCAAGCACAAATTCTTACCCTTGAATGCTTCATTTGCTTGAAGTTTGAGTTCTTCGGCTCCTGCAATGCTTGAATTTTGAGTTTCCATATTGCGCAAAGCGGTCTTCGTCCTATGTAAAGACGGAAACCATGCAGCTAATGAATGTGGTGTCTATTATGATCCCTTTCCCCACTCCATCTAATTTAGGAACCAATGACGAGAAATAGCTTATACTTACCCACTTAATAAGCTGCGACAAGTCCGTGCTATAAATTCCTCACCATCTACTTGCAAGAGAATAAGACAAGTGGATTAATTTCGGCTGGATACAGTAAATCATAGATACCATACTAGTCGTTATGCATAAAATGTACAAGTAGAAATACGTGTTATTTGATCCCGAAGGTAAGTAACGCATAGTTTGCCACCAAAATTGGCCTAAACTGACCTTTGCATATCTCCATTCCAAACTCTAACCGCATCAGTAAACACTTTTAAGTGACCAACCATCTTCAAATATTCGCGCAAATCATCCACCATGAACAACAACCGAAGGTCGAAAAAGTAAAAGAAAAAAAGGGAATGGATTTTCTAAAAAAAATCACAATTTTACAGAGCATCCTCCAACGGGAATACCGTCCAGCTCGAAACTCCCCCCATTTTCCTCAGCTCGGCGAGCTACACAGCAGCTTGCTCCGCCCTTCCGCTGCTTGCAAGCCGCAAGAAGAAACAGGGGAAGCCTGGCCTTGCAGACACAAGACCCCCGAGAAAAAATTGAAAGGTACACTACGACGGCTATCTCGGGTCGCCAGTCAATCCAGTCGGCAACCCAACAACATCCTTCCAGGCAGTGCACCGCAGCAGCGCGTGCACTAATTCAAGACTTCGTTGACGGAGATGACCACATGAGAGAGAGAGAGAGAGAGGTGTACCTGGAGCGAGAGCGAGAGGCTAATGATGATGCATTAGCGGAGATTGAAGCGATGTGATGAAGCCGAGACTGTAGAGAGGGAAGTTACAGGGAAGAGACGTCCAGAGAAACCCTAACTACTGGGAGAGAGTCGTAATAATTTTGATTATTGCCTCCTTTTATTGTTCTCTTTTTTTCTTTTTCTTTTTTCTTGTACCGATCGAACTCGCTTGACTAAATGTAATGTCCAGCTTTTCCTAGCTTTGTGTCTACTTCTTTGGACAATGTTTTTTTTCCTCCCCCCCCCCCCCCCCTTCTTTTTTATCGAAGCGTCCTTTTTTTTCTCCTTTCTAATCAAACTGAACTAGGGAACAGTTTTGTTTCCCCCGCACTATAAATCAAATTGATGAGATCGATTCCCCATTTTTAGAACCGAGGACTGAGGAGGAAAAGAAAGTGAGAGAAAACGATACGAAGAGAGTACGACGTAAACTTATTTAGAGTAACAAAGTCTCAACTCTCGACTGACTGAGAAGTGAGGCCCAAGGAAAGAATTGAGAGAGATATTGAGATAGAGATAACTTAGAAAAATGAAAATTGGTTAGTTTTAATTTTGGTCAAAGTGGTCTGATCCGGTCAAGTCCCACCCTTTTAAAAATCGGGAACCGATCACCTAAGAATCAATTCCATTTTTAAGAATCGTGGACCGGACCAACCCAGCCGATCAAATCCGGTCCGACAGTTCTCAAGTTGTGCGGTTCATTATGCTCAGCCCTAATTGAAACCCTGCCTAAGTCTATGATTGGTGATGGCTCACTTGTATATTGAACGGAAGCGGTTCTCCCTTTCCCCCTCTTCATTTCATAAAAATCATGGGAACGGACCAAATCCAACCACGATCCCATTTTTTTTCTCTTTCTTCAATTTGACAACGTCGGAGTTTGTACTTTCGCAGCATTGGCGGACCAAATCCAATCACGATCCCATTTTTTTTTCTCTTTCTTCAATTTGACAACGTCGGAGTTTGTACTTTCGTAGCATCGGCGTCGTGAACACAACATACAACGTCGGTTTCATAAAGTTTTCTTGCAAATCGATGCGTATCGCTATGTGATCGGGTCGAATTTGTCCATGTCGGCCCGATATTTATAATGTGATTTTACCCGTGTAAATGTTGACCCGCCACGAGGTTCAGTGTCCCTCCATTCATTCAATTAGTTGAGGTCGGCGACCTCTTCACGGGCTGAAGGCGCAAACAGCATTGACTTTGAAAGCCTAATGGGCTTGATTGTCCAATGTCGACAAAGGCCCAATATGTCCTGGGTGGGCCGATCTTGTATCCAAAGCAAGAAAAAAAAAACTATAGCATAAGGATTAGGGATGAGGATGATTTTACAAAGCAACGCCATAATTTTAATTTAGTCCCCACAAGAATTTGTCGCACTAATTGTAATATATCTTTAGCATTCTCGGGAAAAAAGGGGCATTCCCTGCAAATTAGCTCGATACATGAACTAGCGAAACTCTCGCGATAGTTAAATTGTGACACATTAAATAACGTACGATTTTTCATAATATTTAGAATCTAAATGACACATTTGGCTTCTTCTTCTTCTTCTTTTGGCTTTTAGCTCGAGCGTAAACAAATCGGCCCGCGACAGACAAGATTTCCATAGTATCATTTGACAAGAAAAGTCATTAGTAAAGAAGAATTCGGCAAGTGTTATCGATACTTCTCGTTGGTTTTGCGATCCGGGTGGTGTCCTCCGATCTCCGATTCGAAAGGCATGCCACACACGTTGAGAATATAAATTTCACAAGGACTTATCAATTTGAACAAATAGGTAGGCCAATAATCTAAATTATCTAGTTCAACATATACTAGCAAAGTGAATAACTATAATGCCAATAAAAAAAGAAAGAGGAACGAAAAGTAACATATATGTATTTTGGATATTAGTTAGTATGTGAGAAATCTTCTTGTCAAGTTTAAATATTGAAGCATCCCAACTTACAAAAGACGTGGAGATTGACCAAACTAATGGTGATTGCTCGTTTGAATTCGACCATATAAATTGCTTAATTTGTTCAAGGCTGATGCGACTCAAACTAGATCAATCATCTTACTCTTAACTAATAGTTGAGGTGCAAAGAGATTGATCTTTAATTACATTATTTAGTTGATTGATTTGATCGTCATGCCGGCCCTCGAATTAGATTTATCTGACTTCAAACTGCTTAACTAGGTTTCGTACCTCTAATAGTCTAATAGCTTCCATAACTCATGGCTAGAGAACATATTTTATAAGATTAAGCAACCCGACCAATTAAATCAATTTTTAACTTTTTGAAAGAGAGCTCTCGATTATTCTCTCGATTTTTTAATTAATTGATGAATAGATACGCCAAACATCTATCTGATTCCGCGATATTATTAATTACCTCACAACATATGAATAATCGACACGCGTCGTTTTTTAAGCTTTATTAAAGCTAATGGGCGATGCTGGTTTGACGAATCATGATCAGAGAATAGCCCCAACTCATAAGAACTAGAAAAAAGGGGTAAATTTAGAACCTAAAGACCTTTAGTGGCTGTCTAGTATACTAGATTCCTAGGCAAAGTGTAAGGTGAAAACCGAGAGCCAGTGCACTTTAACTTTTTTTAGGGGGAACAAAAAGGTGGAAAGGTTCTTCGTTGAAAGGACTGTTGGCAATCTTACCTGACCTAACTAATCAGAATTCTCTTTGGCCAGCAGAACCGTCATCATTAACTCTTAAACCGGAGTTGCCACATAATTAAAAGGAAGAAACTTTATTTAAAAGGAGAAGTGATGTGACGATAGGGAGTTATCAATTGATCTGATTGTGAAGGTTAACTGCATATAATTAGTTTTTTTTCTTGGGTTGATGGGGCAGCCATGACAAGACCTTGCCCTTTTCGAAGGTTGTTTCTATCTCTTTGTTTCTAAGCTCAAGCAGAGGTTTTGTAATGGTATGGTAATAAATTGAATCTTTACTAGCAAACATCATTCATCCCATGTCTAATTCTTGCGAAGCCCCCAAGGCAAAATGGACCCGACTCGATTCTTTATGGGTCAGCTAATACGTGATCAGGTTTTTGAATTTTACTTTGGAAGTCCTTTTGGGTCACTTGTATCAATTTCTAGCATATCCAGTTCTCGTCGATGTCTATTTCTCTTTTGTTTTCCTACAATACTCCAAGTAGACAAGCCACGTCTGTTGAGAATTGAAACCCCTTCTTCATTTACCGGACTAAAATGTTAGACTACTTAACCTTGAGAGTGGGCATTATTGGTGGGTAAGGAATTCTAGCTCGAGAACTGAAAATCACTTATTTAAATCTCATCGATTGCATGTCAATTATTATGAGTCACTGCTATTCACATGGGCTACAAAATTAAATTTAACTAGCTCATGGAATTTGCGAGCTGCTAGGTAAGGACTTTCATGGCAAATTCATGGCGACTTCAAAACTAAAGTGGGTTGTGTGGGTTGACATGTTAGGATTTTTTTGGTAAATAACCTTAACTTTCTGTTTATTGTCTAAATTCATTCAATTGAAGCTATGGTGCAACAAATGGAGAAAAGATACTTTTGATAAATTTTACTGTCTGTACAGTTAAATAACATTAACCTCTAATCTCTCTCAAGGTGAATGGGCTCTTAAGTAGCCGAATCTACATATCCGCCTCTATTGATTAATTAAGAAGAAGGACTATCAAATAAACCCGCTATTTATTCTAACCTAATGATGACCAACATGGCAACGTCTGCACCAACTTTTCAATCTCACCACGGCGCCAATTCAGTTTCTATATGACCGTAACCCTAGCATGCATGTACTTTCCGGTGATGATTTCTCCAAATCAGAAAATACAAATCTCTACCAATCGTCACATGCACTACTTAATTTTCATGTAACACAAAATTCTCTCTCTCTCTCTCTCTCTCTCTCTCTCTCTCTCTCTCTCAACAAAAAGTTCTTCCATCTCAATCAATTGATCATGTAGCACGTACCTTTGAGGACCTCGTGTTTTAAGAGCCAAATTGTTGTCACCGATCTGAAGTTTCTCCTTCTCCTTCAAGGCTTTTGTTTCAGCTAGGGATCAAAGGACCTTAAACCTAATTAGGTGAAGTTTGTTAAGGGAGAGGTTACTTTTTATATATATAAAAGATCGGTCGTTAAAGTTAGAAGGAGCACATATATTCTATATTTTCTGTCTCTTCAATCTTTAAGAAAAGCTGGAGATCATATGAAAAGAGAAACTTTTACCTAACTGAAGCATCATTCCCCGATGCTAGCAGAAAGTGAAACTCACTCGCTTGTTAAAGAGTTAGGGACCAACCCAATTGAGAGAAAAAAACGAAAATGACATTGGACATAAGCATAAGAAAAGACGAAGACGTCTAGCATATAGGAAGGCACATCGCTCTCTATTTATGCCTCATCATATCATGCTAAATCGGATGTATACATTTGTCGAGACAGGTTCATATCATGAGTAGAGCATTTCGTGATTGAACTCAATCATTTCCTTTCATGCTAAATAAAACTTTAAATACATTCGACATATTTTTCGAGGATCTTACAACAATGACAACGCCAAAATCAACAACTTCAACTAACAAGCATCTAGACACTGTCGCAATGAGTGAGGTTCTTCACGTCTATATGAAATCTTACTAATGGCTCGTCATTGCGCTTGGCATTTTGTTAGCTATAGGGAAGGAATAAATCTAAAGAAAACGAGAAGAGGATGGTACTGTCAATCTCAAGGAGTGACCTACTGATTTGAACTGCGTAATTATTCCATACAAACCTGAGGACTTGCTTATCCAGGGGTTGTACGGCTGGACCTTGTATAAAACGATTATTAGTATTAATGCAAAGGAAATTGGGGGTTGTGCAACTGTGACCTTATAAGAAATGAATATTAGTACAAAACAATGATCAAAGATAAAAAAGAAGCACTAAATATGAAAATCAACCGTTTGCGCATCAACGCAATTTTAATAATTTTTTCTCCTAAAAGGGGTTTGGTCGGGATTTAGACCTATCTCACTAGCCATAACCTTAACAATTTGTCAATCGAAAATATGCATTTTTTATAAGTTGTATCGGGTATTCATTTTTTTGTCGTTCGAAGTGTGATCACAGGCTTGCCAACTTCAAACCTTGGCAATCCTAGTGGATGATACGTACGTCTCAAATCGTACATTTCTTATGCATAAAAGAAATAAAACAAGTATCTTCTTTGAAAAACTTGTTAACACTTTCATACAGTAAGCATATCTTATTAGGTTCAAATTTTAGTTTATAGTTTGGGTCAATCATGTAAGGTCTAAACAAAAGAAAAAGAAAAAAAAGATGGGAAATCAAAGATTGGTTTGTATTTCCATTTTGTCAAACAGAAAAAAATTAGACATGAATGTAGACTTATAACTTTATTGTGATCTTTTTAAAAGGACATACTATTTTAGACTTGATGGCAATGTGCAAAGTTACCTCTGACTTTCGGTAAATCTACGCCAACCCTAATTCAAATTAAAGTATGAGTTAACAGATATAATTTTAATTAAACAGAGATTGCATAACCAAATCAAAGACACCCATAGCACATGGTAAGCACTTCATACGCCATCAAACGCCCAAAAACAAGGAGTGTATTTTTGATAAGAGATAATGTGCATCATGCTTTGTTTCTTATCTAGCTTCCACTGTTGGATTAGTTAAGGTAAGTGGTCCAACCATATACCATGAAAGTATGTGCGCTCAGCATAGCAGCGCCCGTTCAGAAAGTATGTGCACGCGCATTTAGGCAAGGGAAAAACACCAGTGACGATCTTGCAAATCAGATTACATTAGCCATAGAGTCATCTCCAATGCAGGAAGAGACAAGCCCGTTACTACATCAATGAACCCTAAAAGCCGAGGAGGGTCCTCCTTCCCCTTGTCACAAAGAGGAAGCTCCCTTCAGTTGTAGCCGAGCCCCATTGCCGTCGGAATCGGAGGAGCAACTGGTCACAAGGAAATACCTAATCATCTTATACTTCTAGTCATGAGAGGAAGGCTAACTATCAAGAAAGGAAAAAAAATCAATGATGACGAGGTTATTTTTTTCACCAGAAAGTCAAGGGAAGGTTGACTTTAAGGAACGGATCAATGTCAAGTACAGAATAAAGGGAGGATTGGCTGTGACATCAAAGGAGCTGCTTTTCTCTGACCATCTAGAAAGGGGATTCAACATATTTACCCCCTTAAGCAAGGATAGGTCATTTTGAGAGATGTGAAAGAGCATCTCAGACATCCAACCTATTCAAAATGCACATGATGCAGTATGTGACATTAAGATGACCACAAAGTATATAGCCAGGCAACACCAACCCCTAATTTCACTCCATTGGCTATATATGTTTAGGGAAAATGCATTTATATGTACATTCATGTGTGCAAATGCGAAAATCACAATTAAATTTTTAGATTATAAATTGCCAAAACACTCTAATTGCACTTAGATTGTAGAGCTGACTCATCACAATTTTAGAGTAGAGTAATGTCGATTCTATTGGACTATTTACCAAATTAATGTATTGAGTGTAGGGGCGAAGCTTTGAGTGAATAATTAAACAAATGGTGCATATCTAATACATATCGAAGTTTGCCACATCACTTTAGCGCGTTAATTCTTTTTATCACTTTTATTACATATTCCTTTTCTTTAAATAATACGATCATATATAGGTTGATGACTAATTGCTTGGCAGGTTAATATATAATTTAAGCGCTTGATCATAGTCTCAAACGATTGTGATGCTCATATATTCATACTATTGTTTTTTATACGTCGCCGAGTGGATAAATTTGAGAAGTTATTGGGTAAACCTAATTTATTTGATCACATCAACGCCTTCTAAAAAGAAAAATTGGGCTGTATTTACATAAACTCATCAAAGAAGGGACATTTCTAGCGAAGATCTAATATTATGATTGATTCTACCTATTACTTTATCCATAACCTTTACCAAAAATTCCGTGTTTTTTACAATTATTTTTTGTTATCATTTTTTTTTATTTCCATGGGGATTCTTTGTTGGGTTTCTAAATAATAAGTCACCAGAGTTGACCCGCCGTGCATTTGCATGTCAAGATTTTACATTATGCTATATCTTGCCAACGTTCTATGAAATAGTTTCTCTCTGTACGTACTTTTTAATCAGTAAATACAAGTCCACATGCACGTATGTATTTGCCCTCTCATGTGTTCCGTATCTTGATATCATTCTTCACGTAGCTATAATTAACGCAATGCTTTTGGCGGGAATCTGTACGGCGTGTACGTATCATATAATGAAAACCCAATATCATTTAAAATGCTTAGTGGCGAAGGAACTAACCTACGCAAGTGTAGGAGCCCAGTTTGGATAGCAGAACAACCTCGTTCCCTCCACGGGCAAACGCAAACCCCGCCAGTTAAATCTAGTAATTTACGAGACGGTCGGCATTTTCTGGGTCGTTTGCTGGACTTTTTGTTTCACCATCATCATCCCAGATCAAGCTAATTAAGGTACTGTTCCTCGGAAGTGGAAACCCCCCATGGTGTTGTCGTAAAAAACATGGATCTCTGTGTGATCAAGCAAAACACAGATGTCGGAACACGCTCCCGGGTGTTGGCCAAATGTCCTGAACCTAATCCAACTGTGCATGAAGTAATAATAGATGTTGACATTCGTGTTCCTGTTTGAGATAATTGGAGGAAAGGGAACCCATACTTTCTGAGGAGCGCGGGGGACATATCATTTCCGATGCATAAAGCATCGTGAAGCACTACGACAAAAAAGGCTTTATTTGCGGTCTGCATGCTTCTTCGCGCTTTTACAAGTTCTAGTTTCGCCTCAGGAGTCAAACCCACGCTTACTTTTGTCCGTAACTCAGCCTCTCTCTCTCTCTCCCCCTTACACACAGACACACAGAGCACAGCACACAAATGCATACGATCTTTGTTGTGTGGCCATAATACTCTCTGCTCAGATACGCGTCTGTACTCGATAAAAGGACAGGTTTTTAGATAACAAGATCTTCTGCAGATCATGGGAAAGAGAAGGTCAATAACTCATCAATGTCATCTGTCGAGCCAGAGGTTAAGCCTAGTTTGATTGTTCTCTCGTTACTCCATGCATGATCAAGACCCTAAACGGAGAAGGGACTGATAAGATAAAATGCTTGTCCATAAATTCACATCCACGGTGAATAGGGTAGTTTGATTGTGTTCCGCTGCCTCGCCATCGATGGTGATAATGACTGTCACCTGCCACGGGGGGTTCAACGAGGAATTGGATCATACTATGTAATCTAATTGTTAATTAGATTGGTCGAAGTAGATGTTTCTTCTCGATATAAAAGGACAGGTTTTAAGCAGCATGTACGATCTAGAGAACATCGACAGGTAAAAAAGGAAGGTAAATGACTTGATGAGACCAGTATCACTGCAAATCCTACTCTTTCATCTTCACCACGTCTGAGAAGACCGGTTAGAAAGGCGGGAGCTCAACGAAGACAAAAGTAGGTCTCCACTTTCTTTAAGCATTTGGGGCCTAGATAGTTATCTTCATATATGCGACTGACTCTTTCGAGCCAAATTTCATATCACCATTGCCGCCACCGCCGTCCGCATGCAAAGACATGCATTCCGGCTCAGGGTATCCCTGAATTCACTGCATGTGCATACACTGATAATGCCTGACACGACGCCGGAAGGGTTTTCTCTTTCTCCACGTCTCAATTCAGCACCCGAGTCATGGGAAACACATGCAGAAATCAAGAATGGCAAGTATTCCCAATCCACGAGCGAGCTCAAACAAATCCCATGGGTCACTCATCTCCTGACGCATGCCATGCGCTCGAGACCCTTCAATCTTCGACCTGGATGTTCGCCTGGTCTCTCTCTCTATCTCTCTCTCTCGCTAGAGAGAGATCGATGGTGACGCTTGCAGTCTTCGTGTCAAACGGTGGATATGTTATGATGCCCAAGTGAAAGGAGTTGGATATGATCAATCCTTCTTGGAACTGTCGGTGCGTCGTGAGAGAGAGAGAGAGGAGACAGCGGTCTCGTTGTCTGAAGCGCAATTTCTTTTGGCAAATTGGGTTTCGCTTCGCTTCTAACCTCTTACGTGCAAGTTGGGGAGCTCATTGGTTTTGGGGCCATGTCTTGTCTTGGTATCATCGCACCACTGTTCATTCCTCATGTTAGAAAGAAAGTGAAAACAGTGAATGTCGTCCATCCCATCGATTACCTCCTTTAAATCCAATCCCCCCCCCGCCCCCCCAGGGTTCCCTCACGTCATGTCTGCAGAGCGTGGCCGACACTCGCTTGTCGGGTTCCCCCCCCCCCCCCCAACTTCCTCCCTACACTACACGTACACGTTGGGGCAGCACAGTGATAGGTTGGAAGGAGTCGCTCGAGACACGTCACCAAGCTTGCAAGGTTGTATTTTATTTCTCTGTTGTTACTTTCGGAGAAATTTACGTGGGACTGCCACTCATGACTTCTAATGCACTTAGAAATAGAGGAAAACCTAATGTCCGTTGAAGCTGTACATTCTCACAGCTCCCATTTCTTCAATCAAATTGTCATGTTTTCCTAATCCTTGATTGGATAACATTCCTCTTAAGCATCTAATATGTGAGTTATATATACATATGTCATTTAACCCTTATGCTGATGCGATGATTATGCATGCAACCTCAGTCGAGAATAAATCTAGGCGATGTCTATATTTGAAAATAGCCATTTTATAGTTTTGATTAGACACATGGGCATTAATCAAAATGTAAAACGCATTTTCCATATTTCACGAGCTTCTAATTTAAGTAAAAACTCATGTAAAGAATTGATTATAAATCTTAAGCAAGATGAGCAGCATGCTGAAAATTGTAAATTTTTTTTTCTAAAAATCAGTTATTTAAGTAGATCTATCTTAAATTACAATGGTGCTTTGGTACTCTACAAAAGCTTCTTGGTCATTTAACGTTTTTCTGGTTTTGGATTTTAATCCTTTTTTTCCATTATAAAATATGTAATGTGTTATTAAATCTCTTATTCTACCTTATAATATAAATTCTATTTGACAATAAATATCTCAAAAAAGAATATGATGTCCTTGCATGATGCATTTCACATATTTAAAATGTACAGTAAGTGTGCTATTCTGAAATATTCAAGTCTTTCACGTCTGTTCGGAAGCAAGAAAAGGGTTTCTTGAAACAATAAGAGTAATTTTAGACGTCATGTAGTTAGATTTATTTGGAGATCCTCCCGTAAAAAAAATTCTGTCGCGATGGAAACATCTCTTTAGATTGAAAGTGTTAGTACAATGAAAATCAATGTCCGAAACTTTGTTTATTTCGGAAAAAAACGAATGATGATATGTAACTATTTTTATAAGATAGTCTGTATCGTTAATAAAAATAGATTAATTAAAAAACTTTCATATGTCCGTGAAAATATTTACATGTAAACGATAGTCAATAATGAAATATATTTTTTATCGGTGGATCATTTTTTATATTATTATTTTTTACGAAATAAATGCATTTCGAATGTAAACGGCTATCGCAATACCCGAAACACGGAATTCCGCCAAGCGGGTCGCGCTTGCCACCCATGGGGCGGGGTTTCCCCTGAAGCACACGCGCCGCAGCGGAGCGTGAGCGAGAGGGGGGTTGCAGGAGAAGCCGGTTAGGCTGATGATAAGTGTCCGAACAGAAAAGCCTTCGCTTCTTACGACGCAGCACGTGCGTCAGGCTACAGCACATAAATGGAAAGACCTGCTCCATGGGGCAACGGTCTCACATAGCTGACAAATATGCGCTGCTCTTTATTTTTATTTTTATAATTATTATTATTGTTATTCGTCGAAAGAACATTTTTGCGCCACGAAAAATCTGTAGTAGGATCGGGTCGGGTCGCTGTCCACGGGACACCTTTAATCTGTCTAAACTCATTCAGCGAATTTAAATAACGTCTTATCAATACTAAACGCGAAAACTTGTCCGGACATCAAACGGTCCGACATCGAAAGAAATGACTTTTTTTCAACCTTGTGATATCTCATTCATCGTAAATAGGCAGTTGCGTTGATTAATTGTACTCGAGGTATCGAATAAAGTATAGGTTATTAATCGGGTTCTTTGTTGATGTGACAAAGAGCTTGCATATTTGCCTTTAGACAAGTGACGCGCGTGTTTAGAGTCGGTTTCGCAGTCGAATTCTTAATGTCAATAATCCAACGATGCATGTGTCTCACATTGACGACGGACTTGATAAAATGTGTAAAACATTTCCTCAAATTATGGTCATTGGAACTCTTTCTGTCATCACTTCAATCCAAAATTGACTTTGCATAATGTGGTTATCCTTAGATTGATCCACTAATTGTTGCTGAATTAGTTGGCTAGACCGAGCGACTCGCAAGACACGGCCAAAAAGAAAAGGAAGAAAAAAGTAGTCACGTATTGACTTTAATGAACGTGCTTTTGTTCCCTAGCTTAATGCCTCCATATATTGATACGGATGATTTGAAGGTTTTGGTACCACTTGTTCTTCTAACATGTAATGAAAAACTAGCCTTCGTGCACGCGCTATCTATGCGCATGCGAGATTTTTGAATCAACGCGATTGGTTTGACGTTCTAATGAACCTTTTCATCCAAGTTCTAGTTTGCGTGAACCTTGATTAACTAAGACCGTGGAATCATAACTGCAAAATTATCGAAGCCATCGCTGAAATCAGACTCGATTTCAATGTAAGTCCGTGATGGTAGCTTAGAAAATGAGCACCCTCAAATTTCAAAATCCTAATTGATCTCAAAAGCACGTGGGACACACGAACTCCAATTGCGAACTAATTATTGGTCGAGAAATTCGCCAGCACGACTAATTTTGAGAAGCTGAGCAATTAACATGATTAAGCCGTATTAAGTCTCGGAATACGCTTGTCGATAGAAAAGTTATGGCTAATTTATGGAAAACATTAGAAGGTATTGCAGAAGTTTCTCGAGTCTTATATGTAAAAGAATTCTAGAGAGTACAAACTTTCGACGCGGGTTGCCTTCTTATTTTAACAAAAAGGAATTGAAATTTCGCCATTTCGACAGCACTAGATGTGACGGACATAATATTGATTAACGAGAGATCAGTCTTAAACAGTTTTCAGCATTATTCAATGAAGTAGTTATTAGATTCCTTCCACAATCGCAAAAAAAAAAAGAAAAAAAAAAAGGAGGAGCGCGCGAATCTTATTCACGGCCCCTTCCCTCCCCGTTGCCTACAAACACGCGCCGAGTTGAGCGCGCGTGAGGGTCACTGTCGGGATTTATTCCGCCAGGATAATTATATGACATCTCGACGGGTAACAAAGACATCCTAAGTCCCATCGGAAGACCCTAGATCCGGGCGTTCGATAATTGCCGTTCTCGATCGAAAGGCCCCGATTGGACGGTAGAAAAAGAGAGAGCATAAATCCCATCCGACGATCTTGTGGTGTCGAGAGAGAAACGGTGTCGTGATTTATTGATAACCAAGGATTAAAATACAGAGAGAGATAATCTATCCATATATAGCCCAGCTGATTAGAGCGAATTTGAATTTCGTTGAAGTATTAGATTCGATTTCCTAAGAAAGCGCCTATGATTTAAGTGGAAAGTCATGGCGGTGGGTTGCTGTGCTAGTCTCTTCCGAGGAATAGTTGAGATGCGTGCAAGCTGCTCCGAACATCTCGATTACAAAAAAAAACAAAAGATTCAAAGAGAGATCACAATTCAGCACATGCCCGCTTCTTGTATATGCAAGGAGTTTGACGAGCGGGGGTCAACGCACGCGTGCTTGCTTGCCGGCCTCAGAAAGCAGGTTGAGAGGTCTATTTCTCTGAGGGGAAAATTCGAGGTTTATAGGACGAGGGAGATCGCATTGGAGAAGAGTATATAAACGCTATAGCCCGAGCGAAGCAGGGACGTTCGAACAATGTGGATATTAAGGCAGTTTACCGAACGATGTTATAAAATTCCGGGCTTATAAAAGTCGTACCGAATGCACGCAAGATTTATCAAATTCTTTTTCTTGGGTGGTCCCAGCGACAGCAACCTACAAAATTATTCCGTCGGACGTCGAATTGGAGATTAGTGAAGGAATAAGCAGAAAATGTTTTTAAAGAGGAAATGAGAAGAAGAAGAAGAAGAAGAAAGGGGAGGTGGGTTTAGGGTAAGGGAGGGGAAGAAATATTCTTGATATGAATAAACTTTGAGAGAGAGAGAGAGAGAGAGAGGGAGGGAGGGTTGGCTTGGGGGGACGCAGAGGTCGCTGTCAGTCATAAATTAGGGGAAAGGTAAAGCTATCATCACCCCACCACCCTCTCCTCCCTCCTCTCCCAGAGCGGGAAAACAACACCTCTACTCTCTCTCTCTACACTCTCTCTCTACTCTCTCTCTCTCTCATCCGAGCGCACCCAAATGTTTCCTCCATTGACGAAGAAGAACCTCTCTAGCTGTCTCTCTCTCGCTCTCGCTGTCTTTCGCTCTCGCTCAGTTTCCACGTGATGAGCTCCATCACCGTCTGCCCGTCTTCGCCTGAGAGCTAGCGCGCTGCTTGAGAGCGCATTCTCCCTTCTCTCTCTCTCTCTCTCTCTCTCTCGGGCGATTCACTTGCGTCTTTAGCTGAGGAAATCATGGCGGGTTCATTCGGTGGGTTCTCTATCCGGTATGTCTCTCTTACTCTCGTCTTCCCCATGCATGATTACCCTCTCTCTCTCTCTCTCTCTCGGTCTTAATCTTTGCGGGGGGGTTTCTTTTTGTGCTCTAGAGAGTACGCCTTGAAGATGAGGAGCGTGGACATCGCGAAATGCTGGCCGTTCGGCGGCGGCGATGGCGCGATCGCTCCAGAAGTCGCGGAGTCCCTCCTCCCTCCCATCTCTGTCGCCAAGTTCCGCTGGTGGTCGCGCGAGCTCGAGATCGCCAGATCAACCCTTGACGACCTCGACGCCCCCTCCCGGGACGCGAACGGCGCGCGCGGGTTCGTTTCCGCGGGGCCGCCCAGCCTCGGGAAGCCGCGGGAGAGCGAGGGCGAGCCGCCGAGATCGGAGATCATCACTTTCGATTGCCCGGTCTGTGGCGTCCTGACGGCAGCTACGGTGAGCGCCGTGAACGCGCACGTCGAGAGTTGTCTCGCCAGGCAGGAGGAGAAGCGGCAGATGAAGGCGAAGGCCAAGTCGAGAGCGCCGAAGAAGCGCTCTATAGTTGAGATCTTCGCCATGTCGCCGCAGGTCCAGAGGGTTAGCGTCGGTGAGGACTCGATGGTAGTTGAAGGCGACGAGGACGAGGAAGAAGAAGAAGAACGACGAGAGGACAAGTCTCGCTGTAGAGCAACGGATGCTGTGAACTTGAGGAAGAAGAAGGTGAAGAAAAAGAAGAACACTGTGTGGGCTCGCGTGTCAGCTGTGGGGAAAATTCATAAGAACAAGAACAAGAATAACAAGAAGAAGTTGAAGAAGATTAGTGGAAATGGGTCACTTAAAAAGGTACGCATTGCGCCATGAAATATTGTCTATTTCGCTTAATTTCGCTGTTCTGGAGGCCTTGGATTGCTTCGCACTTGATCGGTCGGTTCGACATTAGGGAAATGATTATGGAAAAGTGAGCTGATAAGCCAATCGTAGTCTAATTTGCCACGTTCCTCGGTTGTGTTTCGGTCGGTTTTCACTCGCCTTGCCCATAAAATCACTGTTTAAAAAGCTGATTAAGGACCGTACACGTTTCAAAGCGCGACCAATGGCCCTCGTAGTTGTACTTGGTTGTGTGAGCCGAGCAGCAGTGAGATTCGAGACAAAGAGAAAAGTTAAAAAGAACCATGAGAGATGGGGTTTCTCATGGTTTGGCGGGGTGATGGCAGCTGGGTTTCGGTGGCTAGGAGAGCGCAATGTGTGTGGGTAGTTGTTCCAGCTGTATAGGACGGGTTGAGCATTGAGGAGGGTGTCTTTTTGATAAGTTTAAGGAAGTGTTCTCTCTTCCTCGGTTTTTGCGAGCGTACCCTAGATTGATGATGCTGTTTTTTCTCACCTTTATCTTGTTGGATGTGTTATCATGGGTTCACATATCTATACTGATTAAATTCTCAGGAAATCACATCTTCATTTCATTCTTGTGTTGGGGATCATACTCATCATAGTTGGAAATGCGTCTGTAGGGTGCCTTCAGTAAGGGAAGTCGGCATGTCTCCTTCAGAAATCGGCACCTTAGGCAAAGATTTAATTGCTCAATCGAGGATGTGCTAAGCATGATCCAAAATATTGTAAATGGTGTCTGCATGCAATATAATCTTATTAACTAGTCAGTGAAATCGTGATGATGGTGACACTCCAATACCGATCCTTGTTCGAACATTAAGTTCATGAGAAGCATCCTACTTTTGGAGTTGGGGTTTTTCTGGTGTTGATGCCAGATAAGCTTTAGATTCTCTATGATATTCTTCTTATAGTCATGTGCCATTTGTGCGCGCGCGAGAGAGAGAGAGAGAGAGAGAGAGAGAGAGTCCTTTGTACTGGATTATCGATGGAGATCTTATTGGCATTTGATCATGGAGTATTCAAGCATGTGGTATTATGTAGTTAGTCGTCATCATATGAATGACAATGAGGTAAAATAAGCGATTTGATTACTATCATCTATATGCTTTTAAAGGTGGAATGTTAGGTACAGGCTCTAGTCCAGATCACTAGGGTTCTTGTGAATTTATGCGTTGCCCACTCATAACTAGCTAGACGATACATTCACTGAATTACATACGATGTCAATGAGTCAAAATATGCAATGCATGTTTAGGTGTAGTTGGCAAGATATCCCAATGTCTATGGTACTTTTTGTAAGTATTATTGGCAAGAATCGTGCTTTTGTGTGCTCACGTCAAAGTAGAGCGCATCAGTTCATTTTTTTCAGCTAATTTTATGTGTATTTCTCTACTAGGGGTAACCTGTCTGATTTTTTAGTGTAGGCATCACGTTTCATATCTATTCAATATGCTGGAATTTTTGTTATGTTGACAACCACTTTCAATCTCGACTTTGCTCTTACTGATTGCTGATTCATACCGGAGCATCTGCATCTATTTTGGAGCTTGTATTGGCTCCCAGACGATCTTTAGCTTTTCTGACTCGTATAGGTTTCTTTTTTATCGACTTTTCAGTTGCTAAGTATTATCAGAATTGTCTCCAATTTGAGCTTCAATGATGGAATGTCGTCTTTGTTAGCTGTTAAGTTATGATAGTGTCCTTAAAGGGAAAAAAAAAAGGTTATTGAAACTCGCGGGGACCTCAAGTTAAACTTCGAGGATGAAACTTGCTGGGACCTCTTAATATGTGGTTGCATCACTGTTATGTTGTAGAACCTATTGTCTATCATCGGCCTAGAAGTCAAGTCTATATTGAGGCTCAACTATATAAATGGACAAGCTGAATGTTGAATACTTCTATGTGCGCCCACCTGGAAGAACCTCAGAGTGGTAATTCTGGTGATTTTGAGCCATAACTTAAATCTTGCCATCAGCTTGCTCCCAATTGCCTCTCATGAGTGTCATTTGTTGATACGTCCATATACATGGAGATTACTGCTGAAAGGTGAAAGTTGGAGCAGACAATAGCTTGGTGTGTCATATGGCCATAATTCCTTGACTTCCTAAATGGATGACTGTAGTGCAGCTTCCATTGCAGCTTTCATACTCCATGGTATTCATATTTAAAGGACTTTTTTCCATAGAGGATGTAGAGAAGCATTTCTTCGGAACTATAAAAATTATCTTTCTTAAAGGTTATTGAAAGACTGTATCTTTTTAATTCTAGGTTTCTCAAAGGCTCCAAGATTCCTTCCTTTGCAGCATAGTTGATGAAAAAAGAGATGCTTTCCCTTTGCAGGCATCTGTTTGACCTTGAATGATTAGATTTCATGAGATTAGCATTTTTTATTTGGTTTTAATTTGGAGGGACACGAGTTAGGCTTAGAATAAGGTATATGGCTTATGCCATGAATTGGACAAGTACATAAAAAACTGATCCTGCTCAGAGGGCCTTTGAGTGATCATTTTTTTCCAGTACTTTGCTGTCGAAAAGTCGACAGATGATGGTCTAACAATGAAGTTGAAGATTTTGTTCAATAGCCTCGTAGAAGTGGCATTTTCTATGTTTTCTTAGGCTGGAAACTGTCCAGAGCTTTAACAGCCAAAATTTGTTGATCCAAGAAACTCTAAAACTGCATGTAATGAAAGGAGGAGTGTGTGGTTTCTTCTGGTCTAGATAGGAGTACTAGGTGGAAATTGCTGCATCAGGTATATCTCAAGCGATCGATGAAAATTGTTTATAGTGCAGGGTTTCGTTGTAGTACCACTTGCATAAATCTGGAAACCAACAATGCTGCCTCGGATCTTATTCTAGCAAGATTCTATACCACGTGTATATGGCACATGCTTATGATCAGTTGAAGCTACAGTGCTTCTATGCAGTATCGGTTCCTAATGCCAAAAACTGAACTTCTTTTGTGGCCAAGCTCTTCAACTAAAATTATGCCAGAGTTGAACTTCTTGCAGATGGAAAGTCTTTCTCTTGTCATGTAGCTGAAATCTTATGAATTTGTTTCAGGAAAGTAGTCCAAAGCTTAGGCGGAAAATTGCATCCCATTTGAGCAGAAACGTACATTTTTTATGCAACAAGAAGAACAAAAATGAAGTACTAGATGCTGCCAGTGTAAATAAGGAAAAGCCCAATCGCAAGTCTTCATCTTCACTAAAGAAGCATAAAGCTATGGAACCGTGTAAGTCTATTGCGAAGCGACTGAAACCAGAATATCCTGTTCGTGGAATTCTCAAAAAACGTTCAAGATCTTATTCTGGGCAAGACTCTACAGTATGTAACAGACAGAGCAGTGCCCATGTAAATTCTCAGACTGCACCGGTTGAAAAGCACGTGAGGTTCTTGATTAAGGATGATAAGCCAGGGACCCAGGCAAAATCAAATCCTCAGGCCAGTATTCAAAAACCCAGCAGGCATGCAGGTTGCACAGGTAAGAGTCCCTTGCATAGTTTAAGATTAAACTTTTCCTCAAGCTGAACTTTGAAATTTTGTTTTATCTATGTGCTTGATGCTCCTGCAGATGAGGACTATGGTCAGTTGATTGGAAGAGGAGATCTGGTCCAGGTAATTGGAGCTGGGGACAACCTCTCTGATAGTGGGAAAGACGGAACTGAGGATCAAGCCATTACTGGAAAAGGACAATTGCCCGATACCTGTCTTCATGCTGATATAAGAAATCATGTGAGGCTTCAAGCTAGTTGTCGGGATATTTTGAATCTTTCAGAAGAATCTAATTTACCAAGTCAAATTACAAGGGTTACCCATGAACATTTCAAAAAGTATGGTCAGATGAAGCCGGCTGTGGACGACAGTCCCCAAAATGTGGACTACTCTACATTTCGAGAGGCAGTGAATGGAAGGGCTTCATTATGCTCAGATGTTAGTTTAGCCAGTAAAGCTTTTAGGCCTGAAAATTCTAGTCCAGAGTTGATGAAATGCTTTGTTGGTCCTGGCCATGATTTTTGTGGAACGAAGCCAATGGGAACGGCAGTTACAAGATCATCTTCATCTTGTTTTTCGATCAATGGAAGTTTGAGTGGGAGGCATTCGATGTCATCAGTGTCTTCTGTGGAAGATGCGGCTGACTATGCTGTACTTAAACAACCATTATGCTCTCTTCCTCCAAGGAATTTGAGCGGCAACTTGTCTCACTTGCCTGAGTGGAGCGAAAGAATTATTTCCTTAACAGGAAAATCTATGGACGAGGATTTTCTGGGCTTACCTCTCAATTCACATGGTGAGCTGATTCAGCTGAACCCAAGTGGTTCTATGCCTACCCACATAAAGAAGTGGGACATGTTACCGGGTTCCTCAAATTTCTTGCCTAATGAGAGTCTGCTTCAATCAAGAAATACCGGAGATAGTTCAAAATTGAAAGCAAATCGTATCGTAGAAAGAGCATGCACAAAAGATCAGCTGGACTTGTTTCCCATGGAGAATTATTCTGTAGAGAACTCGAGGTTGCTCTTGCTGTCCAACCAAGGTAGCATGAAATCTCAAGACACTACCAGAGCTGATGTTTTCTGGCGAAACTCTGACAGGCATAGCAGTTCGGCTTACGTGCTTGATGCAGACATAAACCAGACCAACATCCCTGTCAACGCTTGCAGACAGCATGACCTTTTTGAGAACCAAAAAGGAAAGGGGGTGATTTTCTTGAAGGAAAATGCAGATCATATGTCGCAAACTACCACCCCAGTGACAATGCGGCTGATGGGAAAAGATGTCGCTGTTGGTAGAAGCAGCAGGGAGACACATGGATTCGAGGATGGGAAAATTTGGACTGATAAACAAATCATAATAGAGCATCATCCTTCAAATAGTGTGGAAAACAGTTTCTCAGAGAATAATCCTTTCTTACATGACTGGTCTGCATATTCAGCTCCAAGAAAACCAAAAGGAACTCTGCACACCTCATTTGAAAGTCCAAACGCATTTCATCTCAGATTGCCTCAAAAAGCTCCTGAATCCTTAGTTTCCAATCCCTGCATTGGCTGGCAAAGTGATGTATTACTTCCAGATGGCAAAGTTTCAGTACAAAGAAATCCCAATTTCGAACACCGACCTTTTACCCACCATCCATTTTCTCCTTTAGTTTTCCAATTGACCAGCCTTCCTGAGCCCTTCATGGTTGGAGCTGAAACATTAAGAGCAGACTCTCGACCATCTTCACAATCCGTTTCTCATCAGAGCTGTCGACAGATAAATGGGGGTCCACAGCTAAAAAACCATCAGAATCTACCTCATCCTAAAACATCATCTCCGACTGTTCCTTTTCTAAGTCCAGATTTTAGAGAACACAATCAAATAGCACAGCAGTGGCAGTTACCGAGCTCCCATAACGAACTACCTCCTTGGTTTACTTTCAGTCGTCCAGCCCCAGATTCTAGAGAGCATAAACCATCACAACTGAAAAGCTTCTCTAAGGATCTATCCCTGTGGAGACCAATAACAAATTCATCAGAGCGGGGAAGTGCCCCAAGTCCTCAGTATCAACCATTTCGTGACAGAGGCAGCGTTCATCATTCCGTCGGCGCACCTGTGAACAACATTTTCTCAACTCCACATATGCGTTATCCACCAGTTACTTCTATTCCCTACGATACCATGGCTTCACAAGTGGACAATCCTCTGGTTGTGTCATCTACAGCTTGCCCACGCCCGCCATTTGTGCCTGTGGTCCCGGGGAGTAAGCCGACCTCTGCTATTAGCATGAGCTATAGAAACAGAACTGATTTAGGAGATGCCAGGAGTTCAAAGTCTTTCGGTGTTAAAATTCCTGATTTTTGTAAGAAACCCAAGAAGAGGCCTGCCATTAGACCGGATGATCTCCAGAAGCATGGGAAGCCAAACTTAAAACTGCAAAGACATGGAGTGGAGCTACCGATATCGAGAGAGAATCCATCACTCAAGCTCAACTCAAATGGGGAAAGAGCAAGCAGCATGGTATGTCTTCAGGATGGGATTCAGAAGGATGGCTTGATAAGTTTGTCTGGTGGTCAGTCGTTTAAATTGTCTGAAGCTGCCAAACCAGGTCCGACAAAACTGAGCGCTGGAGCAAAGCACATTCTGAAACCGAGTAAGAATGTGGACCGTGATAACTCCATGCCCATTCATTCAACAATCCCATTTGGTGGAGTCACTATGGTTCCAGAATCTCAAGTGAAGTCAGCAAAGATTTACGAGTTTTAGTGGACAATGGTCTACTCCAACAGAATATGAAAGCTGTGCTTCATTATTGCAAATTCTCCTAGTCCAAGCAATTGCTGTTTGAGCGATTGGGGAAGAACAGCTGCTCTAACCCCTCGATGGCCGACTTCATAGATGTGTAATTACTCCCCAGTTTCCAGGTGGTTTTTGGCAAGCATTTTGGGGTGGTGTGAAAGCCAATCCAAGAGGCTGGTTAATTATCTCGAGTTTCTCTGATGTGATTTTAGCAAGTGTTTTTGGTGCCGTGTTAATTTAGTTCTGCAACTCTTAAGTTCCGCATCAGTAATTTTTGGATTGTTTCCTCGAAATGTTGAATTCTGGAAGAACTCGTGTTTGCCTCCAGAATTAAGATGAAGTAAGAACCTTGTATTTGCGGTTGCTTTAGAGCTCATAGACTTGCTTAGTTTTATCTATTTATATATCGTGGTCCTCCTTCATTTTATGCGATCCCATTATTGTACGGTCACGTTGTGTAACGATCCGGTTGCGCTTAACATGTGGATCATGGAAGATCGGTTTGCTTCTTGAATTTCATGTAAGGATTCACATGTACCAGGGTGTCATCACTATCTATCGTTACATGCGCATGCATGCATGCATACTCCAAATTAAGAACAGCATCATGTTTTATAACCCTAAGTTGTTACATTAAGCAATCTTTATACCAAGTTCAACATGAATATATACCATTCTCAAATGTTCTTTACACGAAATACTCTGAATGTGAGTTGCATATATATATGAGTTTTCCATGAAGTACAAGGAACGAACGAACTAATATCTCATCTCCTTCTGCTTCTTCGCTTCCTTCTCGGCCTGCACCATTATTGACTAATTTGAGATTAAGAAGATAAAGTTTCTGTTAGAGAAAGAGAGATTGCCTTGTTGATGGAAAAAAAAGGAAAAGAAATATTACCGCTTTGATGACTCGATCAAAAGCATCAGGTCCATGTCTTTCAATGAAACGCTCAACAGACTTTCTCGCGTCGAGGCTCATCATAAGAAGGACCTTCTTTTGGCTGTCGGAATAATTTGAGCTTACGTAATTACCGATCTTCACATACTTCCTCACCAAATTCTCGTAAATATATGCAGCTCCATTGAAGATTGGTAACACCAGCCACATGCAGAGCACAAGCTTTAGGTATGGCCAGAAGGGTAGCCTGATATATACGTCGTAATCAGCATTATGCACATCCTTGATATTTGCAAATGATCCACTGGGGTACTTGATTAATTGATAAATAGAAGAGAATCGAATGAAACTGTACGTGCATGAGCATGCACGCATCTCTTACCATGCTAGAACTCGATAAAAAGAGAGCTCGAATAGTGTTATGAAGGAGTATAAGACCCAGTAGGTTAGCCACTGCTGATCATCTAGGGTTGAAGGGCTCTCGATCGCTCTCATGGATGCATACCTGCGACAATCAGCCATTTGATTAACATCGGTGTTCTCGATTTCACACTTTTCTTTGACGAAATGATAGTATTATGTAGAAAACTCAAACTTACAGTGGAAAAAGAAGCATCACTCCAGGCCTGTTGGAAAACCAACAACTTATCAGATATAGCCAGTATGAGACCTCCCGACAAGATCCAAATACTTCACGTTTTCTCAAACTATAGGAAATTATATGGATATTGTGCTTCATACATATATGATCCATTGGCTATAACACGATCTACACTGATTGGTTAGTCCATTTTGAATGACCAATCCCTTCCTCCTAACATAACTTACTCACGTAGACGTAGATAAAAACAAAAAGGTTCACAGGATTAATCACCCAAAATGTGCATGACATCCGCTATGAGATAGCTACGCACCCGATCAACGCTTCCAACCGTCTGGCAACGACTGCAATAGCACCCATTATTGCTGGATCTCCGCGGAAGTACAAGGTCTTGATGAATTGATTTAAACTTGGAAGAAATATTTTGAAGCAGAGAGAATAAGACGTGCCAAGTATATAAGACGATAAGGGGTTGACGGCATGAAGAAAAGAATGATTTTCATTGTGTGGGCAAGAAGTCTTCCTTCCTTCAACAAGAAGTAAAAGGAAACACAGACCAAACAATTTTTTTTTATTAAATCGACACATGCATGTTAACGTGCATGGGAAGGATTCCGAAAAATTACTTTTTTTCTCCTTTTATGTTGCGTTATACCATTTGTCATATCATTTGGTAATATATTTCGTCAAAAGTTTAGGGTTTCCTTTTGTTCTATGCGAGGAATATATGTACAAAACCCTTTCTGCACCATAAAGCGAGAGTTCGGAAGAGGCAAACCTTGGAGTATTCTTGTCCTTGTATTCATCTGAAGTTTGGAGCTCTTTCTTCTTCTCTTTACCTTATCCTCTTCTATGTCGAACGCTTGTGTGGAGCATCTTTCACAGCTTGTGGCCTTCCTCAAATGTTATGCAACAAAGGACCACTTAAAGTTGCGTCAATCATTCTACTTTCAACGATCTAATACTATGTCCAGAGACCTTTAGCACCAACTAATTTAGCAAAAACATTGCGGTTGATTAGCTTATCTGGACATCGCTTTGAGATTAACAAAACTTATTTGGACACCATGAGCTAGCTACACGTAGAAGACATTCAAATGAACCGTTGGGTGATAAAAAATGAGACCACCTGAAGAATGAAGGTCTAGTGTGCAAAGTGAAAATACGCGTCAAATTTATGAATCTGGATGCCGGGCCAACTAGTCATGGAATATGTATTGAGTATGAATATCTTGGTAGAAAAAAAATAAGGCAACGGATTGTCCTAGCTTGTAGTTAACTGATCATTTGTTTTTGTGCAAATTTTGAGTTTGTATTTCTATGATCTCCTTAATTTCGAGCTACATAATAGATTCGACAATAGGCGTCCCTCAAACCCTCAAATTACCAAAAAGAACAACTAAACGTGTTAACGAATTTAAGTGCAAATCTATAGATCTCAAGTATATTTTCAAGTGCAACTTCTGCTTAATTTCATAAATGGGAAAACAATAGTCATCTCTGGTAAATTAACCTTACTTGCCAATCCCATCACCTAAGCCAGCTATGTGGCTTGACTTATTCGCCGTGTACTCATCATCGTGACTATTTGGTTCGTCTTTTTGCCTGCTCAACATTCATCCACGGGCATGCAGTACAAGGACATCCGCTTCTGCGATTTTCTGAGTACATGGTACAGATGCGCATCACATGAAACCGTCCTTCTTTTGGTGTTTGGTCCTTCTTCCTTTCCCGGATCTCACGTGAAAGAAAGAGAGAGAGAGAGAGAGAAAGACGAAAACACCCTCAAGTTCTCCAATAAGCGAATCCTGAGCCACATCATATTGTTCACATGCTATACAATCTCTCATTTCTGTCTCTTATTAGATACAGCTCGCATTCATCACCATCGATTTGAAATATTGTGATTAAGTTTACTTAGCTTTTGGTAAAACCGAACTATGGTTTTTTTTTTGGGGTAAAGTCTTGAATGTTTATCTTCATTGATCCCTAGATGCATTTACCCTAATCTTGCATGCATGCATCATACGCCCGCACGAGTACGGAAGAAGAGAATTCTTAGCCGTCGAGGCGTGTTTACTTGTCAAGCATAGTTCATCCCAATTAGCGATGTCACCGGTCCATCTCATTCAAATGTGGATAGTTTCTAACGGGCGAGTAGTCTTGGAAAGCAACCTCAGTTGATTGCAAAATGGATGATGACCAAGTGAATGGGAAACGATAGTTGTTCTCCATGTCTTCCATTTTTGTAAAGACTGTTGCGAGCTGACATGTTTACCAAATGGAATGTTGCCGAAGTATGAAACTGGAGTCTAATTTATCAAGTGAAGAGATACTACATTACTATAAAACCTATTATAATCTCATTTTCAAAGGGTGGTGTGTAGCTGCAACATTCATCAGGGGCGTTATGTTTCAAACTTACCAATTCTGGATAAACCATGCAGAAACCAACCTTCATTTCGGAGCGTTTCACTCTTGTGGGCATGGACAGTATCAGCGAGATGGGTAGGTATGGGAACACGCGAGCTCATCGAGGGACAGGATTCGTCGTGAAACTGAGAGCTTTTCCATTCTCCTTTCAAGCAAAACTCACGCGGCTAAAAGAAATTGATTTTGAATTCTGATATCTTATCTTTCCGACAATCAAGAAACTGAGAGAGTTGCACTGAATGCTACTATTTTAATACAACAATTTCGTTTTTATTTCACACGCACTCTGAATCCCCGTGGCATCATCCCTCCAGGCAGGCAATGGTCTTTACTCGTATCTCCTTCTTGAGTCTACAGGAGCTTCGGAGACTAATTATGTCCTACCGTGTGAAGCCTCACTGCTTTCAAGTATTACTTCTGATGCAAGTTACTTCTTAGAAAGGAAAAGGCAACAAAAGAAAGCTGAATAACCGACCACTGAGAGAATGTAATCCCCTGTTTGCGAGGCATGACAGATCATTTCTAACATTTATTAAACACAATCTATCTCCATCTAACCAGACAACTCTACATAAATGTCAACGCTTTGCATAATTCTGTATACACCGAGGGGCTGAACCTGTCTATGGTGTATATACCTAGGACAATATATCTTCATTCTTTTCCTCTCTATTATAAACAAGCTAATCAGTGGTAATGCCTAGGACAGAGCTATGAAGGAGGCAGAGACTGAAGGCAATACCTTCTTCCCTCTGTTCCCTTCCTTATATCTGCTCTAGTCTCCAGACAAAAAGGGCCGAGCAACATCTTTGTCCTCTTCACCCAGATATCCTACATTTTCTAATAAACTTATTTGAGGAATTTAAGTGCCTGTACCATAAGCTCCGTACCTCAGGCGATCCAATTTCTAGCCACGGCTTTGCAGGGCCACTGAAATGTATAACCGCGGCAGCTTCCACTAACCTTCCCTGAGTGTCTGAGAACCGATGGCCCAATCCGGCCAGGTGCCATGAAGGATCAATTGGATGCACATGACTCTCGAAAGCTATCAAGGCTGGTGGAAGAGCTCCAGGAATCCACAGTTCCAATCCCGAATTGAGACTCTGTGCATAGGATGATATGGCTAAAGGCTTTAAGCAAACTAAAACATAAATTATGGACACTGAAAAAGGAAGTGCATTGTGCTTTAAACAAAGAATTCTTCTTTAGGTACCAAATGCTATGGTACTTGGAAAAAGAAAAAACAGAATGCTGCAGTAGAGAAGTCCTAGCCTAGTGCGTTGGTGCATCCGATAGAGGGAGATTGATATTAGGGAATCAGTCACAGCAATAGCTTGACAACTATTAAGCAAAGAGGCTGCTCACCTTGTTTAGCCAGTTTAGGTAATTTCTTGTGAGGTTACTCCTCCTCCAGGCTTCCAGATCGAAAATATTAAGCCCATACAACCATGCACAACGATCCGAAACGAAGTTGGATGAGATAGTAGGGTGTGAAAAATTCAAGTAATCCTTGAACTGTCTTCCTGGGCAGCAGTCATTTCCACACCATGAATTGACAACTGCACCGACTACTTTTCCTTCGAGATTTAATTCCCAGAGTGGAGATAAGTCACGTTGAACTATGAGATCATCGTCCAAGAACACCACCTTGTTTAGATCTGGAAACAGCTGTGACCGTGGAAATCAGTTAAACGATCAAATACAAAGTTCACAGTTATTTCCATTCCCTCGGCAGCAGACTCCCTATTTAAAGAATTACCTCGGGAAGGAAAAGACGGAGATGATTCAAGAGGGAAAGGTTGCTGGGACTGAGTGCCTCAACATATATTTCTTTTGCTTCATCTAAATACTCTTCTTTCAGATTCCTGTAGAAGCGTCGCCATAGAAGACGATGGAAATCTATCATCTCCTTGACACGAATGTTGACTTCCTGAGACCAATCATATTGGTGCAGTCCCTTGACTTCAACTGCCGCTAACCTGATTGGATTTATGGCAAACCAGGCATGCATAGCAGTATATGTTTTCTTATCCGTGACCACATGAAATACCAATTTTTCAGGTTTAGCTGAGTTTTGCACAGTCGAAGAGATCACAACTGAGGCAGCAAGGACGTTATCAGTTATAAGGACAACATGATGGAAGTGAGGATCAGCAAGGTGAGGAACATATTGAGGTGGAGGCAGACGAGACCGTGCCATAGCATTGACTGCATATTCTTCAGCCAGTTTCAGGCAAAGGCAATGAAGACCTTTTGGTATACCGTGCGATGCTAAATGCCAGTAAATTGACTCCTGCTGTTTTGCAGAATGAACCTTCCGCTCCATCCTTGTTAGCTGCAAAAGAGGAAGAGTATAATGACCCGAAGGAAAAAAAATCTTTATGTATCCTCTATATTGCATTTGTTCTGTCACCAGAAAGCAAAAATCTTACTTCCAAGAGCCTACTTATCCATGTTTTCACTCCCTCTACCAATAAGAAGATGTTGATACAGGAGAAAATAATCCCATACTGTGTCCTATACGTACTGGGAAGAAATTATGCTAAAAATGTCCTTGCTCCCTTGGTAGGCAAAATATTGGGAAGAAATTATGCTAAAAATGTCCTTGCTCCCTTGGTACGCAAAATATAAAAGCATCATAATTTTGAAAAGTCACACTGTTGGAGATTCAACTAGTATCAGTATCGGTATCGCCAGCAACAGCAGGAAACAGTCTTTGACATACTTTTAACAAATGCTAATATAATCAGCATACTATTTGAAGAGGTTATATCTTAAGTGAATAATCCTTCAATTATAGGTTGAGCACCATGAAAGAGTTTTCAGGGCTCCAATATTCCCATCATGCATCTTCCAGATAAGGGTTAAAACAATTTGACTTTAGAACCCTCGCCAAGACTAGAGGTAGTTCAGAATATAGAGTTCACTGAGGAGATACCACCCAACATTTAGTCCGGTCACCACTTCATATTTCAGCATGCAACTGCCCAGCAAGCAATAAAGCAGCAGGGACGAGTCCACTGTCTGGTGTGCAGTACCCCTCAATAAATTAAGTTCATAAAGATGGAAAAAGATTCCAGAGAACATTGCAGCCCTGAAGGCCTTCCAACCTTCATTTTTGTTTAAAAGTAGCTGCTTCTTGATGCTTCTGTGCTGTACAAACTGATCGGTACAATTCAGAGCAAGAGGATAGGAGAACTATCTGAACGAATATAAGATCATTCATTTTTAACTTTAGAGAGTGCTAGCATTTTATGCAAGATCCAAGATTACAGGTGGATGCATGAAATGCAAGTGGTGAGGTCATAGGCAGATTTGATTTGAATATGACGCCCCAGAAAATCCTAACCTCATGGATTTGACACGGGAACAACTGGTCCAGTTTCCAATTACTTTAGAGCTTAATGTAACAGATTGAAACCTGCCCAGGATTGGCTGGGATCACCTTTGGTAGATCTTGCACTATGACCGTGCTATTTGAAATGCAATTTGGTGTTACATCTTAACAAACATTGCAGTAGCCCCTCAAGGTTGTTTGTCCAAACTAAGTTGCCCCAGATCGACCACCAATCCTTACGTAACAAGTTCTAAATTACTCAAATTACTCTGGTTTTTATTTTATTTTATTAGTCGGTCATCACTGTGAGCCTATGATGATCGCTAGTACAATTTTTCTTTTTGGCAGCAGAATAAACTGACTATCCCGTGATTTTTCTGAGGAAATCTATCGACCCATAAGCAGAATTGCTAAATAACGAAAAACAAAACAGATCAACAATCACGCAACAAAACTACATTTTCCGAAATACTGAAAGAAATACGACTGGCGCATTTCTTGTTCACTCACCATGGCTTTGGTCTTGAAAGCAAATTCCTTGATGTCGGGTCTGCGCGACGTCATCTCCTGCACCAGATCATCAAACGACTGGAGCGAACTCTCCATCCCCAGCTCGTTCACGCTGCTCCCCTTCGCCTCCAGCAGGGCTCTCGTCAGCTCCTCTCTGAGCTGCATCACAGAGCCCACAACCCCCCACCACGTTCATCAGCGACATGGTCGCGAAACATAACCAAAAAAACCGCGTCGACGTGCGGAACCCCCAAAGTCAAAAGTAAGCCACGTAAGGCTGGGATCACCAGAGCTATCTGTTTCGACAAAAAGAGGCGCATCCCACTTACTCCCATAGCAAGCTACAGTTTCCCTGCCAATTCACCAGTTAGGCCTGGGTTGGCGCTTTTTCGAGTAAGCTACACTTACTCGTGTTTTTGGTATTTTATTCCAATGAATATTACATTTCGATCGAGTGGAGGAGAACGATGTGGGTTGCGAACTATCGCAAGGCAACTTGCCTCTTGTGCGCTGTGCCCACAGCTCCTTAAAAAGTGCGCATACCCATGGACTGTTGCGAGCGAGCATCGTCGTTCGGACAATTTTTTAGATAAACCTTTTTAATCATTTTCTGCACATATTCCGGCGACCAGCTGCTAAAACAGACGATAAGACAAACGGGGGCCATCAGACGTCCCCGGGTCCGCCAGAACTGTCCCTCCACTTTTTTGAAAGGGGGTGCTTCCATTCTCAATAAGTAAAAAACATTGCAGCATCAGATCCGCGGAGCACAAGCTGTGCGGCCTGAAGGATTCCCGATCCGCTGAACATCGTATCGCGGTGTGTGCAGATTTTTACCGACATCGAATGGGCGATGGGTGAACTTGGGTTGAACCGAGAGAACGACGGTTCTAATCAGAGATGATCTTAGAGCAATTGATAGGTCGGTCCCAACTTGAGAAGGTTAAACGAAGAAACGGAGAGCGACGAGTGCGGAGAAGACCAGCGTGTGCCCTCAGAAGAGAACGAGAATGCATGATTGGTGGGAGTTCGATGCAGTCTAGCACTCACAGCATTGGCAGAGGAGACAAATAAGAAGAAGAAGAAGAAGAAGAAGTGAAGGAGGTCCACTGGAATCGACCCACATGACATAGAAAATTCCCTTCACGAGAATAAGATAAAGAAATCTCAAAGGCTTCACACGGGTCAACAGTAGACACGGGACTCCATCCATCAACCACAAGACCAACCTAACAATCACGACCGGAAAATGCGACTGGTCCCCATCAACGGGAAGCAAACGGAAATCGCGAAGAGAATGGTACTCTCAATAGCCCTAGAGGGAGGGTTGATTTTTGGTGGTCCAGGCAAGTCCAAACGAACAAGAACGTAAAAGAACCGAGACGTATCTTTTGATGGGGAAGCAATTTCGTAAGAGAAAAGAGCTCGGATCCTACCAAGAGCGACTGGAGAAAGCGACGAAGAGCGTCCGAAGAGTATTACGGCGTGAAGCTTTGAGCGGCTAGGCTCGATTGGATTCTTACGCGATCTAATTCGAATTCGCAATCTGTAGCTCGTTCATCATGTCGGGCGGAGGTGAACCGGACGATCGAAAATGCATTTGGGGGTACAGGCGAGCATCTGATCTTCTCGTCCCCTTTTCACGACACCGTGTGATTCCGCAGTCCCAGCTCCGACTTATTCGGGGATTACTTTTGGGGGTGCGCGTCAAAAATTAAAAGGGGAAAGGCATGGTTTGAGAGACATGCTTACCAGAGCAGCGTCATTCCCGCCGAAAAACCTCCAGCCAAAGCAATCTGCACGGAGAGAAAGAGAGAGTCACGGGGAGAGAGAGAGAGAGAGAGAGCATCAGAAACCAGTCCCAATCACGTGAGAACCAAGTGGAAAAAAGCCATCGCAGCAGCCGCGCCGCCGCCGACGAATCATCGCTAACTAAGCTTTGCTACGTGAACCGACGCGTGAATACGGTCGCGAACTCGCGATGCCCCGTACGGGCACAGTGTTCGATACGAACTAGTACACTTGCAAGGAAAAAAGAAAAAACGGCCCCATTCTCGCGGAACCGTATCTCGAATCGAAAATCGATCGATGGAAAACAGCGAGCCGGAACGGGAGGTGCGATAGGGATAAGAGAAATACCGTTGGAGGAGGAAGAGCAAGCGGCGGCCGATTCCAGCACCAGGAACGCGACCCTGACGAACAGAAACGGCAGTGCGAGGCCGAGCACCAGCACCGCCGGCAGCACAGCGCGGCTCGCGATCCGGCGGCCCGGGTTCGCCGGAGCAGCGATCGCCCCCGCGGCGGAGGACGGCGACCCCTTCCCCCCGCCGCCACCGCCGCCGGCGGCGGAGCTGGATATGGTCAGCTTCTTAATCCCCGTCGAGGATATGTAGAACTTCATTCTCCCCCTCCCCCGCCACCGCTCGTCCTCACCACCGCGCAGTCTGCACTCTCCGAGACCAAGCAAACCATCGGCGCTTCCGATTCCGCTCCCGCTTCCCGGTCCTCGTGTGGAGATACAGCGTCGTGTCAGGCGGCGAGATCTACTTCATCGGAAGCCGAGCGTCCAGTAGCGAGATCCTGCAGGTGGGAAAAAGGAGGAGCCGGGTATGAAAAGGGATCGAGATCGAATAGGGGAAAAATTCTCCTCGGGCGCACTGAATTCGTCACAGCATCAAAGAAAGAGAGAGGGGAAACGCAATCCGAGCGGGCTGAGGAATATCAACCTGTGGCGAGCGGTCACGAGGCGGAGCCGGAGGGGGAGAAGATTTATGGAGGAAAATGATTGGGAGTGGGAACGATGGACTGAGAGAGAGAGAGAGAGAGAGAGAGGCAGCAGAAGAGGGAGGGAGCACGAAGAAGATGGCACGCGCTTTATATTCGCCGCTGCCGCTGCTGCTGCTGCTGCTGCGCATAATAATTAAGCGAGATATGTACCGCCACTGGTTCCATTTCCAGGAGAGAGAGAGAGAGAGAGAGAGAGAGAATAAAAAAGCCAAAAGTGAAGCCGCGTTCAATGCCGCGGGACATAATAATACAGAGACCGCAATTATTATTATCGTTATCCAAATTTTCCAATAATAATAATAATTATTTTTATCGTATCTAAATTTACCCTAAATTTTATTTTATATTCAGTATTTAGGGTAAATATATAGCGATAAACATAATAAATTAAATGTGAATTTTATATTTTTTGTGACCTTTTTTTAATTAATCCATAGGGCTTTTCGGGATTTTCTTTCAGTAAATGATGAGGGGGAAAATGCGAAAGGAAAAAAGGAAATGCATGTTTTGCCAACAAAAGAAAAAAAAAAAGGAGAGTGGAGGGTGGTGGTGGGGTCGCGACTTAGCGACAGGGAGAAGTTGTCAGGGGGCTGTGATTTGACCTTGGTGTTCGAGCGTTATTACGGGTTTGACCCTGTCCGTCCGTCTGGCCTTTCCGCTTCGTCTCATGTCACCGACAGATGTAAATGCGGGAATTCTGAGCGGGACCCACACCACCTGGCTCTGCTGTTCTTAAAATCTTTCCAAATTACTCGTCGATTTTGAAATTTACACAGTACACTGTGTATATATCCGGAGCCGACGACGGTTTTCGTTTTATACATACGTATGTTTTGTTAGATTAATAATGAGGGCAGTGTTCAGAATAACAAAATAGATTGGGATTAACGATCAAGCAGTGCTCAATAACAATAAGGTTGAAAAACAAAAGCTGGACAGATTGTTGGAGCGTTGATTTTCGATATGCTTGAGCAAATTCGCTTAGGTTCGAATAGGGGCGTCAAACGGGTGAGTCGGGTCGGGTCGAATATGGGTTGGATCATATTTGACCCATTTAACCCGTTTTGACCCATATTCATATAGTGTAAATATAATAACTCATACCCGACCCGACCCGACCCGTATTGCTATAAAAATATAAGAACCCATGATTTGTTAATTTAAAATTTATTTTTAAAATTTAATTAGATAATCCATTTATGATTAAAATTAACCATAAATTAATCAAATTTTTATTTTTAAAATTTAAAATGATTTGTTAATAATACTTAAAATTAATTAGATAATCCATTTATGACCCGTTTAGAACCCATTTAAGACTCATGAGGTTGTTAAGTGATCCATTTTAGACTCAACTAACTTTTTAAGCTAACCCATTTATGATTCATATTATCAAATATGGGTTAAAGTATAGGTCTTTGACCCATTTTGCCACCTCTAGGTTCGAGCCCGACGAATTAACGTCGTGTCCTTAAGACGATTTTTGCCCGATATTCTAGTACCATAGCGCAAATGGCAAGTCGTCTCTCAGGATAGAATGAACCTCGTCTTTTTCTCTCTCTCGGTATTTCAAGGAAAGACCTTCGAACTCAACCGTATAGTTGAATGATACCGCACTATGCAAGACACTGAATGAATGAATGAAGAGATGCGAGTGATGCCATGATGGTTCGGTAAAAAACCGAACTTGTATGAAGTGGCGTCTATTGAAATGAACGGTCACCAAGACCGAAGATGAGAAAATGCAACGAAGAGTCACCATTGCGTTTTTGGAAGAGCAGCAAAAAATAATAAGCTAAAGGAGAGGACATTATAAAAAAAATATCATAATATTCGAACCCCGGCCTGGCCTGGCCTAATCCGAGTGGGCAGGCGGCGCGTGATGGTAGTCACCGGCTTTGCGTAGGTTCTCTACCCTCCACAAAAGTGAGGTGCCCCTTGGGGCCCAATCCCAAAAGTGAGGAACCCATATATATACTTTATCTTTGTCTCTCCCTTCTCCAATGTGGGATTCCCACATGCAATTCTCATTCACAACTCGTAAGGAAACTTAGTCTCTAACATGTTTTAGAATTCGATATGTAAATATGTTTAGTATCTTCGATGATAGAACTTTAATTTTTCCAATGAGATGATCTACACGATCTCATGTCCGATCTGTCCTCCCAAAGTAACCCCCCGAAGTCGGATCTTCGGCACGACGCGAAATCAAGTGCGAACGAATGCAGAAAACGATGTGTTCGATGCAAAAGCCATTAAAAGCGGTGGGGGGAGGAGGAAGAGGGGCAGTCTATTCTATCTGTTTCGAGCAAGCCCAAGAAAATCTTTTGAGTCGTGGACCTCATCATCCGCCTGCTTTCGAAGGGTCACATGAGCGATCTCCTCCGCATCGTCCGCTCCCTCCTCCTGCTCCTCCTCGAGCAGAGAAAAAAACCCGCACGTTAACTCTTTGCATCTGCGGATCGTATGCACGTGCTACTGCGTCCGATGCATCCATTGAATGCCGGATTAGCCGTAACTCCCCTCATCTCATCGCAACTCGCGACCCCTTTGCTTTCGGGGCCGTCGCCAAGGATCTTCCAGTGGTGGGTGTTGGGTGACTGCCGAGCAGGGGATGGTGGGGTGTAGGGTAAGGGCCCGGCAGCATAGGGTCATCCTCACTTGATATGTTGACTTCTTCTCCGTCACACTGCTCTCTCTCTCTCTCTCTCTCTCTCTCTCTCTCAGTGGGCTCAATCTTGTGCTAAGCTTCTAGCCAATTCCTTGTCCCTTCGGAACGGAATCGGCTCGAGTCCTTTGCACCGCGGCGGATTTTGAGATGGCCGTTGTTAATATATTTCAATAACGTCACCTGAATGGGCGTGACAAAATATTGAGCTGCTATTCCGGATCAGCGCGAGATTCGTGCTGAGATGATTCGATTTATATAATGACTTTGACAGGTTGATGACGTCGCATGATACTATTTTGTCTACATAATGTTAGTGGAGAGGATGATGTGGCATCACGACCTCGTTCTTGGAAGCTATAGCAATATTTCTTACATGGTCAGTTGCTCATGGGATTATTGAATTCAAATAATTTGAATCTGACTATGCTAGTCGCACAATCAATTTTTCTTTTTTGGGTGCAAGTTGGTGGACGTTCAGTGCATGCCTCTCTCCTAGGCCCCGCTGTACCAGTGACCCTCATCCTCAGGCCTTGGCATTTAGCAGCTTCTCTTTCCCCCCCCCCCCCCCCCCTCCTTTCAAAATTCGGTCTATTTTTATTTGTGGGATTACCGATTAGATAGAAATGCCTTTCCATTTAATGATATCCTCATCTGCATAGCCAGAATTGATTGGACGGATTATACCCTTACCGCATTGGATCATCCGGATTTCTAATTATAATGTGACTAGATAGGATAAGATGAGATAGGGTGATAAATCTAAAAAGAATTCATGTCCTGCCTAATGTTTGGTGTGCCGCGGATTTGAAAATCGAATAAGTAGAGGCAACGTGTGACCGAGGTCGACTCTTTTTTCTACATTATATTTTTAGAGCAAATTGCACACAAGAGACACATATAGGGGATTATTTTATCTAGGCTATATACTCCTAATATCTCTTTTTATCCTATCCTGGACAATTATCAAGCACGACCAAGCACGGGATAGGACAAAATATATCATATCTTGACTTTTATCTACGCAACCTCATTGCATAATAAAGTAGGGATGAGCACCGGAATCGAACAGAATCGACCAATTCCAATCGACCTCCAATTCCTACAATTTGGAACTGATGGTTGCGGGTGCAATCTCGATTTCAAGTGTGGAATTGGACCGCTCGGACTTTATTGAGTAAACTTGGTTTATCAGCATAAGTTAATGTTGACATACCCGTGAGCTCTTGCAAAATACAAGCACCTTGCTTTGGTTAAGAAAATCTATATCTATTGAAAACAAAGAAAAAAATTTATTATTTTTTTTCTTCCACTTTCATCTTCGCTCTCGAGGGGAAGAAAAAAGGAAAAAAAGCATCCAAAATAACGTCTTTTTGTTTAAGTTTGTTCATCTTGGACCACCAATCGTGCCATGTGAGGCGGCATGAAATAATTGGACTGTCCCAACAATTCTATGGGAAAATTGGTATGAAGTGCAGTATCAAAATTTCATGCGAAGGTATAGATGTGAATTTGAATAACAAAAATGTTTAAAATCACCTTGAAATCCGTACAATAAGTTTATAACCGAAATGATAATTTTCCCTATTCTCATGTATTTCATACTTAAAATCATCCAACTAAGAATGGAAACTTAAGAAACTTGTGAGCAATTTTATGATTGCAATCAAGTTTACATTTAGAAATAATACAATAATAATAATAAATTAAGGCAACTTTTTTAAATTATAAAATGTAGTAATAATTCAACGTAGGTTGTCCCAGTGAAGCAACAGGCCAGGCAAAGTTACCAAAATTCCACGCTGTGGATTAGTTGTTCCGTACGGCTGCGCGGTAAGTAACAGTGGAAGTATCGAAATCCCACGTCATCGTACAGCCTTTGTAACTAGGATCTACTGTGGATTGTGCCGACAGTAATTAATTACGGGATCTATTACGGTTTCGTTTTAAATTAAGGTTGGAAGGCCCTATGATTACGAATAGCCACGTCGGAAGAAACTTTAATACTCCCAGATAATTAATAATTGAAAAAATAATATAAATGATTCATAAATAAAATATAATTTTATAATTTTATAATTATTCAATATAATTTTCTAATTTTAAATTGATATGTAGAAGGAGACTACACATACATAAAGAGTATATAAGTGCAGCATTAGATCTTAATTTGATTATTTCTCAAAATAAGTTTGTGCGTAGGAGGTATCCATGTGCTTTTGCAATCAATCACGGACACTGTTTTCTTCCAATCAACACGGGACACAAACTTCGCTTTCATAGACATTGTGCCCGTCAACACTTGGAGAACTGACGAGGAATTACGAATCTCGGGTCATGTTTGCTCCAGAGAAAATGAATTGTTCATAAAATTATTTATCGATAGAAACAATGACACGTCGAGTACGGGAGGGCTTACGTGGCTGGCTTTCGCATGAATCCCACATGGGTCTCTTTTCCCGACGGGCGCGGCCAAGGCCGAGGGGACATGATGCGAACTCCCCCGACGGCCTCCGTGTCGGTCCGGAACGGAAGAGGTCGATTTCCTTTCCGATTCGAAACGATTTTTGGTCCGCCCACGACTTTCCCCCCCTCCCCCAAGTGACGCGGTCCCGGGGACCACCCGATGGAATCAATTCGAGCACCGACGCTTGGTTCCCACTTCCCACGTTGATCTTCCTCTTCCTTGACCTTAGGACGTGCGGCGCTGCAATTTCTACTCTCATCGATCGGTCTCCGTCCGTGTGCCCCATCTGTTGTTTCTCCTTTCCTTTTTCTAATTCGCGACTCCCTCCACCGTTTCGTAACGCGATCCGGGTCGTCAAGATCGACGGGCATCGACGGCCTCCGGGCGAAGTGACTGATTGGGACCTCCGTGCTCCGGTAACTCGTGAAGTCAGAGATTCGCATTAGGTTAGTTTTTTGAGTTGCATGATAAACAATATTCGATATTTTGCCGAGTGTCGATGTTTACAGTTGTCTTAAACAACGCAATTCGACAGTTTTATGCTTCTGTCGGTGGTTTTATCCTCCGCAAAGGTTCTCTTGTAAGTGGTCGATCTAGTTCATCTGTAATTTCTGCCCACCAAACTCTTCTATCATCAATTTTGCCCACCATCCGTTGATTATAACTAAAAGTCCATCGTTTTATTTGGTGTCGAGAAATCTTCAATAGGTTGCATGATGCCCCTTAATCAATTCGCACATTATATATAAAATGTATATGTCGGATCCACTTGTTTTTTAATGGGGTTTTGGGCTTTCAATTCCATGAAGTGAAGTCGTCGCGATTGGAACGCAGAATTGGGTAATTGGGCGAGTCGCTCGGTCTCTCACACTCGGCCAAACTCCGAGGGCGCGAAGATTTGACTTCCGATATAACAATTAGAGATATAGCAAGAGCCGTGTACGGATACGGGGTGAGATGACCCGCCCGATCCATGAAGAGACCCAAATCAATCGTGTCCTTTAGGGAGGAAGTGTCAATTAGATTGACTTGATGACACATTTTATCAAATGTCAAAGGAAGAAGTTTCTAGTTTTGCGGTTCTTTGAGCGGACGGCTTTGCCTTTAACCTTTTTCTTCCCTCTGACCCCATGACCACAGGAAAAATGTATATTCCATTCAGATATCAAGATCTGCTTTACTTCTGCTCGCCGACTCTCTTTGGTACCTCTCCCCTCGCTTTTTTCTTTACTTTTCTTAGAAGTTTGTTCTACCGATTTTGACTTGAAATGACTTCCGTTTAATCTGAAAAGCTGGTGAGTTTCAGGATGTTTGATGGGTTTTGCGGCATTATAGAAACAAAGGCGGACGGTCGATGATCAAAGGAAACGGTCCGCTTTGCGCCTACACAAACTGCACCGCTAGGTGGGTGCCCGATCAAGGAGTAATCGAGGCCACGGGGTAGTTCTGAGTAACTATTGTGCTTTTCAATGTGTTAGTCATCCACTAGGCCTATTTGGTTGGCGGATAGGATCCTCATCCGGCACCGATCCAAACCTGTGAGAACCCTAGAGAGTTCTAAGAGTTGTCGTCCAATGGAGTTGAAAGCATGTGCATATTCCTCTTTCACGATTGAAAGCATCTTGAGTGACTATAATATCATAGTTGGACGATAGCGTTAGCATTCCCTCCTTAAAGTAAATGTGTTCTTGAATGATGTAAATCGATCGGGTTCAAATTCTATTTATACAAACTATTTGTTATGTAAAGCGTCTCGTTCGTTTATGTTTTCTATAACAACGCGAAAGCAAGAAAACCTCCCGTTATAAGGGTTTTGGTGCCACCACAGTTCATCATCTCCTCTTTGTTTATATGCTCGGCTTGCATTGGCTGTTTTTCATTTTCCCAACCAGCCACTGAACCTCTGGATGGCTTTGCAGCATCCTTGTCTTAACATGTCATCGATTTCAGACACAGTTGTTAGTATGCTTTAGTACAATTCTATGTTCCCCACCTGAGAAATCAAGAGAAAAACATAGCTTGCAATCTTTCTGTTGCGAGATCTTTTCTCCTATTCTTGGAAAGAAAATATTACTAATATTGAGCATTATTCTTGTTTCTTGTTTTGTGGTGTTTCTTTTTGTAAACGGTTGTCCGTTGCTTTACTATAAGTAACCACACACTGTATGTATGATGAATAATGGTAGATCTACCCCCTATGAAAAAAAAGAAGAAGAAGAGAGGGGGAGTTTTGTCCGTGGATGTAGGCATATTGCTAAACCACGTTAATTCTTTGTGTTCTTATTTGTGTGTTTGATCCTGCTAAACTTCACTATGATATCGGGCGGGCTTACGTGGCTGGCTTTCGCATGAATCCCACGTGAGTCTCTTTTTCCGGCGGGCGCGGCCAAGGCGAGGGACATGATGCGAACTCCCGATATGAACCCGATGGCCTCCGTGTCGGTCCGGAACGGAAGAGGTCCATTTCCTTTCCGATTCGAAACGATTTTGGTCCGCCCACGACTTTCGCCCTCTCCAAGTGACGCGGTCCCGGGGACCACGCGATGGAATCAATTTGAGCACTGACACTTGGTTCCCACGTTGATCTTCCTCTTCCTTGACCTTAGGACGTGTGGCGCTGCAATTCTACTCTCGTCGATCGGTCTCCGTCCGTGTGCCCCAAATTTTTATACTTTCCTTTTCCAACTCGCGATCCCCCCACCTTTTCGTAATGCGATCCGGGTCGTAAAAATTGACGAGCACCGACGGCCTCCGGCCGAAGCGATCGATTGGGACCTCTGTGCTCGGGTAACGCATGAAGCCATAGATTTGCATTCGGTTGATTTTCGAGTTTCAAGATAAACATGATCCGGTATTTGTGTCGAGTGTTCGATGTCTAGTGTTATCTCGCGATACTTAATCGCAAAAAATGAAATAAAAATCTATATATGAAAACAACACGATTTGGTAGTTCCATGATGCCGTCGGTGGTTTTATCCCCAACGAAGGCTCTCTTGATGTTGATAACTTCATTGGAGAGTTACCCATTCTCTTTAAGTGATCGACCTAGTTCATCGGTAATTTTTGCTCACCAAACTCTTTCATCATCAACTTTGCCCGCCATCCGTTGATTTTAACTGAAAGTCGATTGTTTATTTGGTATCAACAAATCATTAATAGGCTGCATAATGCCCTTTAATCAATTCGCATATTATATTTTGATGTATATGTCCGATTCACTTTTTTTAAATGGGATTTTGGGTTTTCAATTCCATTAAGGGAAGTCGTCGCGATTGGAAGGCAGAATTGGTATCGGGCGAAGCCCTCGGTCTCTCACTCGGCCAAACTCCGAGGGCCAGAAGATTTGACCTCAGATATAACAATTAGAAATCAATCGTGTCTTTTATTGACAATGTGTCAATTAGATTGACTGATTACGCATTTGATCGATTGTCAAAGGCGGGAGCCTTCTAGTTTTGCGGTTTTATGGCGGACGGCTTTTGCTTTAACCTTTTCATCCCTCTGACCAATGACCACAGGAAAAGTGTATTCCCTTCGTTTATCAACATCTGCTTTACTTCTGTTCGCCGACTCTCCTTGGTACCTCTCCCTTCACTTTGAATTTTTTTTACTTTTCTTAGAAGTATATTCTATCGATTTTGACTTGAAATGACTTTAATTTCATCTGAAAACTCGTGAATTTCAGGATATTTGATGTGCTTATGGCATTATAGAAACGAAGGCGGACAATCCAAGATCAAAGGAAACGGTCCGCTTTGCGCCTACACAAATTGCACCGCTAGGTGGGTGCTCGATCAAGGTGTAATCGAGCTCATGAGACAGTTCTAAGTAACTTATGTGCTTTTCAATGTGGTAGTCTGGTCTCTCAGATCTGTGCGGGTGAAGATCAAGCAAGTTGGGAAGTGCGTTCACTTATCATCGAGGCCCAGACTCGAGCCTGATTCTCCAGTTTGCGCGTGGCCCATTGTCCACGAGAGCCCAAACGCATAGCTGATTAGGCTGTTAAAGCCCAACGACTGAAGCTGCTCCCAAACAATTGGATCTTCTCTCCCCCAATTTGCCTTTTGGAACTATTATATGTTGATATCAAAGATTTGTAATATGAAACTCTAGATGATATAAGTTTTTAATGGAAGTTGCTTTTGACCACAAAAAAAAAATGTGGTAGTCATCAGCTAGGCCCATTTGGTTGGCAGACAGGATCCTCAACGGGGCACCGATCCATATTGAAATCCTTTATTCAAAACTTATTTTTTTATTGAAAAAAAGAACTTGTGTGAACCCTAGAGAATTCTAAGAGTTGTTGTCCAATAGAGTTGAAAGTGTGTGCATATTCCTCTTTCATGATATATATGATATATATCTGGCATTGGGGAACACTTTATACGAGTATTTCCAACGATTATAATGTCCTAAAATGAGATGATAGCATTAATATTTCCTCCTTAAAGTAAACATGTCCTTGAATCATGTAAAACGACCGGGTTCAGAACCTACTTCTGTAAACTATTTGTTACGTAAAGAGTCTCGTTTGTTCACGCTTTCTATAACAACACGAGAGCAAGAAAACCTCCCATTATCAGTGTTTTTTGGTGCCACCACAATTCATCATCTCCTCTTTATTTATATGCTCGGCTTGCAATGGCTGTTTTTCCATTCTCCCAAACAGCCACCGAACCTCTGGATGGGTTTGCAGCATCCTTGTCTTAACATGTCATCAATTTCAGACACAGTTGTTAGTATGCTGTAGTACAATTCTTTGTTCCCCACCTGAGGAATTAAGAGAAAAACATAGCTCGCAATCTTTCCGTTACCCAAGTCGCTGGATATCCAGGCCCATCAAACAATAAGATCCAGTCCCATCCCGCAACGTTCTTTAGGCTGACGCGAAGGATCCCATCGCACCGGGCGTATCACTCTTCCCATCTGAATCTTTCTCCCCCAAACAAGATCTCTGCGACTTCTTCCGTGTCACGACATGATAATTAAAAGCGGGTAACATGATAGGACGTCAGTGAATTGAAGATGAACAATCAAACATCAGTGAGTAACTCAAAAGGAGAGTTTGTAGCCCAAAATTGGCTGTTTAATCGGACAGAATGCGGCGATTTAGGTTGGCAGTTTCATACACGAGTTAGTCAGCTCGATCACGAGTTCATGTCACGTAATTCACTTATATGATCTCCTACGACTGTTTTCAAATAGCATTCGACAAGTTAATCCAACCCTAAAAAAAGGGAAATGAAAGCCAAATGTCAACGTCTACGTACTACAATCCATGGGAAATTCGATACCGATAAACATCACTGACGATATGCATGCTAAGTTACCCTAAATCAAAAAAAAAAAAAAAGGTACATGACACGGACTTCACCTAAAATCCCAACTAAGAATTAGAGGGCCTCTACACGAACATTAACAAATATTGCTCCGAAAACCTAGAATAGCTAGACAAACAGTGACGATCGGTTTCACTTCAGTTAGCCCTGGGCTTGAGACGGCCTTCGTTGGCCAGCTTGAAGAGTTGCGCTTGAGCCGACGCGGCTCTATTCGAGCCGAGAGCCGAGACGAAGCTCTGTCGGACTTGCGCGGTGGTGAAGGGAAACCTGTAGTTAACCATGGAGTTGAGCAGAGCCGCGGTCCCTTCTCGGTAGAGAGCGCCGAGCCCGTCCCTGCGCGTGGTCGCGAGTGCCTGGACCAGGTTTAGGGTCGAGGGGAACCCGGGGATGGTCGTGGGTACGCCAAAGGCGGTTCCCATTGGCATCCACCACCCAAAGAGCCCCCATACCATTCCTGGATTTGATAGCCAGTAACTGCAGTTTGTAGCAATAGACATCACCGACCGAACGGTTAATGAATTAAGGATAAATCGAGTTCAACTATATATATACCACGAGTGCACGATATTCCTCTATGTGATTATAAACTTACGTATAAGGGCAGGGACTTATGTTGGGGCCAAAACCGAAAGGAGGTGCTGGGATGGAAGGGCTGCTCGGAGTACCGGGATCGATGGGAGTGGCTGGTGGCGTCAAGATCACCGGAGTTGGGGGGCTACCGCCTCCGGAAGTCGGAGGGGATGGATAGTAACCTCCACTCGGTGGCGGATCAGTAGGAGTGGCTGGTGGGGTCAAAATGACTGGAGTCGGGGGTGTGCCTCTGGAAGTGGGAGGAGAAGGGTAGTAACCTCCACTCGGTGGCGGGATGGTGGTGGGAGTACTCGGGGTCCCGGGCTCGGTAGGAGTGGTTGGCGGGGTCAAAAAGACTGGAGTCGGGGGTGTGCCTTCGCAAGTTGGAGGAGAAGGGTAGTAGCCTCCACTAGGTGTTGGCGGTGTAGGGTTTGATGGCGTGACATGGTAGGGTGGTGTTGGCGTTCCAGAGTGCCCGTAAGGCGGTGGCAAAGTAACCCGCGGGGGACTCCCATGTCCACGCGAACCTGTCATCAGCCATAAATCTTGAGATTGCACATGATATCAAGGTGCAAATGGAAGGAAAAGAAAAGAACAAGGAGGGGAAATAAACACGTTAAATGCTTGGACAATTAGTTCTTGAAGTCGAGTGTTTTTATCTCCGGCATTTCCAAGAGTGACATATGATTTACACTTATAACAAATCGTATAAACATCATGACTGAATTAAACTTCTCTGTAGGAGTCTTTCTGAATACGGGGTTATCTCTTTCATTGATCTAACAAGGATTCGCAATCAAACATAGGAGGACAAAAGTCGCAAAACCAATAACACGTATTCATGCCAACACAATTATGACAAACATGTCCGCATCTGAAGTTTTCATGGTCGTGAATGGCGAAAACGGGATTCGACCTGAAGGAGGAGAGCCGGCACGTGGGTTTGGAGGAGAGCAAGGGTTCTTCTCATCCTTAAATTCAATGCCTATGACTTCAACCATCAAGAAACTCTGGAGAAGCAGCGACCACCCCACAACCATGACGCAACCTCCCATGACGGAAGAAAGAACTCGTTCTCTTCTCGCCATTCTTCGTCACTAGAGGAACGAAGAAGGATGGGAGGGAAAGGGATTGGAGGACGCGACGAGAATATATGCTCGAGAAACTGGGGAAGCGAGTGAAATAGTGAAGATTAATTTCCGTCTGGGAGGAGTAAATATGGCTGGTGGGGATGGACAGATGCCGTTAATGTATCGCAGTAGCATTCAAGTGTTTCTCTCCTATAATTTGCATAAATATGTTCGCAGGGTTCGTACAAAGACAGTGCCATTAGTAGGGGGGGATAGCTTATCGGTCCTCATCCTCAATAAAGGAACTTCCAATCTTGCAAGATGGGAAGAGTAGCTATCTAGGACACAGCTTAACAGAATCTAGTCTTAGATTTATAATGACCATTATCTCAATGCAAGCTGCTGGACAAAGTGTCTCCAATGAATCATGTCACCCCAAAAAAGAGAAGAAAGAGGAAGGTAATAAAAAAAAACATAGAACAAGCAAGGTTGATCCACAGCTTCCTAGGGTCTGAAAGATAACTCGATCACTAGAGTGGTGCGAGGTGCTACGCGCAAAGCGGCCGCCTTTGTGTTTGCAAAGCCATACCCGACTTCGATACGAGGTCGTGACCTCTAGTCCAAGAACCCCGGCATGGCGACTCTCAATTTGGGTTGCCTGAGGTTGGGTGTGGTGGGCACAACCTGCGCACGGTTGCTATGTTCGGGGGAGAGTCACAAGAGACAGGGGCGATGGGCAACAGCGGCTGTCATCGGGAGGTGTCAAGGTGGCGATGAGAGCACGATTGTGGCGGAGACAGGGGAGAGGCGGAGCCGGGGGGTTGGGGGTGAGGAGGAGGTAGATGTATGCTTTGGACAAAGGTTTTTGGGCTGAATTCATTATAGTTGGACGTGTTTGATCTTTCTGGAGGTAACCCTGCACTTCTTAGAATTCATATAAAAATAAAACTTTTCTTCGACGCAACAAATTTTTTTTGAGTAACTTCTATTTTTTTTTTGCCTAGCCCAAAGCCAAATTCACAAAATAAAAGTATTATTTAAGGATATTCACGTCAGCGTTGATCACGCCATGTAGAATAGCCGGCATTCATGCCACGTAAGATGTCCAGCACTAATATTAGTGATTTCTTACTAAAATTAATTGGATGAAATCAATTGGTAAAATGTAAAAATGTAAAGTTATAAATTGGTCCAATGAAAAGATAGAACCTGATCGATACTAATTATATAAGTTTAAGACTTTTTTTTTTGGCATTTTCCCCGTGCATAGTCAATTAAACCATGTCATATAGCTCGATACCAACACACTATCATCAATTCATCGTTATGAGTAATTCGTCGAACTAAAAGTAATAATGTGTTTATACTTAGGAGCATCCCCATTTGAATTGTGGGGAACCCTTGGGGAGACAACCTGCTGGATCATTTTCAGGATTCATTTATTGGGTACCTGACGGGGCACAGTTTGAAAATTCTCACAAACACGTGGCATGGACCCCATCATCTTGTCCAGCTGTCGTATTAAATGCCACCGGGTCTCACTGCTGCTGGCGAGCTGGGATCCATCTTTGTCCCAAGACAGTACAATATAGCATCAACCTTGAAATATTTTAGTTCGACGTTAGCGTTGAGTTTAACGATTCAGTCCGATCACTGGCTAGATATACAAATGATTTTCACGGATTATTTATGTGAAATTTCATGTTACATGTATTTATTTTCTTTTTCATTTTGCTTCTCGAGATAATAGCCGCTCCCTAATCTATATTTCTTTATTTTTGGGTCCGCTCCTAACATCAACGGACAATGTATCTGGAGAAGTCTTACCGGGAAAGGAATTGAACGAATAAATAATTCATTTCGAAAGCATTTCGCATACTTCAAATGAATTCTAGATTTCTTGGAAAAGAAATACTGCAGATGTCTTTAGAAACACAAATGAGAGAGAGAGAGAGAGAGAGAGAGAGTGCTGTAGTTGGAGTGGACGACTATAGGAGCTGTGATAGATTCCGTCTCAGTGTTTGAAATTTGAATTCCCAAATACGAGAAATCATTGAAAAAAAAAAAGAAAAAAAGAAACTCAGGTGGGTGCTCTAGACCAGATATCTGGGGATCCTCTGGCCATTTGAACATTCAACCATATTGACCATGGACGGCTTGGGGAATCTGTGTAATATCTCGCTTCTCATAATAAGCTAGGGTTCCCAGATAGAATATGGTGAGGAATGACGGTGACTGAATTCTTAAAGGGCGCTGTAGTCATGTTCGAAGACTACGCGCAGGAGCACGAGTGCCTGAGGGGTGGCGCTCCTTAATCATTACTTGGTTCCTTAATCCCTTCTCAATCAAGTCGACCTAGCGGAAACGAGTCACTTCTTCGAAAAAGAAGGCGCATAAACTGATTTTGTGAACATATCACGGGGCGGGCGAAGTCCAATACATAGTGCAAAAGATTGTCGAGAATGCGCGTTTTTCTTCTGAGAATAGTGCGAGCTCCACTATATTTCTGCGAGCTCCACTATATTTCGATATGATGCTGAAATGATTATTTGATTAATAGGAATGACGAGATTGAGCTGATGATTTCTTGGGCTCATAATTGCAAGTTAAGAAAGAGTTGCATGGCGCTATGCAATGTATCTCCCGTGGACAAATTGAAACGTGGTGCTATAAAACTAATAAATAATTCAGTGTGCCTCTTAGATATTAACAGCTATCTGACTTGCTGTGAGATAAACTCGTTCGATTATTTTGTTACTTATCATGCTTCAAACAGTGGGATATCTCCTATAAATAGAGATCCCACGTCCTTCCATTATCATGACAACCACTCAGCACTATAAATCCCCAAGTTCTCAAACATAACGTCCGCGATCTTTCTTGGCCATGGAGATCAACCACTACATTTCCTCTTGGCTCTTCACTCTCATCTTAGCCCTAGCACCTTTGTTCTTTCATCTCAAACTCAAGCAAAAATGTGTCGACACCAAGCACAAACTGCCTCCTGGCCAAATAGGCTTCCCGTGGCTCGGTGAAACCATGGAGTTCTACAGAGCCCAGCGAGCCAACCGGTTATTTGAGGACTTTGTCCGACCTCGCATCTCTAGACATGGCAAGATCTTCCAAACAAAAGTGATGGGGTCGCCCAGTGATAGTAAGTTGAGGGTGATAAGCTCGTGGCCTTCGTCTCTAGTTGAGCTCATGGGCAAGAACTCCATTATGGAAAAGCATGGCAAGCAACACTACTACGTCCATGGACTGATTGCCTCTAGCCCCGGCTGCTCCTCAGCAGAGTCTTTAGTGCGGAAGTTGAGCAAATTAGTACATCACCTAGATGCACACTGGAGTGGCCAGGAGAGAATCAGCCAGTACCAGTTCACTAAAAATTTGAGATCGTGTTCGATTTTTTGCTAGTGATAGATGTAAAGCCAGGAATGTTGGAAAAATTTGAGAGGATTTTGGAGGGACTCTTCGCAGCACCAGTTATGGTCCCCGAAACTAGGTTTTTGAGAGCAATGAGAGCGAGGAAGGAGATTGAGAGAATGTTGGTGAGGATCGTGAGAAAGAAAAAGGAGGAGTTGGAGAGGGGGAATTCAGGAGGAGGTGGAGGCCGTAATAAGGAGGGAGAGGTAGTTCTGCCGCGGTGCGTGGCAGTGATGCTGCGGGGCCAGATGAGCGAGGAGGAGGTGATCGATAACGTAGTGTTGATGGTGTTTGCAGCTCATGACACCAGCTCTTTTGCCATCGCCATGACCCTTAGAATGTTTGCTCGCCACCCAAATTGCTATCAGTTGCTACTGAAAGATCGCATGTTTTATGACTTATTTTTCTCGTACCATTGATCGGTTTATAGTATATGATGTTCATTCTAGTATGGATAGTCTTTATATAGGTGACTGTTGATATTCGAGATGGATTTCAATCGATGACCTTGCATAAAAAATATGGACTAAGCTATTACAATTTTCTCTTGGTTTATGTATATATTAAACTAGCAAGCGTTTGTTCTTTTGCAGAACATATGGATGTCAAGAACAGAAAAATAGAAGGGAAGGATATCGGTGGTGAAGACAATAAGAAGATGAGTTATGGATGGAAGGTTGCTCGTGAGAGCATGAGATTGTTCTCTCCCATCTTCGGCTCTTTCCGGAAAGCCATTGTCAATATTGACTACTAAGGATTCCCCATCCCAAACTCATAGAAGATATGTAACTTTTAATCGAATCGCAACATTTTTCGTTATATTGTTTAACTTTGAATTTGTTTTCATGAAATTATAACTAATTAACTTTAAATGCATCTCTGTGACTTATTCATCTCTCAAAGCAACACGTCGTGTGGTCAAACAAGAAAATAAGCAATGTCGTCATATCGGAAGCCTGGATTGACTCTCGAAACCCTCGATACAACTTCATTTTCAATTAAGAATATTATTTAAGTGGCAATGTTGCATACCCTTCACAGCCCATTAACACCATGTGCCAATATGTCAAATAATATAGACTGAGTCCAACACCAGGCCATAGTTTATTTTGCTCCATATTGACGGAGCTAATTGTGGACGAAAATCTTTGTAGGCCGTCCATGGTCATATGATTGAAGTTGCTTTGAAGAGTGAATGTCCAGGGGACATGTGCACGCTTGTAAATTGAAATAAAGTTGTCATGCGCTCCTCACGAGCATGCATGGCAACGAAGTCACCTTCATCTTCCTTAACTTGAGTTGTTAAATGACGGTCGATGCTGTATTAAAATAAGCCACTTATTCATATTGAAAACTTTACCTACCTAGATATTTCACCGCACTAAGGAAACATAAATTAAGACACATAGAAACTTGCGTTTGTATTATTTCAAAATGCCCGTATTGATATAACGAATTGAATCAACAAGAATTGTGATAATGTAGTATATTTGCATAAAAAGTATCGACTTTATATCTTATAGAGCTATTCTAATTTCAGGTGTCGTGGACAACCTATAAGACGCATTACGACCCGAGACACTTCCAAGACTCGATGAGCTTCGACCAGGACTGGTTCGAGGAAGCAAAACCACCGTACGTGAGCATGCCCTTCGGAGGAGGGCCGAGAGTATGTGCTGAGTCCCAGTTAGCAAGAATGAACATTTTCAAACTAGTGTACCACATAGTGACCAAAAACCACTGGTCCTTTATCCATCCCAACGAGCCGATCACCATGGACCCGCTCCCGTTCCAAATCCTTGGAATGCCAATCCTGATTTCTCCAAAGCGATCCACCGATCGATTGATTCAACAATGTTTTTTTCTATTTATTTCGCAAGAGATGCAGTTATTCGAATCAATTCTAAAAGAACGTTCTTCAACGAGTTGCTAAAACTTGTATGGAAGGTCGATCTGTGAAGTCCGATGATCATGGTTTTAGATGGAATTTTGGGGGAATAACGATAGTCTAAAGTGAGGAGGGAGAATCCGGGTCAAACTTTAGGTTATGACTAAATCTATAGGGCGGTATTTCCCATGGTTCACTAAATGTAGAGATTACGCAAACCAAGATATGCTCTTAGATAGATCCACAGGACATTCTCATGACGAGACCTCTTCCATTGCTATCATTAATAAGTGATTGGTACAGACGTTAGTTCCATTCAGCAATGACTCAAACCTAAGTGTTGGTTTTGTCTGGCTCCTGCGATATATTAGGGGAAAATCTTCATTATGAATGTCTCGACAATCATGATTGAAGCAGACGAGCGCCTTACGCGTGTGATGAATGATTTACGCATTCAAGGTTTTATGAACATGCTTTATACATATCATGAATTTGGATGCCCTAAAGGTCCGGGTTTTAAAGCTTTAAATCTCTCTCTTTCTTCACGGAGTCTTTTTTATGGTAAATTCTTCTCCTACAATCGCTAAGAAATGCATGTGAAGAGATGGCGAGGTCAAGGCCCAATGGCAAACAATTTGTTGCATTGCTCTCTCTTTTGCTTTTTTTTATTTGCTTGATCTTGTTTATTTATGAACCGTCGACACGAAAAAAATTAAACACAACAAATGATCGATTATCTCGCAAAAAATGAAATGATTATATAAACAACGATACTATATATACAGTACACATAGATTAAATTTGCGAGGCGACTATGGTAGATTGTGCCGAATATTGAACGAGTATGACACTTTCGGTGCCCAATTACATGTGCGTGATGGCATTTAGTGAATCGATTGTATACACCGGTCTTAGTAAACTTAGAATTTCTCTCGTTGGGGGATTAATTTCTCAATCTAAATAAGCACTTACCTGCTGAGAAAATGCTTCTTAGTAGACAAAACAAGTTTCTTTGTCTAATGTAATTCAATAGGGTAGATTCTCTCTTCTAAACTGGTCCGTCACGATTACAATTGATGTATTTTCCTTTCGGACAGCGAGAGAGTGCTGTCCCATCCATGTGCCTACTGTCAGTTCGGAATCCCAAGTTAGGCCTTTTCGGCCCAATACTTGCCACTGGACCGACTCTGAAACCTCCCAACCATTGTGGCCCAATACGCAATACATATCAGTCAAGTTAGAATCAAGAAATAGAGCTTCAAGTTGGTGCAGTAGTTGTAGATCCATGATCATCGGCAACCCCTTGAGCCTCTGCCTTCCGGTGGCGTCCAGCGCCTGCATCCATGCATCGTGGCTGGAAGCGGCTGAGCTGGTGGTGTTCATGGAAGTGCCAGGACGGCTTGCCGGCCGACCATTCGCAAACCTTGGCTTTGGAGTGCCTGTTCGGACGTGGTGAAAGGTGGGTTTGTTGAAGTCCTGGTCTTGTAAGTTTCTAGACTGGTAAGTTGGCTGTAGTCGAAGATTGTGGTGCAGATGCTCGTTCGCGTATTCGCAAGAAACCGACCCAAAAAGAACTACTACGCTTATCGTCCTATAAAAACTAGGCCTTCAAATTCAATGCTTCTTGTACTCTTGTCTTGTGACTATAATAGAACTTTGTTCTTCATTCCCAGCAGGGTCGGACTCCCATATTCACATTCTAGAACACATCCTAATCTAATAGGCTTGAGTCCGGTTGGTCTAGACGCGACCGCCCATGGTGACCCGACCGTGGGCGTTCCCCAAGCTCGAGGAAATGATGAGATCAGATTGATTAGCAATGATGTCCAGTCTTCTGTTTGGACCCAGTTCAATGAGCGTAACCTTGAATCCCGATTGCTTTCTCTGGAAAAGAGATGCCATATGCTTGCCTTTAGGAACCGACGGAAGAACTGTATAAGCACAGAAACAATTCAGATTTTTCTCTTACAAAAGCCGAAAACAAAAAGGAAGGTCGGTCAAAACACGAGTTTTATTCTTAGGAGAGGCTAAATCACAGGGGAGTCCCATGTGATGTTGCTCGTGAGTTGCGCGTAAACCGCACCAGGACGTGCGAAAAGCAAGGCCATTCTACGTTTCTTTTGATTATTATTAACATGAGCCTGCAACAAAGTTCCACAATCAATAGAAACTGGATATGCAAATGCCTCGGCTGAGGTCTAGCTTTGGGTTGGAGCCGATGACGAGTGACTCGAGCGTGATGAACGACTTCGTCTCTACCCCTTTTAATGGGTCTAAATGCCTTTCTTCTCCTGAAGTTCTCGCAAGTTTTTGTTTTCTACTTTTTCGCCCTTTTTGTCTTTCGAGGACTATCTTTAATTTTCATTCAGGGGCAGAACAGTTATACATACGTATCCAACGCTCTGCAATGGTCCGCCTCCAAACTGTGGTAGACAAATTAAAATCACTTGTTTCTCGTGAATAGTATAGAATGGGTTGGTTTCTTTCACTTTTCGAGTAACGAACATGATGAAATGATAGAGTTAGTTGGCTCAAAGATTGTCGCGGAATAACACCAAGAGACAGTATGATCCAAAATATCCTTATTACTAATTTGAAAGTCAAAACTTAACAAATACAGCACCCATCTCCTTTCTCTCCCTTTCATGTTCTTCTTGTTTCCGTATAGTAATTACTTTAGCTTAATTACTTCTAGATAACGTTTGATAATACACCATTAATTGAACGCACGATGTAATCAATAGTCACTTGTGAACTCGGCAAATATGGTCGGGAAGGGCAAAAATAGTTATTTTTCAGTGCCATCGATGGCCTTCATTTCAGTATAAGAACAGTCAAGCAACCGAATTTTCAACTAGTGCCCCATTTATGCAGTGACATTTATGAAAAGCCCATCGATTAGTTGGGCGAAGCGTATGTATGTATCTATGCAAATAGGCTGTTTCGTTGCCAAAACTTTTCATCTCCCACGTTCCTTCGCATCAGTAACTTAAAACTCAAAATGATTAACAATAGAATAACAATGATGTCCTATCTGGCTTTCCTATATTTTAGTAAAGCCCCCCCAAATAGCTGGCTTTACTATATATTAGTTGGGTCGATTACTTTATATTTGAAAATTAACTCTAAAAGATAATCTTTTCTTACTTCCACTTTGGCATCGTCCATGGATGACCTGTCTTCTTCCTGCTGGGGAGACAGAAGGATAAACCCGACAAGATTGTCCTGATCTCCTTGAGCCGCGTGTGCGCAAACCTTTGAGTCAACTAGTGGAATTTGCTTCCCGAGTTGAAATCGATTTCAAAAGCATATGTATGCACACCTGCCTAGATGCATAGTCATGAATCCCAATCAAGCCAAAGAAGATGGATAGGCATACATCCACGTCGGCAATCTCATCCTCAACCTACTTGGTATGAAAGCTTCCAATTTTAAAGTACGTCGTCTTTCACTCAAAAAAATTTTAAGCACAATGAAACAATTTTGTGCGTATATGAGAATACATCAAGTCAAAAGTTTGGATAATCATGCACATACAAAGTTAAACCACACCTCGATACTATCCATGTGTGGAGCCAGAAAAAAAAATGGCTGACGTCAACAAATAGTTAAAAGGAGGTGGGAAAAGTGACAACTTAATTTGGTAAAGTGGCTTGTATATGTCGTTTGAGAAAGTTGGTCATGTTCAATAACACCTAATACATACCACTGTTTTTACGTTTATCGGTACTAGAGCTTTAATCTGTATAGTCGTCATTGTACTGAAATATGCCATGCACCCAAAAACTATCCTGTGAAGTATTGTAACTAATTAATTACTTCATGATACGCGTGATTTAGACATGGCCTATAATAAAATGCAACATGAGTGACTTTCTAAAAATTGTCAAAGCTATTAGTAACGGTTGTTAAAAGCATCACTATTTTTTGGTGTTTGTTAAAAAGTTCATACTCAAAACCTTGCAACGCCCCCCTATCTCTTCTTTATTCTTTCTTTTCTTGGTTATACACTTTGGGAAAATCTCTGGTTAGAAAGTTAAGGTACGTAGCAACATATGCATGCCTTAGTTCCGCGAAGGCTCCATGCCAACATTGACAAGATTATCCCCCAAAGCAATAATTGAATGCTAGCTGGCAAAATTTCAATACCCTATTAATAAATTACATAAGATAAGGTAGTCTTTTGGTGGGGTCGATATATGCGCGTCTGGCCAGGTCCATTCACCCATTGGAAAGATAGAAAAGATTTCCGCCTCTTGGAAACAACGCAGAACCAAAAACCATGCATGCAGCCACTCCGCTACTCAAGCCTTGTGCACGTACGTGTTGAGACACCCTCCTTGAAAACAAAGACCTAATATATCCATACACACACATATATATAGAGAGAGAGAGATTCCTACGTCTTCTTTCTCGTGGCTTTCGTTTTTATCTCCCTTATCAGGAGCAGATGCGGCTCGAAGCAGGGGGGAGTTCTCATTATTTTTTATGGCACGTGCGGGTTGCATGATCTGGCAGCAGCACAGACCCAAGCAAAGTATGGCTTAAATCTGTCGGCCTGTCCCCCACGCATCTCCGAGGACAACTCCGAAGGAAAAAGATCGAGAAGATGGATGCATAAGGAGGAGCCAGGTTAGATTATATCTACTCGGCACGTGTGTACCTATCACAACCTAATTGGCCAAACACTTCTCTAACTTCCTCATGCCAGATTCTTCTAATGTGAACAAATTGGTAATTCATCTTGTTCCTACGTATCGCTAATGATTCTGGTCAATTAGTTTGGAGTGTTAAAAGACGTTGTCGAGTTTCTTTCTCTCGTCTGTCTACCTTTAAACGTCGCCGGTGCAGCATCTAAGAGTTATTTGTTTACACTGATCTTTATAGGGCTTTCTGACGAAAATGAAGATATCATATTGTTATGAGCTCAAGTGGGTGAGTATCAGGAAGCCTTCATGTTGATGTTTGGACATCCCAGGGTCCTTCTATTCAGTTCAGCCTCTTAAACGTATTCCAGATCGTGCCAGCTCAACATGACGAGTTCAATGAGCCAAGGAGTCTGGAAATACCTAACGAATTGGCAACTGCAGTAATGACGATGCAGTCGCATTTATTGAAGACGCATTGAAAGTCAAACCAACCTATGCTGACAAGATAGGCATTTGATTTTCATATTGTATTGAAGAAATGAAGCCCATTTTGAGGAAAAAAATGATACAAAATATCGTTTGTTAATTCAGTCATAAATCTTTAAATTTTATCAATTTAGTCATAAATATTTTAAAATCTAGCCAACTCAAAATTTATCTCGAAAAAAATTTACGTGATGTCCAGAAAATGCTTACGTGTCTAAAATAAATTTATTGAAATGACTGAATTAGTAATTTAAAATATTTAGGACTGAATTGACAAATTTAAAATTTTAGGACTAAATTGACAAACGTGCAATAAACTTTTTGAATAATTTCTTCCATTTTGAGGGCGCAAATGAGTGGAAATGTTGCAGAATTGTGTGATTCTGATATAATTCATTAAGCTAAGCCCTCCACGGAGCTTCCGGGCAAGTGCAAATGACATAATAGCTTGGCTCTATCTCATAAGTCACATAGAGCCGCCTCGTGTAGTATTTAACCAGACGCGCAGGATCCAAATAACACCGGAGACATTTGATAAACATTCATATCCTCTGTCTACAGCTGGAAATATTCCCTCTCTCTCTCTCTCTCTATGGAGTCAAACCTCTCTTTAAACGCTAACAAACACATAATTAACATGTATAAATACCTCCTTCCCATGCATCCATCAAATCCATCACTCGCAAAAGCCCACTGTTTCAAGCTTCTTCTCTTCCTTCTTCTTGTAGAGAGTGTTGAAAGATGAAGGTGGTTCTAGTAATGGTTGGTCTGGTCCTGAGCTCTCTCGTGATGATGGGGGCTCAAGCCGGTGATTTCAACCGGGACTTCGATCTCACTTGGGGCGACCAGCGAGCCAAGATATCCCAAGGTGGTCAGTTTCTCACCCTCTCTCTCGACAAATACTCTGGCTCGGGGTTTCAGTCCAAGAAAGAGTACCTCTTTGGCCGCATCGACATGCAACTCAAGCTTGTCCCGGGAAATTCCGCTGGCACCGTCACCACCTACTATGTATGTGTCCTCATTCATTAAATTTGCGCGCGTGCTAATGATGCTAGGCTTTCTCCGACTTAATTAGCATCGACGAAGATCGTTAGACTGACAATGTTCTTCTGCTACACAATATATGCAGTTGTCTTCTCAAGGGCCAACGCACGACGAGATCGACTTCGAGTTCCTCGGAAATCTGTCAGGCAACCCCTACATTGTGCACACCAACGTATTTGCTCAGGGCAAGGGCAACCGCGAGCAGCAGTTTTATCTCTGGTTCGACCCAACCAAGGCCTTCCACACCTACTCCATCCTGTGGAACCCTCGACGCATCCTGTATGTACATGACTCATTCTAATGTATCAGAGTAACAATTCTCTAGCTAAACCTGAACACACACTAACACATTGCTTTATTTAAATTCTCTCAGTTTCTTGGTCGACAATGTGCCTATTAGAGAATTCGTCAACAAGGAATCGATGGGCGTCCCGTTCCCCAACAAACAGGCCATGAGGATTTACTCGAGCCTGTGGAACGCAGACGACTGGGCCACCATGGGTGGGCGCGTCAAGACCGACTGGACTCGAGCTCCTTTCACCGCTTCCTACCGCAACTTCAATGCCAATGCTTGTACATGGTCAGCCGGGAAGTCATCCTGCACTTCCACGACCACCACCAGCTCGACTGCTTCCGGCAGCAACACGTGGCAGACTCAGGCGCTGGACGCCAACGAAAGGCAGAGGCTGAAATGGGTGCAGAAGAAGTTCATGATCTACAACTACTGCACTGACTTGAAGCGCTTCCCTCAGGGCCCCCCTCCCGAATGCCAGAACTGAGAGTCGAAATTTGAGGAAACATAAGAGATTTCTTGCAAAATGTTCAGATTTATTAGCGTGTACATATTGCCAAGTTCTTTTCGTTCTTTCTGTAATTTGAGCTACAAGAAATAATGAAAAACAAATCGCTCGTGGATAGCTAGCTGGATAGCCTTGACTTCATTTCTTTTTCCCCTTAAAAGGTACACTAGTTGGGTGGCTGGGGACTGGAGAAAGCGTCTGGTCAAGTTTGATCCTGAAATTGGCGTCGTCGATCAAGTTCCGAAGGGAATCAATACGATCCCGGCACCAACAACTCGAAACTAGGACCGGACCAATTAAGCTATGATTCCAACCTTGGAACCAGTCTACGCACTTCTAACCAAACAGAGTTTTTCCATAGGTTTTTTCGGAAACATTTAATTCTTAAAGATTCCTCCCATTTGGCGCTAGTCCAAGATGTTAAGTCTCTTGGAATTTCATGGTGGCTAATAAAATAATGATGGCTGAAGTTCTTCCCATGTTTTAGTTCAGTTAATTACTCACAATAAATCCACGTTTAAAGAAGACTTTTCTCTACTTCGACTTTGGCATAGAAGACCCCTTGTTCAAAGAGAGGATGATGGGTTATTCACATCTCATCTAATGATTAGAGGTGAATTGAAAGCTAAGCAGTGGCAATTAGAAAGATTCTTCCATGCATGACCTGGCCGCTTCTTGCGTGGGAGTAGGGGGGGTAAACCGACAAGAATATTCTAAACTAGTTGAGGCGTGTGTGCACACACTTGGAACTAATCAGATGTAATTGTTTCCTACGTTGGAAGACGATTTCAAAAGCAAGTTTGATACACCTGCCCAGATAAAAATCTATTGCACCACAGCGACGCCAAGAAGGAAGATCGGCACGCATCCATGTCGGCAATCTCATTCTCACCCACTTTGATGATACAAGAAGACCAATATTTGCCCCCCACTTGGTATGAGAGCCCCTGAATCTCCAAATTACGACGCCCTCCATCCAAAATAATTTCAAACATATGCTGAGATGCACTTGTGAATTGTATTAGAAAAAGTCCATATTAAATAATTGATGTGTTGTGGAGTAGTGAATAATTCTAGTGTTGGGTGATCTTGGGCCCCTCTCATCCCAAAAGATAGCTCAAATGATGAGGCTTTCCCTCACATTTATAAATGGCACATCAACCCCTTACCTCAATAATCTCTCCCTCACACATTGGGCCTGGGTCGGACCGACAACAACTCGTAACTTTCCCGTGTGACTGTTGGGTCCAAACTTGTTGGTAACTTGAGCTCTGATACTAGTATTGAGTGATCTTGGGCCTCTCTCATCCCAAAAGCTAGCTCAAAAGATGAGACTTTCCCTCACACTTACAAATGGCCCATCAACCCCTTCCACAATCGATGTGAAACAACCTCAACATCTAGTTACCTCATAACTCATTTGCTTAAGTTTTTAAGTGCAAATAGGTCCAAGTGGATATTTTAATAGGTTCGACTTGGGTTCTCTCTCAACAATTTCCCCATATGAAGATATTGGGCTTCTGTTGTGTGCTCTCAACATTTGTAGTAGAGCCTATGATTAACGGGTTTTGGGCAGCTTTCATGGTTCAGCTTGACAAAAGAGATTATGAATGAAGATGGTGTTGTGGTGTAGCGATGCGATTCCGAAAGCAATCTTCATTGTTTGGTCTGTGAAGAAAGACATCTGAGGTGTAGGTACAAGTTCTATTATGCCAATGCAATCCCAATGTCAACATTCATGGTTTGGTTAGGATGAAAAGACTTGTGATGAAGGAAAGTGGAGATTAAGTTGAGACACGTTGATGCAGAAAAATACTTGAATTAATAGGGAACGGACCTAATATTAATCTTATGCGAGGAGAAAATTATCGTGATGCACATGTAGTCCGTGTTAGAAAAAGTCACAGGAGTAGAGAATTGATGTAATGTGGAGCAGTTAATAATCATAGTTGGCCCGTAACTTACTAACTCAAGTTTTTTTCAAATTGATAATAAGTACAACCGATATATTACGGGTTAGGACTGAGGCCCCCTAGTCCAAGAGAGTTGGTCATGTTGGATAGCACCTAATAAATAAACAGCTACGTGACTTAGTACATACCGCTTTTGTGCAGTACCAAAGTTCATACGATACAGACGTCATTGTATCACGGTTGTGCTGTACGCCTAGAAAATGTGCTATGAAGTGGTGTAAGTAGCTGACTATGCGTGCTTTCTTAAATAACGCGCCCCATTGAAACTAGATGGGGCGTTTTCTAAAAGTGATTGGAGCAGTTGCCAACGATTGTTTAGAGGTGTTGCAATTTCAAAGTGTTCATCAAATGCCTTATCATTCAATTTCACGGTTGAAACTGTCGCAAAGAACCACACCAAATATACTTGTAATGTCCATAATACTTTCTTCTTCTTCTTCCTTTTGGGCCAGGCATTCTGGGAAAAGCTCTGGCAATGCCTGGCCAGGAGATGAAGGCACGTAACAACACAGGCATGCCTGATTCCGCGAAGGCTCCATGACAAGATCATCCTCCAAAGCAATAACCAGATGCCAGCCGGCTATATCTGAATGCCCTATTAATTAATCTCAGGGGTCAAGGTAGTTTCTGGTGAGGTCGAGGTGGACATACACGCGCCTGGCCAGGTCTATCCACCCATTGGAAAGATTAGAAAAGTTTTCCCCCCTTCGGAAGCAACGCAGAAGCAAAACCCGTGCATGCAGCCCTGTTAGAATTTGCGGAAGCGTGTGTAGTTGATGTGTGTGTGTGAGGAAGCAAGGGAGTGAAAGGGAATGCAACTTATATTAGTTTGTAATTGTACAAAGGAGGGAGGTAGTTGGACTTACTCTAGAATTACCATTTGAGAGACTCCTAACTCCTATTTATAGGAGTCCATAAGTTCTAGAGTATTCTACAACCTAGAACAATCTAGCAACTAAGGAAATGTCTAGACAATTCTACATATCTCTAGGATCTTTCAATATTGTTCTAGTAAGAGCACAACCTAGAAAAATCTAGAAATTGGATCAATCTTCTAACAAGAGCAAATCCTAGAGTATTCTAGAAATTGGATCATTCTTCTCAACACTCCTCCTTGATCCAATTTCGTGATACTCCAAGCACACTTCGCAACGTTTCGAACTTGGCCGATGATAATGTTTTTGTAAATATGTCCGCGACTTGGTCTTCTGTCTTGCAATACTTCAGTTCGATCTCTCTGTTACTTTGCACTTCACGAATGAAGTGATATTTGATGTCAATGTGTTTAGTTCTTCCGTGGAAGACCGGATTCTTCGATATAGCAATTGCGGACTTATTGTCGCAAAGTAGTGGAGTTGGTTCCATCTGAGCTTCTCCAATGTCTTCTAGAATTCTTCGAAGCCATAGTGCGTGACTGGTGGTCGCAGCAGCAGCTACATATTCAGCTTCTGCAGTAGACTGTGCCACTGAGTCTTGTTTTTTAGATGCCCATGAAAATATTCCAGAACCCAGTGTAAACGCATACCCAGTAGTACTCCTCCTGTCATCAGTTGATCCTGCCCAGTCACTGTCAGTATAGCCTATGAGTTTGGTGCTTGCACTTGGTCGATACCAAATGCCGTACTCTGAAGTTCCTCGCAAATATCTGAGAATCCTTTTGGCAGCTCTAAAATGAATCTGACTCGGACTATGCATGAATCGCGATAATAAACTTGTCGCGTACATAATGTCCGGTCTTGTTGCAGTGAGATATAGAAGACTACCAATCAAACTCCTGTAGAGCGATGTGTCAGCTTTGTCTGCTCCATCTTCTTTTAATAGCTTTTCATTTGTGACGAGCGGTGTTGTAACTGGCTTGCAATAGTCCATCTTGAATTTCTTCAGGAGGTTCTCGATATATTTCTTTTGTGAGATAAAGACCCCTTGTTTTTGGTTGATCTCGATGCCCAGAAAGTAGTGCATCAAGCCCAAGTCCGTCATCTCAAATGTCTTTCATCATTTCTTCTTTGAATTCTTGAATCATGTTCTCATTATTTCCTGTATATATTAGATCATCTACATACAGAGAAATAATGAGTGTGTCGGACTTACCTTGGGTCTTGACGTAGAGCGTTGGCTCGCTCATACTCCTCCTGAATCCTAGCTTGATGAAGTATTCATCTATTCTGCTATACCAAGCTCGTGGTGCTTGCTTTAATCCATATAGCGCTTTTTTAAGCTTTAGAACTTTATCTTCTTGACCTTTGACGGTAAAGCCTTGTGGTTGTTCCACATATATTTCTTCTTGAAGATATCCATTTAGAAATGCCGACTTTACGTCTAGTTGATAGATTTTCCACTCTTTTTGTGCTACTAAGGCGATGAGCATACGAATAGTATCAAGGCGAGCAACAGGAGCGAAAGTTTCGGTATAGTCAGTACCTGGTTGTTGTAAGTATCCTTTCGCCACAAGCCTTGCCTTGTACTTCTGGATTGATCCGTCTGCATTGAGCTTTGTCTTGTAGACCCATTTGACGCCAATGACCTCTTTGTCTTCAGGGCGATTGACGAGCTCCCAAGTTTCATTCTTCTCGATCATCTTGATCTCTTCCTCCATTGCTTTAATCCAAACTGTTTCCTTGGCAGCCTCTTCATAGTTTTCTGGTTCTAGCGTAGCAAAGTTGCATGTTTCATAAATCTGCCTAAGGAATTTTACTTTTTGTGCTGAAGACTCTGGAGTAGATTCTTCTTGCGTCGCTCTTGGAGAGATTGGTGAAGTTGCGCCTTGAGTAGTGGAATCTGTTACTTGTCCTTCTTCTTGTATTGTTGACTCATCTTGTGAAGATGGCGTGTCCGGCAAGGTGACATATTTTTTCTCGATCTTTTCTTCCTCCCAGTTCCAGGCTGCATTTTCGTCAAACTCAACGTCTCTACTAATCATGAGCTTCTTAGTCCTGAGGTTATAAACCCGATAACCTTTCGATTGGTCACTATAGCCGAGAAAAATTCCTTTTTCCGTCTTGTCGTCAAGCTTACTCCTTTTTTGTGTAGGGATGTGGACGTAGCATATACAACCAAATACTCTGAGATGCTTCGCCGAAGGCTTCCGTCCACTCCATGCTTCAACTGGAGTTTTATTTTGAACGGCTCTAGTTGGACATCTATTTAGGAGGTATACGGCTGTGTAGACTGCTTCTGCCCAGAACGTATTGGGAAGGTTTTTATCTTTTAGCATAGACCTTGCCATTTCCATGACGGTTCTATTCTTTCTCTCTGCTACTCCATTTTGTTCTGGGGCGTAGCCAACAGTTAGTTGATGATGAATGCCTTCATCTTCACAAAATTTATTGAACTCATTGGAGTTGTACTCAGTACCCTTGTCGCTTCTTAGGACTTTAATTTTACGGCCACTTTGATTCTCGACGTGGTTCTTGAATTTCTTGAAAATTGAGAATACCTCCGATCTTTCTCGAAGAAAATATACCCACGTCATTCTTGTATAATCATCGATAAATAGGATGAAATATTTATTCTGGCTGGCAGTTGGAGTTCTCATTGGACCACACACATCTGTGTGAACTAACTCCAAAGGCTTCTTAGCTCTCCATGAACCTTCAGATGGGAAAGGACTGTCTTTGTTGTTTTCCAAGGAGGCAGCCTTCACAAACATCTGAAGTTTCTGAAATAGCTGGAAAGTCTCTCATCATATTTTTCTGATGGAGAACTTTTAGTCCAGCAAAATTGAAGTGGCCAAATCTTCGATGCCATAGCCATGAATCATCAAGTTGAGCTTTCATGGCTATATCTTTCACGTATTTCCATCGTATAGGAAAATTCTTATTCTCCATCTTAACGACGGCAATGATATTTTTATATTTATCATAAATAATGCAGGCATCTTTTCTGAAGTATAGAGAATACCCACTTTGTATCATTTGGCCCGCACTCAAGAGATTTTGCGTAAGACTGGGGACTAAATATACATTATGAATATATTTTGGGCCTTTATTTGTTTCAACAGCAATAGTTCCTTTTCCTTTCACATCTACCAAGTCACCATTGCCCAATTTTACTTGAGATTTCACCGACTTATCAATATCGGTGAATATATTTTCGTCCCCCGTCATATGATTGCTACACCCACTATCAACATACCAAGTATCAATTTTCTTATCATTTGCCGCTTGGCCTGCGTAGAATATATTATCACTCATTTCTTTTTCTTCAACATAGTTAGCCTGACTATTCATCTTTGAGCGGCAATCTTTTTCTACGTGGCCATATCTTTTACAAAAGCGGCATTGAGGCTTATGTTTAAACCAACAATCCTTCTCCAAATGATTTGTTTTCTTGCAAACGCCACAAGGTGGATACTTTTCCTTTTGTGTGGTTTCTCCTCCTTTTTTATTTTTCCATAGACTCCTTCCACCATTTTTGGATTGATGAGACCGTATATTTACTTTAGACTGAAAGGCATTTTCCATAGAATCTTCATCTTGTGCCATCAGTCTTTTCTCATGTGCTTCTAGAGAGCCAATTAATTCACTTATTGATAGGGTTGTCAAATCTTTACTTTCTTCAATAGTTGTGACGATAGGATTATACTTTTTAGTAAGCGTCACCAATATTTTTTCAACAACCCTTTGATCAGTAATATTATCTCCATAGGCTCTCATTTGATTAACTAATTCCTTTAGTTTGCCGCAATATTCTTGAACGGTCTCATTACTTTTCATTTTAGAATTCTCAAAGGCTCTTCTCAAAGTTTGAAGGCGAATAATGCGTACCTTTTCTGATCCTTGAAATTCTTCTCGAAGTGTCTCCCAAGCTCCTTTTGCGGTCTTTGTCCCAAGTATTCTCGGAAATACCGTTTCCGAGAGTGCTTGCTGAATAAAATATAAAGCCTTTGCATCCTTCTGTAGTTGATCCTTTGGAACACTTGCACCTTCTTGCAAAGCCTCATAACCATTCTCGACAATGTCCCATAAGTCTTGGGCCATCAAGAATGTAGTCATCTTGATGCTCCAAAAATCATAGTTATTCCCATCAAAGATAGGAATATGAAATGATGATGAGGTTGAGCTGGCCATAGTTTAGTTATGGGAAAATTGGGTGGATAGTTTTAGGAACGGATGGTTCAGACAAACGCCCGATACCAACCAAAGAACGTGGCTCTGATACCACTGTTAGAATTTGCGGAAGCGTGTGTAGTTGATGTGTGTGTGTGAGGAAGCAAGGGAGTGAAAGGGAATGCAACTTATATTAGTTTGTAATTGTACAAAGGAGGGAGGTAGTTGGACTTGCTCTAGAATTACCATTTGAGAGACTCCTAACTCCTATTTATAGGAGTCCATAAGTTCTAGAGTATTCTACAACCTAGAACAATCTAGCAACTAAGGAAATGTCTAGACAATTCTACATATCTCTAGGATCTTTCAATATTGTTCTAGTAAGAGCACAACCTAGAAAAATCTAGAAATTGGATCAATCTTCTAACAAGAGCAAATCCTAGAGTATTCTAGAAATTGGATCATTCTTCTCAACAAGCCCCTACTCAAGCTGTGTGCACGTACGCGTTGAGACACCCTCCCTTAAAGCGAGAGAAAGATACTCTCTGTTGCGGCTTTCGTTGTTGTCCCCCGAGACGGGAACAGATGCGGCTCAAAGCATGGGAAAGTGCGGTTATTCTGTGGCACGTGCGGGTCGCCCGATCTGCTGGCAGCTGCGCAGACCCTAGCAAAGCAAAGCATAACTCGAACCAGTCAGCCTATGACCCACACATCTCCAAGGACAGCTCAAAGGAAAAAGATAGAAGAAGGCCGATGCACACGTAGAAGAGCTAGGGTAAGATTATATCTACTCGGCATGTGCGTATCATCGCACTACCTAATTGCTCCAATCCCTTCTTTAACTCCCTCATGCGAAAAATCTTCCTATATGCGCACAAATTGAATATTGATCTTGTTCCCATAATGCTTGCGGTAAACGATTCTTTAGGGTCAAATATACAATATAATCTTTTGCCTTACTTTTTTCTTTAAAAATGTCCATTGCTTCAAGTTGAGGAGTTACTCATTTACATAGATATGTATAAACTTTCTCATATGAATAAGCATACATATTATCAGGAAATATCTATGGTTGATTTTTGAATGCCCGAGAGTCATTTTATTCAGTGCAGCCTCTTAAAAGCATGTCCTATTTCCAATCCGAGCCAGCTCACCATCGATGACTTCAATGAGCCAAGGAAACCAAGCCTAGAGCGGAAAATCTGGCGGATTCAATCACTACTCGTCGGAAACAGTCCCCAGAGGCCAAAAGCCTAATGAATGGGCAATTGCCATAATGAGGATACAGTCGGAAATGTTGAAAATACATCAAAAAGTCAAACCAACATTTGCTGACGAGATAGGCCTTTGATTTACATGTATATATTCAAGAGATGGACCCTATTGTGACGGTGCAAGTGCGTAAAGATATCGTTAAATTGTGTGGCTTGATATAATTTAGTAAGCTATGCTCTTGACGACAGCTTCCCCGCAAGTGCAAATGCCACAGAGGGTGAGCTCTATCTCATAAGAGACACAGACTGCCTCGTGTAGTAGTTAACCAGACGCGCAGTATCCACATAACAACACTGACAATTGATAGACATTCATATACTCTGTCTCCAGCTGGAACAAGCTCTTTGTATCTCTCTCTCTCTAGAGTCAACCCTTTTTTAAACACTAACAACGCTGATTAACATGTATAAATACCTGCTCTCCATGCAACCATCATATCCATCACTCCCAAAAGCTCTCTGTTTCGGGCTTCTTCTTCTTCTCCTTACTGCTTTGGAATATTGAAAGATGAAGGTTGTTTTAGTAGTGGTCTGTTTGGTCATGTGCTCTCTCATGATGGTGGGGGCTCAAGCCCGTAATTTCTACCGGGACTTCGATCTCACCTGGGGCGGCCAGCGAGCCAAGATATCTCAAGGCGGTCAGCTTCTCACCCTCTCTCTTGACAAGTACTCTGGCTCTGGCTTCCAGTCCAAGGACGAGTACCTCTTTGGCCGCATCGACATGCAACTCAAGCTTGTCCCGGGCAATTCCGCTGGCACCGTCACCACCTACTATGTATGTGTCCTCATTCATTAAATTTGCGCACGTGCTAATGACACTAGGCTCTCTCCGACTTAATTAGCATCGACGAAGATCGTTAGACTGACAACGTTCTTCTGCTACACAATACATGCAGTTGTCTTCTCAAGGGCCAACGCACGACGAGATCGACTTCGAGTTCCTCGGGAATCTGTCAGGCAACCCCTACATTGTGCACACCAACGTATTCGCTCAGGGCAAGGGCAACCGCGAACAGCAGTTTTATCTCTGGTTCGACCCAACCAAGGCCTTCCACACCTACTCCGTCCTGTGGAATCCTCAACGGATCCTGTATGTACATGACTCATTCTAATGTATCGATAGTAACGATTCTCTAGCTAATCCGGAGCACACTAACACGTTGCTTCATTTAAATTCTCTCAGTTTCTTGGTCGACAATGTTCCTATTAGAGAATTCGTCAACAAGGAATCGATGGGCGTCCCGTTCCCGAACAAACAGGCCATGAAAATTTACTCGAGCCTGTGGAACGCAGACGACTGGGCCACCATGGGTGGGCGCGTCAAGACCGACTGGACTCGAGCTCCTTTCACCGCTTCCTACCGGAACTTCAATGCCAATGCTTGTACGTGGTCAGCCGGGAAGTCATCCTGCACTTCCACGAGCACCACCAGCTCGACAGCTTCCGGCAGCGGCACGTGGCAGACTCAGGCGCTGGACGCCAACGAAAGGCAGAGGCTGAAATGGGTGCAGAAGAAGTTCATGATCTACAACTACTGCACTGACTTGAAGCGCTTCCCTCAGGGCCCCCCTCCCGAATGCCAGAACTGAGAGACGAAATTTGAGGAAACATAATAGATTTCTTGCACAATGATCGGATTTATTAGCGTGTACATATTGCTCAATTAGTCTGCACTCTGTGTAAATCGAGCTATAAGGAATAACGAAATGATTGAATCGTTCCTCTATCAATTCGTTTTGTATTATAACTTCGCCCAGTAAAACCCCGAGGCCTTTACTGACTCGCTAAAACCATCGGGAAATTTCGCGTTTGATCTTGACTTGCACCATTGCTGGAAATCAAGTCACGAGAATAGTAATCTTTTCCCATTGTCCCTACCACAGGATAACCGAAGTGGGAAGGTGGTTTCGATATTGTCCCCCATAATCCGCAAGACAAGAGAGAAGCACTACAGTTCCGGGCATCAACCATTCATCATTGGATTAGATCATAAAATTTCTGTCTTAGGTCAAACATTTACTGTCCCCCGAGAAAATGGAAGAACAACGCGTGCGAATGATCAAACCAACAATCTATTACTCTCCATCTTGTTTTCCTTTTACTGATGTAGAAGAATTGTCAGCACATTGACACAAGCCCTTGCGTGACCAGAAGAAGCAGTAATAGCTTAAATCTTTTCAGATCCTCTCCAGATGTGAAAATCTGTTACTAAACAAAGCAAGAAATGTTAGTTTCCACAGATAATAGAGGGAATTTAATATCAGCCTTGACACTTTCATCTTCTGTAGAGTGAGACCTTCCTCCAATTCTTATCTCTTCTTCTTGATGTTTCCCAAATCTCGACTCTCTTATCACCAGACCAATCCTCCATGTACTTAGGTCCTCCGTCTTGACTATCTGCGTGCCATTTGTATCATCATCTTCTAGGGCTTCCCTAATTGTAGAAAACCTTCTGGGATTTTCGAGCTTGATACTTAATTTGCAGAAGTGCCAGATATGTCTTCCCCAAGGCTTTTCCTTATTGTTTTACTTTCTCTGCTCCATTTTCTCCTATCTGCCACGGCCAGGAACTTCTGTCAACACATCAATGAGATAAAACTTGGGTCGGGATTTAGACCTTAAGTTTTAAAAATAGTCCATGTCAAAGCAGATTGTTAATCGCGTAACGTGCGACGTCGACACTGGCTGGAGAGTTATGTCATCGATTTTCGGTCAAAATTAATCGAAATGACTACATCAATAATCTGTTAAAACATTTATGTGTAAATTGACGAAATTGAAAGATTTATAATTAATTTAATAGTTACAATTGAAAGATATATGATTGAATGGACCATTATATTATAAATTTAAGACTTTCTAGACAATTTGTTCAAATACGGTGTAGAGAAAGAACAATATCTCAGCAATTGGAAGCATTGTCGCAACTTATCCTTGCCAATAAATAGTTGTCATATAACGAGAGTGCATAAACGAACAACAGTAAACGTTCTCTTTTTTTCTTCTTTCTTTTCTTTTGGCTTTTGAAACATTTGAGGTGGGGACAATTACAAAGGTCGGATCTTGATTGACCATTTGCCGTTTCTCTTCTTACTTAAGATGTTCTCTATGTATATAGACAAAGTGGAAAAATATGATTCTACTACATAATTTCATTGATCAATAATAGTAAAAAAGAGAAAAAGAAAAGTTATGGGACATATATAAATGCAACCCATAAAACTAAAATAATGTTTCACAAAGGAATCGTATTAACGAGTATTTCATCATACTTGATAAAGAAGCAAATTCATTTTCAATGCACCGAATGAACAAGAGAGACAGTGCGTCGAAAGCGACAATCTTTCTCAATTTACAAATTGAACGGGTGCCCGAAAGGACAAGGCAACAATTGCAACATCTTAAAAGATGTATTTCAATTTCAATAAAAGTCATCCGATGAAGGCTGCTGAAAAATTAGATGAGCTCATAACACCGTGATGCTCAAAACAATTGGTTTTTTCATTTGTCACGTCGAAGCTTTCCGTAGTTACTCAAAAGTGCGGAGCCTCCGAACCACGCGATGCTAAACGATTCTTGCATCTGCACAGCGTTGATCCATCACATGGATCGGATCAGCACCAAACAAAGACACTTTATCCAAATGTACGCAAACACTATCCATTCTATCAATGCGAGTCACGGGTTGGTGTTAGCTCAAACCTCCACCACCACCACCTCCACCTCCACCACCACCATCGCAATCACCACAACCCAAACGTGTAGTCCCTTGGGTAGCGCATGATTCAGTTTCTATCTAGAAACTGGATTCTGGATAGAATTGGATTTTTCTGATTCTATGCCAGAATGAATTCTGGAAGAAAGAAACGCGTTTGATATGGTTAACGAATTTCTTATCCAGAATGAGAAATCTGTTTGATTTGGTAAAAAAATCATGTTTCTGTTTCTGATTCTGTTTATGTTTCATTTAAAAAAAAACTAAATTTTATTAGATTGCAAGATATTCATCCTATATTTATATATAAAAAAAATTTATCCTATTAAAAATCAAATACTTATTATTTAGACCAAAAATTGACAAAAAATTTTCACATCTTTGATTGTAATTGAAATCCGAATTATTTTTAATTGCATAAATCGTAGTATATAATAATTCCTTAAAAACCTATGGGATATGAGGATATCCAATATTAAGAATTCTTATTATTTAGCCAAAAAAATTGATAATTTTTTAATATTTTTATTGTAATTGAACTCTGAATTCACTTTAGTTGCATAAATTATAGTAGTTAATAATTCCCAAAGAACTATGAGAGATGAGGATGCCCAATATTGAGGTAAGGCATTTTTCCTATGGGCTTTGCTTGGCCAATCCGCCAACATATTGAGTAGAATTAAATTGGAAAATTGATGATATTTACTAGTATTTTTCTAATGTTAGAAAACTTTATTTTTTTATTTTTTATTTTTTAATAATAGGAAATATGTTTTATTTTATTTTTGAATTTTTAATACTTTTTTAATAGAAAAAATATTTTATTTTATTTTTAATACTTTTTTAATAGAAAACATGTTTTATTTTATTTTTTAAGCTTTAATACATTTTTTGAATTTTTTTATAATTTCTGAATTAGGTCTGAATTTTTTTTAGGATTTTTAGGATTTTTTATTTTTTTATTAATTTTTTATTTTTAATTCGAAAAAGGACTTCGGATCCGGTCGGGGCACATTCTCATTCGAGGCGTGAACGTGAGAGAGAGAGAGAGCATTAGGGCAAAGAAAAGAGGAGAGAGGCTTTTCAGAATCCATTCTCATCCAATGATCAAGAATGAGAAATGGTTGAAAAACCATTTCTCATTCTTACTGCAAAATCCATTCCGGATGAGAAAATTCATCCGGAATGGATTTTCTTAAAAAATTTTACCAAACGCATTTCTCATCCGGAATGGATTTTTTTCCTCCAGAATCCATTCCGGATGAGAATTGGCTGCGCATCATGCGCGCCCTTGGTGTCCTGTCTAAGCCGAAAGGGATGCCAGCTTGGCTTGAACTGGGCCGGGTGTGGTCTTGACTTGAACCAAATAACACCTGCAACGCCTTTTGTTGCTTCCTACGTCCCTTCCTCCCTCTCTCTCTTTATTCCAACTCTTCTTATCACGAAAAAGACATTCGAGTTTTTGCCAGCTTCACTACACCCACGCCAACTTGCTTGTCTAGCTTGCATTTGCCAGCTCTCTTCCCCACCCTTTACAGCTCCTCCATGCACCTATAAAAATGCCCCACCTCCCACCCTCTCTTCTCACCACTCCACCCCCCCCAAATCATCTCTTGACTCGACCCAAAACTTCCTCCTCCTGCTCCTCCAAAGCGCACACCGCTCTTTTAGCCTCTTTCGATTTAAGACGAGACACGAGATGATGTCGCCCTCAACGAGGCTCTGCATGTGTTTGCTCCACCTGGCCTCGATCTCTGCCCTCGCCTCCGCTGGCAGCTTCTACAAGGACTTCGATATCACCTGGGGCGACAACCGTGCCCAGATACTCAACGGAGGCCAACAGCTCACGCTCTCTCTCGATAAGGTTTCTGGGTCTGGTTTCAAGTCCAAGAACGAGTACCTCTTCGGAAGGATTGACATGCAGATCAAGCTCGTGGAAGGCAACTCGGCCGGGACCGTCACCGCATTCTACGTAAGTCTTTTTCATGAACCGTTCGCTCTTTGCCATGCGTAGTCATCGTGGGAGCCGTGTGCTTAAAATCTTTTGTTTCTCTTTTATGACACATGCAGTTGTCCTCTCAAGGCCCGACGCACGACGAGATCGACTTCGAGTTCCTAGGCAATCTGTCCGGAAACCCCTACACACTCCACACCAACGTGTTCTCGCAGGGGAAAGGAAACAGAGAACAGCAATTCCACCTCTGGTTCGACCCCACCAAGGCATTTCACACCTACTCGATCGTCTGGAACGCTCGACGCATCATGTAATGTCCCAAAAGCTCGTGACAAAGGCCTTTTTCCTCTCTATACAAACTTGAATATCACTCTGGTTGCTGACTAATCCGCGAATTTCTATTTCAGACTCCTGGTGGACAACATTCCCATAAGAGTGTTTAACAACTTGGAGTCAATCGGCGTGCCTTTCCCAAGCAAGCAGCCCATGAGGCTTTACTCTAGCCTGTGGAATGCTGATGACTGGGCGACAATGGGCGGCCGCGTCAAGACCGACTGGACGAAAGCTCCTTTCACCGCATCTTACAGGAACTTCAACGCCAATGCTTGTGTGGTCTCATCGGGGTCTTCATCCTGCGCCTCAAAGTCCACCAATAGCTTACAGACAAGCGCATGGCAGGACCAATCCCTCGACGGGTCTGTCAGAAACAGGCTCCGTTGGGTGCAGCAGAAGTACATGATCTATAACTACTGCAGCGACTCCAAAAGGTTCCCTCAAGGTCTACCGCCAGAGTGCAAGAGATCGAGGTTCCTCTGAAGCTGAAGCTGCATAGACTCCCGCTACCACAGTTGGTTTTGCACAAGATGTGATACAAAGTAGTGAGCAAAATTCATTTATTATTCTTTCGTGTAATTACAAGTGATATCAATAAAAGGCCATTTCCCGCTACTCTTGTATCCATGATCTACTTGATGGCCTCAATAATCAATATCCTCTGATCGCTTGATAAGTGTCGTATGAAGTGTACTTTCATGACCTGCTATGATGCCATGTTCTTTCCAGAGTATACATTCACAATCTCCCTGTGGAAAACCATATCCTGAGAGTTCAATGGGCCCTTCCGCTAAAGCTCTGCTTTCCAAGTAGAGCAATCAAATGGCAATATTACTTGTTACAATCTAGCTCCCCGTCCTAAGCTAAAAGTAAAAGACAAAGAAATGTTTGGACAACGAAAACTCCATGGCAATAATCTATCTCAAGCATCATTTCTGAATTGAAAAGAACCGTAAGCCATGGTAGCAAAGGAGATGTAATGCATCATTCCAAATTGAAACCTATACAAAATTGTCAAGTATAGTTGATAGAAGTCACACAAAAATGATAACCCCACAAAGTACTTGGCATTTCAATTCAGCACACACATCCAGACCATCTCAGGGGTTGTGAATCCCTCAGAGGAATTGTTGACATGATAGGGCAAATAAAATGCTCAACGGACCAACGGCTTCATTCCCTACTACATACACTACATACTTATCCAGAACATTCTCCAGATGCACTATAGAGGATGAGAAATATGGTCACATATGCTGGTCCAAGCACTCGAAATCACCAAGCAGAGACTACTTCCATCTCTGGACCTGTCACACAATGGAAAAAAGCAAATACCAGAGACAGACGGAGGTTAGAAGAATCAGTGTGCAAGATGCTTCTAAAGCCAAAGGCAAGTTGAAAGAAAGATCCTAATGAAAAGCCACATGGGCAATATCATCACCCCTTGGTTAAATGGCTGTCCGAGGGCAGAGAAACCAGAACATACATGGACTTCGTGCGAGGAAATTGCAACTTTACTAAATGCTGCTGAGAAACCACTTGAACAAGAGGAGTACAACTACTTCAGTAACACTGGAAATCTTGCAGCTTAGGAAACTGCGACTCAACCAGCTTTTCATGGATCCAGGTGGAAGTAAACCTCATAAGGACTTTGATACTCGTACAATCAACTAAATTGACTTAGCAGGTGCATTTTTCATATTTTTGAACAACCGAACAATTAACTACCAAAGCGGGGTCTCATTTCTCTACAGAATAAATCAATAAATGCAGCCCTAAGAACATCCATAAGCTCTACCAAAGGAGTCAGTCCGCATCTTCCATTTTTCTTCCAGAACCTCATGACTCCAGTATGAATTGCTTATATTGTCCTTAAGAAAACATTTTTATCACAGCTCTGAAGTCAGTCATCACATCCCTGGCCCACTTCACAAATCAAAGTCGAGTCAAGAAAGCCAGAATGTCTGTCCAAGATGGGACAAACAAACACCCAATGAGCTCCTCAACGTGTTGTCCAATCAACGACTTTTTTAACCGAATCACATGATTGAATTAAGAACCTAATTACTAAAAGCTCCAGTTTCCTACTTCATCAAATAGATGTCATGCCAATATGCTGTCTACCTACTTCATTTATCCCAGATTTCTCAGCAAAGGCCCAGCATGAAGTCAATGCTTGAGTCAATTTCGACTACACAACTTCTGAATGTCACTTGAAATGACTATTTCAGGGACAATTTACCATCACAGATGAAGATATTCCTTCATCTGAAAAAAAATACTGTCTCCTAGAATTTGCTACTTAACAGCCTAAAAGTCAACCAAACGAGCATTAACAATCAAAGGCATGGTCAGATTCAATCTCTATTTTCCATTCCTATCGTCCAGTTAACCACAAGGACTCACCGTCCATTAAAATTGTTAATTACTTTCAGCAAAATACATTCTTTGCACAGCAATCTCGTTCTCTGTAATCTTGTCCTAGTATCGACAAGATGATAACAGTTTCGGGTATTTCAAATTCACTTGACGATTTAATGAAAGAGCTTGCGACATGGCATTACAGCTTGAAAAATTCAGTTCCAATTCTCACCAACTTCTCCAACCCAATAGCCCTAAGACTTTTCAAGGGGTATGTCCCAATCCGGTCCCAATTCTCAGATATTCCATAAATAAATAGTAGCGCTACAGAATTATCACATATCCAACATAAATACATACCAAGGTCTTTCACATTAATTAATGCAAGTGCCAAAGTTAAGAACTTTTCTGCTTTCACAGACAAATAGGGGTCGACAGCAAAATGGTCTTACGTGAAAATGACCCCTTCTAAAAATACAAACAAGAGAAACGAGCGAGTCCTCGACACAACAAGAAGTGAGCTTAATACCGCAATGAGGCTCCAAACTGGTTACAAGTCCGGATTTTTTTCTCCTCAAGCCTGAGATTTTCTTCACCGAAATCACATGCACCCAAGAGAAACACGAGTAGAAAGCAAAAGAAATAAAGGAAAAATGCGTCCCTGTTTCGAAGGGAAGCAGCTCAAGAGAAGTAATCCCAAAGACATTAGAGAAAAAAAGCTTCACCTCGGAGAAGAGAAGGGATTCTCCCAAAAAGCCATCAGCATCTTGCATGGAAAGGAACAGAGGCCATGGCCGCGAGCTTTAATAAATGGGGTTACAGGAGACATGTATGAGCCCTAGGTTTATTCCCCCGGAACGACAGAGATTTCACACTGATCTTTTCACTTTGACCCACACGCCCTCTCTCTCTCTCTCTCTCCTCTCTGTGTGTGAGCAGAGCAGGCCGAGGAGCGCCGAGTGAGTATAAGAAGACGACGAGCGTCTCTCGGTCCCTCTCTCTCCCGCGCAGGCTGCAGAGAGCAGAGGGAGTACCGAGAAGACGACGAGAGCGAGAGAGAGAGAGAGGGAGGAGTCAAAGCAAATGGGTGGGCTTGTGAGGCCACTTTCCGCAGGGTAATACGGTCTCCCTGTTCGTGCGTTGAAGGGGTTTAAGGACGAGTTTTCAGAACACTGCACGAATCGCGAGGCAGAGGTTCTTGCACGGCTCACCTCCCTCCTCCTCTTCCTCACCTCCTCTCTCTCTCTCCTCCCTCTGTTTCCGACAGAACTCTCTTTTGTGTTTCTTTGATTGGATTAGACTGATCTTTTCTCAGGCAAAATTCCACTCGAGTCCCCTCGGACTCTCGATTATTCAATGCAACATCCTTCCACTGTCCTTCGTCAAGAACCGTTGGACTTTTGAAAAGTGGTTTCTCGTGCTCTTTCTTTTTGTTTTTGTTTAGAATCGACGCCTTAAAAAATTTCCAAATCGATATACTCTTCTCGCGTACAAAGAATTCCAAACCAATGTCCATGACAAATCTTCCAATATCTTCTGACAAAATCGAGACGAAATTAGCTATTTATATGAATTTTACGGCACGGAAAACGATATGTTGATTTGAATTTTTTTGTGACATGAAAAATTAGATCGGAATAAATATAGCACATATATACCAATTTGAATTTTTGTGACGTGAAATTTAGTTTAGAATTGATATAGCAAAGTGTATTAGTATGGAATTCAACTGTTTTTGGGGTGTCCAACAAACTGGCTCTAGATTTTATTGTAAGAGTCACACCCATCATAAATATTTCCCTTTAAGTCATAACTATTTAGTTCACCTGTAAGTATATAAGCCCATTATTGATGGCCCATCGGTATATCGGGAGTCAAGAAATCACTTTGCATGTGATAACAAATACTGTGACATCCGTATCTCACATCGCCTAGGGAGGGAGTCCTGGGAGAGCTTATATGGAATAAGCTGCCTTTGACCCACCGACAACGCGTTTTCTCAAGAAAAAATAAAGCCGTGAGAGCGGACAATATTGTCGGTGGCGAGGCAGAGGGTGTTATAAATACCAATGCGTAAGTTGGTCAAAGATTTTCTCGTACATGACTTGAGTTTCTTATTTCATAGAAAATAGCATTATCCACTTATCATCATATTACTAAGCTCTATTATGAGATATTCAAACTTGTCAACTGAACTGATATTGACGACCTTAATCAATAATAACTCATGTGGTGATTGTGATTGTAGAGTGGGCAAGGGTGTTGGGCAAACTTTTTGATGGTTGCAATGCCATTTTCCTTGTTGATGTCTCATGTGAATTTTTGTATGAGTTGTATTGTGCCCAACTAATCTTTACCGACGTGTGAAACTTAATCCATCCACATGTCTCAAATAAAGCTTCACAAAAAAAAAATGATGCACGTCTCTCATGATTGTTTTGAGTGAGAGATATCGTGATTCTAGCACAATGATCAGCATGTTTTGCAACCTCTCTAATGGACCTATAAAAATTATTTATAGACTTATTTTTTAATTCATATTTGATGAGTTGAATTATTAGACATATTAATTATATTCGATAAATAGGTTTAGAATAACAAAGTCAAAACGTGTGATTGTTAAATGGTTTCCCAAATTACCCAAACTCAACTCACATTATGACGCTCTCTTCATTTTTATGAGAAATAATGGAACCCTCAATGGTAAAAAAAACAATTTTTTAGCATCATATAGTCAAAAATACAGTTTTACCGGAATAACATGTTTATATGAAGAGCTTAAAGTGCCTTAAATGGGCAAATATGAATTTTCATAGGTTGGATTAAATATAAACATATTTTAATACGTGGATTAAGTCGGGTACGGGCCAAGTATGATATGATTCATTAAATTTGTATTGCATGTAAATGGGTCAGTTTGAATCGGACCATTTTTCACTCAACCTAAATCCAACCCGCTTACTTAACGACTGTACTCCTAACTTCGACAACATTCTTAGGCAATGTCTCTGTAGATATCTCCTAATGAGACAAGACCCGCTGGAAGGCGCAAAAGCCTATTCTTAACCAAGTTCTATTCTAAGGTTCAAGGAATAAATATATAATCTATTGTATTAAAGTATGATTAAAACAATCTCGAGAGTTTTTCATTGTCTTAAGATAATGTCTCGATGAAGTGGTTTTGAAAATCTCTAACATTAGTCTTTCTACTCAACGTATCGTACCGGTAAAAACTCGAAATTACATGAGTTATGCGCTTGGGAAGTAACTTTTTCTCAATCCAATCACATGCGAACTTTCAACATCGATGGAGGTCTTGAGATGATATCGGTTATTATAACAAGTTGTCAGATGGTGCTTTCTTGCAAGCATTATAACACTACTCCATCATTTAAGCATGCTGATTTCGTAGATCAATCTTTATAAGCTTGATATTTCTCAAGAAACTTATATGCATGATCAAGTGAGTTGCAGAAAGCAACTTAGAACACGCAGCAGAGCTTACTGACACAGGTAGAAAAAGGGATCTTCGCAATGGTACCGATAGCTACAGCACATTGCATGTGAAATTCAGGACAGGACCATCACGAACCAGTGCCTGGCCTTACATCTGGTTCCAACATTAAAAGCCGCTCTGGGTTTTTACCCTTTGTCAACAAAAGTAGCAGAAATCTGTAGCTTCTTTTGACCCCTTCACCCCCCCTCCCCACCAAAATGCCTCGGGCTAATCAGGCCCTCGTCAGCTTTTGCCTCTGCCCCCACCATTTGTGATAATCAGACCACATATTCACCATTTTCACCTTTAACTAACGACCCAAGTTGGCTTTTTTCCCCTTCTTCTTTTCACCTGTGACCGGCTTAATTACAAGAACAGGGAAGAAACGAGAAGGGAGTCGATATGAGCAGTCTGATCTGACCAAACTGAATAAGCACCATCAAGCAAGAAGGGAAGTAATAGACTCGCAGAGTTCATTTTGTTCAGATCTGTGGTCAGCTCATCCTGTTCCTCCTGAGAAGCATTTCTTTTGCATTCGCTTATGACATGTTTTCGGTTTTTCACCACCTTCGGATTTGTCGCTTCTTTCGTTTCCCTCGGAGCCTCACGTCATGTTCGGCACTTTCTTCTTTCCATTTTCTGGTCCTGTCATCTTTTTGTTTAAAAAACATATATTATCGAATAAAAATTTCGCCATACCAAATCCAGCTAATGATGAAATATCTTCATTTCTCATGCAAATCTTATATATAAGACGGAAAAAAAAAACAGAACATTGCAGATGTTGAAAAATAGAAACATGTTTCCACAATTGCTGTTAGTTGAAAAAGGGGAAAGCTAGAGAGCCAAGACAACTAACCTTGTAATTCATCCAAATTCAAATGAAAAGAAACTTGCGACTCTATACATGGCAGGTCTCTTGAGCGGCATTTGCCGTAGACATATCCTCACACGCGCCTGTCCAAGAGTGAATCTTACGATTTAAATTTAGATCAGACAAAGTACGGGAAGTTGTCTCAATTTCAACAAACAGAATCCAAACAAAGTCATATAATTCTTTCACTCCTTTCTTGTTTTGTCTTTGGAACACGATCCGTGGGGCTTCAATGGCATAAATTCTTTCTTCGAACACGATTCGAGAACCTCAGCCGCCTAATGTCAAATCAAACATCCTAGTTCCTAGTCCTCTTTATGGATTGGGCCTGAAGTCCTTGTTGGCTTGATCTCGAGCCGAAAACCGTCCAGCTGTGGTCTCACCCTGTGCTCGAGCGACGATTTTTCGCGGAAGGCTGCGACTGCAAGCGACGTGGACCATGGGGCAGCTTAACGGTGGCAATGGGTGGTATGTTGCAACGAGAGAACGAGGAGGTCAAGGTGGTCTATGCGTGGCTTCCAAAACAAACAACTGAGAACGTCAACGACGTTTGTCATCCGTGGGAGCAAGGTGTTAGCTTGGAGTCTAGTGCTGCTCTCAGGCCGGACAACATCGATTCGCCAGCTCGGCCCTCAACAACTGTTACCTACTTCAAACTATGGAGTAAGAGATGTGATAACGAAAACTCAGAATTCAAGGCCGGACAAGTCCCTTTGACGAAAAGAAGAACATGGAGGTGGGAACGTGGGATCCGCAGAAATGAGCGGGAAACAGTCTCTTTCTCTGCCGTTTTCGCTGCCGACCTCTTCCCTACAGTGTTTAAAGCAAACCTCCGGAAGGGATGCTTTCCATCCCATCTACCATTCTTTTTCCTTTCTGGAGACCAAAACAAAAGAATTCTGTAGTTTTCACAACTACCGGTCAGTCGCTCTTGCTTCTCCTCTTCCTTTTCTTATCTATCTATCCTTTCCCCATTGAAAATCATACGATTGGGCTGCTTCGGAAATTGGCAAATCGTATCATAAACATTCCCCGGTTTTCTCAATCGGTCCCGGATAACAATATCTTCGTTCTCCGCTGCTTGGGGACTTCATCAGACGAGCATCATCAACCACCCTTCAAAGTTGCCCTCTTTCTTTCTTTCCCCTCATCGCCTGCATCACACTCCATTTCCTCTCTCTCCTCTCTGTCTTTACTGTACATTATTTAATATCTATATCGTTCACATCACTTCAATTCTTTCGTTATGGGCATTTAACTAGTACTTTATCATTTTGCTGTATGGATCGACACTCGACTTTTTGGTCTTCACGATCTCATATTCACCCACTTGACTATTGTTATACCTTTCAGGGGGGGTTTGTGATCTGGACCCGCTTGAGAAGACGGCGAGTGAATACGCTAGGTAAAGTTGGTTTTTCTTAGATCTCAGAATCGATCCTCTGTCTTTCCTCGAAGCTGCCAGAAGCTCCCAGAGCGAGAAGCTCGTCGTGTGCTCTAATGGAGGAGGCTTCTAACGGGAAAGTGAAGGAGACGATCCTGAAGGAGATTGCAGAAACAGGGGACGAGAGGAAGGAGGGAGCTTTCGAGGAAGACGGCGAGTACAATTACAAAGCCAAGGTCCAGTCAGTGAGAGGAGTGTCGCTCGTCGATGGGAATTCGGGGGAAGCGACGGAGACCGAGCGCGAGAAGGAAGCGAAAGATTCGAGCTCGAGCTCGAGCAGCAGCAGTTCAGATGACGAAGAAGAAGCCGATGAGAAAGGCAAGAAAGAGGAAAAGATCGTTCCTTTAGTGGAGGAGGAGGAGAGTATTTGCCAAAGCGACGCCGTTTCGATCGAGCCTGTCGTCGCGGAGGGAGCAGCGACTGGGGATTCCGAGAAGGTTGACGCTGCTGCCGTGGAACAGAAGGAGGAAACGGAAGCGGAGATTCCGTCTGATGAGACTGCTAACGAAATTGTGTCGACGGCGAGAGCCGAGGAGACGGCGCCGGTAGCCGTGTATGAGAGCGATGTCGTGGTTCCGGCGGCGGCGGCGGAGGAAGAGAGGGCGACGGAGGAGCCTGTGTTGGCAGAGGAAGAAGAAGAGAAGGAGGGAGATTCGACGCCGGCCGCTGCTGACGTGGCGCCGAAGGAACGTGGTGAGGATTACTCGATGGCTGATCCTCCGGCCATCTCCGAGGGCGGTGACGCGGCGGAGCACGGGGTCGACGAGGGAGAGATTGCCGAAAGCACCGGAAGCCCGGTGAGTGCCCAAGTGGTCAAATCCTTCACTCGTCTTTTTTCAAACGAAAGAAATATCCATCCACGCATAAAATTCGATTTAGAATTTCTAAATTTACGTGAAAGATTATTAACCTTATACCTTTGTGCTTACTTATTTACAAATTTATCATATTAATTATCAGTCGACCTCAAGTTCCAATTTCAATACTCACTTTTACAATCGATTCACGTTTATACATGTCATCCGCGCGAACCGTGACTTCGATAAGATATTTCTAGATATCTTTTTAACTTTCATATATAAGATCTTATTTTGGCCAGAAGATATTAAGAAATATGAATTGATGTAAATTTCTATCGATTTGATCAGAGAGTTTTCATTCGAATAAAATTCATGGTAATGATACAAGAATTCGATTTTTTTTTTTTTTTGCAGCCAATAATATCGGTGAGCCGACGCACTGTTCAACCTACTTCTTGGAAGAGTTGCTGCGGACTATTTGATGTCTTTCGGCACTCTGATAGGTGATTCTAAGAAGGTACGTAATTTCTCTGGAAATTTGTTCATTCATAGATAATCAAGCATGGTAGAGCCATAAAAGATCTAAGATTTGTGTCGATTGTTCCGCTTGATCAAGAAGCTTTAGTCGGTAGTATTTGGAATTGATTCAGCTACAAAACTAATCCATGAATTTTGTCGCTCGCCCGTGTTGTACGAGGAGATGATGGCATTAGGATATTCATTCCTAAGGGCTACAATGTTGTCATGTTATGGATTCGATAAGAGCAGTTATGAGGGGATGATAGGTTTTAATTACGTAAGACTTATCTAATGCGCCTGATGATGTCCAATAACATCATGGAAGTTCGAGTATAAACCATCAATTTAGAGAAAATCGCACGAGCATCCTCGTCCGTATAAGCCACCAGTGTAAAAGAAAATTTCACATGAATAGCCTCACCCACCTTGGATTTGAAGACTATAACTATATGCTCTGTCAAATCAAGGGTGTATGAGGTTACTAAGATAGAACTTCCTCCCATTGTATATGCTAAAATGAATCATGATGTCAATCGATACAAGGAGAGCCATGTAGATATGGTTTATCAGAATCCCACGATAACTAAGCTGTCTTCCTTCTCGATCTTTCATGTTGCAGAATTGGAGAAGAGAACCATGGAGGAGTGCTTTTAATCCATCTTCTTTGTTCCCTTTGTAAACGATTTGGGGCTTTTGGGGTCGACCAAATGAATCTGTGTGTTTATCTCATCTCTTTCGCACAACGCCTCGAAAGAGTCGAGGTTTGCTCTTTTATTTCTTTGTTACAAGGAATTCGGAGGGAATCCGATCGGCACAGTTCTGCGACGGCTCGCGAGGATGTGCTACATGATGAGTCATAGGAATAGTTTTTGTCTGAGAAATGGGGCAGCCAGGTCAAGGCTGCTAAAAATGTTGATGTTTTTCTTCTTCTTCTTTGTTGTGAATGCTTTCGAGATTTGATGTCGTGTCAGTGTGAATCAAAGAGCTTGCAAGAGAACATGAAAAATATTCTATACCTGCATTTTTTCCCTAGCAAAAATTAGTGTTATCCCATTTCCAGATTTCTGGTTTTTGAATGTAATGCAAGTATCTAGATAGTTTCGAAACAAATGGCAATGCAGAATCTGGTGATTTCTGAACGAAGAACATGCACGAATTCGATGCGCTTCTGCTACTCTGCACTTTACGAGTGACTTTGCAAAAGAATCTGATTGCAGACTCCTAGTGATGGTGAAAGCTATGGGAGATCTGCACCTGTAGCGACACATCGCTACAACTCTTGATGAGGATGGTGTTGTTTCCGCGAATAATAGGCCGTGTCCGTAGAAGTACGAAACCTTGGTGGAAATCACCGATAATGGTGCTGATGCTTCTTAGTTCTGTTCTGACAACAGACACTGGTGGAGGTAGTATCACAGCTCTGTCTCGCCAACTCAAGAAGATTGATCCCAAAAATGATCTGACCGTGGTTGTTGTATAACAAACAATGAGGTTCCTAAACCCTGTGTCAACATAACTTAATTTGCTTGACCCCTTCCAAGGAATGATTATTCAACGAGCTCGGGCCTGTAGTCCTCTCCGTGCTTAATTGGAGCATTGAACTACCATATGGAGATAATGCCACTAAAAGAGCCAGTCAGCGACAGAAGAAGTGGCTTATCAAAACCAAGCTCTTGCTAGATTTTCAATCCAAGTTCAAGGCAACGGCAATGCGCATAGAACATAAGGGATCACTGAAGTACATGGAAGTCAGGAAAACTTTACTCAATAGCATGAAATAGCCATTCAGCTTCTGGACAGACCATATATGATATCAAACAAACAGCAAGACACCCAGGAAACCGGAATAGAGTTAATTCATAGACTAAATAACGAACCCAAGAAAAATCTGTAGCATCTAGCAAAATTTGAAACGTAGATTAGTTCAGGAACTCTGAGGCTCCTTGTTTTTCTCTCTTGGACAAAATCACCACTGTCGGTTTCCTCCACGCCTGCTTGTTACTTCACCAACTCCTAGCTTTGGCGCCTACCGTAGCAGACATAAGCCACAGCGGCCGCCACAACAATAGCTCCTGTGGATCCTGCTGCCACGACTGGCCATTGCAGTTTCGATCCTTTGTCTTCGATCGCATCAACAATCTCTCTCCTCCCATTGATGGTCTCAGCTGTCTTGTCTTTCAGCTCTAACTCCCTCTGCAATTGATCCAGTTTCAACTCCATCTCCTTTGCCTTCTCCTCAGATTTCTTCAATGCATCCTCCACCCCCAACTCCTCACTCTTCGAGCTTTGCAGCTCGGACCCAACCTTTGCAATCCTCACCTCTAAATCCCCAATCTGCTGCTTCAACCCACTAATCTCCCTCTCCTTCTCCGCAAGCTTCTCTCTTGATTCCATCTCAGCCCTCACTTTCTCACTCCTTGCCTCGCTCTCCCTGACTTCCAATGCTCCAATCTTCCTCTCCAATTCCCTCACTTTAATATCGGTCTCTCCCCTGCTATTCTTAAAACCCTCCACCTCTCTCTCCAAGCTCTCAATTCTCCGGCCTTTCTCTTCTGCCGCGCTTCTCAATTCCGCCACCTCCTTGTTGGCCTCATCCGCATCATTCATCGCCGAAATCAGGTCATGCTGTAACCTAGATACGTCAATTTCCAAATCCGCGGCCCTCGCGACTATGGACTCCATCGCCCGCTTCCCATCCTCGGCCAACTCAACCTCCCTCTCCATTTTCTCGAGCTTTGCCCTCATCTCGGCCTCATCACTCCTTAGCTTTCTGATCTCCGCCACCAGCTCCCCAACCCTCTCCTTGGTCTCGTTATTCTCGCGCGACAAATTGAATTTCTCAAGCTCTAACAACTTCAGTTTCAGGGTCAGGTCATTTACCTCGGGTTCGATACCACGCTGATCGTCAGGGCGTGGATTCTCCACCTCGGGATCGCTCACGCCATTGACAATCGCCTCATCCGCCATAGAATCCTGCAAAACACAGCTCCCAGCAAATTAAATCAGAGGACCCAGAAAATGGGCATCCAATCCGACCGAAGACCAGAAAGTCGGCGACGTGAAAACAAGGGAATCGGGAATAAAGCCAACGAATTGATCAAAAGAGGGACCCCTTTAAGCCTTCAAGCCTTTAATCATCGAGCTGGCAGAGGAAAACAGCTGGAACTTACGCAGTGGTCGCCGAGTGAAGAAGACGAACGAAAGATGGGAACTTTCTCCCTACCCTTTACTGAGATATCTGCGTGTTCACTGGAAGGAAAAGTGACGGAGGAAGGGGACAACAGAGACGCACTCCACCCACCAGCCACCACCACCTCTCCTTTCGGGAGCCGGAGCTTGAGAGAAAAGAGAAGAAGGGTTTCTTGCTGGGAGAATGTTCCGCTGTTACCATGAGCAGGATAAGCGGGTTCCAAACAACTGAATTGCACGCTCGTGTATGGTCGGACTGAGGGCACAGGGTCGACGGGGCCCACCCTCCTTCTGCTCCCGTGATCTTTGCCGTTCGTTTTGTCTCTCGGCCTGCACCTTCCACGTGGCAAAAGTGGCCGGGCTGACGACTGTATCATGACCTAAATGATTTTCAAACTCATAATCAAATATGTGATGTAATTTCTGAATTTTTAGAAATTACACGAAAAATCAAGGGACAAGTGTAGGCTAGATCTAACGTTTGAATTTCAACTTCAATCACCATGAGTAATGAGCTTTTTTTACATGTGTCCCAATCATTGTCTTTTATAGTAATTATATATTCACGAGGGGTTACAATCAACATAGATAATAACAAGGATTTCGTTCCAAATATGGCGCTTTGTCTGCTCGCTTGTAAGCAACAGTTTCTTTTGGTTTTCTAGAGCTTAACCTGTGTTTGAATTTTCTTGAGACTCTCTCTCTCTACAAAACACATCATGGATGACAAAAACAAAAAGGAAAATAACATTACGAGCAGTATGACTTTAAAACCAAATCAATTTTTTTTTCGATTACTTAAGTATCATCTAAATAAAATTAGTTACTCTAGTTCCATTGAAAATTGTGCGACTGGAAAATATAAAGTGACATTAATTTATTATGTAACATCCGACATGGCCCATTAACTAAGGTTAGTCCACAAGGGAAAGTTTTTAAATGATCATGTTTTACTACATCCCTATCCTGAACTAACAAACTAGAGCAAAATTAGTCACATTACTTCAACCCTGAACCTCCAAATTGAGAGCAATGCTCTGGCGAAGAAATGGGGGATGGGGAAGAGTGGCATGGGTAAGGCTTGAGTGGCTGCGTTTGGTTCAGCTTTCAAAATGGGCGCTGAAGAATTACTGAAAGTTTGTAGAACTTGTTTTCAGCTTTTATCATTCCCCAAGACCAGCTTTTCACTCAAAATCTTTTGAGAATGACTATCAAACACCTAATTTAGAGGCTCAAAACTCATTAAAAAAGCTGAACCAAACGCATCTAGTATCTCATTCAACGCATGAAGAGAGAGAGAGAGAGAGAGAGAGAGGGGGGGATTAGAAATGATGGTGTCATTGAAGGGGATAGGATACAGGGTATCCTTGGATTCCCACTTCCAAGGTTAGGGTTTCACTTTTAAATCAATTCGTGAACCCAAAAGAGCCAATAGGATGTCGTCTTACCCCCTTTTTAGCCGCATCATGTTAGATTAAGTCACGTAAAAGAAATTGTCGGAATAGACAATTAAGTAATTAACTTATCATCACTATAATACACAAGTGATCAAGAAAAATCATTATAAAATAATTATTTTATGAAATTTACGATATTTAAGGTGTCTTTTTTCCTTACAAGATGGTTTAGCATGGCCTTTAATTTATTTCATTGTAATCCAATGTAAGATGGGCTATTCTTCTTTCCGGGCCAATGTAAGATGGGCTATATTCCACATGGCAGTATCGTGGACGAGATGTTCTTTCTTTTCACGTTGCGGGAAGTGAAATTCCTCCGGAATGGGAAGATGAAGAAAACGTCGTTTTTCTTCGTCTGAGCTCATTGTTCAGGGAGCTTCCATGAGCAATCCAACTGTTACAGGTGGAAAGGCTATGGTGCTTATCGAAATAGCTGGCCGGTGGCCATTAACATGATGCAAGTAAAGATAGAAACCAAAGGATGAAATGCTGCGTTTAGTGACGCATTCTTATTTTTTGTTTCTCTATTTTTTGGCTCTCGGAATAGAAAAAGAATAGAAATCTATTTATGTAAGCTAATTGACTTTTTAACTCCCTGTAATAGAAAAGTGACCGGCGAATATATTTGAAATAGAAATCAAAAGTAGAAAAAATTCATTTATTATTCTCATGAACAATTTCTTGGAACAATTCATTTTTTATTTTGGTAATCGAGGTGTCCGGGCCAGCTTGCACGCACCTCGACTATTCTTCGATGAAGACTAGCAAAACAACCCACCGTCATTGACCCCCACTTAAATTACAGGCACTTCCCTGAGGAATCGAACTCAATAAATCAACGAAATCCAAGTTCGCCCTAACCAGCTATGCTACCCATGGATGAGTAACAATTCATTTTTCCCTCTTCCTTTTTCTTCTTTTTTTTCTCTAACTAGTTGCAGAGTCTCAATGGCGATCGGCCGACTAACAACGGACTAGGACCGGGACTAGTGAAGGTGAGCTCAACCTAACTAGCCTTCGATGAGCCTCACCGTGGCTTGGCGAGAGGTTGACCTTGTCCAGACTGCAAACTCGACATTACTAAATCTCCAAGAGGTGGAACCTCACCATGGGGGGTTGAGGCCGACCTCGCTTGGCCTCAACATCACTATCGACAAGGTCAACCTTGTCGGCTTGATTCTTTGGCTGACCGATTGTTGGCGACCGGCTGAAAGAAGGATAAAAAGAATAAAAGAAAGAAAAGCAAAAAAATAAAAACTTAAAAATATATTAGAAAATTAATTTTGTGCTAACATAGTATGCTAAACTTTCATTCTTTTTCTACTGCAAGAGTAACAAATACCAAACGTGCGTTTTGTGGAAAAAATTTGTCTTAGAAATTGAAATTGAAATTGAAATATGAAAAAGTTATTTTTGAAAAGAAATTATTCTCGTAACGTACAACGAGTTCAAAATTTCTATCTATGGTGATGATAGTGACTGGAGTGAAAACGAGATACAAAACCCTGCACATCGGGTGAAACTCTAGGATCCATCCTCCAGAAATTCTGCAGACTGCACACGCAACAAAAGATCCGCTAGCTAGAGGAAAGTCAGACGATGAAGAAAGGGAAAACAGTCATGATTTCATCTCTTGAAGGACCCAAACAATGTCATTAACGTGTTGAATCAAACGAATGCCCAAATCATTGGGTCACTGTCGTCGCATCTGTTCTTCTGGATAACAATCGCCATCCATGGTCATGGCATTCAAAGCCATGTATGGACTTTATGGACGAGGCCCTACTTGCTACGAGGCTCGCCTAGGGGGAAAGAACAAAGACAAAGACCCCCACACTTTTTCTTCTGTTCTTTGCCATCTGAACAATCTCTTTCTGTCATCAAAGCAAAGATGACGCTTACAACATTAGCAGATTTGGAAAAAGAAAAATAACTGAAAAAATAAACCCTGTTTCCCTTTCAATTTGTTCTAAACCACGTACTGATCTCTCTCTCTCTCTCTCTCTCTCTCTCTCTCCTCTTCCTACCTGTTCATTCCAATACCAAGCCAAGAACCAAGGAACCGACAAGGCAACAAAAGGGCAAAGTAAGCAAAAGGAGGAAAAGAAACAGAGAGAGAAATCTATCTTTCTTCAATATTGGAAAGAACAAAATAAATTGACATCAAGGGAGAATAAGGCCTGACTAGAAATAATAGTCCTCCACTTTTCTTTTTCCTCCTTTTACTCTTTTTTTTTTCCAATGCTCTATCATTAACATCATCCTCCAAGCTTCCTCTTCTCCTTCTCCAGCCCTTCAAAGAAGCTGGCGAGGGCTCTCATGGCTTTGACCTGGCCCTGCAAGGTCAAGATGTACCCTGCAGTCTCTTCAAACAGCTTGTCAACCCCTAAGTCCGCGCCGCCAGGCACAATCCTCTGCAGGGCCACGATCTTCCTCTCCACTTCGGCCTTATCGTGGCCTTCCTCGAGCCCGCTGTTGTTTCCATTCACAATCACCGCGTTCTTCTTCCGCTTGTGTTGCAACTTCTTCAAGTCCCTCGGCTTTCTCGACTTGGCCCTCCTCGGGGACACCAGCTTCTTGCTGTGCTTGCCGCAGCTTGAAGATTGGTTTTTTGGAGCACCAATCTCGAGCTCTTGATCTGAGGATGCCGTGTTGTGTCGAGTCATCTCGATGGACAAAGAATGGAGAGACACAGAGACAGAGAGACAGAGAGGGGGGGAGGGAAAGGGAAAAAGGAGGGGTTGGACTTTGAGAGAGAGGGTTGAGATTTGTGAGTTGTGAATGTGGGAATGAAGGAGAGAGGAGGGGGGGTTGGTTAAATTATTGTTGAGTTCCAGAAATGTCAATGCCAACGAAGCAGGCCCCACCTAGTTTTTGGGGAGGGGACTTCACTAAACTCTGTTTTCCCCTCTTTTTTTTCGTTTGGATTGGAGTGGAGGTGCAATGCTGCTCTCCAATTAAAGTGCCTGGACATGGTGAGCCTATTGCTGCTCCCATGTGCCCTTTCTTTATTTTTCTCCCTCCTCCTTTCGCCCCACTTAATCAGAAAGATCACCTCAGAAAAGAAGTAATTGACTCATAACTTATGATATCTCAACCATAATGCACAGACTATGATTTGATTTAATCCCATCTCAATCGAGTCCCGGAAGCTAGCGCGAAAATCACCCTCCCAACTTGCAGACCAGACCCCCTTTTCCATCTCGTGCATGATGACTATTCATGTGACTGCGCATTGAATATCCAACGACATCTCACATGTTTATGAGGGGGGTGGTTTCCCCCCCACACATGAAAGACTTTAAAAAGGTGGCTCTACGGAGGGGGGAGAGAGGCGAGTATAGGTTGTAGCCAGAGGAGCAGCAGCAGCAGCCCGCCCATGAGGCTTTCAGGGCATGTGAACACACTGGCTCGTCCTGAGCTCTGTCTCTCTGTCCCTAGTGATCAAAGATCCTCAGCTCCTGTGCTCCATTTTTTGAGCGGTCTCGTCATCTTTTGTTCCTCTCTTTTCTCTGCCCCCCCTTGTCTCAGATGGGACGCGACTTTTATGGGGATCAGCGGAAGCAGCGTTTGTGGGTGCGTGGGTTCTTGGGAGGAGGTGGAGGAGGAGGAGGAGGAGCGTGGTGGGGATGGGCCCAACAGCGCATCACGCTAAGCGGAGGGAAAGCGCACATGCGATCACATGATCTTCTCGAACCGAACAACGCTAGTTACAGCACCGGTAGCCCCCCCTCCCCCTCCCCCTCCCCCTCCCCCTTTTAGTCTCCGTGCCACGTGGTGTGCCCTTTTCGTGGGGTTGAGGCCCACCTAGAGCCCCTCAAAGCTTTTCTTTATGGGGGGCATTAGAATCATCAGGTCCATTGGTCTTCTACTTGTATTGGCTCGAACTTGTTTTGGCACTTTGTGTCTTGGAGCCACTTAAAACTCACTCCCAAGGTGTAATGATTCGATACCCTCGACGGCGAATGAATTCAGATCCTGAAATTAAAATGCGAGGAAACCTTGATGAGTATATCGATTCAGCTCTAAACCTTTTAACTTGATCAGCCTAGTCGTTAAAATTCAGAGAAAGTAACACCAAATGGAGAGTATAAGGTCAAGTCAATTCAAGACATTGCTTCCACGGTGGCGGCGGAGGGTGGCGGAGGCAGCAGTGCTTCCGAGGAGGAAACCGGCTGGGGGAGTAGCGGGCGGGTCCCACCGGGGATTGTGGGTTTTACAGAGAGAGATTTGTGTAGGGCATATGGGGCTCCATGTGATCAGACCCACCCGATTCCCTGTCCCTCCCGCAGACTCCACCCCCACCCCACCACCCCTCGTCCTCATCCTCAGACAACTTTGTTGGATCAAGATTCAACAATCTCCCCATCTTCATTCATTCATCTTTATTTTTTGTTCACCTGTCCTGTTTTTTTTCCCTGTAAGATCTTTAATTTCATTTGTCACATTTGGTGGATTTTCCCACTTCTCGGTCCCCGCGTTTCCGTACTCAATTCGGGTACATTGCTTCACACCACCCCCCCACCACCCCGGCATTTACACACAAGGCCAGGCTTTGGAAAAAACAAAGAGAAACTGAGTCGGAAGATCTTGTCAATCGGGCATGCGTCTCATACTGGATGCTCCTGTTTATCTGTCTAGTGCTGGATTAAGGAAAATTAGTCGTTGTCCAAAAGCATCGTTCACGTGAAGCTCTTTTGATGGAATGATTCGAACCTATGCTTTTACCCCTATTCACAAAGGACCCACTTGGCACTCTACCCTTCTCTAGGCTTTGGCATCTTTGGATCTGAGAATTTTGGAATAGGGGCGATGTCTCTTGTCGCCGGCACTGGCACGCTGTTGTCTGCTCTGGTTTTGGCTCGTTCGGGGCTGCTCGGCCTCCTTTGAAAATCGTTGTGGCCGGGGCGCCGAGCCTATCTGATGAGGCAACGGCCGGATGCAAGAGGGCGACATCGACTTCTAGGCGCGCGTCGGTGCACGCCACACGATAATTGCGAATCAACGAGGCTAAAGAAAAGAAGGAGCATGGGAGGTGGGACAAACATGGGGACCCATGTTGCGGAGGCAGAAAAGGTGGGGGTGATGCAAGGAGCAATGATAGGAAAAAGCATGATGCATCCTGCACTGGCATCGGATGGGATTGTGTGCAATCGTCCCCCCACGTTCAACGCCAGTTCGGGCGGACAAAAGAGGTCAGACTTTGTCGCACGTCTCTCTCGTTTCAGCCCAGCTCGGTTGATCTTGATTCTGTCTAACCTCCTGCACATCCTTAAGCCAGCTGAGACTCGGGGATTGAACAGTTTCAAAATAAAATAAAATAAAATAAAAAACAGGGATCGTGGATCACGACAAAGTTATGTAGTACCGGGTTATCGAATCTCTCTTGACTTTTTCAAGAAGCTTAGAATCTAACGTGAGTGAAGGGTCCCTCTCGTTTGAGGTTTCTGAATCATGAACGATAGGCTCCGTAGGGCGGCTTTGTATCAGAAAGGGACAACTGAGAACCGATTTATTTGGCTTTTAGTTTTAGTCTTGATCCGGCGTGATTGTTTATGACTTCGATGGCATGTTCATCATTTTCCTACAGCTTGTTTAGATCTTGGAAGTGCCGTAGCTAGCAAGTCATTTGGCAATGAGAGTTGACTATGGGGATCGACTGATAACTCTTGGGAGTGAAAATGAAACGACTGAACGAAGTAAGACGGCACCATGCCTTCACTGTACATGTGTGTTTTTGTCTGATCAAGAAGCCAAAGCCGAGGTTGCCGTCAAAAGTGGCGGATGATGTTCCAGCATTTTGCGGGAAATCAGATCCTGCAACGCAGCTTTCGTTAGCCTTCGTCTCTCGAACTCAGACTCCACTGGTGGAATCGGCTGACTTGCCGGTTTTCTATCAATTTCTGCTATGCCTTTGAAGTGTGGGTCGGCCAATGCCTACTGGAAAATAATAAAATACACATTCTCGTCGGATCAAATCGAGATTATCAAAACCAGGCAAGGCAAGTCAAGCCGTTTCAATTCTAGAGCTCACTCGATTGAGATACATGCATGATTGTCGAATTCAGTGAACGAGCGCAAGTAAAAGCATTTGTTTCGAAAGTTTACAGACATCGATACAAGACTCTTCAGCGGTTGGTCGATCCTTTGAATTTAAAGGCAAGAAGCCCCTGCTATAGATGCAGTGCCAAAGGGTCTGCATTGGGGAGCTTATGTGAGAATGGAACGGGTCGCTTCTTTCTCATACTGGTCAAGTCTCTTCTTGTCTTCTCATTTCTGATCTGAAAGAAACACGGACTAAGGTCATATCAAAACCGAGAAACACGGTTAGATACCGCGATATTTAAAAGTAAATAAAGAAGACGGGATTTTTTTTTTTGGGTAAAGAAGAAGAAGGAAAATGTTTTCCCCTTTTAAAATCCCTGACTATTTTGTTTTCTGTGAAATGAACAACAGAAAATTCGAAAAATATTTTTCCGAAAGTTATTTTTTATTAAACGAATAGAGCCTTAGTTATATCCCAAAGCCTCGCTAACTACCAAATAGAAAAGAGTGAAGAAACTCCTGGAGCAACGTCGTGCCAATTCTGAACGACATGCAACATGAAACTAAAGGAGAATACCAGACTGGAACCACATATTAGAATTTAAGAGTTCAATCACCAAACCAAGGATTTTGCATCTTCATTTCACCCAAGGAGTACGACGAGTACCTTGTATGGATATATACTTCAGTGTACCCTACAGCTGGTACAGAAAAAACCTGTGCTGTTCTGGGGTCAAAACATAGTTAGCTTTGATGACTCGGTGTAAATCTGACTCCATGAGCTCAAACACAAGGCAGATTTTTCTGAAATCTCTCTTAGAAGATGGTAATGCTATGTGCTTATTAAGTTCAATGATGTCGGGATGCCTTAAGCAGCCTTAGCAGCTTCATCTTTCTGAGAACTCGGATCGCATCGGAGTTGTGTTAAAAAAATTTGTTCATCTTCTTTATGGCTACACGCTCTCCAGTTTGAGTATCCATGGCCAAATAAACCACCCCAAAGTTTCCTTTGCCAATGGCCTCTTAAATTTTAAGCATGCAATGATGAATGCATTTTATTCGTGAAAGGGATGATGAGTATGACTAATGCATGACCAAATGTGTGCTAATGATTATATGCACCTAATCTAACTGCGTCATAATGCCCTCAATACCATGTGTGCTGTGCTATAGTGAATTAACTATATGCAATTCTATGAAATTAATCCTTAAATATAATGAGAAAATATATTATGAATGCTATGACATGAGATAGAATTCATCATGAATTAATCCTATGATGCAATCTTTATGAATTTTTTTTTGTATTGTCCTTTTTTCTTGTGAAACGAACAAGTTAAATCCTGGCACTCTACACGTGACATAATGAACTTGCCATTGGCTTATTATATCAATAATAATCGAATGATGCAATGCCGATCAATTTTTCTCTTTCCTTTGTTTGCATGATGAGTCATGGCTAATGCATGAGATGCAATTAGTGCTATCTATATGGAATACTTATTGCATGTTAATGCTAAGACACGTCACTCTCTAAAAGACATGCAACACTATAGAGTCATAGACTAGTATTGTATTAATCCTATACCTAAATGTAATCTTATGTAAGACCTAATGACATTTTTTTATCTGATTTTACTTTATTAATGAATACAAACTAAAAATTATCGTAAGTCTATATGGATTTTAATATGCATTAGCAAATAATGAATACGCCTATGTTCTAAAATGACGTATAATATGCATAATGATTAGTAAACTTTAATGCCGCTTTAAAACGCGTGTTATATAAAAAATTCATCAAACATCATCAAATAGTATCATTTCAAGGCAATAAAATATTCAATTGATCGATCCATTATAACATCGGAGACAGCTCAAGAGTCTGATGTCGTAACACACCTTTAACAATGCAATGGGTTATTAGAACATAGTAAAAAAGCTAAGGTTTAATTATCTTATAACATGCATTAAAACTAAAAAGCTAACAACCAACATAAATTTACCAACCTTGATCTTACCTTAGATAGGGTTTTGAATAAGGTTTTGTTATCTAATAAAATGCACAAGCAACATAAATTACTAACCTTGATCTTACCTTAGATTGGTGTCTGAACTAGCATAACCGCGAGAAACTAACACTGAGGTAGAGGGGCAGAGGCACGGCCGTCAACGTGAAGGACTGCCGCTGAAGGAGGCACAGCTGAGAAGGAAGCAGCAATGATGTGGGCTCGCCGGGCTGTACTCGTGGTGAAGCTCACTGCACCGACATGGGGATGTCTGCAGGGGCGTCAGAAAGGGCTGGAGCGGCAGTACTGGTGCCGCAGGGGGGTTGGTGCGGGGCTGCTTTGCTGGAGACCCTGCAGATGGCTGCTGAACTCGACTGATGAGCTGAGTCGCCACCCGAGGAAAATTGCAGGGCGTCGGAAGCGCTCGATTGAAGGCGACACCTGGAGGGAGTGGTGCTCGTTGGGTCCTCGTCGACGTTGAACTGGAGCTGTGGTAGCTACGGGTAGACTCGCGCGAGGTGCTGGTGAGCTGCTGATTGACTATCATACCAAACCAGACCGTACAAACCCAACCTTCTGGTGAGCACCAATACCGCCGTGCTGTGTCTTCCCCGCCAAAAAGTTTGCGTCCATCGCATCCCGCTTCTCGCTTTACTCCATTTTGCCCCCTCCAACCCTCGTAATGATGAATGGATTCGTGTCCATGTTAATGGCAACGTCTGGCGCTAACTCGCTGCCATCCCACAGTGCGGAATCTGCTTGGCATAGGAGGCAGCCAATTCTCTCTCTGGCTTCAGTCCCATGCCGGTCTTGCTCTCCCATGATCGACTTCTTGTAGCAGTACATAGGAGGCACCCCTGCTGGCAGAAGACAATACCTCGTATCATCGTTCGAGGATCGTACACAAGATCCACACATCTTCAGAAATGGATTGGTACCGGTGCAGGGGTGCCCTGCCATTGCTCAAGGCCATCCAATTCAAATAGGATGGTCTTGGTCTTTTCAAAAACCAAAAAACACAAACATAATCCCCTATTAATGGGGGTCGTTCGATCTGAAACTGGACAGCCGCCAAGACCGGGACCCGTGACCTCCCTATCAGGGGATCCAAGTTCCACATCTTCGGCAATGTTCCCGTTCTCGGATGGAGCGATTGGGCCCATACAACTCTTCTTGATATGGGAAACGAATTCCCTACCCTAGTGGTCTGCCCTAGGAACCAATTAATAATGATACTCTAACAATATTTGTGGTTTATGTTGTGTCGGTAATATCGACATTCACTATACTTAGGTAGTCATAATGTTTTGCTAGAGACCGCTTATGATTTGTGGGCTAAAAGAGTTTTAGTACGCTGCTAATGTCTAGTGAACCTACAGGGTCGCACACAATATATCGAACTGATTAATATTATTCGGTGGATAATGACCCAAAGACTTAAGTGGGACCCGCCCTTTTTGCTTGACAATATATATATATACTCTTTTTGTGGAAGAAACCCTAGAGATTTTCGTGAGAGTCACACATTAAGTAGAAAACATACAGAGGCGTTTGTGCTCATTGATCCGCGAGACAGTCTCGAGGATTATAGGTGATCAAGCAAAAGGAACTCCATAATCTGCAAGCTAGTACTTGGATTTGGAGATCTCAGTTCGTGTGTGTGGATACCGGTAGAGGCGCAACACTTGGGGCGCTAATCCAGACACAACCAAGCGCGAATTTGTCTGCATGCAGCAAAAGGTATGTTTAGAAAACTCACTTCGATTTTAATATACACATAGATCCTATTTGGGTTTCGCTTTTCCGTTGCGTTTAAGAAACCTAGAAACCCAACAGTGGTATCAGAGCCGATCATGTGATATATTGAAGTTGAATTCTGCAATTTAATTAGATTGAATTGAATTGCAAACCCTAATAGTTTATACATATGATGTATGTGTTAAACGATTATGTGATATCATTCTGTGTCTTAAATTGCAAACCCTAATAGTTTATACATATAATGTATGTGTTAAACGATTATGTGATATCGTTCTGTGTCTTTAAAAAGAAAGTAGGGTTAGACGAATTGAGGATATAGATTGATATGATCAATTTGTATATTGTAATGAATTTGAATTCCTGCTATGATGTGATCTGATAAAGAAACAGAATTACGAATTTTGTTCAAGGTTTGCTTTCAAAGCAGAGATGGCCAAAGAAAGCGGAATTACGAATTTTGTCTTTTTGGCTTGATTTCTGTGAAGACCAGAATTACGAATTCATGGAAGCAATGGGCTTCGAAAAGTTAAGTTTCCTAAGAAATAGAATTATGAATTCTGCCCCTTGACCCCGCGAGGGGCGCTGCCCCTCGACCCCGCAAAGGGGCGCTGCGCGCCCCCTTACCCCTGCATGGAATTGTTCGTTCGCTTGTTATTACTTTAAATATGTTTAATGCATCCTGTTTTGATAAGTGATGTTTTTGTTCATGTTTATGTTATGCATACATTCATCACTTGATAAAAACACTACATGGTCCCTAATAAAATTAAGTAGTATGTTGATGCCTTTCCAATTATACACTTATCATGACTTGAATCGTCAAAAGATGGGTCTGCCAAAGCAGGGTGTCTTTAACTATTTGAGTAAGATGGGATTGATAACGGTTATCAATTTGTTAAGATTGGTTTACTTAACGAGACTATCAAAATAGTTTTGGTTCTTGAGGCATAGAGTTTGGGATAAGACATGAGATGTAAAACCCAATAACCAAGAGTTGTATTTGATACAATTGACAAAGAGTTGTCTACCTAAATAACTAAAACTTGAGCGGTAAGCCAAAGTTTACTTGAGTTTTAGTGAAATATGGATCTTGGTCCACTATATTGATTGGGACATATTTTTCAAAAGTATAGTGGAATTTTATTGTAAATATTATTAATGAACAATTTACTTTGCATGTCTGTTGTAGATAATGGCAGACAATTCTGCATCGAATTTTTCACTGCAATCTGTTCTTGAGAAGGAAAGATTGAATGGTTCAAACTTCCTGGACTGGTATAGAAGCTTAAGAATTGTTTTTAAGCAAGAGAAAAAGGAATATGTCATGGAGAAACCACTCTCCAAGGTGGCACCTGCTTTCAATGCCTCCCATGCTTAAAGGAATGCTTACCAGAAGCATAAAGATGATGCATTGGATGCATCTTGTTTAATGCTAGCTACCATGAACTCAGACCTTCAAAAGCAGTTTGAGAACGTGGATGCCTATGATATGATCACAAGCCTGAAAAGTTTATTTCAGGAGCAGGCACGCACTAAAAGGTACTAGACAGTAAAGGCCTTAATTGAGTGCAAGTTAGCTAGTGGGAGCTTAGTCAGCCCACATGTCATAAAGATGATTGGTTTCATTGAAAACCTGGAGTGGCTGGGCTCTCCCATTAGCCAAGATTTGGCTACTAATATTATTCTTCAGTCTTTGCCTCATGATTATGACACGTTTGTTATGAACTATAACATGCATAATCTGAATAAGTCTTTAACTGAACTGCATGGGATACTCAAAACTGCTGAGCAGAATATTAAGAAGGACCCCACCCCTAATGTGCTCATGGTTCAAAAGGGGAAAGGCTTTAAGAAGCTAGCTGGTAAGGTCAAGGAAAAAGGTAAGGTTTTAAGCCTAAACCTCAATCCAAGACCAAGCCGGGTCCGACTACTGATGCTGTCTGCTTCCATTGTGGTGGCAAAGGACATTGGAAGAGAAATTACAAGAAATATTTGGAGGATATAAAGAAGAAGAAGGGAAGTGAGACTTCCGCTTCAGGTATTTATGTTATAGAAGTAAATGTTACTACTAATTCTACTTCATGTGTATTAGATACCGGTTGTGGTGCTCACATTTGTATGAATGTGCAGGGACTAAAACATAGTAGAATAATTGCGAAAGGTGAAGTGGAGCTACGTGTTGGGAATTGAGCAAAAGTTGTTGCATTAGCCGTGGGAACATATGATGTAGCTTTACCTTCTGGCATGATTTTAGAACTAAATAATTGCTACTATGTACCTGCTATATGTAGGAATATTATTTCTGTTTCTTGTTTGGACAATGATGGTTTCTATTTTGATATAAAGAACAATAGTTGTTCAATTTATCTTAATGAATTATTTTATGGTAGCCCCCATATTGTCGATGGGATATATGTTCTGAATCTTGATGTGCCAATTTATAACATGAATACAAAAAGGTTCAAATCTAATGATTTGAATCCAACCTACCTATGGCATTGTCGACTAGGTCATATAAATGAAAAGCGAATTCACAAGCTCCATAATGATGGGCTATTAAATTCTTTTGATTTTCAATCGTTTGATACATGTGAATCTTGTTTAATTGGCAAGATGACAAAATCTCCTTTTACTAACCAAAGTGAAAAGGCAAAAGAGTTATTGGCCCTTATACATACTGATATGTGTGGACCACTAAGTTCTACTGCCAGAGGAGGTTATCAATACTTCATTACATTTACTGATGATTTCAGCAGATACGGATATGTTTATTTGATGAAACACAAATCCGAGTCCTTTGAAAAGTTCAAGGAATTTCAGAATGAAGTACAAAATCAGCTTGGCAAGAATATCAAGGCTCTTCGATCTGATCGAGGAGGAGAATATTTAAGCCAAGAATTCGATGACCATCTTAAAGAATGTGGAATTGTTTCACAGCTTACTCCACCTGAAACACCACAGTGGAATGATGTTTCTGAAAGGAGAAATCGAACTTTATTAGACATGGTTCGATCAATGATGAGTCATTCTGATCTTCCATTATCTTTTTGGGGATATGCGCTTGAGACAGCTGCTTTCACATTAAATAGAAGGCCATCAAAAGCTGTAGAGAAGACGCTATATGAGATGTGGACAGGAAATGTTCCTAGTATGTCTTTTCTAAAGATTTGGGGTTGCGAAGCTTATGTAAAGCATTTAATTTCTGATAAACTTGGACCCAAATCTGATAAATGCTTCTTTGTAGGATATCCTAAGGTAACAAAAGGATATTACTTTTATAACCCATCAGAGACCAAAGTGTTTGTTGCTCGAAACGGTGTCTTTTTAGAGAAAGAGTTTCTTACTAAAAGAACTAGTAGGAGTAAGGTAAACCTCGAAGAAATTATTGTGCCACAAGAAGATGTTCCGGTTCATGAAGAACCTCGATTACATCTACAAAGAGTTGTAGAGTCTACTCCAGTGGCACCTATAATTCGTAGGTCTGAAAGAACACATCGTGAGCCTATGAGATATGGTTTTCATGTGACCAAACATCATCATCTTTTGTTTATAGAACATGACGAGCCTACGACTTATACAGAAGCTATGATGGGCCCAGACTCCGATATATCAATTGGGGATAAGGCACCGTTCTTCCCAGGTATGCTATCCACACGGCAAGCTCCGCGCTCAAGCCTCAAGGGTCTGCCTTTTAGGGACTGAACAGGACCTTAGCCAGCGGAAACCAAGAACTTTAGCCCCACGTTAGAACCAGAAGAAGCGGCATCTCCTAGAGGCTTTTACCAGGCTAGGAAGAAGAGGGGAGAGTGTTTTAGGGAAACATAGTTTCAGAGAGGATTCTCACAAACTCGGATCTCCTGATCTTATTCTTCACGCAACACACTTCGCCTTATATAGACGAATACAAGTCACTATTGCTACAGTGCTACAGTACTTTTACTGTTTGCACAGTGCTAAACGGTATTATACTCCGTGACGGCAACAGTGATCTACAGTGCAATCCGTGACTGAATAGTAAATACGCACATTTAAGTCGGACGGTTAGGTACTCTTATCCGATACACGCTAATAATTACATTTCATCAGTAGACTAGTCTCGATACTTATGGCAGATAGGTTCTTCAGTGTTATCATTAGAGCTGGAATCATCTTAATCTTCGGGTTCTTCTTGTCTTATCTGATGAGTGGGAGTAGCGGTGCTTAGGATCCGTTCCCAGTAGGAAAGATGTGCTGGGGAGTCTAACGGTGGGGTTTCTTCACGCGACATTGTTGGCTGGGGCCAATTTTGCGGATCAAGATAAGGTTGTAGATCTGTGTTGATCTGGGAGAGAGAGAGAGATCAACTTCTTCCACTTGTGTAGAGGAGGATTCACCGAGATAGAAGGCTGGGCCGTCTTTCTGTTTCTTGAAATCTCTGATGAGGGCCTCCAGTTCTTCTTCCACCAAGTAAGGTGGTCTAGTGGAACTTGCATTGAATGGATCAGCAAATGGGCCATAAGCAGCCCATGGGTCTTGTGAGTCTTGGAACATGCTGGAAGCATATGGATTTGGTTGGGTGTTGGATGATGATGGAATGTCTTCAGGATGCTCTAGTCGGTAGATTTCTAGAGCTTCTCGGATTGATTCTTTGGAATTATTGGAATCCCATGAGACATTATCAGAATGTAGTGGCCAGGCTTCAGGGGGTATTACATGATTTTCTTGGCAAAGAATTCTTTGGAGTTTTCTGTAAGCCTGTGGGTTGGATGAGATACATCTTGGGAAAGTTCTGTATACAAAATGTTTCTGTAAATGATGTTGTGGTCTATAGGAACTTGTTCCTACAAATGATGGTCTTTTCCCATGATCTCCTGTTGGATGGATGAATGTCCATGCTTTCCAACATTTCCTCAAAGAGAGCAAACAGCTGAACAAGAATTGCTCAAAAGACTACTTGAAGATCAAATGCCCTAGAAAAAAAGATTGTGTTTGCGACCATTGCAGACACAGAAAAAAGAAGAAGCATTTCGATAAATATCATCTTCAAGATGATAGATTCCAGCATAGACGCTTCAGAAAAAGAAGGTTCCTCCGAAGGAAAAGAAAATCCTTCAACCCCTCTGGAAAAAGAAGGTCCTCCAAGTCCAACCGTTGCTTCATTTGCAACAAAAAGGGGCACTTTGCCAAAAACTGTCCACAGGCAAAGCGGAACAACATCAACATCATCATGCAAGTAGAACAACAAATTGGCATATCACTTGACGATGATGATCTGGAATCAATCTTCTCCATTGATGAAGAACCATCAAACGAGACACTATGTCCCATTCCGTACATTCCAGACGAAGAAGATTATGGTGAGAAAGACATCTTTCATTTTACCCCACAAATTCTTTCCCAAGATACACATTATTTTCCACCATACTTTCCTGTCAAAATCTTCCTCTCAAAATATTCCAAACCCATCACTGTCATAGTCATGATTGACACTGGGGCACACGCCTCTTTGTTTGATCCAAAAATCCTCCCAGATGAATATTGGACACCTTACGTTCGAGATTTCACTTCAGCATCTAGAGATACTTTTTCAGCCAGTGTCCGATCAAAACCCATTACCATCCAATTTTTCCCTTAGTGTTCTATCACTACAAAAGTCATTGGATGTCCCTTACCAAACAAGGATTTCATCATTGGTTGGGATATTTTATCTCAACTATCCAAGCTCAGAATCATCAGTGGAAAAGGTTTGAAATTCAATGGTATTTTCCAGGAATTTATCAGTATCCAGATATTCTTTTCCATTGACATAAATATCATTGATCCCATTATGCAAAGTCTTTTAGACTCTTGTGCGGATAATCACTCAGAGTTCTTGCAAAAATGCCAACATCCATTATGGCAAAACTTTCAGTTTTTCATTCGCCTTCCTTTCAAACAGAATGAGGATATCAATCCGACAAAGGTCAGTCATACGGGTATGAATCCTGAACATCTTGCTCTTGCTCAAAAGGAGTGTTCTGAACTCCTACAACAAGGACTCATTAAGACTTCTGATTCTCAGTGGGCTTGTGAAGCTTTCTATGTTAACAAGAGAGCAGAGCAGAACAGAGGAAAATTATGTTTGGTCATCAACTACCAACCTCTAAACATTTTTCTTAAAGATGACAAATTTCCTCTACCGTCCCGAAAATCCCTTTTTGCTAGCTTGTCTAAAGCTAAGATATATTCCAAGTTCGATCTCAAAGCAGGATTTTGGCAACTTGGAATCCATCCTGATGACAGATCCAAAACTGGATTCTGCATCCCAAACCAGCACTACCAATGGAAAGTGCTACCATTCGGACTCAAAACGGCTCCATCCCTTTTCCAAAAGGCCATGTGCCAAATCTTTGGTCCAATCCTGGACAGTGCTGCCATTTATATAGATGATATTTTGCTCTACAGTCCTGATGAGCAATCCCATGCTGAACTCCTCCAGAAATTCATCCAAATTGTCCAAAAGCATGGTATCATGCTATCCCAGAAAAAGATGATCATTGCGCAGCAAATGATTGAGTTTCTTGGAATGAACCTTGACCAAGGAACATACCAGCCAGGTCCACATATTGCAAAGGAATTACTCAAATTCCCAGAAAAGGAACTCACAGTTAAACAGGTTCAGACATTTCTTGGTATAGTCAATTATATTCGAGATTTTGTTCCTCAACTATCTAAGCTCCTTATACCTCTTCAAAAAAAGTTGAAAAAAGAGGCCCCCCTTGGGGAAAGGACCAGACTAAAGCACTTGCCAAACTTAAGGAGATCATGCAAGATCTTCCTCCTCTTCAGATTCCTTCAACAGGAAAAAGAATTCTCCAGACAGATGCTAGTGACGAATACTGGGCAGCTGTATTATACGAAGAAGTTGATGGCAAGCGATACATCTGTGGATACAAAAGTGGTAAGTTCTCTCCAGCTGAAACTCATTACCACTCCACTTTCAAGGAAATATTGGCAGTTAAGAATGGAATAGAAAAGTTCAAGTTCCATCTTATTGGTCATCACTTCCTAGTAGAAATGGATATGGCTTCATTCCCCCAAATGATAAAATTTAAACAGAAGCAAATCCCTCATCCACAGCTTTTAAGATGGGTCAAAATATTCCTTTGAAACCAAACACATCGCAAGAAAGAAAAATGTTCTTGCTGATTTTCTTTCTAGACCCAAGACCCCATTGGAAATTAACATGTATGTAAAGAAACACCACTATGGTGAAACATACAGGATCCAAGATATGCAAGACGGACCCAGAATCGAATATCCTCCTGAGATCCGAGCAGCCATTGAGGAGAACATGTTATTCGAGCGATTTCCTGACTTTCTCCAGTCCAGCGAATACAGCATATTCGCAAATTATGGAGGTCTACTTTTGAACCTGACGGACTCCATCCGGACTACCCATTTATTCATCCCCTCACTTGGGATCCAGATCAGGATTTTCCTGAAAAATTAAAATGGATGTTTTGGTGTTTATTTAACCTACACACTGTAGCTGTTCAGTTTCCTACGAGCAAATCTGGCGAGCTCTAACAGAAACACTCAGAGCACAAGATCACCGACGCCACAGGTTAAAATATTTATTTTCATTGTTAAATTGGTTTATGCCACTCAGCGTTTGGCGCCAAACATTTGGTGCAGAAAACAATCGTGGTCGATCAGAACCTAAAAGACACACCATTGTCATTTTCCATCGACCATGGACATTCATCCATCCAACAGGAGATCATGGGAAAAGAGTTGGGAAGATTGGCGGTGCCTCTTCCTTTCCTTTGTTGAACTTGACTTGGACCAGGCCGTCTTTCTTCCGAATAAATTCGGAATCAACAGAATGAACAGGCTTGTTGCTTTGGTGGAGTTGTTCATAATTTGTTATCCAAGTTTCAGGTAGAAGCCTGGCTAACTTTTTTTTGGGAATCTGTCGTGGAACATGGATGCAGGAAGCTTGGTCATTCTCGAGGGAGATGAACAAGGCGTCCTCATTGCCATGGAAGTTCAGATCGAGTGCATGGTTATGCACACGATACACCATCTGGTAGTGGAGCGTTGCTGCAACAGAGTCTGCAGTCTGTGGGGCTCCTGTGAGCTGAAGCTGGACCTTCAGGAAAGAGAGGAGTTGCGGGTCTGTAAGGGCAACATTAAAATTTGGATATAGAGTAACAAAAACCGTGCCGGTATCTAGGGTAGTTTGCACTGTTCCTATGCAAGCATGTTGGTACTCTAGGAACCTTGTATCCAAAAGTGTCATTCTGACAACTACAGGGAGACCCTTTCTTCCATGGAAGGTAAGAGCAAGACGAACTGCACCGTAGTGCATATGGGTGTAACCTTGTTGTGCCCATTATCGAGGGAACTCAGGAGGTATCTGAAGGGTAACAAAGTATTCCTTGTCTGTGGCAGGAATGAGATGTTGATCGAACTTGGATGACTGGACATATTCCTTAACTTGCGGGGGAGTATGTCGGATGAGCTGTTTGATGGAGCGGATAGGAGAAAAGGATGAAGATGGTTTCGCAAAAGCAGAGTATGGGTTCATGAGAGGTAACTGGGTTTTTGAGATTCAGGTGTCTTCTGTCTGAGTGACAATCTTTGAAGCATTAAAGATGTGGAACTCAGAAAGGGATGAAGATGAAGGTGAATGAGTAAGGGAAACAGGTGCATTGAGAACTGTTGGAGAATCACTCATACTGTAGATCATCTTTTTCGTCGCACTAGATAGTTCCAACTAAAACACCTACTAGGCGCATGAATCATCTACATTCAAACGTGAGGTAAGGCTCTGATACCAACTGGGGATAAGGCACCATTCTTCCCAGGTATGCTACCCACACGGCGAGCTCCGCGCTCAAGCCTCAAGGGTCTGCCTTTTAGGGACTGAACAGGACCTTAGCCAACGGAAACCAAGAACTTTAGCCCCACGTTAGAACCAGAAGAAGCGGCATCTCCTAGAGGCTTTTACCAGGCTAGGAAGAAGAGGGGAGAGTGTTTTAGGGAAACATAGTTTCAGAGAGGATTCTCACAAACTCGGATCTCCTGATCTTCAAGTAGTCTTTTGAGCAATTCTTGTTCAGCTGTTTGCTCTCCTTGAGGAATTGTTGGAAAGCATTTTTCCTGGAACACAAATCTTCAAGTCCCTTATGGATTTCCTGCTGGAAATGACCAAAAGGAACATCTGCAATCTTCAAATCCTTTGCAAGGAGGGATTTTTCGACTACCTGCGAAATCTCCTTTGGATGGAGTTCAAAAAGTCTTGCTTCAGATTTGAAACTGCTCCCAAGGCATAGAAGAACTTGATCATTTCTTGAAAGTGGCGGTCTAGATCTTTTCGCCAAAGAGAACGGCATTTTCTTCAAAAAATTCTCGCTTCTGGATTTGCTGGACATCAGCCATTTCTCCGCAAAAGTTGCTGTGGAGAGAAGCAATATTTTCTTTAAAATTTGTTGATACCAAGAACTGAACTTGGTATGTTTCAGAAACACATTACCACCAGCTTTTCAGGGTGCCGGTGAATTTGGAAACAAATTCCATAAGGATATCATAATTGCTGTCTCAGGTCAATTTTTGGGTAATGAGCCATGTATGAAATTCCTGGAGTCGGTCTGGCCATTTGGAATAAGGAATATCATCAAGGGTAAAGAACCCTGAATGGGATGAAGTTAGTTGGGTTGGGTCCTTTGGATGCACAACTTCGGGTTCTGTGGTATCGTCATTCATTGTCTCCGTTGGAGGATCAGCCATGTAGACTTAGAATCACTGGATGAGGATGATGATGAAAATTCTTCTGGGATATCGTCCTCAGAAGCAGGTTCTTCTGGAGGATCAATGGTTGCTATGGTGGGGAAGGTTTGTGTGACTGAGGGCTGAGAAGTCAGGTCCTTTAGTTATGTTTCTAAGGGATTTGATACCATCGGCTGTTTAGATTGGTCTGGGTTGGAAGATGAGTCTTCCATTTTTATTTTCCCCATTTTGATGGCTTTCCTTTTTTTTCATATCTCGAATAATGTTTCTGAGTCTTGTGGGATCAGAACGATCAGGTTCAGAAGTTACAGGAAATGAATCAGAAAGTATATTTCGAGATACCTTTGGTGTTTCAAAAATAAATGGAAACTCCGGTTGTGGCTTTGATGGTATGCGTCCCTCTTGTAAGAACGCAATTTGTCTTTTGAGCTTTTCCATTTCTGGCCTTGAATCTTCTTGGTAGGAGGAATAAATTCTTCCTTCTTCCAAGTCGGACAGTTTTTTCCGAAAATCTTGAAGCATCTTCTGGGTGACATCATGATGATGTTTGAGACTATGATGGACACCATCAACCTTTGTGTTAATGGTCCTGAGTGCTTCATTTTGCGCCAAAAGAGTTTCGGATTGCCAATTTAGGACTGCTTCAGCGGCGCTAGTTTTCCTGGGTCTTCCGTGTCCATCCACTTCTTTGGGCATGTTTATCTTAGGCATATGGTGATGCCTGCGATCTGTGTCTATAAATTCCTAGGTCTCAGGAAAGTTAAGACGGATATTCCCTTTTAGTAGAGGAGGGAAATCTTTATCATTGAACATGCATATTTCTGGAAGAGCAGGTGATGAAGATGAAGAGGACTGGCAGTCCTTCTAGATCTCATCGAAAGCAGTTGGGAGATTTAGTGGGAAAGAGTGTTTCTTTACCCATTTTTGGATTGGCATGTAAAAGGGTGAAACAACATGTTTGGCTGATTTTTTGGATGGTGGTGGATTGGGTGGTAGTGAAGACGGTGGTGTTTGAGGTGATGTAGTTGACTCCTGTGTATTGAAAGAAAGAGGAGTAGAAGGAGAATAAGATACCAGATACTGGTATCCTTTTTCATCATCGAGAGGACCTATCGTGGGATCTTTTTCAAGATACCTTTGGTAGAGTGGGTCCTTTCTCTTGTTGTTCTTCCGAGGCTTGCTTCTAGCCGTTGGGTCAACTTCATCAGGAGAGTTGAGGCAGTACGAACATTGGCACCATGGGTCCCAAAAGCAGTGGCCATGGAAATCTTTGTAATGGTGGACAGGATGTCCATCTGGCTTAAAGAACTCAACAAGTTTCTTCGGATCATCGTCTTCTGGTACTAGATCTGGAATACATGGTTCAATTAGGAAAAGAGTTGGGAAGATTGGCGGTGCATGAAATCCAAAATGGACTCAATGTATCAAAACCAAGTTTGGACTTTGGTTAATCCACCTGAAGGTATCAAACCTATAGGGTGTAAGTGGGTTTTCAAGAAGAAAACTGATATGGATGGAAAGGTTCACATCCATAAAGCAAGGCTTGTTACTAAACTATATCTTGGGAATCAGGGTCTATAGAGATAGATCAAAGAGACTTATTGGACTAAGTCAAAAGTACATATATTGACAAAGTCATCAATAGGTTTAACATGCAAGATTCCAAGAAAGGTTTTCTCCCAATGACACATGGCATAAGTCTTAGCAAGACTCAGTGTCCTTCCTTACAAGATGAGCGAGACCGCATGAGTAGGATTCCTTATGCATTAGCTGTATGATCCATCATGTATGCGATGTTGTGCACTCGCCCTAATGTTGCTTGTGCTTTAAGCATGACAAGCAGATACCAATCAGATCCAGGAGAACCTCACTAGATAGCTGTTAAAAATATCCTCAAGTACTTAAGAAGAACTAAGGATATATTCTTAGTATATGGAGGTGAAAAACATATCACTATAAGTGGTTACACAGATTCTAGTTTCCAAACCGACAAAGATGACATTCGATCGCAATCAGGATTTGTTTTTTGCGTAAATGGTGGAGCGGTGTGCTGGAAGAGTTCCAAACAAGAAACTGTTGCAGATTCTACAACAGAAACTGAGTATATTGCTGCTTCAGAAACATCAAAGAAAACTGTTTGGATTCGAAAGTTCATACAAGAACTGGGAATCATTCCCACTAGTATGAATCTGGTGGATCTCTATTGTGATAGCAATGGGGTTATATCTTTGGTTAAAGAGCCTAGGTTTCACCAAAAGACCAAACACATACTCAGGAAGTTTCACCTCATTCGAGAATTCATTGAGAAATGTGATATCAAGATATGCAAAGTTGCAACTGAGTTGAATGTTGCTGATCCGTTGACAAGGGCTCTTGAGCGTCATTGTAACGCTTTAGGTCTTAGACACATTATTGAGTGGTCTTGATGTAAGTGGGAGTATATGTAATATACGCTTTTATTGTTCATTAATAGGATATATGTTATGTTTAATTTCGATTTATTTATGTTATTAAATGCGAAATATTAATCCTTTGAATATTGAATATTTTAATAGATAATCAAATGCGTGATTTGATCGTGAAATTCTATTAATAGAATGGATATTAATATTATAAATGTCCCTAGTCAATTGTCATTGTGCATTGGGATGTTAATGGCGTTTGAGACTAGCATGTGAGTCAACTGATGACCAAGTTTCACGGGTCATGAATATAGAGATATAAAGTTGATCACGTGAAATACATGTTGGAGAACATTGTATTGGACAGACCCACTATGAGAATACTGTAGGATTGTTATATAATGTCATTAGTATTTCTCATCACAACTATAGAGTATAGTCCTTTGACCTGAGTCTGCCATGATTTCCTAGACGTGAATTGTAATGCTTTAACATTACCAAACGTCAGCTGTAACAAGTAACTATAAATGTTTTGATTGGGCATGTCATGAATCGTACTGAGAGATATGTGTAGACAAGATGGGATTTGTCCCTCTCATATAACGAGAGTATGATATCCTGGCCTCCCGTAGAGTTGAGATTGTGAAAAGATGGCCATCTCAAGTAGGTTGAAGAGTCAACTACTTGGCTTGACAATCCAGCTGCGGTATCGGGAAAATGAGTTTGAGCTATATAAGGTTGACACTTATCCTGCCTTATACTTTACTCGGACATCAAGTGACAAAGGGACTTAGTTTGTATGATTGGTTCTAGGGCAAGTGGGAGATTGTTAGTGGTCTGCCCTAGGAACCAATTAATAATGATACTCTAACAATATTTGTGATTTAGGTTGTGTCGGTAATATCGACATTCACTATACTTAGGTAGTCATAATGTTTTGCTAGAGACCGCTTATGATTTGTGGGCTAAAAGAGTTTTAGTACGCTGCTAATGTCTAGTAAACCTACAGGGTTGCACACAATATATCGAACTGATTAATATTATTCGGTGGATAATGACCCAAAGACTTAAGTGGGTCCCGCCCTTTTTGCTTGACAATATATATATATATATATATATATATATATATATAATATATACTCTTTTTGTGGAAGAAACCCTAGAGGTTTTCGTGAGAGTCACACATTAAGTAGAAAACATACAGAGTCGTTTGTGCTCATTGATCCGCGAGACAGTCTAGAGGATTATAGGTGATCAAGCAAAAGGAACTCCATAATCTGCAAGCTAGTACTTGGATTTGGAGATCTCAGTTCGTGTGTGTGGATACCAGTAGAGGCGCAACACTTGGGGCGCTAATCCAGACACAACCAAGCGCGAATTTGTATGCATGCAGCAAAAGGTATATCTAGAAAACTTACTTCGATTTTAATATACACATGGATCCTATTTGGATTTCGTTTTTCCGCTGCGTTTAAGAAACCTAGAAACCCAACACTTTTCATGGCAGAGGTAACCTGAAAGGACCACAGCTATTCGATTGGCTTTGGTTCTTTAAAAAAAACAAAAACCCCATGTTAAATGGGGGCCATTTGATTTCAGATCAGATGGCCTTTAAGGCCTGACAGATCCAGTGACCTGACCTCAAGTCAGGTGATCCGGATCCGGCTGGCTGAGGAGCAACAATGTTAGCATGTGATCGAATCTGTCATTGCCTTGGGGACTGTTCGATTTCAGATCAGACGACCCTCATTTAATAGGGGTTTTTTGTTTTTTGTTTACAAACCACGGCCGTTCGATTTAAAGTCGGCCGTGGTCCTCTTAAGTCACCCCTACCCTGGAAAGTGCCAAGCCAGGGCAGGGGATCTATTTCCGTCAAGATGAAAATTACCATCCACTGCTAATTATCTTGAATCCATATTCATTTCCCATATTCATATTCATATTTATTCTTATTTTCTCATTTTGCCATATTTTCCACTTAAATTCTCTCAGTCCTGGCATTCCGTACTTAGGGCAGATACCTCTTCACACCTCGACCACCCGACATTTACCCACGAAACCGGGCTTTAATACAGAAGATTCAGGATAAAAAGTCTCGAGTTTAGAATTTTATCGATTGCGCAAAACATTTGTATGGTACCTTTCTTTATCTGTCTGATACTCATTCAAGAAAATAAGTAATTGTCTAATGCATCGTTCAAATGAATCTCTTGATTGAACATTCAATCCTATACTCACCCCTAACAACAGAAGGACCCACTTGGCACTGTACATCTCGCTGACTTGAGCCTTTTTGGGTCTGAGAACTGTTGAATAAGGGTGATATATTTTGAATCAATGACCTGCTTGGCTTTAAAACATGTTGTACTAATTTGAGTCGCACAGGACTTATCTGACAGAGTGAATGATGACCGCAAGAGGGCGATTTCGAATAAAAAACACGCTCGCCCAATTAGCTGAAATCGGCACATGAAGCCACCACTGATTCAACATGGATTGAATGCACGCAATATGATATATTTTGAATTAATGCGGCTAAAAATTGAGCATGGGAGGTGGGACAAACATGGCGACCCGTGTTGCAAGAGAGGAAAGATAGGGTGGTGCAATGAGCGATGTTAGGCAAAAGCAAGAGCGCACACCAGGATGCTTCGGGCCTTTTCACCGGATGGGATTACGTGCAAACCCGCCATCATCAACGCGATTTTGGGAGAGAAAAAGAAACAGTCGGACTTCGTTGCTTTTTGCTCGATTGCTGGACGACCATCGCTGCCATTTCAGCAACACTCGCCCATATCTCCCTCTCTCTCATTTCAGGCCAACTTGTTTAATTTGATTCTATCTCCTGCACTCCTCAGCCGACAGAGACTTAGAAGAGGGAACACAAAAGCAGCGGAATTGAGAAATTGAGGAATGAGACAGATTACATAGCAAATCTCGTGTCTAACGTGATTGAGAAGCTTCTCTTGCTGATAGATCAGAAACGTGGTTCGGATACAGAAGTTAGGGAACCAACTAGTTCGGATACAAAAGTTAGGGAACCAACGAACTACAGCATCATGCCTCTAGGCTCGTGGGGTGGCTTTGAATTTTCCAAGAAAAGGGCCAATGGAAACCAATTGATTGCTGCCTTCTAGTTTTGGTGGTTCCGGGGTGGTTGCATACGACGTGTTCATTTTGCTACAGCTTGTTCAAATTCTGGAAGTACCATTAGCTAGCAAGTCATTTCCCGAAGAACTCTAGCCGCATCAGGAATGTTTGCAAATACATCGGGTATCTTCTTTATTGCTAACTTTTTCACCAGTACGAGTGTTGATTGCTGAGCAGACAACCCCATGGCTCCCTTTCCCAATGACTTCTAGAATTTTATATAGACTCGGATCTCCTTAATCAGAGAAAAAGTCCCTTTTTGCAGAATTCTCAGGCATAGAAATTTGTTTCAGCATGAAAACATTATAAAAAGTCTGTGGTATAGCTGCTATAAAAAGTTGACAGTTTCAAACCAATAACAAGGAGGAAGCACCAAAGGTCCACATGTGAATGCAAAATCACACACCAACAGGACAGGCATTCTCAATGCAAAACAAGAGGAAATCTTGAATTGAACATTACAGATTTCAAAATGCACAACAAGTGATGCCTAGAACTCCCTAGCAGGCGATGTCAAGAATAAGACTTTGATGATGAGATAGATGCCCTAGGCAATGAAATGCTTGATATGCTCAAATGACGTCAATTATCTCAACTGACTTCTCTTCAACAACAAAGACGACAACGAAAAGATTCCCCACGGTGCTTCTGCTTCCCCTTTCGATTTTGACTAATCAACAAAGACAGAACCCCTCAATTGTGTGATTTCAAAGAAAGCATATTTAGATTTCAAGAAATCAGTCACTTATGCGAAGTTCAAGTCAAACAGTTTCCAATCTGTCCATTTGGTACTTGTAGGCCTTGAATACGCACAACCTAGCTCGAAATCTCGACAGATACGATTGTCAGCTTAAAGTGGCGCGGTGATCCTTAATAAGCAGAAGCTCACTCTGCCCCTATTTTCTATTCTCCTCTCTGGTTCTAGATCAATACGCATATAATCGCATCCACCGAAGGTGAATACTCTAGGACCTGGAAATATTTTGGTTTTCTATGTCTTAACCAGCGCCAGATTCACTTACAATCCTGACTTGATTGTCGGCAGACCCGCTTCCTGTTCCTTCACTATATCTAATCTCACCTGAGTACTGGCCACTCCTTGCCACTGTCGCTCTGACTCCAAAACAGATCAAATAACAGTCAGAATCAAACTTGAGCTCCAACTTCGGAACCTAATGATAGGAAGCCGGCGATCCCAACATAGTCGTTAGTGAAGCCCCTAATATTAGCTCAAGAAAAATCTTGCACGATCCTCAGTCCGTTGTGTCTCGTCTACTCGCGGAGCATCGAGTGCGTTTCACTGATGGATAGAGGAACTGGTCCCACCGAGGCAATTGCTGCAGTTCAAGGAGACGATTAGGCAGAAGACGAAACAGTGAGGCACACCAGCGAGCCAGAATTAGCATTGAGAAGATCATCGTTGAGAATGAAGGTCACATACTTGAAAACCATCTTCTGCGCCTATCAGTCCTCTCTTGAGCTAGAACCCAAAAAGAAGCCACAACCAAGAAGGCAAGAACTGAGGTTCCTCATCTATATTTTCTTCCAAACTTAAATAACCCAAGGACTGCATATGACAACGAGAAGCGGTTTCGTCATTCTTCTTTGATCGCCGATTACTTTACCTTTAGTTCTCTTTGCTTTTGATACGTTGACTCTTGTGTGTGTGTGTCTGTGTGTGTGTGTGTCATTGGGCGGTTGAAGTCAACGAAGGTTGCCTGTATGGGATTAAACTAACGCCAAATAGCAGGGCAGGTAGAATCGAAGGTTCCCAAGATTCCGAGGGTGACTTCCGAAGACGATGAGTGTCAGACGTTTGACTTTTCGGGGCAGGCGTCAAATGATTGGCTCATGAGCTAAAAGACGAACAGGAGGAGGACGCCACGGTGAGTACCAAATCTGCTAAACCGCTCGGCAGGTTGGGAAAACAATGGCAGGAACGAGTTTTTCTCTTCTTCCCCGGCATATCTATGCGGCCGCTTACCCACACTTCATATGCAGAATCGATAGAAAGACTGCTTATTTTGACAGGGGAGGAACATCTAAGCACCCGTGTCGTATTCACCATACGATTCTACGAGTCGAATTCTACAAATCTATCTTGATGGTGGCTGGCAATCCTACAGCCATGCCGACCAGCGAGCTGGAAAGACATCGGACTACGCTTTGGACCGGATATCGACAAAGATCAACCTTTGAAATGCTTGTTCGTAACATATCACATCTCTATATGATTCAATCTCAATTTAACCAAGTGACGCGTGTGGGAGAGAGATGCTTCACGGACCACCAGTTTTCTTTTCTCGAGCGCTCTTCGTCTCACAAGGAATGCATTCGGCAGGAACGAGAACGAAAAAGAGAGCTAAGATGAAGTAAGCGTACAGCCGACAGGAGCTCCATCCAATTTGTCTGCTTGGTGTCCAATTGAACCAAAGCGGAGTTTAACGGAAATCTTGTCCCGTAACAGTCAGAAACCTACATAATGTCATCGCAGAACATACTTCTTGTTCCTATTTTTCAATTTCTCGATTTTTTAAAAGGAAGAGGCGCGCACATGTAATAGAAGCAGCCACAGGTATCATCACGGTGACAAACGTCAGATCCCTCCTTTCACTGAGATCAGTTCAAAGGATACGATCCTGCACGCCATGTCTCCAGAGCAGATTCAAAGGCTGCAACTCAGAGAAAGGGAGCGAGGGAGAGAAGAGAGGGAAGGAGTACAGAATCAGCAGTATAATTCACTGACAGTATAGTTTTTGAACAATTCTCCTTGCCGAGTGCCCAGCAAGAAGCTGCCTCCTCCGCGAGACGCGCACCACGCGCAGCAAACCCAACATGCGGGACTGAATCATCTCTGTCCCGAAAGAACAGGCAGTCATGGGTCACCGTATTCAGACAAGCCAACACTACGCTATCGCCCTTTATTCAATACATTCTTGTCATACCAAACTGTACAGACCCAACCTTACGGTGAGCTGCCGTGTTGGCAGCAGATGCAGCTGCAGCACCAATTCCGCCGTACTGTGTCTTTGCCGCTAAAAAGTTCGCATCTATTGCAGCCCGCTCCTCGCCATTCTCCAATTTGCCCCCTCCTATCCTCGTCATAAAGAACGGATTTGTATCTATGTTTATGGCAACATCTGGCGCCAACTTCGCTGCGATTCCACAGTGTGGAATCTGCTTGGCATGCACGGCAGCCATTTCTCTATCGGTTTCAGTCCCATGCTGTTCTTGCTTTCCCATGCTTGCTTTATTGTAGCAGTATGCAGGAGGCACTCCCTGCAAGGGGAAGACTGTACCTCGGATCATCGTCCGAGGATCATACCCATCTTTGGCAATGTTCCTGTTCTCATATGGAACGACTGGGCCCACAACTCTTCCTGGTTTGGCTGAGCAGCAACAATATCAGCACGAGAATCACCAACCACTGGTAAAAGCAAACGTGCATGGAAGAAGGTTATCTACCGATTGGAAGTCTCTGGGTTGCTTGGAAGTTCCTGGATGGGTTCATGGAAGCTTCCTCGCCTTGAGTTGGCTGATCTTTATAGCTGTTTATTTTTGGTTGCTCCTTTAGCAGAACCGAGTTCGAATGTACGATGGTAGACCTGTAATTATGCAAGGCACGCAATATCATCCACAAAAAAAGGTTCAAAACTCAGATACGAACATGAGACATAAAAACTGAAAATTGCAAAGTGGGCAATCTTTTGGGTTGGTTTGGTTGGGGGGGAGGGGGGGGGGGGGGGGGGAAGGACGAAACACGAACATACCTTGGCAAAGACACATGCTTTCTCTCTAGAGGGGCCAAAGCACCATTTTTACCACCATTTTCCTCCAGCTGTGCAAACTGCTTCCTAAATTGATCAACGGCACTGTACAACATAGACAAAGGGAAGATCAAGGTGGAGCAACCAGTGAGTCAATTGAAGAAACAGCGGACATATCATCTTGGAGCAATCAGTATAGGCGTTGACAATTTTCTTCAAGCAAGAGAGAGAAAACTATGAGACAGATTCCCAGTAAATTGGTACCAACCTCGGATATAGAAAATTAGTCCTCTCAGTTCCATTCATGTAGTCCTTAAGCAGTTGAGGGTGATATTCAAGGATTTCTCGGAAAATTAGCTCCCGTATATCCTCCTTGGTAACCCTTCGTCTCTCAAACTCAAATTCCATCTTAGTAATGGGTTGGCATGAAGGTTCCCTTTCCACTTTGGATAGTCCTTTGAAATATGGATCGGCTAATGCCTACAGAAAGGTCATCTTCTTTAGAACATGACTACACAACACCAAGGAAGATACTAGAAGATAATAGCCATTCTAGTATCTCTAACCTAAAGAAGAAGCATACTAAAATGATCGGACAGTATGAGGACAGATACGATCCCAACCTCTTCAGCAGTAGGGCGATCTTTTGGATCAAAGGCAAGAAGTCTTTCCAATAGCCGCAGCGCTAAAGGATCTGCATTTGGGAATTTCAGCTCAAATGGCATAGGCTGCTTTTTCCTCATGCAAGTTAAGTATCTTCTTGCCTTGTCATTTCGGACCTGCATGTGTTGACAATATATAAGGATCTGCCTTCCTCGAATATTTCTAGGAATAAATCGCTCATAAAACCCAGAACATCCTAAAGAAATAATTTCATACCCGTGTAATAGTATCTAGTGAAGGCGTTCCAAGGAGATCAGTCATTAGATCCAGCTGATGGACAACGTTTTTTCCAGGAAACAGTGGCTTCCCGGTCAGTACCTCAGCAAAGATGCAGCCTATACTCCATATGTCAATTGCAGGAGTATACTGCATTGCAATCACACAACCTTGTAAGTTTGACGGACAAAAAGTTCAATATCAAAGAGAATCAAGGTACATTTTAAGTTGCAATCTACTAGCTTATCGTCAGAAAACATCCAACTCCAATATCTCTATTTGAGAAACGAAAATAACAAAAGTGCGAAGCATATCCTATAGCTCAGCATCTCTATGAAAGCATTAAAGCCACTTAGCTATGTTAGATTCAAGTAGCCTATTTGCTATTGTCATCTCTAACAGAGTCATGGCCCTTCCAATGAGTTATTTAATAGTTCCAGTGTCTTTCAGTTTCTCAACAAGAACTCTCCGTCAAAATTGGAACACTCTCTCATTGACATCCAAGCAATCACTTACTTGCTAGCTTACTAATTCCATCTTGTAGAAACAAGAGATTCTAATCTCCTACTATTTACAAAATTTAATAGCTGCATATCTCAGCCAACAAAATGATCACAGAGTTCTACCCATATGCATGATTGTATCAGGTCATTTCCCATACTAATGACATTCCAACTGATTTATCCCTCCTCTCTCCAAGAAATGGCAATCTGATGATTAAGGTGTTCACCACCTTTAAAAAACTTCGCAACTTCTAGCTCAACAGATTTCAGAACATACAAAAGTTCCAAGAATCGCAGAATATTCTTTCATGAGTAAGTTAAGCTCATAAAAATAAAAATAAAAAAGTTCTGCGACTCTGGGAACTTTCATGGGTTCCCAGAGCCGTGAAATGGTCAAATTACCAAAGCATTCAGAAGTCTCATCTAGACCTCAAGTAAATGACTCAAGTCATGCTCTATTTGAAACTATATAAACCCAGACTGTCTCTAGTATATCAACACGGAGCTCCACATCCCCCAAAATAAAATATCTAAAAAGTTGAGAGCTTAATAAAGATATGAAGAGAAAACAGAATAATGCAATAGGTTCATATTGGTCGGAAAAATAGTCAAATAGAAGATAGTAAAGTAGATCAAGCCTCAAGTTTTCAACATATGAAGTGCAGAAGCAAAGTAAAGCAAAACAAAACCAGTCGTGAACATGTTCTGCTCATAATGAAAGCAATACCCATAATGAACAACTGAATAAAAAGAGTAGACAGAATGTAAAAGCTTTCATTTAAAGGAAATGCTTTGACAAGCCTCACAGAAGGAGCTAGAGCCATGTTGGTCCAAATAGGTACAAGACACAACGGGAGTTCATGATCTTAAAATGAATGATGACAAGCTTATGCTGTTAATGGTTCTAACAGGAGAAATAAGATGCATGACCACCATTACCTTGGAAAAAAATGATCCACACAGTTCTGGAGCTCTATACCATCTTGTTGCAACGTAATCCTGTATCAAGAAATGGGCGGAGCATTAGTGACCATCTTCCACCGATGTGAAAGAATTAAAAGTTAACGGAAAATTAAGAAAATACATACAGTCCAGAATACGGTGGAAGGTGTATCGTTGAAGGCAACCCTTGCCAAACCAAAATCACAGATTTTGAGCTTACAGTTTGCATTTGCCAATATGTTCTTTGGTTTCAAATCTCGATGGTAGACATTTGCTGCAATCACATACACAAATATTGGAAACAGTCCATAACCAATTGAAAAGAAGACAATTCATCACCAGAAGATTATCATGCACCTACTATATAGATAAACAGCAGATCAGAGCAATAAAAGATATAGTTTATTCTTGTATAGAAGTGAGCATCCACAATGGACAAATGAAGCATCATAAAGAGACCGACTAAAATACATATATGATAAACTGGGTGACTTAAATGTGATAATTAGTAGATAGGTGCAAAAGAAAAAAGATATGATTACCTACAGTGAAAAAAGTAACAACAAAGCTAAGAATGAGGGGGTACCCGTATGAATATACTTCAAAGCACGAAGTAGCTGGTAGAGAAAGAACTGGTAATGCTCCTTTGTTAAGTCATCATTAGCTTTAATGACTTGGTGAAGATCTGACTCCATCAGCTCGAAAACAACATAAATATCTTTAAAATCTCTTCTGGAAGGTGGCAACATTATGTGCTTTATTTCAACAATGTCAGGATGCCTTAGAAGCCTCAACAACTTAATTTCACGAAGAATCCTAGCCGCATCAGATATGTGCTCAAATATATCATGTATCTTCTTTATTGCTACTTTTTCACCAGTGTGAGTGTCAATTGCCGAGCAGACAACTCCATAACTCCCTTTCCCAATGACTTCCTGAATTTTATATCGACTCGCATCTCCATATTCGGAGAAGAAGTCCATTTCTGCAGAACTCTGAGACATAAGAGATTTCTTTCAGCATAGAAACGCTATAAAAATGTTATGGTATAGCTAAGTTGAAAAAAAGTTCAAAATTTCAGCACACCAAAGTTACACATGTGAATGCAAAATCATACACAGCTGGACACAAATTCCCAATGCAAGACAAGAGGAAATCTTGAATTGATCATTAAAAAATGAAAATGCACAACAAACAGTGCCCAGAACTGCTTAGCAGGCGATGTCCAGAATCAATAAGACTCTTATGGTGAGATAGATGCCCTAAGCAATAAAATGCTCAATATTCTAAAAAGATGTCAATCAAACATCTCAAATGACTTGTCTACAACAACAACAACAAAAAGATCCCCAATGGAGCTTCTGCTTCGCCTTTTGACTTTGACTAATCAACAAAAACAGAACCCCCACAGTTCTGATATTACAAAGAAAGTCTTCTAAGATTTCAAGAGAATTCTTCACTTATGCAAAGTTCGAGTCAAAAGTTTCAAACTCCTCATATCGGTTGATCATATGTTTCCAGCAACTCAAAAGAATATTTTGGCAGCCAAAGTTATAAGAAGAAGGGAAGCTCCTAACTTACAAGTCTAGACTCTAGAGTCTGCAAAAAATGTCACATATCTTACGGGACCTACAGGCTCATCTCCAAACTGCAGAATAATTAATAAAGTAAGAAGGAAGATAAAAGTGTCAAGGATTTACAATTCTATACAGTGAGAACAATATATCATCACTTTAAGCAACATATGCAAACACGGGTATCTCGCCATGTAAAAGCAAAGGCAATCAACATAACATGCCCAGAACTTCGGCCAGTGTAAAATTTTTCTAAATCGGCTAGCTCACATGCCCCCTATAGACAAAAATTGCATAACGAAACAAACTTCAATGTGAATTCAATAATAGATTACAAGGTTATGGACTAAGAACACATAAAGAATTAATATAGCATCCCTGAAGCATTTATCAGGTACACAAAAGTAGACAGATATCCATCAGCTGAAATTCAACTTACTATGTCCTGCTTCCAGATATGAAACATCCAAGATCACGGTGATCCATAAAAAACCAGACTCAAGATGGAACAGGTGGAGCTTGCAAAAAGAAAAAAGAACTCGAAACCAAGAATAGATTCTGACGACAGATAGAACAAATCAATGGAATCAAGTAAGATCAGAAAGGGATGTAAGCACATATTTCAATTTGTAATATCAATTTCAGAATAAGAATGAAAACCACCACCGCCACCATCAAAACTAACTCCCATTTTATATGCTGTTTCAAAGTGAAAATGTAACAGATACCCGATAATTTAAGAGGCAGAGCCCTTCATAAATGTCTTATGATGAGCACCACCCGCTTATAACAAGGGAGAGAAACCACAAGTGAAAAAAAAAAGATACAAATGGAAGTCGGTGTTTTTATCCTGATATAAGCCCCCGAGATATCCCCACCAACTGTCAGATAAGTTAACCATCACTACATTTGCGCCAATAGAAAAAAGTCAAACTTTATTTACAAACGGAGAAGCACATGAACGTGCAACGTGAAATCAAACTCCATAACTCCAAAGGCATCATGATTACCATGTCAAACCACATTGCAAATAATCTGTTCTTCTCTCATCTCAACACAATTAGATGCATTCAAACAGTGAAACCCGCCAGCTTCATTTACTAATAATTCATCAGAAACCATGTAATGAACTCTCAAACGAAAAAAGAATGAGCACAAAATCAAGAGATCGTCCAAAAGCAAAATCACCTTCTTCCTCTGATCCTGCTGCATCTTTTTCCCAATTCCTTCAAAAGAAGCCTGATCCCTTAGCTCCCAAAAGCACCAAAAATTCAGATACTCGAGACCAAAACAAGCAAAACCCAGATATCTTTTAACCTCTTCAAAGGCTCAAAACGAGCACAAAGAAACAAGGCAAGTCCATCGTCAGCCGCATTTGCCCCATCTGCCTCTGCTCCGAATCACAAGACCAGAGTCCCACCTTATTCTCCTCCCTGAACAGTCCTTCTCCAAGCATAGATCCCTCATGCACTGCCTCTCCAAAAAAGCCTCAACCACCCAACAAAACAACCCTTTTCTGGCTATCATATATCTCTCCGATTACGACCAAGCAACAACAGCACCAGCTCTCACATGTCTACCGGATCCAAAATTCCGAGCAGATTGCCACCGCAAGAGAAAGCCTTCCCCACCACCACCCCCGCTTATTTTCTCTCCACGGAACTTGATGCATCAACCGACTTTTTCCTCTCCCTTTTTCTCTGATCCAAGCCTTGAAACCCAAGGTTCGATTTTTTTTTCCCCGTAATATATATCCTACCGCTTATATACAGCGAATGACGAAAAGGGGTGGCGATAAAAAGAGGCTTGAGCAAGTGTGTAGAAGCAGCAAGCAAGATCTGAAACAACACCGACAAAAGAGAGGCGCTGAGCAAGGAGAGAGAGAGACAGACAGACAGATAGACAGAGAAATCTATCAGCTAAGAGGGACGAAAACACATAAATGACAGGTCTTGGGCCTCGGGCATGAATAGTGCTCGTTCTCTGTACACGGAAACGAATCCAGGTGGACGATAGTGGCGGGATCGTAAATAATGCGGTAGATGGAGGGGTGTTTCGGTGTGGTGGGTCGCCACCTCTGGTGGCTTTCTGGCCGTGGCAGCTCCGCTTTCGTGATTCCATTTCTAGAATTACCGCCCCACTCCGTGCCTGCGCTCCCTGAGTTAGGTACAACTGTTCCATTGCCATCTGTACCCATGAAAGGTGTTGGACAACTCACCGCTTCACGTGCGCGTTTCTGGTGGTCGAAGCGGCTGAGCGCAGAAGGCCCCACCCCGATCGCAACCTTGGCCGGCCGCGGCTCAAGCCACGATCAACCAATGCGATGAAATGAGACCCGACCGGATTCGAGTTTTAGATGAAAACTCTCGAAATTTTTGTGTGCAGCTACAGCTAAGACATGCATCTAATACATTGTGGCGATAAACGGATTATAGGGTTATTGCACAAGTGACATGCATCTGGTTGATCACATCTGATTGTCGTGTGGTAGATTGTCACACAAATTATATTTTCACCGAATGGCAAATATCTTCACAGGGTAACTGGTGTAATCACAAAGTACAATAAATTAATGATTTTTGGAACAATAATCAGATGAGATCACCAATTTGTTGAACCTTGGAAGGAGGTCATGGGGAGGGGAGAAAGACAAATAGGAAAAAAAAAAAAAGACAGGAGCGGAAGAAAACAAGCGGCTCATGCTAATGGGATTGGATGTCGTTGTAGAAGACGGTTGGGCAGTAACAAGGTGGGGATGTAGCTGGTTTAACAACCGTATTGCGCTGTGATTCACATTGTCTCAGGCGCACAACCTCAACAATCGTTGCCTTGCGTGTTACAGATCGTCCGCGACCACAGCTTTCTTCGTTCTCTTCTCTGTATCATCACTCGAGGAAGTGAGGAAAATAATGAGGAATAGGGTAAAGAATCGATGCAATGAAGATAACTTTATTCAGATGATCATTGTACTTGAGATTGGTCGCAATTTACAATGATTTTGATGGGAAAAGTAGTTGGCAAAGCTTAGAATTTTATCGGCCCAGTCCACATGCAATAGGAAGATATATTCAAGTCACAACCTTTTTCTCTTTAAGGCACAATCGAATCTCTCAGATGATACTTGATTAAATGACCCGAACTAGCGAGCTATGAGCTAATTCTTCTCGTAGATTAGTTCGTCATTTTAGCCAATGGGATCAATGGGCATGAATTATTCAATTGCGTCGATTCTATCGCAATTGAATTCTTTCGGATGAAACCCGCATTGCTTGGTGCTACAATGTTATAATTATTGTTACTAGGTCAACGAAAGCCAATAAATGAAGATACATCTTTTCTGTTCACGTATCTCTTGAATTCATGAATTTCCTAGATTCATGTATCTTTTAATTCATATACTCATTGAGTTCACGAATCTCTTGAATTCACGCATCTCTGAATGAATCTCTTTGATTCACATATCTCTTAATTCATGAATTTTTAATTCATGTATCTCTTCTGTACTTGAACTAAAAAGCTCTTTAAATAGATAGGAGCAGAGAGCTTCATTATAAATTTTCAACTCAATTCCAAAAGAGATTTGATATATATACTTTTCTACTCTTCTGATTTTTCTAGGTGTGCTAATTCAAAGGTTCGACTGAGTCATGTTTGCATAGTGCTAATCCAAATAGATTCGACGTGTTGTATCTTGAGAGACATAGTTTGTGAATCTGCAGAACAACTTCAACAGGAAATAATCGCCTTTAAAGAGATTTGGATATCCGTACCTCACCTCCATTACATTGATACTTTGTTTTTTTTCTGGAAAATATTCCAACATACACAAGAAGCGTAACGTGGGCTTTGTCTATCGAGAAAATGAGCAGTCTTGTCTATCTTTATCGGTGTCTATGAACCCCATCAAACGTTGATAGAGAAATAACTTAACTTCACCCGCTTAGTGCCAGCATGTGCGTTTGATAATGCACAACCACGGACGACTCAATCGAAGTCCACGCAAGAAGAAAAGTAGTATGAAGGGCTTTTTCTCTTGGCATCATAGATCTTGTCATCCCTTTCCGTCTTCTCTCTTTGTGGTTCTCGTTTTTCCCTTGGCCAAAAGCACACAAAAACCCCACGTGCAACGCGTGATACACATGCCCAAAAGCGGATGCAGGGTCGAGAACCAGTTGACGAAGTGGCCATACAACTCGAAATGAAACGGGCATTTAAGATTACTGTGACAGAATCTCAAAGTGTGTCGATTAAGATTACGAGGTGCCAGAGATTGGAACCGAAACTTCCTTAGAAAGGAGAAACATCTACGTTGTACAGAGGCGTTAAGAATGGGAAATAGGCAATATGCCCAGTACATCTCACCAAACGCAAGCGGGACACATCACCCACCAGGAATTGACTTGCTTAAATAATATTATGAATGAAGGCGCGACCCTTAAAAGAAACACGTGGCTAAAACCGGAGTTCGTCGAGTCTTGTGTTGCCGGTCGTTGCTCGTTGTTAGGGACTCTCCACCGTCCGCTAGCGGGGGGAGAAGAAGGGAACAAAAGTCATGGAGGAGACGTCGCTGAGTGTCCTGATAAGGGATTGCGTGAACTCGGGCTGAGTCCTGGACGCATCTGATGTTTTGAATATGATTCTCGGGTATGTGTTTTGAAATGCTCTCCGTTGGCATGGTTTGAACCATAGATGGAATAGAGAGAGAGGGACGAAAAGGTTCGTCTTTCACTGAAAGTCGCTCTGCGCCAACTTTTTGACAGAAAATACCACAAGGGAAAGGAATCAATTGAGACTATGTCGGAATTCAATGAAGGATAAGGTCCGGAAGATACGGATGCGATAAAGTTACATGATGTAAATAAACTACGCTGGAATTTAATTGGCAACCGAGACTTTAATCGACGACGCAGCACCCGCAGGTATGTGCTGTGATTGAATTGACAATGCGAAACTGAAAGTTACAGTTATGGAAAACTGTGATTTAATTGATAAAGATAGTAAATCTGTTTGATTTGTGCAAGGGTTACAATATGCTATAATCAGCAACTACCAATGAAGGTTACAAACAGTTACCGAAAAGAAATAACTTCCTAATTGTTAAAAAAAGTTACGAATAATTACATGGACAGTAACATAGACTCCACTATGTTGATGGTTGCCTTATTTCATTATGTTGATGGTTACTTCTTTTATGATTATATCCAAGATTATCAACTTCCCTTGTGTTGATTTCTACACCTACACGTTGTCAATTCTTAAAAATGGACATATATTTTGTGCAAATAAATGACCCTTTAAAAGAATTGAATGATTGAGAAAGCATTCAATCCTTTTAAATTCAGAAACCAAGAGTATCATATGCCCCCTTGCCATCGAAAAATTCAATTTTTCGATCAAAATTTGATCTTACTCGGATTCATCACGTGACTCGTACTTTCCCCAAAATGCACTTTCATTAAAGTCTTTCATGTGGCCATCTATGTCTGCCCCCTAAGTAGTTGGTCATATTTAGACACCCTCATTGCCAATTGAAATAAATCGGCAAAATTTTGGCCTTCAAAATTTTTTCGAACATTGAACTTCAATCTAATGAAAGCCAAATTTGTCAGTTCTGTTTCTGAGAGTGAAGTAAGATACATCCCTAGTCCTCTTGAATTTAGCCACTGATTAATCCACCGATTCGTTGCTCTACTGCTTGATACAGACCAAATTTGCAATTCATACACCAAGGACGGACCTATGAAATGGGGTATCGAACTGTGTTTCCATTTGCTCCCAAGTATGAACAGAATAAGTGGAGCTCGGGCATCTTGAGACCCTTAGGATAAGGGATTGCATCCATCTAGTCTAGATATGACTTTCTTGCATCGTGGCCTAGGCATTTCATTGATTAATTCGCTAATAGCTGGACTTGTCGACGGTCTTGACTGGGAACTCCTTGACCAAGCTTCCTCCTAGCTAGGTTACCATGGAAGTCTAACCTGATTGTCAATTACTACATTAGGCCTTTTGAGGAACATATGCTGGATCGGGCACAACGATTCCTTTCGCTAAGGGTCTTTGACCATTTTGCCTCTTAGGCGGAGACAGATGGCCTTCCTTGATTGTTGATTACAACATTGATTGGACATGAGGCAAGCGCCATATTAGATTAAGGCACCATTCCACATAGTCTTATATTATCAACATGAGGTGTTGGCCAAATTGGTTGCGTATTCTCTACGTTTGGTCATGGAACATTCTGTATAGCATTTTCATTTGTCAAATTGCCATAATTGTTACCAACCTTGAATTGGGTTTAGCGAATTGCCTCCATTGACAGCTGCAGCCTCACATGACTAAATCGCACCAATAGGTTTAACCATTTGTAAATTCTATTCGGTGGTGAGAATGGTACATTTTGTCCTATGGTACCAAAAGTAACTTGAGCAATTATTGTATGGACATACCTAGAAAATGTAAGATTTTCAGGTTTCGCCTGCACTTTAATTAAATGACTTGATATTCTAGGCTTGTGCATGATTTCATGTAAGGTATTAACATTCTTGATAACATCGATGATGTATTTCATCCTATGATTAGTTGATTCACTCTGGTGCTCATCAAGAATCCTCCTCATGGTAGCCAACATACCAAGGCTTGGGTCCAATTGCCTTCTCTACTCATCGGTGAATTATATTGGGATGTTGACAGTCCCACCTTGTGACTGATCCGCCATCAATTGTGTGGTTGACGACTCAAAATGTCCTACCCTCTCAACGATAGGGCATGGAGGGTAATTGTTACCAGTAGTATCACTAGGATCCAATTAATCCCTAGTACGCACCAAAGTACTTCATCAAATCAGCCACAATGGTCCCAGTCCTCAAAGATTGAATTTCAATCTACTAAAAGCCAAATTTGTGAATTCTTTTCCTAAGAATGAAGTAAAGCATCTATTCTAGTCCTCTTGAATCTACCAACAAATTGATCCACTAATTCATTGTTCTCCTGCTTGATACAAACTAAATTTACAATTGATACATCAGGGACGAACCTATGGAATGAGGCATGGAACCGTGTTTCCATGCTCCCAAGTATGAATAGAATTGGCCGCCAGAGTAGTATACCAAGCAAAAGTAGTTTTGAATAGTATATCTATTTGATTTGTGCTGGGATCTCCGAAGAGTACAATACAACTATCTAATGTCTACAATCAATAGTTATTAACGAATGTCATAAATAGTTACTAAAAAAGAGATAATTTCTTAGACGGCACAAGAAGTTACAAAGGGAAGTTACAAAAAGAAGTTCTAAAAAGATGTTACAAATAGAGATCACAATCGGTCATGTCAATAGTAGCATGAACTCCATTATAGTGACGGTTGCTTTATTCTACTAGATTGATGGTCTCTTATTTGATGGTTATAGTTAAGATTGTCGACTCCGTTTTTGTCGATTCCTTACCTTATCACATGTCGGTAGTAACTAAATATTAAAACATTTTGGTGCAAACAATAACGTATATAAAAACAAATCAATATATCTCCGATAAATGAAGAAAGGAGTTCATCTATTTGAGAGAATCCTCTCCGCGGAAGTGCCAAAGAACCCATGCAGACCAAATTTATGTTGAAATATCTGCTCTAGTCGGTGACGGCTGATCTCTATGAAAGAACCATCGTTAGTTGGCCAATCCTATTGAATAGGTTGGTTTCAACACGAAACGATTGAGTTGGGGGCATAAAAGCTCGACGTGCGCTCTTTTCAACTTTTAGTCTTTATACAAAGTTGCATCGACGCAACTTTCCAAGTTAGGTATTAACAAAGGTGATGAGTGTTGAACCACGAAGCGAAAAAAGAGTCCTCGTTGCATGTCGACGGAGGCGATTAGTCAAGCACCCTGCATCCATCCCACCGGCCTAGCGAAAGAAGGAACCTTCTTGATTTTTAGATCGTGAACGTAGTCTTAGACTTCCGGACGGTGTGCTGAACCATCTGTTCTCGATTTGGCCGGTACCGAAGCACGGCCATAGCCATTTGGCGACAAACTCGCTGAGAACCAAACAAGCGAATCAAATGGGCTAAAGTCCGGAAAACTAACTTCTAAAAAATACTCACACTCATCAAACGAATAATGTTTTCCCATTCATCACCACACGATGCCACGCCCGTAAAAAGTTTCTTTATGGGGAGCCCAAAAAAATAAAAGTTAATTAGTAGATTGAAACCAATATTAGCCGGGGGCGCTGTGATTAAAAAATGAAAAGAAAGATTATGAGCTTTATTAAATGATTAAGCAAAGGGCACGTCTCTTTCAAATCTACACCCTCTCCCTCACGAAGAGCCAAAGCCCCCCGTAGCTTTAGCATATAATAGAAAAGGAAGATCCCTTGTCTCCATCATTCAATCATTTGTTGGTTCTTTGTCTCTGCCCGTAGCGCTCCAGCCACTGACATTTCTTTGATTAATTATGTAGAGGGCGATTACAATAGTAGAAGACTTTTGAGCGCCCACTTTGGGTTCAAAGCGCAGCATAACTTTTGGAAATGAAAATGTCGTGCTCGGGCCGCTCATCTTAGAATCAATAAGCACTTTGGACAATACAATCTTTTCATCACCTCTTCGAAAGTTGCTTCATGATTTATGAGACGATAAAATAGGGACAATAGATGTACAGCATTACATTCTTGTATTTGGATTTTAGTTCTTTTTTATACCCAGAAAAGATTAGGAGATTTTCCGCACTTCCCTTGATTGTGTATATCAATCGCGATCAATATTATGATATCCCGTTACCCAATTTAAATTTAGAAAAAGAATAATTTTCATTGTAATTAGTTACAATGATTCGAGCGTATGCACAATTAGAAAAAAAAATGGAGAATCTCCTAATCATCTCTTGATAGTTTTTGTTTTCCTTTAACCATTGATTTCTGGGTACTAAAAACATGTAGTGCTCTAGCCACTTACACCACACGCACATTTCTTTGTTTATTATATAGACAAAGATAACATGACTTTAAGAAACCAGAAGACTTGTGCACTCTAATGTTGAATTTAAAACACAACATGACTTTTAGAAAGGAATACGTCTAACTCTTGCTAATTTTAAAATCGATAAGCACTCGGACATCAACTTCTTTTCGCTGCCTCCTGTTACTTCATGTTTTGTGAACTAGGAGAATTATCAAAACAGTTTTATACCCACTACAATTATGTCAATTCGGGCATAAGCTTTTTTTTTTTTTATCAATCGAGTCTTAAACCTTTTTCTATTCGTGTCAATTCAGTTAATCCGGCTAAATATAGATGGCGTGCATTGACATGAACACCGTTCAACCGACATTGACATTGATATTTTTTATATTTAGGAGATTCTTCTTATCTCCTTTGATTTTATGTATACTTATCAATCGTAATTATGAACGGATATACGCGATATGAGAGATATGGAAAATCTCATCATAATCATTCCTAACAAAGATAAGAATGCTCATAATAGAACTGTACAATTTGTGTGTATTTCATAATGAAGAGTACATGAGAGATGTATAGGATTTACAATGGACTAGTTAAGGTAGTGAGATACGGCAATATTAATCACGATAAATTAGGATCAATTGAGGGAGATATGGAAAATCTTCTAATCAACATATCAGGACATATCCGGTTGACATCCTCGAATAGTCTCCCTCAGCAATTAAACTCACGACGAATAATAATAAATAATAAATAACAAAAGCATTTTATAATTCTATTATTGGCTATAAAAGCTACGGTCGACAAATGGGGCGTTCCCTGAAAAAGAAGTTTGGCCGGACCCAACCCCTCCATAATTGACGAGGATGATCGAGCCTCACTTCGTCTATTAATGCAAAGCGTCGGTTGCGCCGACAAGAGTAATACCGGTTACGTCGACATCGATTAATTGGACAAGCGGATCATGTCATTTGACAAGTCTAAATCGGATTGAGAGTCGACATTTGAACTGATTAATTTGGTGTCATTCGAAAAGAGAGTAGAATTCATCGAGCGAGAACACGAGGAAATCCATAGAAAATCAAAATTTCTCACATTAGCAACTCAACCTAAAGGCCAACGGCAGCATCAACGTTGGTGGCGACCGTCTGTCATAGCCGGATAAAGATCTCATCTTCGTCTTTTCTCGTCAAGAGCGTGAGCTCGAACTTTCATCTCCGCCTCATTTCTGCGTCCGCCGCGGCCGCCCGGAGGCTGGCTCCGCCATGCAAATCCCACACGTGCATCGTACGCATTGAGAATCTGGTCGCAAGAGCATCTCCGTCCATGGAACCGTCCCCTCCATGTGACCACGTGAAGTCATCCTCAGCTAGCTAGAGATGTCCAGTATCGCCCCCACACGTACATGTGCAACGTGGTCCGTCCCCAACACACGTAAAACTTTGTATTAAAAGGACGAAGAAGAAAATAAGAAGAAGAAGCAGTCGGTCGCACCTAACCCTACCCTCCCCTGGAAATTAGATGGTGTCTAGTTCGATCAGCATGTAGATTTTATTCGAAAACAACCGCATTCGAGAGGCACCCCCTCTCGTGTTCTTACAATATACGACTCCAATCGGCTTCAATTCGTGTATTTTGCCGCTTAATACGTCTAGGGATATGCGAAAGATACGAGGGATCCAATCGGGTTGGTACGATCGACGTCGGTAGCTACGAATCCGGACTCGTGAAAACTCAATAAAGAACGTGCACTGAATCTTTATTTATTTATTGAATTCGATGTGAATGGGGCGTGATTCAACTATATAATAAAAGAACGGACATGCCTAGTTTCCTACGAAATCTTGCAGAAGGAGGAAACCAGGAACGAGGGAAAGCTTCACGTAAAGTACGAGATGTCATTGTCGTAACGGTGATTTAAATTTCATCAATCATCGTCCGCAACCTTCGCGGTGGTTTCTTATCCACTTCGCCGTTGGTCGCCGTCGGTCCTCCTCCAGCACGCGCCACGTAATCACCGCATTAAAAAAACGAAATCGGACATGCAAGGAAGAGGGTGAACATGCAATTAGGAAATTGCCACTGAAAACTCCCCCCGCCTTCTTCCGTATGAGTACCGTATTTACGTAACACCTGGGCGTCGCTTTCCTGTCCCGACTTGCAAAGGTTACTCACTCAATTCTAATGTTTGTAAGTGAATGGCTTCACCTTACAATTTCGTGATAACGCGAGTTTCGTATTAAAGATTTATTTGCCCGAAAAGACGGCGCAAGAACGAATCTTTTTTTATCTTTCGGGTCTCGTCGCCACATCCCGCGAAATCAAAATCGATCTCGTCGCGGTTGAAATTCGAAACCATCATAGGAAATGGTAGAGGGGTTTTCTTTTCATGTTCAATTTTTTTGTTTTGAGTGTCATTTGCGTTGGGCGAAGAGAGGGGATTACCAAGCAGGGGGTGTGGGCTCGAGCTGTCGATCTGGGCCTGGGCCCAAATGGTCGGCCCAACACGTCAAGCCACGGAGGCCATTTGCCGTGTTGCCGAGGAATCCAGCGAGGCTCGACCGCCACACACGCCAAATCGGACGGGCACGGCACCGCTGCTGCTTTCACCTACCGAGCTCTGGCCTGGTTCGTCGGTGCCGTGCTTCATAATCTCTCGCCTGTTTTTTTTTTTTTCATTCCTTATTAATTTAGGTGGAGTAAACAGTGCAAAGTAAGGAAGGGGGGAGGGGGGGGGGACCGTTGACTTCCACTTGAGTTTGACCAAAAATTTGATACCAAAAGCCTCCAAAAACTTTTAATATTATGCCCATTGTTATACATTTATCATAAAATTTATTATGACATTAAAATTTGTGAACTTATATTTGTACAACACATTTATCCTATGTCAATATCTTTACCTCTGTGAAAGGCGAGAGGTAAAATGTGGCATAGCACATACATGGCTTAATTGTAAAAAAGAAAAAAAAATATATAGTCTTGGCTGAAAAAACACTTGATTGAAATTTGATGAAGGGTAAATGTGTCACCTAGGTATAAGTTTAAACTTTTTGATATCACAAGAAAGAGTTTAGGATAAATGTGTCAAGTAAATATAGTTTTATAGTTTTTTATGTTAATTAAAAAGGACAAATGACTTGCAGTGAATACAGTTTGAGGTTGTTTATGATTTCTTCCCTATCCCAAGGGCTTGCTCGCTTTCGCCATGGAATCCTTCCGAAACAGGGAGTCCCCACACATCACAAAAGTGCATTGAGCTCTTGAGTACCATCCATTCTATCGGGATTTTGATATCAATGCCCACTTCAAGCAACGTAGCCATCTCTCAAATTATTGAATGATTATTGCCGTTTGTACTTTTCAACATACATCAAATTGAATCCAACGGACGCCTCGAGCTATTCAGATACAATCACGGGCCCAATCCGCACGTCACGGGGGCAGGCACCCCGATGGCGGGCGTCTTCAAAAGCCACATGAAATCACGTAACGTGCTTTTAATAACGGTAACATGTAATGCCGAAGTTTTACCATGGCCGGCCTAACCAGCACGCGGATTACGATCAAAGGCCTTATGATAATGATCTTGCTCATGGCACCGTCCTCGCAAAATACTATTTTACGGAGCCAGTATGGGGAAGGTCCTGCTCATGAAAGGAACATTAAAAACGGCAAGAAATCAATCATTCGGACACGTCCGTTGGGTAGAAAATTGTCCGGACATCCCGTGGACCTTCCTCAATTATGCCTCCACCCTGCTCCCCATCGGCCCCACTTTCGTTGTTTTTTACTACGAAACGCACCGCAGGATGGACTGAGTGCTCGCCGGAAGTGATGATTATCTATTGGACGGACCCGATTACCCGCGTCTGTGCACATTAAGACGGGACACTTCCCTTTTGTAAACAGGGGGAGGGCGTAATCATTTCATCGCCCGAGGATGACCAACGCAATGTCGTCACGTAGTGGGGATTGAGTTTAATCTCGACTGATAATCATGGCTCCTTGGAGACAAAAGAGGCGGGGTACTGAAAGATCGTGAAGGATTTGACTTGCTATCTCACTATATTCAATAGAGTTATGTTGGGTGAACAAGCATGAATATTATCACATTTCCTATCAACTTTATGGAGTCAGCTATTCAAAAGCATTTATTGTCCGAAAATTAGAATTTTTTTGGAATTCAAGTGAAGGGGTGCCATCTTTCACAGGATTGGCAAAGCCCGTTGATGGTTAAAGGAGGAATTCATCCACAATCATGACTTTAATTGTCGATGTTGTCTTAGCATCGAACAAGGTATTTTTTAGATGAAATATAGGTACGTGAAAAATGAAACTAGAGATGAATTTATTCAATCGATTTAATTGATTTTTCTCATTAAAATGAATGATCCGAATAATCACGTTGCGTTGATTTTATGAAACTTTCTAAATGTTGATTTTTTGGGCGGGTGCCGGCAAGCGCCTAGGATCTCCCGCTAAACCTTTTCTTTTGTTGATGTTTATCATAAGGTGATCTCCAGACGTGGCGGCGTGTGATTGGTCCAAATTATATGAAATTCTACATCTTAGTAGGAGACAAACTTAGCCCCACTCGTGCGCCGACGCAAGGCCACGTCACGAAGTCCCGCACCTGCACGGGTCCCCGGGCGGGCGTGGGCTGAGATAGCCAGCACTCGATCCCACCGAATTATCCTACACGTCATCCCCGATTGGCTCCCCCCGGCTGGAGAATCGTGCGCAAGACGACAACCGCGGGCCCCACGGGAATCAGAGAGGAGGGGAGCGGAGGGGGGGTGGTAATTTCTGGATAATCCGAGGGGCAATTTGGTCAGGGGATGATCTCCCGATAAGATATTTTGGTCTTTTCGGCACTCGGGAGCGCGGTGGCGTCAACGGACGCCATACGTGGGTTCAAATGCAATGGAATGTTCCTTCTCTTTTTGCCCTTCCTTTTTATTAGTTTATTTTTTGGAGTAAACCCCACCCAAAAAAAAAATATATATATATATGCTTTATGGATTGTTTTATTCAAAGGGAAAATAATTACGCCTTGGCCAAAGATTCCACTTTTATTATTTTCAAAACTTTTGTTATTACCCCTTTGGAAAAAGAAAATTTCATTTTCACGTAATTATCACGACCGCGATCGCAATCTTTATGCTATTTTGGTACTTCTCTTTAATAACTATCGTGGATGAGACGAGTGTATTTAGCCTTTATAAAGAAATTGACAATATTTTGATATTACGACGCCTTGTAATTAATTTCGAAAAGTTACTCCGCTTAATATGGAAGACTTATAAATTCAATGCATGTACCACACACTTGAATTGAATATAACGCCGTAGTTGCATCGATTGGATAATTATTCAAACAGATTTCAGTATTTATCGAGCATGGTTTATTCAGGTAAATAAAAGTTACTCGAGGCATTTCCTCGTAAAAAAAAGGCAAGCCTTTTGAGTATGATTAGGAGACGAATTTAGGACTTCAACCTCCACTATTCGAAGCCAAGTCAAACATTCACGCGTCATCTCACATTCTCCTAAAATCACCTACCTATGTTATCTCGAACGAAAAACGGTTGGTATCATGATGAGAATATTCCAACATGAATTGCAAAATGAACAAGCCGAGTAGCGATTGAATGTCGAAACCCATTCATTCATAATTTTGACGGTCGAACGAACGATTGAGTTGCTAATTTCACACTAATCAATCGGTCGCATCGATTCGAGATAGGCATGAATGAATCGACACACCACAGGATCACATCTTCAATGGGTAACCGATTTACATCACGAGTCCACAATTATATAATCATATTTAATCACCATAACTGAAGGATGTGCCCCCCTTTTTCCTTCCCACCAATCCACCAAATTCAAGTAGTCAACCGGCCGATTCAAGATTTGCACAAAAAATAGATCGACGTGCCATAAAAGTACAATGTTCAGTAGATAAGCGGATTTTATCTTCAGATGGATAGATTGACCATATGACTAATTGACTATTAATCTATTCCCCTGGCTGAAGGAAAGAGAGAGGAATCTTCTCACTCGAATTTTTCTATGTACGTTCCTCAAAAATCCTCTTTCTCAAAAAAATTACAAAAATAATGAAGGGAGTGGAAAAAAAACATATCCTTAAAATCTCTCATCGTTCTGCCGTTGCATTGCCAATTCTCTACGATGATTTAGTGCTGCGGCTTCTTCCCCCCCAATCATATAGTCGTCTCGGTTCCTTCATTGTCTCTCCCTCTCTCTAAAAATTCCGTCT